>JADLSH010000340.1:0-642500 GCA_016169945.1 Trachythela sp. YZ-2020
ATGTCCGAATTTCTCATTTGTGTATATTTTGTGAGCATATGCAAGTATATAGGGGCGCCCATGTCCGAATTTCTCATTTGTGTATATTTTGTGAGCATATGCAAGTATATAGGGGCGCCCCATGTCCGAATTTCTCATTTGTGTATATTTTGTGAGCATATGCAAGTATATAGGGGCGCCCCATGTCCGAATTTCTCATTTGTGTATATTTTGTGAGCATATGCAAGTATATAGGGCGCCCCATGTCCGAATTTCTCATTTGTGTATATTTTGTGAGCATATGCAAGTATATAGGGGCGCCTCATGTCCGAATTTCTCATTTGTGTATATTTTGTGAGCATATGCAAGTATATAGGGGCGCCCCATGTCCGAATTTCTCATTTGTGTATATTTTGTGAGCATATGCAAGTATATAGGGCGCCCCATGTCCGAATTTCTCATTTGTGTATATTTTGTGAGCATATGCAAGTATATAGGGCGCCCATGTCCGAATTTCTCATTTGTGTATATTTTGTGAGCATATGCAAGTATATAGGGGCGCCCATGTCCGAATTTCTCATTTGTGTATATTTTGTGAGCATATGCAAGTATATAGGGGCGCCCCATGTCCGAATTTCTCATTTGTGTATATTTTGTGAGCATATGCAAGTATATAGGGGCGCCCATGTCCGAATTTCTCATTTGTGTATATTTTGTGAGCATATGCAAGTATATAGGGGCGCCCCATGTCCGAATTTCTCATTTGTGTATATTTTGTGAGCATATGCAAGTAAATAGGGGCGCCCCATGTCCGAATTTCTCATTTGTGTATATTTTGTGAGCATATGCAAGTATATAGGGGCTCCATGTCCGAATTTCTCATTTGTGTATATTTTGTGAGCATATGCAAGTATATAGGCGCCCCATGTCCGAATTTCTCATTTGTGTATATTTTGTGAGCATATGCAAGTATATAGGGGCGCGCCATGTCCGAATTTCTCATTTGTGTATATTTTGTCAGCATATGCAAGTATATAGGGCGCCCATGTCCGAATTTCTCATTTGTGTATATTTTGTGAGCATATGCAAGTATATAGGGGCGCCCATGTCCGAATTTCTCATTTGTGTATATTTTGTGAGCATATGCAAGTATATAGGGGCGCCCCATGTCCGAATTTCTCATTTGTGTATATTTTGTGAGCATATGCAAGTATATAGGGGCGCCCCATGTCCGAATTTCTCATTTGTGTATATTTTGTGAGCATATGCAAGTATATAGGGCGCCCCATGTCCGAATTTCTCATTTGTGTATATTTTGTGAGCATATGCAAGTATATAGGGGCGCCCCATGTCCGAATTTCTCATTTGTGTATATTTTGTCAGCATATGCAAGTATATAGGGGCGCCCATGTCCGAATTTCTCATTTGTGTATATTTTCTGAGCATATGCAAGTATATAGGGGCGCCCCATGTCCGAATTTCTCATTTGTTTATATTTTGTGAGCATATGCAAGTATATAGGGGCTGCCCATGTCCGAATTTCTCATTTGTGTATATTTTGTGAGCATATGCAAGTATATACGGGCGCCCATGTCCGAATTTCTCATTTGTGTATATTTTGTGAGCATATGCAAGTATATAGGGGCGCCCATGTCCGAATTTCTCATTTGTGTATATTTTGTCAGCATATGCAAGTATATAGGGGCGCCCCATGTCCGAATTTCTCATTTGTGTATATTTTGTGAGCATATGCAAGTATATAGGGGCGCCCATGTCCGAATTTCTCATTTGTGTATATTTTGTGAGCATATGCAAGTATATAGGGGCGCCCATGTCCGAATTTCTCATTTTTGTATATTTTGTGAGCATATGCAAGTATATAGGGCGCCATGTCCGAATTTCTCATTTGTGTATATTTTGTGAGCATATGCAAGTATATAGGGGCGCCCCATGTCCGAATTTCTCATTTGTGTATATTTTGTGAGCATATGCAAGTATATAGGGGCGCCCCATGTCCGAATTTCTCATTTGTTTATATTTTGTGAGCATATGCAAGTATATAGGGGCTGCCCATGTCCGAATTTCTCATTTGTGTATATTTTGTGAGCATATGCAAGTATATAGGGGCGCCCCATGTCCGAATTTCTCATTTGTGTATATTTTGTGAGCATATGCAAGTATATAGGGGCGCCCATGTCCGAATTTCTCATTTGTGTATATTTTGTGAGCATATGCAAGTATATAGGGGCGCCCCATGTCCGAATTTCTCATTTGTGTATATTTTGTGAGCATATGCAAGTATATAGGGGCGCCCCATGTCCGAATTTCTCATTTGTGTATATTTTGTGAGCATATGCAAGTATATAGGGGCGCCCCATGTCCGAATTTCTCATTTGTGTATATTTTGTGAGCATATGCAAGTATAAAGGCGCCCCATGTCCGAATTTCTCATTTGTGTATATTTTGTGAGCATATGCAAGTATATAGGCGCCCCATGTCCGAATTTCTCATTTGTGTATATTTTGTGAGCATATGCAAGTATAGGGGCGTCCACCTCCGAATTTCTCATTTGTGTATATTTTGTGAGCATATGCAAGTATATAGGGGCGCCCATGTCCGAATTTCTCATTTGTGTATATTTTGTGAGCATATGCAAGTATATAGGGCGCCCCATGTCCTAATTTCTCATTTGTGTATATTTTGTGAGCATATGCAAGTATATAGGGCCGCCCATCTCCTAATTTCTCATTGTGTGTATGTTTTGTGAGCATATGCAAGTATATAGGCGCCCATGTCCGAATTTCTCATTTGTGTATATTTTGTGAGCATATGCAAGTATATAGGGGCGCCCCATGTCCGAATTTCTCATTTGTGTATATTTTGTGAGCATATGCAAGTATATAGGGGCGCGCCATGTCCGAATTTCTCATTTGTGTATATTTTGTGAGCATATGCAAGTATATAGGGGCGCCCATGTCCGAATTTCTCATTTGTGTATATTTTGTGAGCATATGCAAGTATATAGGGGCGCCCATGTCCGAATTTCTCATTTGTGTATATTTTGTGAGCATATGCAAGTATATAGGGGCCCCATGTCCGAATTTCTCATTTGTGTATATTTTGTGAGCATATGCAAGTATATAGGGGCGCCCCATGTCCGAATTTCTCATTTGTGTATATTTTGTGAGCATATGCAAGTATATAAGCGCGCCCCATGTCCGAATTTCTCATTTGTGTATATTTTGTGAGCATATGCAAGTATATAGGGCGCCCCATGTCCGAATTTCTCATTTGTGTATATTTTGTGAGCATATGCAAGTATATAGGGGCGCCCCATGTCCGAATTTCTCATTTGTGTATATTTTGTGAGCATATGCAAGTATATAGGGGCGCCCCATGTCCGAATTTCTCATTTGTGTATATTTTGTGAGCATATGCAAGTATATAGGGGCGCCCATGTCCGAATTTCTCATTTGTGTATATTTTGTGAGCATATGCAAGTATATAGGGGCGCCCATGTCCGAATTTCTCATTTGTGTATATTTTGTGAGCATATGCAAGTATATAGGCGCCCATGTCCGAATTTCTCATTTGTGTATATTTTGTGAGCATATGCAAGTATATAGGCGCCCCATGTCCGAATTTCTCATTTGTGTATATTTTGTGAGCATATGCAAGTATATAGCGCCCCATGTCCGAATTTCTCATTTGTGTATATTTTGTGAGCATATGCAAGTATATAGGGGCACCATGTCCGAATTTCTCATTTGTGTATATTTTGTGAGCATATGCAAGTATATAGGGGCGCCCATGTCCGAATTTCTCATTTGTGTATATTTTGTGAGCATATGCAAGTATATAGGGGCGCCCCATGTCCGAATTTCTCATTTGTGTATATTTTGTGAGCATATGCAAGTATATAGGGCGCCCCATGTCCGAATTTCTCATTTGTGTATATTTTGTGAGCATATGCAAGTATATAGGGGCGCCCCATGTCCGAATTTCTCATTTGTGTATATTTTGTGAGCATATGCAAGTATATAGGGGCGCCATGTCCGAATTTCTCATTTGTGTATATTTTGTCAGCATATGCAAGTATATAGGGGCGCCCCATGTCCGAATTTCTCATTTGTGTATATTTTGTGAGCATATGCAAGTATATAGGGGCGCCCATGTCCGAATTTCTCATTTGTGTATATTTTGTGAGCATATGCAAGTATATAGGGGCGCCCCATGTCCGAATTTCTCATTTGTGTATATTTTGTGAGCATATGCAAGTATATAGGGGCGCCCATGTCCGAATTTCTCATTTGTGTATATTTTGAGCATATGCAAGTATATAGGGGCGCCCCATGTCCGAATTTCTCATTTGTGTATATTTTGTGAGCATATGCAAGTATATAGGGGCGCCCCATGTCCGAATTTCTCATTTGTGTATATTTTGTGAGCATATGCAAGTATATAGGGGCGCCCATGTCCGAATTTCTCATTTGTGTATATTTTGTGAGCATATGCAAGTATATAGGGCGCCCCATGTCCGAATTTCTCATTTGTGTATATTTTGTGAGCATATGCAAGTATATAGGGGCGCCATGTCCGAATTTCTCATTTGTGTATATTTTGTGAGCATATGCAAGTATATAGGGCGCCCCATGTCCGAATTTCTCATTTGTGTATATTTTGTGAGCATATGCAAGTATATAGGGGCGCCCATGTCCGAATTTCTCATTTGTGTATATTTTGTGAGCATATGCAAGTATATAGGGGCGCCCATGTCCGAATTTCTCATTTGTGTATCTTTTGTGAGCATATGCAAGTATATAGGGGCGCCCCATGTCCGAATTTCTCATTTGTGTATATTTTGTGAGCATATGCAAGTATATAGGGCGCCCATGTCCGAATTTCTCATTTGTGTATATTTTGTGAGCATATGCAAGTATATAGGGGCGCCCCATGTCCGAATTTCTCATTTGTGTATATTTTGTGAGCATATGCAAGTATATAGGGGCGCGCCATGTCCGAATTTCTCATTTGTGTATATTTTGTCAGCATATGCAAGTATATAGGGGCGCCCCATGTCCGAATTTCTCATTTGTGTATATTTTGTGAGCATATGCAAGTATATAGGGGCGCCCATGTCCGAATTTCTCATTTGTGTATATTTTGTGAGCATATGCAAGTATATAGGGGCGTCCATGTCCGAATTTCTCATTTGTGTATATTTTGTGAGCATATGCAAGTATATAGGGGCGCCCCATGTCCGAATTTCTCATTTGTGTATATTTTGTGAGCATATGCAAGTATATAGGGGCGCCCCATGTCCGAATTTCTCATTTGTGTATATTTTGTGAGCATATGCAAGTATATAGGGGCGCCCATGTCCGAATTTCTCATTTGTGTATATTTTGTGAGCATATGCAAGTATATAGGGGCGCCCCATGTCCGAATTTCTCATTTGTGTATATTTTGTGAGCATATGCAAGTATATAGGGGCGCCCCATGTCCGAATTTCTCATTTGTGTATATTTTGTGAGCATATGCAAGTATATAGGAGCGCCCCATGTCCGAATTTCTCATTTGTGTATATTTTGTGAGCATATGCAAGTATATAGGGGCGCCCCATGTCCGAATTTCTCATTTGTGTATATTTTGTAGCATATGCAAGTATATAGGAGCGCCACATGTCCGAATTTCTCATTTGTGTATATTTTGTGAGCATATGCAAGTATATAGGGCGCCCCATGTCCGAATTTCTCATTTGTGTATATTTTGTGAGCATATGCAAGTATATAGGGCGCCCATGTCCGAATTTCTCATTTGTGTATATTTTGTGAGCATATGCAAGTATATAGGGGCGCCCCATGTCCGAATTTCTCATTTGTATATTTTGTGAGCATATGCAAGTATATAGGGGCGCCCATGTCCGAATTTCTCATTTGTGTATATTTTGTCAGCATATGCAAGTATATAGGGGCGCCCCATGTCCGAATTTCTCATTTGTGTATATTTTCTGAGCATATGCAAGTATATAGGGGCGCCCCATGTCCGAATTTCTCATTTGTTTATATTTTGTGAGCATATGCAAGTATATAGGGGCGCCCATGTCCGAATTTCTCATTTGTGTATATTTTGTGAGCATATGCAAGTATATAGGGGCGCCCCATGTCCGAATTTCTCATTTGTGTATATTTTGTGAGCATATGCAAGTATATAGGGCGCCCCATGTCCGAATTTCTCATTTGTGTATATTTTGTCAGCATATGCAAGTATATAGGGGCGCCCATGTCCGAATTTCTCATTTGTTTATATTTTGTGAGCATATGCAAGTATATAGGGGCGCCCCATGTCCGAATTTCTCATTTGTGTATATTTTGTGAGCATATGCAAGTATATAGGGGCGCCCATGTCCGAATTTCTCATTTGTGTATATTTTGTGAGCATATGCAAGTATATAGGCGCCACATGTCGGAATTTCTCATTTGTGTATATTTTGTGAGCATATGGAAGTATATAACCCCCCATGTCCGAATTTCTCATTTGTGTATATTTTGTGAGCATATGCAATTATATAGGGCCGCAACATATCCGAATTTCTTATTGGTGTATATTTTGTGAGCATATGCAAGTATATAGGGCGCCCCATGTCCGAATTTCTCATTTGTGTATATTTTGTGAGCATATGCAAGTATATAGGCGCCCATGTCCGAATTTCTCATTTGTGTATATTTTGTGAGCATATGCAAGTATATAGGGGCTGCCCATGTCCGAATTTCTCATTTGTGTATTTTGTGAGCATATGCAAGTATATAGGGGCGCCCCATGTCCGAATTTCTCATTTGTGTATATTTTGTGAGCATATGCAAGTATATAGGGCGCCCATGTCCGAATTTCTCATTTGTGTATATTTTGTGAGCATATGCAAGTATATAGGGGCGCCCCATGTCCGAATTTCTCATTTGTGTATATTTTGTGAGCATATGCAAGTATATAGGGGCGCCCATGTCCGAATTTCTCATTTGTGTATATTTTGTGAGCATATGCAAGTATATAGGGGCTGCCCATGTCCGAATTTCTCATTTGTGTATATTTTGTGAGCATATGCAAGTATATAGGGGCGCCCCATGTCCGAATTTCTCATTTGTGTATATTTTGTGAGCATATGCAAGTATATAGCGCCCCATGTCCGAATTTCTCATTTGTGTATATTTTGTGAGCATATGCAAGTATATAGGGGCGCCCCATGTCCGAATTTCTCATTTGTGTATATTTTGTGAGCATATGCAAGTATATAGGGGCGCCCATGTCCGAATTTCTCATTTGTGTATATTTTGTGAGCATATGCAAGTATATAGGGGCGCCCCATGTCCGAATTTCTCATTTGTGTATATTTTGTGAGCATATGCAAGTATATAGGGGCGCCCATGTCCGAATTTCTCATTTGTGTATATTTTGTGAGCATATGCAAGTATATAGGGGCGCCCCATGTCCGAATTTCTCATTTGTGTATATTTTGTGAGCATATGCAAGTATATAGGGCGTCCATGTCCGAATTTCTCATTTGTGTATATTTTGTGAGCATATGCAAGTATATAGGGGCGCCCATGTCCGAATTTCTCATTTGTGTATATTTTGTGAGCATATGCAAGTATATAGGGGCGCCCATGTCCGAATTTCTCATTTGTGTATATTTTGTGAGCATATGCAAGTATATAGGGGCGCCCCATGTCCGAATTTCTCATTTGTGTATATTTTGTGAGCATATGCAAGTATATAGGCGCCCCATGTCCGAATTTCTCATTTGTGTATATTTTGTGAGCATATGCAAGTATATAGGGGCGCCCATGTCCGAATTTCTCATTTGTGTATATTTTGTGAGCATATGCAAGTATATAGGGGCGCCCATGTCCGAATTTCTCATTTGTGTATATTTTGTGAGCATATGCAAGTATATAGGGGCGCCCATGTCCGAATTTCTCATTTGTGTATATTTTGTGAGCATATGCAAGCATATAGGGCGCCCCATGTCCGAATTTCTCATTTGTGTATATTTTGTGAGCATATGCAAGTATATAGGGGCGCCCCATGTCCGAATTTCTCATTTGTGTATATTTTGTGAGCATATGCAAGTATATAGGGGCGCCCCATGTCCGAATTTCTCATTTGTGTATATTTTGTGAGCATATGCAAGTATATAGGGCGCCCATGTCCGAATTTCTCATTTGTGTATATTTTGTGAGCATATGCAAGTATATAGGGGCGCCCCATGTCCGAATTTCTCATTTGTGTATATTTTGTGAGCATATGCAAGTATATAGGGGCGCCCCATGTCCGAATTTCTCATTTGTGTATATTTTGTGAGCATATGCAAGTATATAGGGCGCCCATGTCCGAATTTCTCATTTGTGTATATTTTGTCAGCATATGCAAGTATATAGGGCGCCCCATGTCCGAATTTCTCATTTGTGTATATTTTGTGAGCATATGCAAGTATATAGGGCGCCCCATGTCCGAATTTCTCATTTGTGTATATTTTGTGAGCATATGCAAGTATATAGGGGCGCCCATGTCCGAATTTCTCATTTGTGTATATTTTGTGAGCATATGCAAGTATATAGGGGCTGCCCATGTCCGAATTTCTCATTTGTGTATATTTTGTGAGCATATGCAAGTATATAGGGGCGCCAATGTCCGAATTTGTCATTTGAGTATATTTTGTGAGCATATGCAAGTATATAGGGCGCCCATGTCCAAATTTCTCATTTGTGTATATTTTGTGAGCATATGCAAGTATATAGGGGCCCCCATGTCCGAATTTCTCATTTGTGTATATTTTGTGAGCATATGCAAGTATATAGGGGCGCCCCATGTCCGAATTTCTCATTTGTGTATATTTTGTGAGCATATGCAAGTATATAGGGGCGCCCCATGTCCGAATTTCTCATTTGTGTATATTTTGTGAGCATATGCAAGTATATAGGGGCGCCCATGTCCGAATTTCTCATTTGTGTATATTTTGTGAGCATATGCAAGTATATAGGGGCGCCCATGTCCGAATTTCTCATTTGTGTATATTTTGTGAGCATATGCAAGTATATAGGGGCGCCCCATGTCCGAATTTCTCATTTGTGTATATTTTGTGAGCATATGCAAGTATATAGGGGCGCCCATGTCCGAATTTCTCATTTGTGTATATTTTGTGAGCATATGCAAGTATATAGGGGCGCCATGTCCGAATTTCTCATTTGTGTATATTTTGTGAGCATATGCAAGTATATAGGGGCGCCCCATGTCCGAATTTCTCATTTGTGTATATTTTGTGAGCATATGCAAGTATATAGGGGCCCCATGTCCGAATTTCTCATTTGTGTATATTTTGTGAGCATATGCAAGTATATAGGGGCGCCCCATGTCCGAATTTCTCATTTGTGTATATTTTGTGAGCATATGCAAGTATATAGGGGCGCCCATGTCCGAATTTCTCATTTGTGTATATTTTGTGAGCATATGCAAGTATATAGGGCGCCCCATGTCCGAATTTCTCATTTGTGTATATTTTGTGAGCATATGCAAGTATATAGGGGCGCCCATGTCCGAATTTCTCATTTGTGTATATTTTGTGAGCATATGCAAGTATATAGGGGCGCCCCATGTCCGAATTTCTCATTTGTGTATATTTTGTGAGCATATGCAAGTATATAGGGGCGCCCCATGTCCGAATTTCTCATTTGTGTATATTTTGTGAGCATATGCAAGTATATAGGGGCGCCCATGTCCGAATTTCTCATTTGTGTATATTTTGTGAGCATATGCAAGTATATAGGGGCGCCCATGTCCGAATTTCTCATTTGTGTATATTTTGTGAGCATATGCAAGTATATAGGGGCGCCCCATGTCCGAATTTCTCATTTGTGTATATTTTGTGAGCATATGCAAGTATATAGGGGCGCCCCATGTCCGAATTTCTCATTTGTGTATATTTTGTGAGCATATGCAAGTATATAGGGGCGCCCCATGTCCGAATTTCTCATTTGTGTATATTTTGTGAGCATATGCAAGTATATAGGGGCGCCCCATGTCCGAATTTCTCATTTGTGTATATTTTGTCAGCATATGCAAGTATATAGGGGCGCCCCATGTCCGAATTTCTCATTTGTGTATCTTTTCTGAGCATATGCAAGTATATAGGGGCGCCCCATTTCCGAATTTCTCATTTGTTTATATTTTGTGAGCATATGCAAGTATATAGGGGCTGCCCATGTCCGAATTTCTCATTTGTGTATATTTTGTGAGCATATGCAAGTATATAGGGGCGCCCCATGTCCGAATTTCTCATTTGTGTATATTTTGTGAGCATATGCAAGTATATAGGGGCGCGCCATGTCCGAATTTCTCATTTGTGTATATTTTGTCAGCATATGCAAGTATATAGGGGCGTCCCATGTCCGAATTTCTCATTTGTGTATATTTTGTGAGCATATGCAAGTATATAGGGGCGCCCATGTCCGAATTTCTCATTTGTGTATATTTTGTGAGCATATGCAAGTATATAGGGGCGCCCATGTCCGAATTTCTCATTTGTGTATATTTTGTGAGCATATGCAAGTATATAGGGGCGCCCCATGTCCGAATTTCTCATTTGTGTATATTTTGTGAGCATATGCAAGTATATAGGGGCGCCCATGTCCGAATTTCTCATTTGTGTATATTTTGTGAGCATATGCAAGTATATAGGGGCGCCCCATGTCCGAATTTCTCATTTGTGTATATTTTGTGAGCATATGCAAGTATATAGGGGCGCCCCATGTCCGAATTTCTCATTTGTGTATATTTTGTGAGCATATGCAAGTATATAGGGGCGCCCATGTCCGAATTTCTCATTTGTGTATATTTTGTGAGCATATGCAAGTATATAGGGGCTGCCCATGTCCGAATTTCTCATTTGTGTATATTTTGTGAGCATATGCAAGTATATAGGCGCCCCATGTCCGAATTTCTCATTTGTGTATATTTTGTGAGCATATGCAAGTATATAGGGGCGCGCCATGTCCGAATTTCTCATTTGTGTATATTTTGTGAGCATATGCAAGTATATAGGGGCGCCCATGTCCGAATTTCTCATTTGTGTATATTTTGTGAGCATATGCAAGTATATAGGGCGCCCATGTCCAAATTTCTCATTTGTGTATATTTTGTGAGCATATGCAAGTATATAGGGGCCCCATGTCCGAATTTCTCATTTGTGTATATTTTGTGAGCATATGCAAGTATATAGGGGCGCCCCATGTCCGAATTTCTCATTTGTGTATATTTTGTGAGCATATGCAAGTATATAGGGCGCCCATGTCCGAATTTCTCATTTGTGTATATTTTGTGAGCATATGCAAGTATATAGGGGCGCCCCATGTCCGAATTTCTCATTTGTGTATATTTTGTGAGCATATGCAAGTATATAGGGGCGCCCCATGTCCGAATTTCTCATTTGTGTATATTTTGTGAGCATATGCAAGTATATAGGGGCGCCCCATGTCCGAATTTCTCATTTGTGTATATTTTGTGAGCATATGCAAGTATATAGGGGCGCCCATGTCCGAATTTCTCATTTGTGTATATTTTGTGAGCATATGCAAGTATATAGGGGCGCCCATGTCCGAATTTCTCATTTGTGTATATTTTTTGAGCATACGCAAGTATATAGGGGCGTCATACGTCCGTATTTCTCATTTGTGTATATTTCGTGAGCAAATGCAAGTATATAGGAGCGCCCCATATCCGAATTTCTCATTTGTGTATATTTTGTGAGCATATGCAAGTATATAGGGCGCCCCATGTCCGAATTTCTCATTTGTGTATATTTTGTGAGCATATGCAAGTATATAGGGGCGCCCCATGTCCGAATTTCTCATTTGTGTATATTTTGTGAGCATATGCAAGTATATAGGGGCGCCCATGTCCGAATTTCTCATTTGTGTATATTTTGTGAGCATATGCAAGTATATAGGGCGCCCATGTCCAAATTTCTCATTTGTGTATATTTTGTGCATATGTAGGTATATAGGGCCGGCCCATGTCCGAATTTCTCATTTGTGTATATTTTGTGAGCATATGCAAGTATATAGGGGCGCCCCATGTCCGAATTTCTCATTTGTGTATATTTTGTGAGCATATGCAAGTATATAGGGGCGCCCATGTCCGAATTTCTCATTTGTGTATATTTTGTGAGCATATGCAAGTATATAGGGGCCCCATGTCCGAATTTCTCATTTGTGTATATTTTGTGAGCATATGCAAGTATATAGGGGCGCCCCATGTCCGAATTTCTCATTTGTGTATATTTTGTGAGCATATGCAAGTATATAGGGGCGCCCCATGTCCGAATTTCTCATTTGTGTATATTTTCTGAGCATATGCAAGTATATAGGGGCGCCCATGTCCGAATTTCTCATTTGTGTATATTTTGTGAGCATATGCAAGTATATAGGGGCGGCCCATGTCCGAATTTCTCATTTGTGTATATTTTGTGAGCATATGCAAGTATATAGGGCGCCCATGTCCGAATTTCTCATTTGTGTATATTTTGTGAGCATATGCAAGTATATAGGGCGCCCATGTCCGAATTTCTCATTTGTGTATATTTTGTGAGCATATGCAAGTATATAGGGGCGCCCCATGTCCGAATTTCTCATTTGTGTATATTTTGTGAGCATATGCAAGTATATAGGGGCGCCCCATGTCCGAATTTCTCATTTGTGTATATTTTGTGAGCATATGCAAGTATATAGGGGCGCCCATGTCCGAATTTCTCATTTGTGTATATTTTGTGAGCATATGCAAGTATATAGGGCGCCCCATGTCCGAATTTCTCATTTGTGTATATTTTTATCAATATATGCAAGTATGTAAGGGTGCCCCATGTCCAAATTCCCCATTTTTGTATATTTTGTGAGCATATGCAAGTATGTAGGCGCCCACCTGTCCGGATTTCTCATTTGTGTACGTTTTGTGAGCATATGAACGTATATAGGGGCGCCCCATGTCCGAATTTCTCATTTGTGTATATTTTGTGAGCATATGCAAGTATATAGGGGCGCCCCATGTCCGAATTTCTCATTTGTGTATATTTTGTGAGCATATGCAAGTATATAGGGCGCCATGTCCGAATTTCTCATTTGTGTATAAATTGTTAGCATATGCAAGTATATTAGGGCGCCCCATGTCCGAATTTCTCATTTGTGTATATTTTGTGAGCATATGCAAGTATATAGGGGCGCCCATGTTCGAATTTCTCATTTGTGTATATTTTGTGAGCATATGCAAGTATATAGGGGCGCCCATGTCCGAATTTCTCATTTGTGTATATTTGTGAGCATATGCAAGTATATAGCCCCCCATGTCCGAATTTCTCATTTGTGTATATTTTGTGAGCATATGCAAGTATAAAGGCGCCCCATGTCCGAATTTCTCATTTGTGTATATTTTGCGAGCATATGCAAGTATATAGGGGCGCCCATGTCCGAATTTCTCATTTGTGTATATTCTGTGCGCATATGCAAGTATATAGGGCGTCCCATGTCCGAATTTCTCATTTGTGTATATGTTGTGAGCATATGCAAGTATATAGGGGCGCCCATGTCCGAATTTGTCATTTGAGTATATTTTGTGAGCATATGCAAGTATATAGGGCGCCCATGTCCGAATTTCTCATTTGTGTATATTTTGTGAGCATATGCAAGTATATAGGGGCGCCCCATGTCCGAATTTCTCATTTGTGTATATTTTGTGAGCATATGCAAGTATATAGGGCCCCATGTCCGAATTTCTCATTTGTGTATATTTTGTGAGCATATGCAAGTATATAGGGGCGCCCATGTCCGAATTTCTCATTTGTGTATATTTTGTGAGCATATGCAAGTATATAGGGGCGCCCCATGTCCGAATTTCTCATTTGTGTATATTTTGTGAGCATATGCAAGTATATAGGGCGCCCATGTCCG
The DNA here is from genome assembly GCA_016169945.1 of Trachythela sp. YZ-2020. Classification (NCBI taxonomy): domain Eukaryota; kingdom Metazoa; phylum Cnidaria; class Anthozoa; order Malacalcyonacea; family Clavulariidae; genus Trachythela; species Trachythela sp. YZ-2020. The sequence continues at coordinate 13,971 of JADLSH010000340.1, forward strand.
AATTTCTCATTTGTGTATATTTTGTGAGCATATGCAAGTATATAGGGGCGCCCCATGTCCGAATTTCTCATTTGTGTATATTTTGTGAGCATATGCAAGTATATAGGGGCGCCCATGTCCGAATTTCTCATTTGTGTATATTTTGTGAGCATATGCAAGTATATAGGGGCGCCCATGTCCGAATTTCTCATTTGTGTATATTTTGTGAGCATATGCAAGTATATAGGGCGCCCATGTCCAAATTTCTCATTTGTGTATATTTTGTGAGCATATGCAAGTATATAGGGCGCCCATGTCCGAATTTCTCATTTGTGTATATTTTGTGAGCATATGCAAGTATATAGGGGCGCCCCATGTCCGAATTTCTCATTTGTGTATATTTTGTGAGCATATGCAAGTATATAGGGGCGCCCATGTCCGAATTTCTCATTTGTGTATATTTTGTGAGCATATGCAAGTATATAGGGGCGCCCATGTCCGAATTTCTCATTTGTGTATATTTTGTGAGCATATGCAAGTATATAGGGCGCCCCATGTCCGAATTTCTCATTTGTGTATATTTTGTGAGCATATGCAAGTATATAGGGGCGCCCCATGTCCGAATTTCTCATTTGTGTATATTTTGTGAGCATATGCAAGTATATAGGGGCGCCCCATGTCCGAATTTCTCATTTGTGTATATTTTGTGAGCATATGCAAGTATATAGGGGCGCCCCATGTCCGAATTTCTCATTTGTGTATATTTTGTGAGCATATGCAAGTATATAGGGGCGCCCATGTCCGAATTTCTCATTTGTGTATATTTTGTGAGCATATGCAAGTATATAGGGCGCCCATGTCCAAATTTCTCATTTGTGTATATTTTGTGAGCATATGCAAGAGCATAGGGGCGCCCCATGTCCGAATTTCTCATTTGTGTATATTTTGTGAGCATATGCAAGTATATAGGGGCGCCCATGTCCGAATTTCTCATTTGTGTATATTTTGTGAGCATATGCAAGTATATAGGGCCCCATGTCCGAATTTCTCATTTGTGTATATTTTGTGAGCATATGCAAGTATATAGGGGCGCCCCATGTCCGAATTTCTCATTTGTGTATATTTTGTGAGCATATGCAAGTATATAGGGCGCCCATGTCCGAATTTCTCATTTGTGTATATTTTGTGAGCATATGCAAGTATATAGGGGCGCCCCATGTCCGAATTTCTCATTTGTGTATATTTTGTGAGCATATGCAAGTATATAGGGGCGCCCATGTCCGAATTTCTCATTTGTGTATATTTTGTGAGCATATGCAAGTATATAGGGCGCCCATGTCCAAATTTCTCATTTGTGTATATTTTGTGAGCATATGCAAGTATATAGGGGCGCCCATGTCCGAATTTCTCATTTGTGTATATTTTGTGAGCATATGCAAGTATATAGGGGCGCCCCATGTCCGAATTTCTCATTTGTGTATATTTTGTGAGCATATGCAAGTATATAGGGGCGCCCATGTCCGAATTTCTCATTTGTGTATATTTTGTGAGCATATGCAAGTATATAGGGGATCCCCATGTCCGAATTTCTCATTTGTGTATATTTTGTGAGCATATGCAAGTATATATAGGGGCGCCCCATGTTCGAATTTCTCATTTGTGTATATTTTGTGAGCATATGCAAGTATATAGGGCGCCCATGTCCGAATTTCTCATTTGTGTATATTTTGTGAGCATATGCAAGTATATAGGGCGCCCCATGTCCGAATTTCTCATTTGTGTATATTTTGAGCATATGCAAGTATATAGGGGCGCCCCATGTCCGAATTTCTCATTTGTGTATATTTTGTGAGCATATGCAAGTATATAGGGGCGCCCATGTCCGAATTTCTCATTTGTGTATATTTTGTGAGCATATGCAAGTATATAGGGGCGCCCCATGTCCGAATTTCTCATTTGTGTATATTTTGTGAGCATATGCAAGTATATAGGGGCGCCATGTCCGAATTTCTCATTTGTGTATATTTTGTGAGCATATGCAAGTATATAGGGGCGCCCCATGTCCGAATTTCTCATTTGTGTATATTTTGTGAGCATATGCAAGTATATAGGGGCGCCATGTCCGAATTTCTCATTTGTGTATATTTTGTGAGCATATGCAAGTATATAGGCCGCCCCATGTCCGAATTTCTCATTTGTGTATATTTTGTGAGCATATGCAAGTATATAGGGGCGCCCATGTCCGAATTTCTCATTTGTGTATATTTTGTGAGCATATGCAAGTATATAGGGGCGCCCATGTCCGAATTTCTCATTTGTGTATATTTTGTGAGCATATGCAAGTATATAGGGGCGCCCATGTCCGAATTTATCATTTGTGTATATTTTGTGAGCATATGCAAGTATATAGGGGCGCCCCATGTCCGAATTTCTCATTTGTGTATAATTTGTGAGCATATTCAAATATATAGGGGCGCCCATGTCCGAATTTGTCATTTGAGTATATTTTGTGAGCATATGCAAGTATATAGGGCGCCCATGTCCAAATTTCTCATTTGTGTATATTTTGTGAGCATATGCAAGTATATAGGGGCGCCATGTCCGAATTTCTCATTTGTGTATATTTTGCGAGCATATGCAAGTATATAGGGGCGCCCATGTCCGAATTTCTCATTTGTGTATATTTTGTGAGCATATGCAAGTATATAGGGGCGCCCCATGTCCGAATTTCTCATTTGTGTATATTTTGTGAGCATATGCAAGTATATAGGGGCGCCCCATGTCCGAATTTCTCATTTGTGTATATTTTGTGAGCATATGCAAGTATATAGGGCGCCCCATGTCCGAATTTCTCATTTGTGTATATTTTGTGAGCATATGCAAGTATATAGGGGCGCCCCATGTCCGAATTTCTCATTTGTGTATATTTTGTGAGCATATGCAAGTATATAGGGGCGCCCATGTCCGAATTTCTCATTTGTGTATATTTTGTGAGCATATGCAAGTATATAGGAGCGCCATGTCCGAATTTCTCATTTGTGTATATTTTGTGAGCATATGCAAGTATATAGGGGCGCCCATGTCCGAATTTCTCATTTGTGTATATTTTGTGAGCATATGCAAGTATATAGGAGCGCCACATGTCCGAATTTCTCATTTGTGTATATTTTGTGAGCATATGCAAGTATAAAGGCGCCCCATGTCCGAATTTCTCATTTGTGTATATTTTGTGAGCATATGCAAGTATATAGGGGCGGCCCATGTCCGAATTTCTCATTTGTTTATATTTTGTGAGCATATGCAAGTATATAGGGGCGGCCCATGTCCGAATTTCTCATTTGTGTATATTTTGTGAGCATATGCAAGTATATAGGGCGCCCCATGTCCGAATTTCTCATTTGTGTATATTTTGTCAGCATATGCAAGTATATAGGGGCGCCCCATGTCCGAATTTCTCATTTGTGTATCTTTTCTGAGCATATGCAAGTATATAGGGGCGCCCCATTTCCGAATTTCTCATTTGTTTATATTTTGTGAGCATATGCAAGTATATAGGGGCTGCCCATGTCCGAATTTCTCATTTGTGTATATTTTGTGAGCATATGCAAGTATATAGGGGCGCCGCATGTCCGAATTTCTCATTTGTGTATATTTTGTGAGCATATGCAAGTATATAGGGGCGCGCCATGTCCGAATTTCTCATTTGTGTATATTTTGTCAGCATATGCAAGTATATAGGGGCGCCCCATGTCCGAATTTCTCATTTGTGTATATTTTGTGAGCATATGCAAGTATATAGGGCGCCCATGTCCGAATTTCTCATTTGTGTATATTTTGTGAGCATATGCAAGTATATAGGGGCGCCCCATGTCCGAATTTCTCATTTGTGTATATTTTGTGAGCATATGCAAGTATATAGGGGCTGCCCATGTCCGAATTTCTCATTTGTGTATATTTTGTGAGCATATGCAAGTATATAGGGGCGCCCCATGTCCGAATTTCTCATTTGTGTATATTTTCTGAGCATATGCAAGTATATAGGGGCGCCCCATTTCCGAATTTCTCATTTGTTTATATTTTGTGAGCATATGCAAGTATATAGGGGCTGCCCATGTCCGAATTTCTCATTTGTGTATATTTTGTGAGCATATGCAAGTATATAGGGGCGCCCCATGTCCGAATTTCTCATTTGTGTATATTTTGTGAGCATATGCAAGTATATAGGGGCGCCCATGTCCGAATTTCTCATTTGTGTATATTTTGTGAGCATATGCAAGTATATAGGGGCGCCCCATGTCCGAATTTCTCATTTGTGTATATTTTGTGAGCATATGCAAGTATATAGGGGCGCCCATGTCCGAATTTCTCATTTGTGTATATTTTGTGAGCATATGCAAGTATATAGGGGCGCCCCATGTCCGAATTTCTCATTTGTGTATATTTTGTGAGCATATGCAAGTATATAGGGGCGCCCCATGTCCGAATTTCTCATTTGTGTATATTTTGTGAGCATATGCAAGTATATAGGGCGCCCCATGTCCGAATTTCTCATTTGTGTATATTTTGTGAGCATATGCAAGTATATAGGGGCGCCCCATGTCCGAATTTCTCATTTGTGTATATTTTGTGAGCATATGCAAGTATATAGGGGCGCCCCATGTCCGAATTTCTCATTTGTGTATATTTTGTGAGCATATGCAAGTATATAGGGGCGCCCCATGTCCGAATTTCTCATTTGTGTATATTTTGTGAGCATATGCAAGTATATAGGGGCGCCCCATGTCCGAATTTCTCATTTGTGTATATTTTGTGAGCATATGCAAGTATATAGGGGCGCGCCATGTCCGAATTTCTCATTTGTGTATATTTTGTGAGCATATGCAAGTATATAGGGGCGCCCCATGTCCGAATTTCTCATTTGTGTATATTTTGTGAGCATATGCAAGTATATAGGGGCGCCCCATGTCCGAATTTCTCATTTGTTTATATTTTGTGAGCATATGCAAGTATATAGGGGCGCCCCATGTCCGAATTTCTCATTTGTGTATATTTTGTGAGCATATGCAAGTATATAGGGGCGTCCCATGTCCGAATTTCTCATTTGTGTATATTTTGTGAGCATATGCAAGTATAAAGGCGCCCCATGTCCGAATTTCTCATTTGTGTATATTTTGTGAGCATATGCAAGTATAAAAGCGCCCCATGTCCGAATTTCTCATTTGTGTATATTTTGTGAGCATATGCAAGTATATAGGGGCGCCCCATGTCCGAATTTCTCATTTGTGTATATTTTCTGAGCATATGCAAGTATATAGGGGCGCCCCATGTCCGAATTTCTCATTTGTGTATATTTTGTGAGCATATGCAAGTATATAGGGGCGCCCCATGTCCGAATTTCTCATTTGTGTATATTTTGTGAGCATATGCAAGTATATAGGGGCGCCCCATGTCCGAATTTCTCATTTGTGTATATTTTGTGAGCATATGCAAGTATAAAAGCGCCCCATGTCCGAATTTCTCATTTGTGTATATTTTGCGAGCATATGCAAGTATATAGGGGTGGTCCATGTCCGAATTTCTCATTTGTGTATATTTTGTGAGCATATGCAAGTATATAGGGGCGCCCATGTCCGAATTTCTCATTTGTGTATATTTTGTGAGCATATGCAAGTATATAGGGGCGCCCCATGTCCGAATTTCTCATTTGTGTATATTTTGTGAGCATATGCAAGTATATAGGGGCGCCCATGTCCGAATTTCTCATTTGTGTATATTTTGTGAGCATATGCAAGTATATAGGGGCGCCCCATGTCCGAATTTCTCATTTGTGTATATTTTGTGAGCATATGCAAGTATATAGGGCGCCCCATGTCCGAATTTCTCATTTGTGTATATTTTGTGAGCATATGCAAGTATATAGGGGCGCATGTCCGAATTTCTCATTTGTGTATATTTTGTGAGCATATGCAAGTATATAGGGGCGCCCATGTCCGAATTTCTCATTTGTTTATATTTTGTGAGCATATGCAAGTATATAGGGGCGCCCCATGTCCGAATTTCTCATTTGTGTATATTTTGTGAGCATATGCAAGTATATAGGGGCGCCCATGTCCGAATTTCTCATTTGTGTATATTTTGTGAGCATATGCAAGTATATAGGGGCGTCCCATGTCCGAATTTCTCATTTGTGTATATTTTGTGAGCATATGCAAGTATAAAGGCGCCCCATGTCCGAATTTCTCATTTGTGTATATTTTGTGAGCATATGCAAGTATAAAAGCGCCCCATGTCCGAATTTCTCATTTGTGTATATTTTGCGAGCATATGCAAGTATATAGGGGCGCCCCATGTCCGAATTTCTCATTTGTGTATCTTTTCTGAGCATATGCAAGTATATAGGGGCGCCCCATTTCCGAATTTCTCATTTGTTTATATTTTGTGAGCATATGCAAGTATATAGGGGCTGCCCATGTCCGAATTTCTCATTTGTGTATATTTTGTGAGCATATGCAAGTATATAGGGGCGCCGCATGTCCGAATTTCTCATTTGTGTATATTTTGTGAGCATATGCAAGTATATAGGGGCGCCATGTCCGAATTTCTCATTTGTGTATATTTTGTCGGCATATGCAAGTATATAGGGGCGCCCCATGTCCGAATTTCTCATTTGTGTATATTTTCTGAGCATATGCAAGTATATAGGGCGCCCCATGTCCGAATTTCTCATTTGTGTATATTTTCTGAGCATATGCAAGTATATAGGGGCGCCCCATTTCCGAATTTCTCATTTGTTTATATTTTGTGAGCATATGCAAGTATATAGGGGCTGCCCATGTCCGAATTTCTCATTTGTGTATATTTTGTGAGCATATGCAAGTATATAGGGGCGCCCCATGTCCGAATTTCTCATTTGTGTATATTTTCTGAGCATATGCAAGTATATAGGGGCGCACCATTTCCGAATTTCTCATTTGTTTATATTTTGTGAGCATATGCAAGTATATAGGGGCTGCCCATGTCCGAATTTCTCATTTGTGTATATTTTGTGAGCATATGCAAGTATATAGGGGCGCCCCATGTCCGAATTTCTCATTTGTGTATATTTTGTGAGCATATGCAAGTATATAGGGGCGCGCCATGTCCGAATTTCTCATTTGTGTATATTTTGTCAGCATATGCAAGTATATAGGGGCGCCCCATGTCCGAATTTCTCATTTGTTTATATTTTGTGAGCATATGCAAGTATATAGGGGCGCCCCATGTCCGAATTTCTCATTTGTGTATATTTTGTGAGCATATGCAAGTATATAGGGGTGGTCCATGTCCGAATTTCTCATTTGTGTATATTTTGTGAGGATATGCAAGTATATAGGGGCGCCCCATGTCCGAATTTCTCATTTGTGTATATTTTGTGAGCATATGCAAGTATATAGGGCGCCCCATGTCCGAATTTCTCATTTGTGTATATTTTGTGAGCATATGCAAGTATATAGGGGCGCCATGTCCGAATTTCTCATTTGTGTATATTTTGTGAGCATATGCAAGTATATAGGGGCGCCCCATGTCCGAATTTCTCATTTGTGTATATTTTGTGAGCATATGCAAGTATATAGGGGCGCCCCATGTCCGAATTTCTCATTTGTGTATATTTTGTGAGCATATGCAAGTATATAGGAGCGCCACATGTCCGAATTTCTCATTTGTGTATATTTTGTAAGCATATGCAAGTATATAGGAGCGCCACATGTCCGGATTTCTCATTTGTGAATATTTTCTGAGCATATGCAAGTATAAAGGGGCGCCCCATGTCCGAATTCTCATTTGTGTACATTTTGTGAGCATATGCAAGTATATAGGGGCGGCCCATGTCCGAATTTCTCATTTGTTTATATTTTGTGGGCATATGCAAGTATATAGGGGCGGCCCATGTCCGAATTTCTCATTTGTTTATATTTTGTGGGCATATGCAAGTATATAGGGGCGCCCCATGTCCGAATTTCTCATTTGTGTATATTTTGTGAGCATATGCAAGTATATAGGGGCGCCCCATGTCCGAATTTCTCATTTGTGTATATTTTGTGAGCAAATGCAAGTATATAGGGCGCCCTATGTCCGAATTTCTCATTTGTGTATATTTTGTGAGCATATGCAAGTATATAGCGGCACCCCATGTCCGAATTTCTCATTCGTGTATATTTTGTGAGCATATGCAAGTATATAGGGACGCCCCATGTCCGAATTTCTCATTTGTGTGTATTTTGTGAGCATATGCAAGTATAGGGGCGCCCCATGTCCGAATTTCTCATTTGTGTATATTTTGTGAGCATATGCAAGTATATAGGGGCCCCATGTCCGAATTTCTCATTTGTGTATATTTTGTGAGCATATGCAAGTATATAGGGCGCCCCATGTCCGAATTCTCATTTGTGTATATTTTGTGAGCATATGCAAGTATATAGGGGCGCCCCATGTCCGAATTTCTCATTTGTGTATATTTTGTGAGCATATGCAAGTATATAGGGGCGCCCCATGTCCAAATTTCTCATTTGTGTATATTTTGTGAGCATATGCAAGTATATAGGGGCGCTCTATGTCCGAATTTCTCATTTGCAAAGCAGGATGAGAAAATAATTTTTAAGAATGTTCCTAAAATATTAAGAACACTTATTATCACGTGCACTTCACGCATATGTATGCTCAATGATTCGTTGGCATGTAATTCGTATTCATACTAGTAATCGTAATTAGTCACGCTTTTTTTCCCGCCTACAGAATGATTAGCGTAGCTACGCATGACGTGTACAGCGTAGCTACGCATGATGTGTTGGACATGTCTGAACTGTGAAAATATAATTTGAGGTTAATGACTAGCACAAATCATTCGTCTCACAGCTTTGACAGAGAACTTTGCCCTTGCTTTGGTATATTGGGTCATTACAGGATTTATTATAGTTAAGACTGAATGATGAAGTGTTTGCACGGAGAACCTGCATCTTGTTCGACAACGAAAAATGGGTCGCTTTGGTTCTGTGGTCAAAATCCAAGTTGTAATTTTTTTTGCTCGGAAGACGATGGTTGTTATCTATTTGAAAAAGCCATAGCTGCCTGGAGATCTACGAATCAGCCACAGCCACTTGTAATGGGCATCATAAGCTTGCAAGAATGCGTGTCGTCAAAGATATGATGAAAGAGGGTTATGGAAGACCGTTTTTCGTGTGTTCTGACAAAAAGAGTCCATGTTCCTTCTGGGTGTTGGTGATGTACAACCAGCAACGAGACCGACTTGTCTTCATGGGTTTTCATGTGCATCCCGAAAGGTCAAAAAGGAAGGAGTTAACAAGGATCGTATGTTCTTTTGCTGTCCAAATGAGAAGGAAAACTCGTGTCCGTTTTTTGAAGGAGCCAAACTTTGGGTCTTTCTATGGCGTGAACTTTAGCATGCCGTCAATATATAGTTGCAACAAAGACAACTATTTGAAAACTGAATTTATTGATGATTTAATAAACGAGTTACCAAACCTGTAAATTATGTAGTTTGTTTTATCACGTGTTTTATGAAAGAGTTTAATCAACGTTTACTTCATTTGTTGTTGGTGTTGGTTTGCAATGAAAAATAACGTTGACATAGACATGAAAACGTTATCGCATCATATAAATGTTTGTCTTGAACATCACAAAACACTGTATGAACGAATGGCAGCGCGTGTTAATGCCTGCGGTCTAACTATGTTTTTTCACGAAACGAATGTTATCAATTTCGGCCGTGCCATAGCTTACCTAACATTGGTTTATGTGATGAATGACTCTTGCTCCGAGCACGTTACGCGTAGAGCTATACAGTTGGTTGCTACACCTCTTAAAAGCTTTGATTTCACAAAGTTTAAGATCGAAGAAAGTTTTTTCCGCAAAATGATTTCTTTCGCTAAACGCATATTTTCGCTATAAAGTACAGGGGCATGTGAAATAAAACTTATCATGTTGTTTGCTTGTGGCACGATGGATGTGAGATTTAGAACACCTGCGAATTTTTATATTTGCGGACAAAGTCAAAGCGGGAAATGGTATTTGGTTCGCTTCATGCTACATAATTTAGAAGAACTGTTTTATCCTGTTCCAACCAAAGTAATTTACTGTTATGGAGAATATCAAAAAGAATTTGACGAGTTATCAAGAACCCTACCAAACGTCGAGTTGTTGGAAGGTTTTCCGAGTGAATTATACGCCATGACCGATGGGTGTGAAAACTCTCTAGTCATACTGGATGATTTAATGTCTCAATGCTCTAATGATCAGCGCATGTCGGATCTATTTACTCATGGCTCTCATCATCGTGGAATTTCAGTTTTATTCCTTACCCAAAACCTATTTGCACCCGGTAAATTGTCACGAACGATCAGTTTAAATTCCCACTATATGCTGATATTCCGAAAGCCGCGCGATTCGCTTGGTATTGCGACCTTGGCACGTCAAATGTATCCAAGAGACACGAATTACCTATTAGAATCATTTAATGATGCTACAACAAGACCATATGGATATTTATTGATTGATTGTCATCAGCTGACACCAGCAAACGTACGTCTTAGAACAAACATTCTTCCAGGGGAAAGACAAATTGTTTACATGAAACGTACATAAATTACGTGCGTCGCCTAAAACTATCATTTGCGAGATGTCGAAGCACATGAAAGGAAGTCTGCCTTATCTTCAAGTCATGATGAAATGTGAACCTAAATTGCGGAAAATGCTCGTCGAACACGTTCCAACAGATGTCGTCATAGCTATTTGCGAGTGTTCACTGAATTTACTAAAAGGCGTTATCCCTCTAACACCTCGTCAAAAGCGACGTTTGCTGCGCTACAAGACACATCTCCGTGCCTTAGCAAATAAAAAGGTGTCAAGAAAACAAAAGAAGAAACACCTTAATCAGAAAGGACGAAACCTACTAGCTGCCTTACTGCCGCCAGTGTTAACTGTACTCAGTAGCTTACTGACAAAATGAAACATACCAAACGAATGGTATTGGTTCCTGAGGATGTGTTGCGTAGATACGAACAGAAACAAAGACTTGAAACTTCGCCGATTTTGGCTAACATGATGCATAAAGATATGGCAATGTCAAATATTCTTCAACGTACAGATATGGATGCTGCTGAAAAACAAAAGCTATACTATGCGAATATGGAACGTTATTTAGATCTAAGACGTCAAAACGACAGTCAAATACCAACCGTTCGAATACCGCCCCATGTTGAAAACAAAGAAGGGATTTTGCCTGGAGAGAGAGCACGTTTATCTGACGCAGACGTTGTCGAACATATACCTAAAACAATGCGTCCAAGAGCTACAGCACTTTTAAACCGTTTGAAAGCAAGACCGGACGTTATTTCTTGGGATGAATCTGGACAATTTGGACGGTAGGAAAATTCCACAGTCAAACATATCAGATCTCATCAGCGATGCCATGAGAGGGAGAAAGAATTTTAATCCTACAGGTTCGAAGGAATTTTTCCGTGCTTTATCGAAGATGAATATGCCTACAGATCTTGTAAGGAATGAGGAAAGATGGAGACAAGCCCAAATGGACAGTTCGTCTGGAGAAGAGGTTCTTTACAGCACTCCACAACGTGCAAGCCAGCGGGGTACAAGCTCACAGCGTACAACCCCCTTAAAGTATTTGCAAACCTTTCTAAAGAAACGTGAAGAAGCAAGTAAACCGGAACAACCTTAAAAACGATGGCTTAGATATAAATAAACAATATGTAATTGTTTTGAATTTAATAAATGTTAAAGTCTTTTCCTGTTATTTTTGGCACGGTAACAAGACTCTTCTTACTTGTCATTTTTGTTTTTTAAAGCGCTAAAGGCATTGTGGGGCTAGAAATCAAAACACACATACATTTGGGTTTTTAACATTTATTATAACATTATTTTTCAAACATCTTTTTACTAAATTGATTAAGGCCAACATAGGGCTGTTTTAACATTACTCTAAAGCGAATTTTAACAAACTGAGACACTTTTGCGTCATTTAACACAGTATCATTATTGAATAACTGTACGATCTTATTCATGCTTTGTCCTCGTGCTCTATGGCTAAGGTAAAATATGCAATACTGTCCACACACATCTGACCAAACACTTTGCAGTTTACGATGAGACTCTAAAACGTCTCCAAACGCACCCCTATAGTAACTGTCGAAAAATTCTCCTTTCTCTTCTGATGGAAAGTAAAAGGCCACCCAATGCGTTCCAGGTTTACTGCTAGGATCGGTGTTTGCAACAAATCCACATGGATATTTATCGATCGTCTGAGGTAGCTTATCACTAGGAAACACGCCGCAAAACGTCTTGCTTGTTAGAGGGTCTTGTTTTAGTGCACGAGTTATCTGTAATGTATTCATCTATCCAGAGTAATCGTAAACGACGTTTCTCTCAGCATCAATTTGAATCAGGTTTTCAAATTCCCCGTAACAGACGAGACTCACAGCTGCTGTCGGTGCGGCGGAGAACTAGATTTCCTCGTTGAACAGCATTAAAATGAGGTGAAGATCCACACACATCTGGGGTCAGATCGAAAGCATAAACTGCATCTCCTTTTGGAAATTCTTCTCGTGTTATATCGTTCCATGTGTTGTAATACATTTTTCCCGTACCAGAAAACAATGTACTGAATGCTTCAACAAATCTGGGGTTGGCACCAAAGAAAGCTGCATCGGTTTAAACTTCTCCATTCACGGTTACTCCCATAGAGGACACGTTAAAATGTTGAAAGTTGTACGGATTCTTCTTGTATGCGCCATTAAACGCTGCGCTATCGACCAATCCAAAGACAAACGATTTCGGTACAAGTCCATTAAATATGTTATCTTTATTCAGGGAGGGCTTTCCTGCGGGAACAATGAAACTCTTGCACTCCACGCGACGAATAGGATAGATAGCCGGTCCTTTTTTCAATGCAATTTCATGAGCCACGGGAATGCTTGGACTAACTTTCACCTTGCATATCTTGAGATAGGCATCGATCAGCTTTACTCTGTAATCAACATCGTCCGCAGACGCCATCAGACGAAACTCTTTGCTACTGCGATTCAGAATAACTTTCACATCGACAAAACTTAGCAGGAGACATTCGGTGAAAAATACGTCGCTGAATATAGGTCCAGTCATTTCAATAGTTCCACTTGTCTTGCTGAATTCATATCTTGCTTTAAGACCAAGGTTGGCGTGGGCACCTGCCAGTGTAGGATCGGCAACGTCCATTTTCCCTCCCGTGTCCTTATATTAGAGTGCCATTGTGAATTGGGATCTCTTCGATGACGGATTATAATTGAGGAGGGTTTCCAGATATGCACGGTACGCGTAAGTTCCAGTGGCTTGTGTCACTTGCTTTTCTTTCAAAAACACGTCGACTTGTTTGAACAGACTGTGTAGGAAATTGTTCACAACTCCGACCTTTTCGTCTGCGTCAAGATTTGCACCATCAGCTTTGGTCACTTTTGCTCTCACCACAAGAATCGTTTTTGATAGATCGACATCATCTTCAGTGCCTGGAGACAGGAACGTGATTGGACCACGTATGATACACTGGAAACAGGTTGATGATCTATCCAATGTCCTTTTTCCAAACTGACTTGTGTTGGAGGTATAGAGAACAGATCTAGTTCACTTTTTGTGCATTCTTGTGACTTGGAATTTACGAGATACATGTTTATCCGAATATGTCAGGAGCTGTTTTTCGCTTCTTGGTCTGACTGCTTATGGTAATAGATGTTGATGCCTTTCTCTTTTTAACTGTTTTTCGCTTCTTGGTCTGGTTGCTTCTGGTAGTAGACGGAGATGCCTTTCTCTTTTTAGCTGTTTGCTTTGTACGTTTTCTTGCACGTTTTCCACTTCCTGTTTGAGCATAAGCGATTAACGGCTTTTCCCTTTGCGACGTTTCCAGCTTCATTCCCTCTGGTTTTTACTGCTTATTTTAGATTTCTTCCAGAAGCAACGTCTCCTAGCACATTAGCTCCAGCATTCAAAGCAATTTTACCAATAGCTTTTGCTCCACTTTTAACCATAGGCATGACTGCTCTTGCAACGCTACGAAACAGACCACCGAGTCCATAGCCCATTTGTCCATGACCCACCTGCCATGGACTGCCTCTGAAAACAGGCATTCCACGTCCTTGTTGTTGATCAAGATAGTAACGTACGTATGGATTATTCCTCTTTAGGTAAAATAACGTACACCACCTTTCCGTGTTCAAATGGCACAGGATCGCCTATAGGTAGGTAGGTAGGTAGGTAATACTTTATTTAAAATCAAAATAGAGAACACGCTAGCCCCATCAACTCTAGGCTGGTTTACATAGGGGGCGTGTTTAAGTATTAAAAATATTGAAAAAAAGTTACACTAAATACTAACACACAAACACACATATAATATATGATAACTAGGAAGCATGTCATTATCCAACTATTGACTTAAACGAATGAAGCGACTCGGCCAATTTTGCTTCATTTGGGAGTTGATTCCAGAGCATAGCGCCGTTATATTTCAAGCTTTTTTTAAGAAACTCTTGTTTCGGCTTCGGAAGTGTAAGATCTGTTGCAGTACTTGATGATAATTAGTTTGATCTATTTCTCTTCTCACGAAGGACCCCCGAAGACCCGGCGCAGTGTGGTCATTAAGTATTTTATGCATTAATACTGACTTGGCACCAGACCGTCTATTTTCAAGTGTGTCCCAAGAAAGCGTGTTAAGAAGATCAGCTGAATGAGTATCATAATTAGCACCCGTTAAGACTCTTGCTGCACGAAACTGAAATCTTTGCAACTTGTCTCTTAGCAACTTACTACAAGTGTCCCACAGGGGGGAACAATAATCAAAGTAGGGCTGCACAAGACTTTTATAAATAGATTCTAAGGTATGCATTGGAACAATGTGACTGTCTCAATTAAGATTTTCATCTAATTTCACTCCCAAACACATTTGTGTACCAGTTCGTAATATGGGTTTTGCATTAGCCACAACGGTTTCGTCACACATTATGTTATTAAGATTATACGGGGAGCCAATAAACATCATTTTACATTTAGACGGATGCATCTGCAGCCTATTTTCTTTAAACCAGTTACAGATATGAGCAAGATCCGAATTTAACCTTATAACAAGATCATTGGCATCGTAGGAAGATGAAAAAATTTGAGTATCATCTGCGTACATGCCTGGAGTAGTTTGATTTCAAGCAATCGGGCAAATCATTAATATACAATAGGAATAGCAGTGGTCCCAGTATAGAACCCTGAGGCACTCCACAGGTAATAGCTTTATTGCTAGATAATTCCCCATTAACATTGCATTGCTGTTCTCTATTTGTTAAATATGACTCAAACCATTTTAGTTCCATGCCAAAAATTCCAAATTGTTCATTCATTTTATTTAGTAAAATGCGATGGTTTATAGAGTCAAACGCCTTTTTTATATCTAGGAACACAACACCGTTTAACTTGCCATTGTCCATATTTTCTAGCCACTCATCACACATTTGGGTGAAGGCAGTTACAGTTGAATTTTTCGGACGAAATCCAGATTGAAATTTTGACAATAGATAATTTTCAGACAAGTAACCATATACCCGACCGAAAACTTCCTTCTCAAAGGCTTTACTCACCACCGGTAATATAGAAATAGGCCGATAGTTCTCACATTGTCTTCTATCCCCAGATTTAAAAATTGGCGTTATACGAGCTCGCTTCCATTCATCTATATATATGCCTGTTGTAAGCGACAGATTGAAGATGAATGTCAACGAGGGTGCAATTATGTCTGCAGATAATTTTAGAATTTTAGCAGGAATTTTATCCAAACCTGTTGCTTTGCATGCCTTTTGGCCTCTTGGGGCTGAGGAAACACTATCAGCGAATATTGGAGAGAGAATTTCAAAAATTTATGGGCTGATTGTCAACATTACTGCAGGACTCATCTACATGTTCCGCTGCTAGCTTCGGCCCAATACTAATAAAATAGTCATTAAATGCATCTGCAATAGATTTAGGATCCGAGACTGACGTACCATCAACCAACAGCTCACTCACGTTGTTGGATTTATCATTCTTCCCCAATAAAGAATTAATTAATTTCCAAGTCTTTTTAGGATCATTCATTACAGAGCAATCAGTGATTTTGTCATGAAAGTATTTTGATTTTGCATTTCGCATTTCAACATTCACTTTATTCCGCAGAAATTGAAATCTTTCCCAATGTGACTGTGAAGCATGTTTTATTGCATGTTTTTTCTGATAGTCTCTGCTTCTCATCATGTATTTAATTTCCGGAGTAATCCATGGGACAGAGTTCCCCTTTACCCGCTTATCTCGAATCGGTGCATGTATATTTAATATCTCATTAAAGAAAGATTTCCATACCCTCCAGCATTCATTGGATTATTATATTGTTTAATTACATGCCAAGGCATTGTGGCTAAATCCCCAATAAAATATTCAGCATTGAAATGTTTATAGTCTCTAACTTCTTTCACAGTAGGTTTAGATTTTGGAAAGGTGAATTTCCTCACCGCATAAATCCAGTTATGGTCAGACATCCCCAGATCTACAACACCGGATGTCGATATGTTTTCTTTAGCATTGGTTAAGACTAAATCAATCAATGTCGCCGAGGTATTGGTCTCCCTTGTAGGTTTGTTAATTAATTGGTCAAATTGATAAAGGGAACACAGAAAATTAAGTTGCTGTGTATGGGCATCTGGTGAGGCTTTCATAACGTCACAGTTAATATCACCAATTACAATCAGTTCTTTATTTTCAGACTCACATTTTTGAAAAATTACATCACAATCATTAAATAAACTCATATTGGAATTCGGGGGCCTATACCATGTACCGACCAGAAGCGACTTGCTAAAGGGGCGAGTGATTTCAACACACAACATCTCAAGACGATCCGGCACCAAGTCATTCCTATCCAAATGGGATAGGTTGTCTCTGATATATAACACCACACCACCTCCAGCCCTATTACGGTCCTTTCTTATCAGAATAAAATCAGGAATACTTATTTCCCCATCCATTATTGAAACAGCTATTTTAGATTCATTAATAGCAAAAATATCAAAGGGAAATTTAAATAACAAATGCCTAATTTCATCAATGTGTTTCAATAAACTATTAACATTTAAACTAGCAATTTTTAGGCCTTTTAATTTAGCGACGCCATGCAGTGCAGAATCACTCACCTGTTGTTGGACCATGACATGTCGTTCTTTAAAATAATTTCCATGTCTTCTAATGACTTGGTTTGGACAGGTACGTAATGTATGTTTGGGAAAGTTTTAGTAATGACGTCACCAGACTTTCCCTCAACAGGAATGCTTCTTAGTAATTGGCGCTCGTATCTCCGACGATCTGCAGTTGAACAATATCACAATAAACGTAGATAGTCGTCATCCCAAACAAGTCTGCCACGTAAGGACTTTCGGTCGTTTTTTTTCATTATTTTTACGTCTCCTCCAAACCCCAGGATAATCGACATTTTTTTATATAAGGCTAGTTCGTATGGAGTTTTCAATTGAAATGTCACTTTGCCGGTGCGAGCATTAAACGTTAACTTAATGTTGTCGTTAACATCTTTTGCCAGGGCTTTATATAAGATCTTGCATTGCCTCGTAGTAACCGTAATCAACAACTGTCGTCAAAAATATCCGCTTCTGTCCGCGTGATAGATATGACTGTCGGCTACCCTTGCTAAAGTATACCACGAGTTAGGGTAAGAGATGGAATACAAACCAACTTCCCAATCGCCATTCAAATCAATGGTTTGTGGTAATTTTACACCATAACTAGCCGTTTTGTTATCGGGAAAGACATCCAGGGTGTGTGTTCCACTCATTGTCACTACTAAATTATGAACAAAAGACACACAACACAGACGCTGGTTTAAATCTTATTTATTTGAGAAGCAGGCACCCACGAATTAAACTTGTTCGGGTACCCTAACCATTTTACAAGATATTGTACATTTTTGCCTCTACCACGTTTCTTCAAAACTTTTTCAACTTCGTAGACGTCATCTTGCTTGATAACCTTTTGCAACTCTTTATCGTAAAACGTTCCTTTCAGTTCTTAGCCATCATAATCTTTCAACTTATACACGGGAGGATCACGAGGCACTTGTTTGCTTATGGTAAAGATTTCTTTTGAGAAGTTTGGCAAGTAGCCTTTTTCAAATTTACGTTTTATTTTACTAATTCTAACTTGATCACCAATCTTAAACTTATACTTTACATTTTTCACAGTACTATGATCACCATACAAAGTGTGCCACACTTTCTTTTCGTTTTCAACAGTAACATTTGCCGGCTTTGCTTTAATACTACGATGAACACTATGATTGTAAGAATACACTAAATCAGGCAACATGTCAACGTATCTCATTGTTTTCTTCGCTGTGAAGTATCACTACATCTTCGTCTTCAGAGTACGGATCAAACGTTCTACGATAGAGGCTTTCATTTAGTTGTACGTGTTGTACAGTTCTATGTCTTTTTCTTTCATTAACGCTCGAAAATGTTTGTTTAAAAACTCAGTTCCTTGATCCGTCATGATCTTTTCAGGCTTGCATCCAGAAGACAAAATGATTTTGAAAGCTTCAACCAGAGAATGACCTGTTTTATTTTTCAAAGGAACTACCCAGGCATACTTTGAAAACACGTCAATACAAACGAGCAGATAACGATACCCATCGTTAAACTTTTGCATGGACTGCATATCCGCCAAATCCATCTTCCAAAGCTGGTCGATGCTACCCATGATCACTCGGTTTCTTTTAAAATTGAGACGAATAGGTTTATGTAAAGTGTATGCATCTTGTTTCATCAACCATTCTTTAATTTTCTTACGACTTATATCAAATTTCCCCTCCTTTTTCACGTCATTGTACAAACGATCCACTCCACCATATCCTCCTGAACGTTTTGGATCGTAATAAACGCTAGACAAGTAATCGTCCATTTTCATGCAC
Organism: Trachythela sp. YZ-2020; assembly: GCA_016169945.1. Taxonomy (NCBI): domain Eukaryota; kingdom Metazoa; phylum Cnidaria; class Anthozoa; order Malacalcyonacea; family Clavulariidae; genus Trachythela; species Trachythela sp. YZ-2020. Next base: position 32,977 of record JADLSH010000340.1, read on the forward strand.
TGCTGTCTTGCATGTAATAAAAATGAACATCCCCAAATTATCAACTGTTTTATTCTTCGACGTTTTGAATAGGCTCATTAGTCTATTGATGCATCGTTTTCAACAGGTTTGTAGTTTTTGATAGTTTTACTGTTATATCCCATCTGCAAATGTCCTTCGAGATTGAGATCATTGCGACCAACACTTATACCTACTCTAAACATTTTCTGTTTGTTATGATTTTTATTAATCTTTGGATTTTTTCTAGCAGAGTGACCCATGTTTACGCGATGACTTTTACTATGCTCTAAAGATACCAGACTTGTACGTGTGGTATAAAACATCTTCAACTTACGAGAAACTGGCAAACATTCTCTGATAGTCGTGAAGTAAAGAGCTAATCATGTATCGTTCGTCTAAACATTTCGACATTGACAATAAAGAATTAATTCTTCATCATCGTCAGAAACGTATTGAAAAGAAACTGTTGAAAAGTTACGCTGAAGAAATCGCGTCAATTATATCTCGCCTTGCTGTTGAAAACTGCAATGGCTGCATCATTGACCACCCATCCCAAACACAACATCAATGCCTCATGATGGAAAAGGATGAACAGTTATGTTTATACTTTGACCATGCTTTGGAAAAGGTTTCAGAAGCAAATGTGATGGAGGCTTTTACCGAAAGTTTGAGCGATATTAAGCCTAGAGTGAATGGTCTTGAAATGCTCAAGTATACATGTGATGATTGGAGAATTGTTTTTTGTGCAGATCAGAGACGGGTGCTAAAACAAGAGACCTTTAAGTTATTGTAACTGAACAGGAAGTGTAACAATCATGATTGTATAAAGTAACACGGTTTTAAAATGTGTCTTCAGTTTGCAATATGCCTGGGAAGAGTAAACACTGTGCGCTCTCTCGTAAGAGATCGTCAAAGAGAAACGTTTTTGGTTCGTTACGCGCTAAATCAGTTAGGACACACGATCGAAAAATAACCATTTTGGGCCACAGGAGAAGCATAAAAAATGTTATGCGTCAGAATAAAACCAAATTGAACAAAATGCTGAAATCCGTACTCAAGCAAACAGACAACTATTCTACGCTGTTCAAACGATCCAAAGTGCTCATTAAGAAAGCAGGAAAGACATGTAAAAGAATCGAAAAATAACTTCTTATACTAAAACACTAAATGAACATTGTAAAGCTGTGTAATTAAAATAAAATCAGAAACAATAATTACTTTCTGCTGTTATTTATTTCTCTGTAAAATTGGTTGTATACAAGGTTATAAACATTTATCTAAAATCAAGTGGAAGCATTCAAATGTAGCAATCTTTACCAATTCCCTATAAAACACTGTATCGCCTTTGATTTTGATCACAATCGCTCGACAGCGTCATAGCAAAGTGGGAATTTACTTTAATCAGTTTGTGCACACAACATGACTATCGACATACTGTTCATGGCTAAGAATCAACTTGTGCTTCGTGTCAATATGTGTGCTTCTAGTTTTGGGAATAAAATCTTAAATGAATTGACAGATGAAGAAATAGAGAAATGGGTTCCCACTCTTGATGGTGATGATGATGATAATGACGGCGAAAAGATATATACTGACGAAAAGTTTATTGAGAAGGCTTGGTACGCGTGTGTTAAGCATAGATATATTTCTGAAGATTGTGATATCCTGGGAAAGTTTCTTGACGAGATGAGAGTCATTCCATAAGCAAATAATGTAAGGGTTGAGGACGCCCTATAAAAACACTGCATCACCGGTGATTTTGATCACAATCGCTCGACAGCGTCATAGCAAGTATGTCTTAGATCATTCAAACGATTTATTTCAACTGTAATTTAAACTTTTAACAGTATTTAAACATATAAAACTTTCAACCGTTATTTCCATATGTATTAAAGCCAATTTATATGCCCAATATAAATTTAAGTTAATAGGGTAATGCTTACATATTTGGGCAACCTGCGATTTTAACGCACACATTATCAATTCCGGTTATTGTTTTATATCAATAATTTGATCTGCGCAAGGTTCAAAGGTTGCCCTGAAAGATCAAAGTAGGTAGGGCTGAAAGATCAAAGATCACCTTTTATTACTATCAGGTGTGCACGTGAACAGGTAATGATATATAATCTAGCAGCCAATGAGAATGCTAGTTTTTCTGAGTGGCAGCAAATCTAGCAAATCAAAATTCGCGAAGGTATTACAATAGTTGAAGCATGCTTCAAAGGGATCACTTTGTTCCTGCTAACGAGATAGTGAAGTATATTGCAAAGCCTGAAAGAAAATTTAAAATACTTCATACATAATTTATCACGATGCCTCCAGTACGACGCGGTAGAGCAACACAACGAGCAAACGAAGGACGTTCTTCACAGAATAACACGGATACGGGCATTACAGTCGAGAATCTTCGGCGACAATGCGAAGAGAAAGGTTTGCCATCCCACGGTCGTCGTCCTACGCTCGTCGCTCGTCTGCAACAACACTCGCAACAACCGGCCGCAGCAAATGCAAATCTACCATCTACAGTAGCACCGCCAACCGACGAAGATCAACCAGTACTTTCCGAATCGATCGTCTCGCGCAGCGTAGAACATTCCGTGGCTGAGATCGCATCTAACGCAGCCCGTGCTGCAGTTCAAGCAATGTCGGATTCGGCGCCTCGTACCAACGCCACGAACAATATCCCTGTCGTCTTAGACGAAATCGAAGAAAACGCTGTGAGGGCCAACCTCGTTTATAGTCTTTCGAATGATATGTCTCGACCAACAAACAACGCGTCCTACGGAAATGGCTTCCATGATGTTCCCTCGACCTACATGAAGCAAATCCAGTCGGGTGAGTTTTTTGATCTAGCTAAACTATTACCAAAAAATATGTCTATTGCTAATCAATCCGACGAACCTATAATATTAACGCTTGAGAATTCAGTGATAAAGGCCAAAAAGGCCTCCCAACCTACCGCAAGAATCACTGATATTGAACAATGGACAACTGCGTTCACAGTATACATAAGCGTAATCACCCACCAGTTCCCCAGCAGGGCCCAAGATCTGCTCCAGTACATGAGTCTCATACGCCACACAGCTCAAACTCACCGTGGACTGGGATGGTGTGTATATGAACACAAATTTCGAAGTAAGGCTGCACTCAACCCTAGTCTCGACTGGTCTACCATTGACCAACAATTGTGGCTGATGATATTTACTATTTCCCCGGATGTACTTGGGCAACAATACCCAATTTTCAATAATGGACCCCAATACCGGGCTTCCTCAGGGGCCGAACGAGGAGGCTACTGCCATGACTACAACAGACGAGGCGATTGTTCCAGACAGCAATGCCGATAACGCCACATGTGCAATCAATGCAATCTCCCACACCCCGGATGTAAATGTCCCACACTCAAGCCCAACTATACCGACTATACAGAGCAATCTTCAACACGAAGTCACAAGTCCTAAAAATCGAAACGAGAGTAAAGAAACACCACTCCCTACACCCGTTTCTGTCCAAAACCTTGAAGCAGGACTTTCTGGTCACCCAGACCAAAATTTTGTTTTACAGCTTTGTAATAATTTTAAATATGGTGCACGTATAGGTTTTCTGGGGCAACGTGCTCCTAGGTTTGCAAAAAATCTGCCGACCGCTTTTGCGAAGCCGGATATTGTTTCCTCAAATTTGGCAACCGAAGTTTCTCTTGGCCGCATGACTGGCCCCTTTGATACTCCACCTTTTCAAAATTTTCACATTTCACCAATTGCCTTAGTACCTAAAAAGAATTCAAATAAATTTCGAACAATTTTCCATTTATCTTACCCAAAATCAGGCTCGACCAGCATAAACTATAGCATTTCAAAGGAGGATTACAGTCTCCAGTATGTTACTATAGATGATGCTATTGAGGGTATTATGCGCTTTGGCCCCGGTTGCTTCCTAGCCAAAACTGACATTGAATCAGCTTTTAGATTAGTACCAATCCACCCAGATGACTATGAGCTTTTAGGTATGTGTTGAGATGGGAAATATTACTATGATAAAGTTCTCCCGTTTGGTCTACGCAGTGCTCCATCCATCTTTAACCAACTCTCAGATGCCTTAGAATGGATTTTGCTCAATAAATATCACATCTCCTTTGTATGTCATATCTTTGATGATTTCCTCATAATTGAGCCACCAGCACCAATGTCTCCATATGATAATATTTGCCAGACCCGCTTAACACACATGCTGTAAATATTTCAAACTATTAAGATCCCAATAGCCCCAGGGAAAACACAAGGCCCCTCACAGGTAATCGAGTTTATGGGTATTCTGTTAGACACTACAAAAATGCAAGCTCGTCTCCCTCCAGACAAAATCGAGCGACTGCATGCTATTTTTGAGCAATTTCAACAACGACGGTCGTGTACACTAAGAGAATTGCAGTCCCTAATAGGTTCTCTAAATTTTGCATGTAAAGTGGTACCTCCAGGGAGGCCCTTTCTACAACGCATGATTCATCTAACACGAAATGTCAAAAAGAAGCCTCATCATATCAAGCTTAACTCAGGTTTCTTTCAAGACCTTCATATGTGGAAAAAGTTCATTTCCAACTGGAACGGGGCAAATTTTTTCCTGTCATCAAGTTGGCCCGATTCCAATACTTTAGATCTACACACTGATGCATCAGGTACACTAGGCTTTGGGGGGATTTTTGGTAAGAAGTGGTTTCAGGGAAAATGGGACACATCAAGCACTAGGTAAACCTGGCATAAGTATATCTTGGCAGGAGCTTTTTGCAATAGTTGTTTGCAATAGCGAAAAACGCTTTGTAACTTTCATACATCTATACAAGCGGAAACAGGTCGAGCAATGTTTGCCTGCCGATGAACCGCTTCTAACAGAATTTGTCGCATTCCTTGCTAAGTCTATCAAACACCCTTCCATAAAAACATATTTAGCAGCAGTTCGCCACCTCCACATCCGCAAGGGTTTCCAGCTAAATATGCAAAAAATGTTACGTCTGCAACTTGTTTTACGAGGAATTAAACGTTCCCAGGGAGACCAAATTAGAATCCGGTTACCTATTTGATGCTTTTCAGGATGTTGCTTTCCATTCCTAACACCGACAACTTTGATTCTCAAATGATCTGGGCAGCCATGACATTAGCTTTCTTTGGTCTTGGTGAGTTAACATGCAACTCTAAATTTATTCCCAATGCACATCTTACCCGAGATAGCATCACCTTTTCACCAAGAATTGGCACAAAAAGGCCACAGTTTATTTCAGTTTGTATTAAAGAGCTAAGACGGATCCATTTCGCCTGGGTAATACAATAACAGTAGGAGCTACCAACTCTCATATTTGTCCGGTAACAGCTTTAGAAAAGTATCTGTTATTACGCCCCCTTCCTATGGCTCCTTGTTTATCCCTGCCTCAGGAAAACCTCTTACAAAACAAACTCTAACTACAGAAACTCGGAAACTGCTAACTCAAGCTGGTTTTAATGCGGCTGATTATGCTGGTCATAGCTACAGAATAGGAGCTGCCACAACTGTAGCCGAAGCTAAGTTGCCTTCGTGGCTTATTAAAACCCTAGGACGGTGGTCGTCAGATTGTTACGAACGTTACATAAAGACCCCCTCGTCAACTTTATCAAGAGTATCAGCCATGCTGGTCAACATTTCCTGCCTCTAATTCAATAAGTATATTTTTGACATCTCAAGGAAATCTCATTTTGAAAGTGGAAACACCGACAAATGGTGGCTATTTTCGTGGCAAATAAATAAATAAATAATGTATTGATTTGCAAAATTCACGATTTTGATTCGCAAAACCTGCTACATATATGCTTAACCAGATATTTAAAAAAGAGGCGGCAATTTTATGTGGGATTCGTTCGTCTATGGGGAATGCGCGGTTGTGGGGTTGAAGTGCTCCCAATGGTCACATTCATGCCCATAGACTCAGGTATTTGGGTGTAACTATAATCAGTCGAATCGTAAGGACTGTCCAAGGGGATTATCACCCATTGGTTCAGGTAATGTCGGAGAGGGTCGCAACCTTGAGGACATGGCTCTAACGGGGTTTTTACTCCTAGGGCATTTAGTCTCTCCTAGCGGGTCTCATGTATACCCCCGTGGGATGAAATTTAAGGCTTTAACGAGTCTCTTGGGATGAACACACTTTTATAACACTTGATGTATGTACATGTATAACCGGAGTACTTCACCCCCCAAAACCCATTCTCCCACATACAATTGTTATCTGCGTTTTTGCTCATAAGTTTTGAAGAGCAATTGAACTATTAACAACATTTACATAGTATGGATCATTTACAACAACATTTACATAGTATGGATACCATCTTATATGGTATGGATATGAAGGGGCGAGCTAAGTGGCTATAAATGGAGCAAACTTGGGATTTGTGGCCCGTTTGGCCTTTTCTGCCCGTTTGGCCTGTGTTTGGCCTGACTTTCGGCCTGTTTCGTCTTTGATATAAACCAAACTTCAGGTGAAAACATGTCATTTGCATCTGTTCTTCGACATGGCTAAGCGTGTTTGTCGTGACTGTCCTGTTCCCGATTGCGGTGCAAAATACCTTGTAAGATTGGCGAACCATCTCGCGGACGTGCATTTACTAGATATTAACCAAAGAAGAAAGTACCTCCAAGAAGCCAAACTACAGCCGAAAGTAAAATTTGTTGTATACAAAGCAAATGAAAACAATTTATCGCAGCAGCAAGACAGGATGTATGTACAGCCAAGGTCCAAAACAACGACCAGTGAGAAAAAAGTAAAATGAACTCTAAAGCTATAAAAAGTAAAAACGGAAAAGCAAAAGTTGGCTTTCTTATTAGAAGTGTATTGTTGTAGTACGATGTGTAATTTGAGTAAAATAAAAAAGATAAAACTAAAACTCTCTGCTGTTCTTTATTTTCTCTCTATTCATGATCAAGGTCAAGGTCGAGCCCAGATTAAGGTCGCACGTGAAACGCACGTGATAATAGGTGTTCTTAATAGTTTAGGAACATTCTTAAAAATTATTTTCTGATCCTGCTTTGAAAAAGTATATTTTGAGACTGTCAAAGGCAAACGATTCAGTTGTACACCAGCTTTAATTATGGAATGTTCAAACAAAATGTTTCGCCTATTGGAAATAATCTATACTAGAGCCGTAGCATTCGAAATTCAAAACATACGCCGCGAACTCTGTTATGGCTGTAAAGTAAATCAACAAGACTGTTTAATGATGAATGAATACGAAGGATTGCAAATGCACGGTTTGGCTGCTATAAAACAAGTTAACAGCGAACACTTAGTTTGGCAAGAGTTTATTGAAGTAACCAGAATCCTAAGTGTTAAAATCAGCGAATATATCGCAGACCATTTATTGTGCTTGGAGAAAGATCCTGACCCTAAGTTTGTTAAAACTTTACTGTACATATATCGGGATATACACATTCAACCGCTACTATGGACATTACGCGATTTATCTACATGGAATCCCCCAGACCGATCCTCTGGAAGCTTATGCAGAGTGTTATTTTAGTTTACCGCCTAGCTACACATACTTTGTCAAAAGAACAGACGAAAAATTTAAATCTCACGAAAGTGACCACAAAAAAGCATATCAAAACTATTTAGAAAATGTACTTCGAGAACACTTTAGGAAAGCATCGTTATAAACTGTAAAAACCACGTTCTTTAATAAATCAATATTGTTCTCTAAATGTTGTTGTTGTTAAACTCAGAATATTGTTCTCAAAACACCACTCTTATCACGTTCCCAAATAATACACAAAACAACATTAGTTTTATAAACATCTCTGTTAAAAAATCAGCTTTACAATAACTTTAAAACACATACTATCTAACTTCATATATGTCTCACTGATCTTCGCTCCAATACGTAAGATAGTTCAAAATAGGCTGAAACTCGTAAAAGCCCAAACTTTGCTTCAGTTTCTTCAAAAAATCAAGAGTTACTTCATGATTTTTTCCCAAGTTTTTATAATGTTCCTTTGCACGGTCGTAATATGTCAGTTTCATCACACGAACAGCCTCAACAAATTGCTTGCTCAGGATTCCCCGCTCCAACACACGCTCCACAGCCTCCAAACCATACATTAACCATCCTTCTTCCTTCGATAAGATAAGACACTCGTGTCTTCTTTGACTAGGGTGATTCACCTCACAACCTAAACACTTTTCTTTACAAAGCTTTCCGACTTCGCAGGCTACAGCTTCGAAAAATATAGCATTCATCAAATCACACACGTTTTTCACCTCTGCTTCATCCACAATTAAATCACTGGCCGTGAACACCTCTTCTTTCCTTTGGGGAAATACTCATAGCATTCATCAAATCACATAAGTTCTCCATCTCTTTAAAAAGTCTCTATGAAAAAAATAATTTAACCTTTTCAATTTATACTTTATTGTACACTCATTAGTATGCCATTTTGGCGGGAAATCCTGTTTTTGTTAAGTCTATTTATTCGCCAAAGTTTACATAAAGTTTGTTAAACAACATACCTTTAAATGGTAGAGTTATTCTTTGTCGGTTCAGTGTGATTAGTAGTTTTGGATTTATAGATAACCTTTTTTTCTTGCAATGTTTGTGAAGGATTTCTTCCATAATTAGGTGTGCGAAGAAGTAGCTTTAATGCGAGAACAAAACTTATCCGGTTTAAGACTAGATTAATCCAAAACCACTGCATTAGTGAGGCTGGGAGTTCACAAGGCCAGAGTTGGCGGTCACAAATCCTCTTAGCGATACCAAATGCTTCCCCAGGGGTATTATTTGTGACTGTCAATGCAACCTTTGTGCTCTTCCCTTCTTCTTCTAATTTTTAGTTGGAAAGTCTGTGGTGTGTGGGTCTATGCCGTGGCGTAGCCAAGGGGGGCAGAAATAATCTCCAAAACTGTAAATGTGAAAATTGAAATCCATGCAGAAAGTGGGGTGCGGGGGGGGGGAGTGCAATGTCTGGAATAACGATGAAAGTAGCCTTCTTTCTTGGCTATTATTTTCCTTCAGCACTCTTCTGAGAACCTAGTTCCTTTTGTTCTAGAGAACCTAGAAATTCAAAATTTCTCCCGGGGAGCATGGCCTCCCACCCCCCTAGGATTTCTCGCGCCATTGGTGTTTGTGTTCTGAATCTATGTCTGTTTTGCCTCCCAAAGTCAACACCTTGGCTACGCCACTGGACCTATGTAAATCTAGCCTTTAGTGTTCTGATTAGTCTTAAGAATTAATGTAAGGTGAACAGGAATAAAAATTATCCCCGAAAAAATCCGGTACTAATTCCGCTCGGATATTTACACCCGGGTATGTAAAAACATTGGGAAAGCAAAGTTGTCCGCCATTTTTTTTTGTCATGGACTAGACTGGACATGGTTTTTTAAGTTATGCGCATGCGCGATTTTTGGCATTTTTTTTGACATTATGAAAACTTTTTTCAAAATTGTACTCTGGAGTCGGGACATATTCATTCAGACAAATATTAAGTCTCCAAAACAAGATAAATGAAATTGTTTTAGAGGACTTTCACTTACTAAAGTCAATAGGAAAAGAAATCAGTCGAAAGGCCGAGAAAGGAGATAATTTTCGAGTTTTAAAGCGTTTTAAACGGGTAAGTGCTTATTTTGCATACTTGCTTTTTGAAAATGCGTAGTTCATCCTGTGTGGTCAATACATGAATACAACGTTGACTAATCTTAAAAATTGTTTTAGTATTCATTCAAATGCGTTATATAGAATAAGAAACAACATATTTTATCTCAAAAACTTCATAGTATTAGTATAAAAATACTCATGTTCATGTTGACGTTTTATGACAATTTCGAAACGTTTTGTGAGACGTCTAAGATTGAATTTTATTGTAAATCAAAGCTAAAATAATACAAAATAACATACCTACTTTATATAGTTATATATACTTTATATAGCAATTGGTAATTTTATAGTTAAAAGTGAAAATCTTATCACTATTTTACTAGTTTGTACAGGCAAAAGAAAAAGAAATATACAGTATTTATACGGATTTTACTACATCCCGGGCATTCTTTTTCAGTGCCCGCGATCACAATTAGGATTATCAGCGGTATATGATGATAACATTGAGCGTTTCCATAGGAGTGTTTCCTTGTGTTTCCTAACGTTTCCTTCTGATCCTTATACTCCTACCTCATTGCCTAACCCTAACCCTAACCCTAACCCTAACCCTAACCCTAACCAGTCTTAGAAAGTTAAACCTACTTGAACCTACAATACAGTTAGCCCCAGCGAACGCACGCCCTAACGCGCCCTAATTCTGTCTTTATTAAGCTGCAAGTTCTGGCAGGACTAGATTCCTGTCTTTATTAAGCTCCAGGCAGGACTAGATTCATGTCTTTATTAAGCTGCAAGTTCTGGAAATACTCAATGTTATCATCATATACCGCTGATAATCAGCGGGCACTGACAAAGAACGCCCGGGATGTAGCAAAATCCTATTCATACAGTGTTCGCTTGCGTGTTACCATGGTTACAGTAATCGATTTAGTACTTCATGTTACAATAACTTTTGGGGCGTTCTGGAGAATAATTGTTTGGTTGTAATGGCGAGGGGTTCTGCATGAATGTATTTCTAGTAGTATGCTAAAATTGAACTCAAAGTCGCAATGAATCTTTGATTTTTAGCATGAATTTGATGGAAATTCATGATTTTTACCAATTGCAAATTGGAAATATTGATTCAGTATTTTTGTGTTCCTATATAATGTATGACTTGACCCATTTTTAATATAATTGGTTAAATCTATGTGTTAAGTTTTGAGCTATTTACCGTAAGTTTCCATGCAAAATAATTGTTGTCGCTGCAATTGCAGTGCCAATCGCAAAGCTTGCATGCAAAATATCTAACTATAGTTGTCGCTGCATTGCATGGCCAATCTCGAAGTTCTCATCTGAAATATCAAAATTGTTGTCACTGCAATTGCACTGGCAATTGCAGTGCCCCAACACAGTAAATATATCAAATACCATCAACTGGAACTAGCTCGAAAATTCCTTTTCGGAGACGAAAATATCACCCTCCTCAACATCCGCGACCGTCATCGGTGAAAAAGCTTCATCGTTATGCGAAGAAATACAGGACTCCAGAGTGGAGAAGACATCTATCGTATGCATATTAAATGACCAGAACTTAAATTCTGCGGCTTATTGTTTACAGATAGCGAACTATTCACCAACAGATGAACGGTCACATATGCCTTAACATTTTCGCGTCGCGTAAGTAGTGCTAGAACAAAACAAAGAAGGATCCAAAACTTTATCAAAATTCCTGTTAAAAAAATTTCGGGGGATGTTGTTAGGAACGTTTTACCCAACATATTAGTGCTTAATGCCAGATCTATCCTTAAAAAGAAGAAGGAGCTTGAGATAATTATTGAAGAATACAACGCTGACGTAATTCTTATTACCGAGACTTGGCTAGGGGCCGACGTACCCGACGCAGCCCTACACATCCCTGGATTTAACCTTGCAAGAAGATGTGGAGTAGAAATATATGTACGTGATAATATGGTATATGGGCAAATACTAAGGTTTTTCTCAGCATCTCGTTCGATGGGTATAATAGTTGACGGTGTTTGTGGATGGAAATTCGAACGAAAATTTATATACATTTTTTGACCTAGCCAGGAGCAGTTGCGAAAAATGCAACCTTAGGCCCTCAGGCAGGAATTGAACCTGCGACCCTGCGATTCCGGTGCAGCGTTCTAACCAACTGAGCTAGAGTCCAGTTTCTGAGCATTAACCGCAAATTCGTGTAAATATATGAGAGGGATGCCAGTATATAGTATATGGGTAAATACCAAGATTTTTCTCGGCATCTCGCTCGATGGCAATAATAGCTGACGGTGTTTGTGGATGGAATTTTTGAACCAAAATTTATATACATTTTTAGACCTAGCCAGGAGCAGTTGCGAAAAATACAACCTTAGGCCCTCTAGCAGGAATTGAACCTGCGGCCCTGCGATTCCGGTGCAACGCTCTAACCAACTGAGCTACAGAGTCCAGTTGCTGTGCATTAACCTATAAGGTTGCAGTTTTCGTAACTGCTCCTGGATAGGTCTAAAAATGTATATAAATTTTCCTTCGAATATTCCATCGACAAACGCCCTCAACTATTATTCCCATCGAACGAGATGCCGAGATAATTCTTAGTATTTACCCATATACCATATACTGTCATCCCTTCCATATATATACACGAACCTGCGGTTAATGCACAGCAACTGGACTCTGTAGCTCAGTTGGTTAGAGCGCTGCACCGGAATCGGAGGGCCGCAAGTTCAATCCCTTCCAGAGGGCGTAAGGTTGCATTTTTCGCAACTGCTCCTGGCTAGGTCTAAAAATGTATATAAATTTTCGTTCGAATATTCCATCCACAAACACCGTCAACTACGTTATAATATACATTTTAGACTTCGTATAGATTTATCAAGATTAGGGATAGTTTTGCGTCCATGGTGGCTACCAAGATCAATCTCAAGAGTAGCAGTTAGTTGTGTGTATATCGCTCCATCAGCAAATAGAGATATTTTAAACAGTTTTTATGATTATTCTTGTTATTGTTACGACATCCTAAAGTCGGAAAACCCATATACATCGATAATCACCGCTGGCGATTTTAATCCCGACAGTAACGGTTTCAGTACAAGATCGATTACTAAGCATTGCCACCTTAAGCAAGTGGTTAAGAAACCTACAAGGGGGAATGCAACATTAGATCTCATTTTCACAGACATGCATAGATTTTATGAAGAGCCTAAATTACTGGCGCCTCTAAAGACTCAGCGTTACAATCCTTTGAACAGTATATCAAAGGATAAGATTGGACTCCATAAAACTGATGTGAATGACAAAGTTAATATGTTTTTGAATGTCACCGAGGACATGTTTAATAAATTTTTCCCACGTAAGTCAATAAAGGTTTATGCAGATGATAAACCATGCATAACTGAAAGAATTAAACAAATGATGGTATAACGAAATAAGGCATATCAAAGTGGCCAAATCGAGTATTCTAAATCTAGGCGCAAGAAAATAGTTTCAGAAATCCGTAAAGAAAATAAGTCCTTCTATACCAAGAAAATTAAAACAGCAGGCCGCATAATCCCAGAACATGATGGAAAGGGATAAAAAAGGTTCTAGGATTGAAACGACATACGATTACAATAATGGACCCAGAAACTGAAACTCCACTGAGTGCAAAACAAACTGCCGATTATGTAAACATCTTCTTCACGAAATTAACCAAAGACTATCCAGAGGTAAAGGACGAATCGAAAGAATCGAAATTGATGAGACCTTACCAGAAATTACCGTGGATAGTGTTATTATAATTAAGAAATTGAGAGGTATTGATTTAAATAAAGCACCAGGACCATTCGACCTAAACATGAAGCTGCTGAAAATATTCGCCAAGTTTATTTCAATCCCCTTAACCAATATCTTCAACCATTCGTTTACTTCCACGACGTTTCCGGAAATCTAGAAGATTTCTAATGTGTGTGGTATTCCTAAAACTGTTTCTGTTTTTCCACTAGAGTGGAATTTCGTAGACCTAAATCACTAGCATTCTATCCAAGTTGAAATAATCTTATGCTGTGGAATGAAATCAAATGCATGAATTACTCCCTCAAAAATGCTCGCATGTAAAAGCAAGAGAACCTAGATCGAGCTCTGAAAAACTTTACAATTTCGCCTGTCGAACCAATAGGTTTAAAGGCAGCCCGTTGGCGTACGCAATTGACAGATACAATAGTGGTGAATGGGTAGATCTTATTCGTCAGACAATTTGAATAATATATATATAGATTTAGATATTTTAGTAGTTTAAGACACAGTATTTAATAATCAATTCGTTGTAAGTATGTTATTAATAGGTAGTTATATTTAATATGTTTTAACGTTAATGTAAACGCATTGTAATTGAGCTTTTAATTTTTTTAGCTATTGAAATGTGTAATAAATACCATTACAAACTATAGTTGTCGCTGCAATTGCAGCTCAAAGCTTGCATGGAAAATATCTAACTAGTTGTCGCTGCAATGCAGTGCCAATCTCAATTCCTGAAAGCGTGTTCCAATAGGCAATGGTAAATTGCTTATATAGACAATGGTAGAACCACAGGTAGAACAAGGTTTTAAGTTATTAGATGTTGGTGGTGCAGGCGACGTTCCTTTTTAACCACTTCTGCCGTGTTTTCAAATCACTGTACACATGTAAAATAAGGAGTACACGGAATGCAATTTGATTTGTATAATAATATGCGTGGATTATAACTCACTAGTACAATCGTGAGTACTCACTAGTACTACTATTTGAGCAAAGGAACCATATACACACCATTTTACACTTCATGTCTGTTGTCACTTGTAATAATTATTTGATTGTTAAAAAGTGCACTGTGTAGCTAGCTTTTTCTTACAAGTTGCAGTCTGGTGGTGAAGATCCCAATGTCCTCTTTTCCTCTTCCTTGCATGGTGTTGTGTTGAAATTTTCTACCCCTCCCAAGGGCACGAGTTAATCCTGCAAGCAGCAGGGTCTTGTTTACTTTAAAGTCGTTATATATAAGTTAACACTTCAATTGTCAGAAAAACCAGTCCCATTAAAAGTTCTTTACATCGCAGATATCTTTTCCGCAGACTTCAAGAGCCACGGACACATATAGGAGGACAGATCGCAGAAGAGGAAACGGCAGTTTCATTCGAACCCAAGTTCGTCATACAATTGGCACGAGATAATGAGGTTTTGTGGTCAAACGAGAGCTCCCATGAACTCTCGTTATTCAAAACAAGGTCAACTACTAAGCAGTTTTAACATACAAGCGCATTGTCGATGGTTCCCTGTTCCTAACTAAAACTATTATTTGTGTTCTGTATTTTGTGTTTTGGTGAATATGGCGATCTCTGTCGCAGCAAATTGTAGCGAATTCTTTTTTGACCTGACCCTCTGTGGTTGTAGGTGAACTCTGATGTTACATAAGGAAGGTTCCCATATGCTTGTTTCTTAAATATAGAAAAAATAAGTGCACTTGAGTTATTATTTTAACTACATTACATGCACATTGGACTTCATTTCTGTTTTGCACACTTGTATACTTACAAAATAGGCACAACAGAATTAATTTCCCACTAAATTCATTTAAAGGAGCAATATAGTTTTCTCTTCAAGACTTTCTAAATAAGCAATCCATCCCAGGAAAGAGTACAATTTCCCTACCTCTGTCGGATAGTGCAGAGATTTCCTCTATATGTCTCAAATGAGCCCGCCTCTAATAAGTCCCATTTTTACAGGAATTTATTAAGCTCCCTCTCTATATAATTCTCCCCTCCTTTGACAACAAAGAAACACATGTGCACTGAGTAGATTTAGTATTTGGGTGGGATTTCACGTTATTTCCTGCATTTCTCACTTACGGTGGAGGATTCAAGGTATAGAAAGGAAATATTGAACGGAACTCTCCTACTTTCTTAGTAATATTGTAGCCAATTTACGGATGAGCCGAGCATACACCGGGTGGCGCAAAAAAACTACGACTGTTTGATTTAGTTGAAGTTAGAAATATGTCTTGAATAGATATGCTCTTTTATTCTAACATTTGGCCTTCTAACTTCAACTTCAACTTCACTTCTTTGAAACGAATAGTTACGTTATTAAATGGTTATCATATTATTTTATAGGCCACCATTCTCGACACTTCCCAAAATGTTTACTCAAGTCTAAACGCAGATATCTCGGTCAATAGTGCACGAACATCGCTGAATGCAAAGAAACTTGTTTTAGTGTAATAGCTATTTTAGTTTTTAAATTATACTAAATCAAACAGTCGAGTTACAAACATGTTAATGCTGTGCTATTAGTATAGGTAATAGCATAGTTTCGAGTGAAATTTGGATATAACACGCAGGAGTGAGTTTTTCAAAGACCTCAAGATGTCTATAGTGCGCTATGCACTAAACTCACTCTAAACGCTACTCTTTTCCAAGAAGCAGCTGCATATAACGTTTACCTTATATAGACAGTCCAGAATCTCAAGATTTCCCTTTACCAAAACTTGGACTGTATTTAAAACCTCCAAGGGTTCAGGTGTGACAATATATAACATTTGGTTCACTGTGTCGATATTTCGCACGATACCTACATATGAAATGAGACACAACAGTTTGATGAAATGAAAAGGAGCAACTTTAAAAAAATTATCAAATAAATAAGGTAAGCTTAATTTCTAAACATACAGAATATGATAATAAGTGTTTTACAAAAAGACTAATTAACAATTAGACATAGAGGCCGAGTTGTCTAATTGGATTAGTATACACCTACTAGTACATTTCAAGCTGCCGTTATAAAATAGGAAAGTTTTTTAGCGAAATTTAAAAGCATTCATGAGCATTTAGATGGCTTCCTTCGAAATTCGCGCCGGCTTTTTGTAAAACGGCGAACACCCGAGTGAAAATTCACTAAAAATATACGACTTGTCAGTTTAAATATTAAATGTTCAAAACTGTGAAACTACGAGTAAAGGGTCAAAATTTTACCTTTCTTGCAAGCAGTTTCCAAGGTTGTTTGTTGGTTTTAATGTTTATTCCAGAATAAAAAGTAAGGCATTTCGTGAAGTTTCTTTTTCTCTGGCTCTTCTCTACTAGTAGGCTATCAGCTGGTGGCCCTATAGCAGCGAACCAACCACAACGCAGGATTTGTAATAGCCTACTGTAGTAGGTTTATACTAATAAATATTTTACCGATATCTATCTACATTACCTAATCCAACAAATTCTCCAAACTGAACTTTATCAAAAGGAAGCAAATGGTTGTCGATAACATCAGTCAAACCAGCCTATTAAAATATTTTGTTGTTTACACATCAAATGTTTGACATTGGCATCCTATCTTCCTTCTTTATGTGTTAGTGAGCCATGAAGAGGCCTGTCACCACGTCTTTTAGAGGATATATATATTAAAATATCTATATTAAGGATATTTTATAATTTGTAGTCGTATAATTTGTAGACTCTATTAGACGTAGACTGAAACAACGATAAATTTCTGCTACTCGCGTTTTAAGAACATCTGCATGTTCCGAACATGCATTTTCTGCACTTTTTCCCTTTCCACGGGTGAGTCTCAAATGCTGGCTAAGTCGTGAGGCATAAAGCACCTTCACTAAATTACACACACTTAAGAACCTACATTTTAAAATGTTCAAACTTAGAGTGAAAGTTAGGTTTCGCTCATTGAGGCCAGTTTGTGATAGCCCAGCCTGTATTATATAGCCGAACGCAGATGGCCACAATATCTACCAAGTTGTCGCACTTCGATACGACAATGGATAGTATGGATAGATGGAGAGATGTTTTATTAAAATTACTTTGCAGTCCGTGGGCTGAATTACGTAATTTTTACAATTTACTAGTTAAAACTACATAGTTACAATAATAAAATTACAATACGAAAATAATGGTAATAATACTACTAATTTAAGAGAAATTTAATTCTAAAAATTTACGTACAAAAACTACAGTACTTAATCCAAGTAAAAATTGTTTAACAGATCTTTCCGGGCGTGGCATATTCTTTTCCGGCCATTGCTACAATAAAGATTCTTAGCCCGGTTCGTTTTTGTGCGATGCATTCGGAAAGAGTGGTAATTTCTAAGATTATAAAAACTGCTTCATTTTTTTGCGAAGCAGGCTGTTGAGCTTATTATTTGCGTCTGACACTATGGAGTCAAAGAGTTTGCTACATAATTGATGATGATGATATGCCATAGGTGTGACACGCATCTTGGTATCCCGTGCAGGGCATAATAATCGATAGCGCCCTTTTCTCGATACGTACGATCTCATTGATTAGATATTCCGGAAGCGCATTATAGAACACAGGAACGGCATAATCAATAGCTGATCTCACACATGATGTGTAAAAAAGAGCTAGATCAGCAAACGGCAACCTGGCCCTTGATAGTGGATATCTTCCACGTGCGCGTTCCAAGTCAGGTCGTCCCCCCAGCTAGCTTGATCGTTTGGAATCGATGCGATAGAAAATCTATAATCCAGTTTACAATACTGCGTGGGATGGCTAGCTTAGATAGTTTGTCAATCAGGATCCTATGATCAATAAAATCGAAAGCCTTACGATAGTCAAATATAGGCCGTCACCTGTCCTGCTCTATCTTTCAAGTCCGTTGCACATGTCGCAAGACTAAAAAATTCCGCCATAACACAATGCATATTAGTCTTCTTGTTCAGGAAATACAAAGTCCCCGTTCACTAGTGTGCACAATAGGTTGAAAATAGACATGAAACTTTGGATAATATCGATCAATGTTTCGTTTACGCCATCTTGAAATCGCGCACATCTCCATGGCAGTGTAGTTGCCACGCGTGTATCAAAGCAATATGGCGGCTGAAACAAGCTGCTCACAGTAAACTATAATAGATGGAAGGCCGACTCCAGCTCAAAAAGTGAAGCCAAACATGGCGGAAATTGAAGGAATTCTGGTGCGTCGTTTTCAGTCCCCTACGCGCGCGGTCAAACTCTTTAATGGCAATTAAAGGAGTGATGTTTTGAAAAAATACAGCAAAGTTCAATGTAAAGTTTGAATTCTGTGTTTTGTTTTGGTGGGATTTAAATATTAAATTTGTTTAAAAAGACTGCGATATGTGACCTATATTTCTAGCTAGAAACCACAATTGAAGGTCACTTAAATAAATAATAAAAATACAAAACAATATGAAATTGCACAGCTATCAATTTTTCATTGTATACACGAAAAACGTTCTTAATATACTAAACGCTAGCCTAAAATTGTAGTTGAAAAGCAGTCGTATGTGACAAGAAAACACAAATAAACAATATAATAAAGTGAATGAATTCAGAAATGAGCAAAAACAACAACAACAAAAATGTAAACATAATGAATAATACAGATTTACTAAAACAAAAAAAAATTGAAATTTGTTGTTAGATTCGCAATGAAAAATACAGATTTACTCACACATACAATGGGAAAATGCAGGAAAACAAACCAGGTCACATTAAATATATAAAGTTTAGGCTTTTTTCTTTCTTGTCATAAAATGAACAGAAACAGGATCTGAAAATTGCGAAAACATCACTCCCCGCCATAAAAAAGGTTGACCGCGCGCGTAGGGGACTGAAAATGACGCACCAGAATTCCTTCAATTTCCGCCATGTTTGGCTTCACTTTTTGATTACGTAACAGTTAGAAGTCAGCCTTCCATGTGTTATAGTTCACTGGCTGCTCACTCAAACATTTAAAATTGAATAAATGTTTTATTCATGTTGAGGATGTGTATCGCAATCACTTGTAAAAGTTACAGAGAAGCGTCTAAAGAAATTTATTGCTTGTCGTGAGTGATGGGCCAAGCTCGAAAGCCAGAAATCAGAAATCTGTCGTAATTCGTACGACTTGTTTACTGACGAAGATGTAGAAAGGCATTTCTCTCGCTCGAACGGGTCCTACTAATGAATGCCCGGGAATGCCCGGTGAGATTCGTTGAATGCCCGGTGAGATTCGTTGAATGCCCGGTGAGATCCGTTGAATGCCCGGGAATGCCTGGGAGTCAGAAAAGAATGCCCGGGGTAAAACTACACATAGATCTATGGTTATACGCAATAAAAATCAATTAAAGGTGACATGACACGAAAATTAGCATTGCTTGATTTGAAAGTACTCTTAACATAATGTGGAATATCAATTTACAGCTTTTCCACATTTCATCTAGATCTTGAGATATTTAGACTTGTGTGATATTCAAATGAGATAACTTGTGGCTCGTTTTTTTCTAATGAACATATTCATTATTGAACAAAATCAGTTGTTGCTTGTCGTTTATGTTCAGTTTCATGAACTGTAACAATTTGCAAAGTTTCAGGCGATTTCGTTCAATAATCATAAAAATAGATAAGGATTTCGAATATGTTAATTAGAAAAAACGAACCATAAGTTATCTCACTTGAATATCACATAAGTCTAAATATCTCAAGACCTAGATGAAATATGGAAAAGCTGTAAATTGATATTCCACATTATTTTTAGAATAGTTTCAAATCAAGCAATAATAATTTCCGTGGCATGTCACCTTTAAAGATAAAAGTTTGAATGTTCTTCTAATATTAAATGCGTTCTCGTTGCAAAATCCTGTTGGCCGGCGGGCATGCCCGGGAGTCGGAAAAGAATGCCCGGGGAGTACTAATGCATTGACAAATTTTGACTCTATGTGTAGAAACATTGCATTTTATTGTCTTTCTTAACTACTATATAGTACTGATCAGATCTGATCTGATCGAATTATGTTAGTTATACGATAAAAATAACTTTTTTAAATAAAGTTTGAATGTTCTTCTATTATTCGCGTTCTCATTGCAAAAACCTGTTGACCGGCGAGAATGCCCGGGAGTCGGAAAAGAATGCCCGGAGTAAAATTATGTTAGTTATACGATTACTCCGTCAGAACATAAATCATATATGAGTATGTTTGGCTATGGAACTAAATAAAGTCTAATTATAAAGACCGTGTACTTCACATGTAGAAATTATTACTGCTTTAATTATTCCTGCATCCAAGAATGAAGATTACATAATTATATACATGATTGGACTATAGCCTATAACGACCAACCTTTTATGAATTGTGACTGATACAAATTAAACATGTCAAAAGATTAATTACGCTCTGCAACGCGACGTCAATTGTTAACATTGCTACTTGCTAGTGTTGAAATTGTTTAGTGCACCATTGGCGGTTTGGTTTGTTTTAATGCACTATGATATTAAATTATTGTAAGGTATTATGATTTATGTTCTGACGGAGTAATCGTATAACTAACATAATTTTACTCCGGGCATTCTTTTCCGACTCCCGGACAATTCGATCAGATCAGATCAGTAGTTTATAAAACAATAAAATGCAATGCAATGTTTCTACTCATAGAGTCAAAATTTGTCAGTACATTAGTACTCCCCGGGCATTCCCGCTGGTCAACAGGTTTTTGCAACGAGAACGCATTTAATATTAGAAGAACATTCAAACTTTAATTAAAAAAGCGATTTTTATTGTATAATTAACATAATTCGATAAGATCTTAGAGGATTTTCGATGTCCATTGACATTGTGCCTGTTGAGTAATATCAGGGTAATACTAAGCTTGTAAGAAGTCATGGCTTGCTTGTGTTCAACGTGCATTGGTAAAATTTGGCCATGTAATATTTTTCTTGCAACTTTTTCTAAACTACACTCAAAGAGAACCGTCTGATCATGCTAAATTTAGTTAGTCTCGCGGGCAACGGATTTCATTTTCTAGGCTTCTTTCAAAGGATTTAGGTGACGGGTAAACAATTTGAATTTTTAGTCGCATTTCACAGTTTTCTGACTTGCATACCTGCCTTTAATTCACACACTGTCGTGCACAATTTAAGGTACTAGTGCTATATAAGCCCTTCCCCTGCATACAGTCTGTCAATAGAAGCTTTACTGGAGCAACAAAAATGCTGACTCATAATTTTTAAAAACTTTGGTAAGCGATATCTAAGTAACGAATGACTGAAAGTTATCAGCGTAATATAATTTTTTTGTCCAATTATGTACATCTATCTGATGGTATTAAACATTTTTCGAAATTCGAACAGTTTTATTTTTCGAACTATAGATGACGTCATCGCCGGAATATAGTCGATTTCTCATTCTTCTGCACACTTATGACTGGGGGCTTTTTTGATTATTTGATATGGCATGCTCCTCTACTACTTTATGAAAGAAATCATTAGCCTCGCGATATGTGTACAGGTGACGGCCTAATAGGATAGTTCTTACTGTTGCTCCATTCCCATCGGACCCTAAGGACCATTGGTGCAGCATACTGATTAAGGCCATGGAGGTGGAAGATTTGGGAATCACCCCGTACTGACTACTATCTACAACATCCAACACTGCAGGCTTGACATAATCCGCCACTACGAATTCGCCATAGCCTCCTCCGCAGGCAACTCTGTGGCATCCAAGCGGCGAAATTCGTATATATAATAAAGTAATAAACAATGCATGAATAGGCCTATTGCCTAATGGAGCTTTGGCGCAATGCATGCCGGTAGAGTGGTATCAAAGTCACTTCTTCGAGAAATTTTGTTGTCATGGCGGCAATTTTGTTTGAAAGAACAAATGATTAATTTTCTATCAAATAGGTTGCGATCGTTGTTATTTTTATCGCTGTGTGTAAAGAGAAGCCTTGGCTAAATTCTGTGCAAATTAAAATGAATTTGCTGCACGTATTACGGAGAAAACAGCCTTGAAAGGACGCCATGAGTGAACACAATTCGAACATATTCATCGTTTTAGAATCGATTTGCTCAACGTTTTCAGGTATTGTAATGTTGTAAGGACCGTCAGTAAACGATTTTGCTTTAGAAATATTCTCATGTTGTCTATAATAATAATAATACTAATAATAGCTTTATTTAAACTGCCAAATTGTGTCAGCTGGCACCAAGGTGACCGCTGGTATTAATACAAGCGCAGCTAATATACTATATTATACTAATATAAGCTAAATTAAACTATAATTACCATATTACTACATATTAATTTTAAAAATAGAAATTTACGTTAAGTAGCAACTATGCGACGCTACAGCGATGACCTGCAACATATGTAGGTTTAAAAGATATTTAAAAACAGCAACCTTAAAGGAGCTTAAAGAACCAAGTTCCCTAATGTATTTTGGAAGACTATTCCAATATTTTGCTGCAGAGTACTGGAATGTACTTTGTCCCATTGCAGATTTAGCCTTAGGTAAGTGTAATAATGTGTTGTCCCTAAAATGTCTACTATGCATGCTCGCTCGGGTGGGTAGATATGATATTAACTGCTGTGGACACTTAAAATTATTTACAATTTTAAAAATCAACTGAAATCGCAGAAAACGCCTACGGTTATACAATGTCAGTAAGCCTAACTTGCCGCGCATGTCCTGTGAGCACGATCTCCTGTCAACTTTGAGTACAATTCTCATAGCTTGGTTCTGAAGCCTTTCAAACTTATCGGACACTTGTTTTGTACAGTCCATCCAAACTATACACCCGTAATCAAGGATCGGCATTATAGTTTGTTTATATATACATAGCACAGCGTGTCTGGGTAAAAAGGACGGTATTCTGTTTAACAAACGAAGTTTTGGGTAGACTTTCTTACATACGTGTGAAAGGTGATCGTTCCATGTCACCAACTCGTTCATTTTCACACCAAGATAGTTCTTCGTATTCACCTCCTTCAGTTCATAATTGTCGAGGTTTATAGCAATATTAGTAGTGTTTTTCAGAGCAGGACGAGATCCAATCTTCATCACTTCCGATTTTCCTGGATGGGCGACCATTTCGTTCTCTACAAGCTATTTCGTGACACACGCTAGATCTTCGTTTACGTTTTTGGCTGCATGATTGATGTTGGTATCCGATGAATGAATTTCCGTATCGTCCGCGAACAGCATAGCCTTGGAATTTGTTTGCGCTCACTGAGATAGCTTTCAAACCATTTAAAAGCCATCCCTGATATACCTGCATTCCTAAGTTTCAGAAGCAGGATGTCATGGTTTATGATATCGAATGCTTTACGTAGGTCCAAAAAGGTGGCGATCGTTAGTTTTTTACTATCTATAGCCCACTTCCAGTCGTCCACCAGGAGTATCAGAGCCAGGTTGCACGACTAAAACCTCTGATAGGCAAACTGTTTATTGCTAATCAATGTATTTTCATTAGCATGTTCTTGAAGCTGCAAGTTTGCAAAACGTTCAAGCACCTTTGACAAACACGGTAAAATAGAAATTGGGCGTTGGTTGTCACGATTAGTGGAATCCCCTCCCTTATACAATGGCGATAAACGAGCTAATTTCCATGACGATGGAAATGTACCGAGACTGAACGATTCGTTGAACAAGTACGCAATACTGGGCGCAATCTGACCGGCAACTAGCGTAATGGCTTTGACTGGAATATTGTCTGCTCCCGTTGCTTTCGCAGTGTTCATAGAGCTCAACGCGTTGTATACCTCCTCGTTTGATATGTGTTTGAAAACAAAGGAATCACAGCCAAATTGATCGTAATCTCCAACTGAAGTCGACTTTGTTGCTCGTATTGGGTAACCTTTTGACAGGACGGAATCGGCTATTCCTGCAAAATAAGAGTTTAGCGAATTAGCAATAAGCTTGGGATCAGTTATTTCCTTGTTTTCAACAACCAGTGTATCGATGTTTGTTGATTTTTTCCCCTTGGTATAGCTTGTCGCAAGGTTTTCCAAAACGCCTTAGGATTCCCTTTGTATTCGCTAAGATGGTGCAGGAAATAGTCACGTTTCTGCTGGCGCAACCTGCTTGTAACTTGATTTCTAAGCTGTCTATATAGACTCCATGTACCGTCGTCACCTGAACGCTGAGCTCGCTTGTGCACATAATCTCGCCTTCTCATGAGCTTTAGAATTGAACTGTCCAACCATGGATGCGTTTTCTGTCGAATTCTCTTTCTGCGGAGGGGGAAGTGCTTGTTTAGGTTGCTTGTGAAAAACTCTAACCAATTTTCCAACTTCTGGTCCATGCGGTCAGGCGTTTTTCGTCAGGGCAGATTGAAAAGCAGCAACATTCTCCTCATCCCATCTCCGAGATGTTATCACACGATGTCGATGACGACACGGAAGCCCTGGTACCATACCATAGACAGGACGATGATCACTAAGGGAATTTTGCAATAAACCTGTTCGTAAAAATATCTCTGGGGTAGAAGTAATGATGATATCTATTGAGTTTGAGTTTGATATCTATTGAGTGCATGTTTGAGTTTGCCTAGTAGGGCCAGAAACAAGCTGAGTCAGTCCGTTTGAATCAAGGAATTCCAATGCTCGCTGAATCTGGGCAAGTGATTCATCCATAAAATTGCAGTTTAGATCTCCTGTTATAATGACTTCTTTTCCAGTGCGAGTTTCTGATCTTAGAACATCGTCCGGATAGCCAAATAACTCATTTGCTGAAAAGTTCGGAGCTCTGTATGCGCAGCCCACAACATAAATTGAGCTACGAATTTTAACCTCAAGCCATAGGACTTCGAAATCTCTCTCTTCTAGGTCTATACGTCTCTTAAACTTGAAGCCATCAGCGACGTAGATAGCACATCCACCACCTCTACGCACTTCGCGATCTTTTCGAAGCACAGTAAATCCCACGATGTTGATTTCGTCGTCGTAAACTGTTCCGTTTAACCACGTCTCCGTGAGAGCAATTAGGAAAGGTTTATTTCGCTCAAATATAAGTCTTAGTTCATCGACATTTGGGAGTAAACTTCTGCACTTTAGGCAAGTAAACCACATCGATTTAGCTACGCGTATGTTATCAAACGACTCGCTCTGACCTGCTGAGTTCAAAGGTTGCTCTGTCGCTGTCCATGAATGATTCGATTGATGAATTGACTGCGAAGTAGGTCCTGGTTGGGTTTCGATGTCGCCACATCGAACCAGAATCAATGAGATAACAGATGGGTTATATGTAGCGGTGGTGTTTGATGAATAAATAAACCTTGACTGTAGATAACGCCGTCTCTGATACCGACCAACAATAATGCCGTGCAATCGTATGCAAATTCGGGTGTCTTTAGATTCATCGAAGCAAGCAAATTCGAAAACCGTCAAAATACGTTCATCATAAGATATTTCTGACTGAAATAATACCGTTCCTAGATGATAAAGATATATCTTTCCGTTGCTTCCAATATCCACAAGCCCGGCAGCCACCTCAAGTCCAGTAGGCCACCACACTTTGGCGGCAAAAACCCTATTTAGATCAAAGTTACAGTCAATGTCTTGCTCGTTGCCCGTGCAGCCCTCACAATATAAATCTAAGTAACTTCGACCTATTTCTTGCTCGTACGCTTGCTGTAGTCTTTCTAAATGAACTCCACCAGTGTCACATTCTTATCTTGTCACTTCTTGATGGTTCCAACCACTCAAGATATGAACAAAAGTATAAATGACGAGAAGCATCAGAGAGGAAAAAAGCCCGTGACCGACTGTCAATGCTGATCATGTATTTTTACCGATTGATCGTACGTTTTATACCCATATTTTGCGACTTAAAATCGATACTAAAAACTGCCCTAAAATGCTGTAAACAATGGCCTTTGTGACGTACAAGAACAGAGCTTCTCTTGTGTTTTGACTCGCATTTAGGCAAAATTTAATGTATTTTACAAAAGCATTATTTAAATTGCGTATCTGCTAGTTTTTGCATGAATTAAAGCAGTTTTTGTAAATGTTTTTCTACTTGGAGTACCTTAGTTCTTTCATTCTACAAGTAAACAGTAGGTTTTTTTAAATTCTAAGTCATAAAACACACTCTAAATAGGTTTAAAAAGCTGCAGGTTTTTAGTTTTAGCATTTATACATCAGATACATTGAAGTTTTAGCGTTACAGTCAGGTATTAAGTCATAGTTACATATATTTCTGTTTATAAATTATTAAACCTTTTGCACAGTATTAATTCAATATTAAAAGGTAGTCTGTAAATTATTTACTGTTTATATTGTGTGTTGAAATCAAATTGTAAATAGTACTTTCTGAATAAGTGTAACTTGGGGTGTAGCTTAGGTTATTGTATAAAGTATTATTTCAAAGATTAGAATTGGATTAAATTAGGCCCATTAACTGGCAGTACCCTACCACTGACGAGAAAAATTGTTGTGCGTTAGACAGAATAAAATACTAAAGTAGGGCATATCTGGACGTATGAGTTAAATTAACTCATTAGCTGGAATACGCCCAGATGTGCCCAACAATTTTTCTCATCAGTGAATGTGGGAATATTAAATCATCACCTTGAATGTGGGTATATTAAATATGGGGAAACGTTTAGGGGGCTTGGCTATACAGCCTAGTCACAGTCTAAGGTTGGCCTGATCTCAAATATTAGCAAATTAAATCAAATATTATCTCTTTGTTTTCCTGCATGTTTGTTTTCCTACACAGTGGCACAATGAAATAATTAGTTCCTGGATTTATTTTCTCACAGAATAGCAAAATAATTTGCAATAATTTGAAAGAGAGTGGTTCTGTCCTGCATGTGTACAGCATTGTGTTTCAGTGTTTGAAAATATTGAACAAGAATTCATAAATTTTAAAAGATATTCTTTGTTCAATAAATCAATTGAAATGTCTTTAAATCTTTCCCACATGTGTTGGGAGATTAGCCAGGGTTAGTCAGTTCAATCTTCCCCAGGGAGTCAGGTCATTGTTTAGTATGGCGGTATTAACATCTATCTTCCCACCTTTTCCCGATGTTGGAGGGTGGGGATTACAATTAACAAGTTATTTTAAATAGCAGTTTCACCTTGTTGCAGCTGTTCGTTTGATTCTTTCGAAGTACTTGGTTCATCATCCATTACAATAATTTAATCCTATTCTAATCTTTGAAATAATATTTTATCCCCGAGCCGGCGCGAAGCGCCGTGCGAGGGTACTAATTCCGCTCGGAGATTTACACCCGGGTATGTGAAAACATTGTGGAATGCAAAGTCGTCCGCCATATTTTTTTGTCATGGACTGGACTGGACCAGTGAACTATAAGTAAACTGGAACGCTAACTCAGGGGGGGAAATTGAAGCCGTGCTTTGTAGGTAGTGCCAGTCCCTTTTAACATATTTTTTTCAAAAAATACACTTTTTATATTGCAAAATTTTACCCTTTTAATTTCCTTTTATACTTTCACTATTTATCTTTGACTACACTAGAACAATTAAACTTTTTACTCAAGTACTTACAATGAACAAAGGTCGTTCAGTTTCTGAAATATTACTGGAAAAAAACAAAATTTGTCAAAAAACCGCGCGAAAATGTTTGGTTTTTCTGAGTTATGAGACTTTCCAAAAAGAGTTAAGAGATTTTATGATACAATTTATATAGAAAAATATAAGATACATTAAAAAATTGCTTTTCAAGCATGCAGTAACTTATTTTTGACAGTTAAAATAAGGATTATATAAGCTAGCTCAGCCGTCATATTCAAAGTGCTCACTGATGACCAACAAGAAGGCGCGAAGACAAAAATAGCACCACTTGAAAATCGTCAATTTGTTTATATTTTAGAAGGGTTAAAGCAAGGACTAAAAGCTCAAGATAAAAAGCAATACCTGGAGTATAGTGCAAAATCAATTTGGGGGCTGCCGAAGTGTTTTCTAGTATATTTTTTCCGAGTTAAAGAGCGAAGTTTGCTTCGGCACGTTCAAACATTTGTCATTTTTTCCATATACGATAACGATCCGCCTCATTTTTGCTGCAGATAGATGTAAAACAGTCAAAACTAATCGGAAAACCACATTTGAACCCCAAACATTGAAGTCTTCTGATGTAAAAAGTATTTTTCTTGCAAATTTTCGCTCAAAAACAAACTTTTGACGGAATTTTCTCACTCCTCGGAACTCTCCTCAGTCCTTTTGAAAGTTCAAATTCCCGCGCATTGGCTTCAACGAATCATAGGCCTTGATCATAGGAGTTAGCGTTCCAGTTTACTTATAGTTCACTGGACTGGACCTTTTCGTAAGTTATGCGCATGCGCAAGTTCAAGCCGAGAGAAGACTTCCATTTTGCAAACTTTTTTCAAAAATAGTTTTGCACTCATTTTATAAGTCTCTATGTAAGTAAGTTTATATGTCAAGTCTCCAAAACAAGATAAATGAAAATTATTTAGAGGACAAATTAACAAGAGGAAAAACAGTCGAAAGACCGAAAAAGGAGCGTTTTAAACAATGTATATTTTGCATGCTTGCTTTGCCGATTTTTTAACATAGCATGCAGTATAGTTTGTGAATTTGAAAATGTGTAGATCATTCTGTGTGGTCAATACAACATTGATTGATCTTTAAGAGTATTTTAGTATTGATTCAAATATGTTATAGAAAAATAAAAAAAACATTAAATCTAAAAAACTTCATTGCAAAAGCAAGTGCGAAGTATAAAAATACTCCTCGAAAAGCAGTTGAAGGTTTTTGAAAATTTCGAAACTTTTTGTGAACGTCTAACGTTGAATGTTACAGTAAATCAAAGCTAAAAGAGTACATAATAGCATACCCACTTTATATAGTTGGGCAATTGATAATTCTATAGTTAAAAACAAAAAAAATATTTTGCGCAAATTAAAATATAAAAAATATACAATGTTGCGTGTTACCATGGTTACATTCGTCGACGCAGTACTTCATGTTACAATAACTTTTGGGGAGTAAATTGTTTGGTTCAAATGGGCGAGGGGATTCTGCATGCATGTATTTCTAGTACAATAACCTAAGCTATACCTCAGGTTACACTTATTCAGAAAGTACTATTTACAATTTGATTTCAACACACAATATAAACAGTAAATAATTTACAGACTATCTTTTAATATTGAATTAATACTGTGCAAAAGGTTTAATAATTTATAAACAGAAATATATGTAACTATGACTTAATACCTGACTGTAACGCTAAAACTTCAATGTATCTGGGGCCGGTTGTATAAAAGTCTTAACTACATTTTAACTACCCGTTTTGTAGTTAAATGGTAGTTAACTGTAAAATTCGCGATTCTGATTGGTTAACTTTCGCACTAACTATAGTTAACTTTAACTACTTTTTTATAAAACCGGCCCCAGATGTATAAATGCTAAAACTAAAATCCTGCAGCTTTTTAAACCTATTTAGAGTGTGTTTTATGACTTAGAATTTAAACCTACTGTTTGCTTGTAGAATGAAAGAACCAAGGCACTCCAATAGAAAAACGTTTACAAAAACTGCTTTAACTCATGCAAAAACTACCAGATATGCAATTTAAATAATGCTTTTGTAAAATACATTAAATTTTGCCTAAATGCGAGTCAAATTTTCGCGCCAAAACACAAGAGAAGCTCTGTTCTTGTACGTCACAAAGGCCATTGTTTACAGCATTCTAGGGCAGTTTTTAGTATCAATTTTAAGTCGCAAAATATGGGTATAAAACGTACGATCAATCGGTAAAAATACATGATCAGATTGATAGACAACATGAGAATATTTCTAGAGCAAAATCGTTTACTGACGGTCTCTTACAACATTACAATACCTGAAAACGTTGAGCAAAACGATTCTAAAACGATGAAAATGTTCGAATTGTGTTCACTCATGGCGTCCTTTCAAGGCTGTTTTCTCCGTAATACGTGCAGCAAATTCCTTTTAATTTGCACAGGATTTAGCTAAGGCTTCTGTTTACACACAGCGATCGCAACGTAGATTTGATAGAAAATTAATCATTTGTTCTTTGAAACAAAATTGCCGCCATGACAACAAAATTTCTCGAAGAAGTGAATTTGATACCACTCTACCGGCATGCATTGCGCCACAGCTCCATCAGGCAATATGCCTCTTACGGCAATATTTCTTTATATTCTCATTTAATTTAGCAGAGAATTGGGAGATAACAGAGGATAGTAAGGGGATTTGGAGTTGGTTATGGGGGATTATGGGGGATCTGGTAGGATAAAATTTGAAAGAGGAAATTGGGAGAGGGAGAGTTGTCTGCCAAAAATCGAATGGTTGGACGCGTCAATTCATCTCAATGGACCTGACAATTCACCCCCGGTAGGGTGGGGAGCACTTGTTATTCAAGCAAATGAAGCGCGTATTATTTACAGTAAGCCGATCAAAACGCAAACATGGCTGAAAGCGTAGGTAGTTCGGAAAATTTTCAATCGAAGATAGCACGCTATGTAACAACGCAAGTGATTGTATATAGTTTAGAGTATAAGAATGTTTTGCGTAGCGTCGGTCGGAAGAAAGAAAACCAAATCGCAGAGATAGAATATCAGATTAAAACGAAAAATAAAGATCAAGATGATCGTTCTAAAGTGAAGCAGTCGACGATGATCGTTCTAAAGTGAAGCAGTCGAC
Source organism: Trachythela sp. YZ-2020 (assembly GCA_016169945.1). Lineage (NCBI taxonomy): Eukaryota > Metazoa > Cnidaria > Anthozoa > Malacalcyonacea > Clavulariidae > Trachythela > Trachythela sp. YZ-2020. The sequence continues at coordinate 63,966 of JADLSH010000340.1, forward strand.
TGTCCCTGATAATGGCGCGCTCTTGAGCACATGATTCAGTTCAACAAGAGGCTTGTTGTTTAATATAGCAATATTGTAAACATAACGATCATTTGCTTCGTCGATAATTTCAATGGTGCACGTGTTTGTAGATTCGTTTCTTGTAGGCAAAAAGCAAACTTTGTGGCAGTCTCAAACGTTGAAATTGCTTTAACCAGCGTCTCTATTTCATATCCTTTTACTTTGAAGGTATAGATGCTTTATGCGGCCACAACAACGGAGGAACAAGAGCTTGAATCATGAGTACAATGCCTGACTGTATGAGTACAATACAAATTACAATCGCTCCTTGCCCTCCTCGGGAAAGTATAATACAATTAGTCTCACCCTCCCCTGTTAAGTCAATTTATTAAGCGTGAGCAATATGCGCAGAAGTGTCAGACCATGTCGATTTTTGGCAGGCAACTCCCCGCTCTTCCTTCCCTTTGCCTCAACAGCTCCCAATCCCCCTGCTAGCCCATCCTGCTCGGCTAAAATTTGTTTTGAATTATTGACGCTAATACGGAATGAAATAAAGAAATATTGCCGTAATTCATGCGTTGTTTATTACTTTATTATACGAATTTCGCCTCTTGGATGCTACAGAGTTACCTGCGGAGGAGGCTAAATTCTTCAGCCACCTTGGAAACACAAGGCGTGAGTGAAATTGGTCTCAAATCTTTCTTCAGATCTAGCACGGGTTTCCTTTTCAGTAGCGGGAGGTACATCAGCCATTTTCCAACTGGGGGGAAGCCGCTGTTCACGATACGCGGCATTGAGGATTTGCGTCAGAGGGAAAGCGAGTAAGTCCGAGTATTCTTTCAGGAGCCAGTTCAGTATTTCATCAGACCCATCAGATCTAGACAGAGCTCTTCCTACCCGGTCCTCAGTAACACACAGAAACTCAGGCGAATCTTCCAATGGGCAACGTGAGAGTGGATCATCTAACCTGTACTCCTCTAGAGGATCTAGGAAAGCTCGATTAATACTGTTAGCTTGTTCTTGAGAAGAGAGATCTGAGAATTGATCAACACTAATACCACTTATCAAGTCGCCATTTTTGGATTTCGCTCCACTTAGACGCTTCACCTCGCTCCACCACTTTTTGGGGTTTTCTTCTTTTAGTTTTTTTGGTTTTCTCCTTTTAGTTGTTTCTCAAAACATCCCTCTACAAGCCTTCCTCTCTCTGTTCACTAGATTCCGATAATATTTGAATTGACTAGACTCGACGCCATGAGTGTTAAAGGCCTTTTGTCTTTTCAGTATAAGGGCCTTAACTCCCTGTGTCATCCATGGGGCGTCAACCGAGCAGGTACGAATCTGCTTAAGCAGCATGAGAAATCAAGACCGGTACGCAACACCCCACGAAACATCTCCCACTTATCCTCACAGCTCTCCAGTGGGGCAAAAAGCAAGGTCCAATCAATTGCGCTCAAATATCTTCCCATAGTCGCCCTACAGCTTTTCCGCGTATCCCGCTTCACTACTATTTTCTTGGTGACAGCACTGCCCGCCTGCAACAATGGGGACACCACTGATGTAATATGGTCAGAGAGACCGAAAGGTGGGTAGGCCAGCGGTGGGCTGTAAAACTCATACATGTTGGTCAAAACAATATCCAATGTAACGTTCTTTCGAGTTGGCACTTTGACGATTTGTTTCAAGCGAAAATGCCTTAACAGACCACTAACATCGAAACAATTAAAATCGCCAGTCACTAGAATACCACAGTTGGGATATTTGGATTCCACCAATGATAGTGACTGAAATAAATGATCACGTAATAATCTGTCGTCCGCTTTTGTTGGATGGTAAATCACTGCGACAATAATACAGGAGAACCTTCGTGGGAGGCGGTTATTACAGGTTTAAACTACATCATGCCTGAAAAAGCTGTCACCTTCCATTGTAACGATCCACCATGGATTACTGAAGATCTCAAACGCGTCTTTTCCTCTGGAAACTCTATCGCTTTCAAGTTACATCGGAACAAAGTAAATAAGGTGAGAAAATCCTGTCGTGCTAAGTTTTACATCTCCAAAGTAGAACATTTGAAACATTTGAAACAGTTGAAACCTAAAGAGTGGTGGCGTGAGGTGAAACGCCTCTGTGGCATGACCCCGGTTTCTAATACTTCAGATTTCTCTTCCCAGCTCCCTTGATATTTGTATTAACCTTATATGAATTAAAATAGTAATTCTTGTAAATTATTGCTCTATAATATATAGAACTTAAATTAATCAACGGATGTAAAATAACACGCAATTCAGTCATTGTAAACTGCAAAGTGTTTTCTTAATAAATCTATCTATCTAGCTAACCGTTGGTACTTGCACTGCCCCTCTTTGATGTAAGCGCACACACCTCCATAGGTGTCACTCTTCCTGTCCTCGCGTACCACAGTGAACCCGGAAATGTCAACAACATCGTCAGACACAGATTCCTTCAGCCAGGTTTCTGTTATAAATGCAACACTGATATCGGATTGACTCTGGATTGACTCTAATGACTTGGAGTCAATCCAGAAAAGAGCGATGCGAATAATTTTCCCTTGGACGTCCTACAGCGAGGCTCTATCCATTGCAGGTCTACAACCTCTCTATGCCAGAAGACAAGAACTCACAGAAAGTTTATTTCAGGACATAGTGTCTAATAAGAACCATAAATTACATAATCTACTCCCCCCCGTGTAATAACATTGATATTTTTGAGAAATCAGTGTAAGTTTAATGTATCATTTAAGACAGAACGCTATCGAAATAGTTTTATTATGTATAACGCATTGAAATCATAGTTCATAATATGGATACTTCCGAATTGGCTTAGAAGTAGTCTTATCTATTTTATCTTTCCGTGAGTTATTAATTAAATAATTTGTTTTATTATTGTAAATATTTAACGCAATTCAGCCCTGGGCTGCGATGTTTTCATATTAATAAACTATCTATCTATCTATCTATCTATCTATCAATCTATCAATCTATCTATCTATCTATCTATCTATCTATCTATCTATCGTTTCGATAAATAAACTCCAAACGCGTTCCAAACAATTTTGAATAATTCCAAAGTAAATTTTTTTCCGCAAAATAAAGAAAAAAAAACCAAAAAACGGAAATTGTTTATTTTATCAAAACAAATGTGCTATTTTTGCAGACAATTAATTGCAATCTGCACAAACAACATTTTTTATATAAAAACAAGACACTGCCAAAAAGATGTTCATAGAAAATTGCATTTTGGCAACAATGGATAATTGGATATGGTATTAAATGTGGGATGGTCAGCAAGCAAAATAGATATGGTCATTGAAAATGTTTTGAGTGTTTAAAATCTCACATAAATTTCAACATCAAACAGGTGTCCGAATTTCGGACTCCTTTACAGGCCAAATGTTTCCAAATCTCGCATAAATATCAACATCAAACAAGTGTCCGAATTTCGGACTCCTTTACAGGCCGAATGTTTCCAAATCTCACATAAATATCAACATCAGACAGGTATCCGAATTTCGGACTCCTTTAGAGGCCGAATGTTTCCAAATCTCACATAAATATCAACATCAAACAAGTGTCCGAATTTCGGACTCCTTTAGAGGCCGAATGTTTCCAAATCTCACATAAATATCAACATCAAACTAGTGTCCGAATTTCGGACTCCTTTACAGGCCAAATGTTTCCAAATCTCACACAAATATCAACATGAAACAGGTGTCCGAATTTCGGACTCCTTTACAGGCCAAATGTTTCCAAATCTCACATAAATATGAACATCAGACAGGTATCTGAATTTCGGACTCCTTTACAGGTCGAATGTTTCCAAATCTCACATAAATATCAACATGAAACAGATGTCCGAATTTCGGACTCCTTTACAGGCCGAATGTTTCCAAATCTCACATAAATATCAACATCAGACAAACAGGAACCCAAATTTCGGACTCCCTAATACAGCTCAAGTGTTTCAATTTCCACATAAATATTCAGTCAAATGTTCCCAGCAATTGGATTGGAGCTTCTTTTTTGCTAGTAGCCAATCAGAGGCTTTGTTTACAAAATTGGTTGTGAATTTCAATTTGCAATTTGTTCCCCCTGGTTGCAAATTGCTCAGAGCAATCTCCAAATCAAAATTGCAATATTGCATGACAATATTCCAATGTTGCTCGCAAGAGAACATCCGGTTTGACTGTAACATCAAATGGGTGTCTGAATTCCAGAATCCCTTATAGATGAAATCTTTCCAATTGTAGTAAAAAATATACTTAAAGTTGTCTCACTATAGAGCTACATTTCAATACACCGAAGAATAAAAGCATTGTAGCCAGAAATTTAGTACAAAATTATTGTCGTGCACTCAACGCAAAATTATTTTCTACTACATGTATTAACTTATTACAATTATTATTCAAGATGGCGCCCAACCTGACCGACTGGGAAACATAAACACAAGCAATTTTTGTCGATATTAATTCCATTATTCCTCCCCACGAAGAATAAAAAATATCCTATGTTCTCACAGGTTTCTTACAGTGATTAACATACCTCTTATCGACTCTTAACAGTTGAGTGCCAGTTGGGTAGTTTCGACTTTCGAGCTCAAATTTTATATTAAAATTGGAATTATTAATTCCCACCAAGCTGTCCAGTGTCTGAATATTCAAAATCAAATAACAATGGTATTTCCACAAACAATAAGTTTACTTCGCCTACATTTTCCAATTTCGAACTGCCTCAAGATTTTTTTCTTCTCAAAGCCATCAAAACAATAATAGTTCATAATATGGATACTTCCGAATTGGCTTAGAAGTAGTCTTATCTATTTTATCTTTCCTGAGTTATTAATTAAATAATTTGTTTATTATTGTAAATATTTAACGCAATTCAGCCCTGGAATGCGATGTTTTCATATTAATAATCTATCTATCTATCTATCTATCGTTTCGATAAATAAACCCCGAGATTACTTCATCCATTTTAGGGACAAGGGACATAGCATTAGCCACCATAAACTTCGCAACTTTCGCTGATTGTAAAACCCTAGACTGACTGCTCTTTGAACCCGTTCCGAATATACACTCTCAGAAACTTTTGATTGCTTCAAGTGCAGGGCAAGTAAAAACACTGACCTACATTTCTCATGAAAATTGTACAGGTGTATGCAGTGAATTACGTGACATCACTTACCACATTAATATCGTTTCTGACAAGACCAACCACACTACCATTGATAGAATGTTGTAGTTCACTAGGGCAAACCTATTCATAAATAGATCAAATAATTAGTGCCTTTATAGAGAAACACATACAGTACTTCGAATATTTTTACAACTCTGAGTTTCACGCGCTTAATGTGATCTTCAGGCGACGATGTTTAATTAAGGTGGCTATCTACAGTTAGTAGCGTTTGAAACACGATCTATATAGATCAGACGCCATCCTCGTGACCCACGCGTGGAATTTTCGTGACCCGGCAAAACCTATGAAACAAGCAGCGGGAAGTTATTTTCGGAGACCTCTCTGCGAAGAAAGCGCAACATTATAATCGTAAATCTTTGAAATTTAGACAGTACGTATGTTGTTACCAGCTGCTAAGCTTTCTTTTAGTGTGTTTTTTACCTATATACGTTCAGTATTACCTTTTATAATGTTCAAAATCTTCGACTAGTTGCATTGAGTAAAAATTCTGAAATTATATTTTATACTCTCTTCAAGGCAGTCTAGAGTAATATAATTATTTAATTCAAAAACAATTGAAAATTTGAAACTTATGTTGCTCCTGTCTTTCAACTCAATTCACAATCAGTGTTTGGCCTGCTAAACTAGTTACTAGTACATAAAACTGATTGTTTTGAATGTTTTGAATGTTTTGAAATGTTTTCACACCGCTCTTAACAACAACTAGTGATCCAAGGATAGTGCAAAGTTTTAAAAGACAATACAAATGCTATGTTACATGGTTTATAGTGCGTACGTAATTGTTGTGCATGATTAAGTTTAGGTTTATATCTTTGAATAGCGAGGGATTCTTGGAAAAGCAAAAGGGACGGCAAATGGTTAGATTTATCTACGATAAAACATGTTCAGCCATTATACATCTGGTTTGATTAGACTCTGCGTCATGAATCCCTCGCTATTCAAAGATATAAACCTGAACTTAATCATGGAATTAATATATTGCATAAAGCTCGCTGGCAAGTCAAGCGATTGGCGGTAACACGTTGGCTACCTCGTTGCCTTCTGCTTGGATTAAATAAAGCTCGCTGGCAACTGAAGCGATTGACGATAACACGTTGGCTATCTCCTCGTCTTTCTCGTTTTAATAAAGTCCTCTGACGAGTCAAGAGATTTTCGCTGTTCTCGCAAGTCATTTTCATCGTATAAAACGCGACACAAACGCGGCGCTTCTGTACTAATAATCTGTTTACGCTCTACTGATCTGATGCAATTTTCTCTCTGCGTGGCATCATGGTGGCATTCATGCACGAGCCAATCATATTGAATTCAGTAGCGTGTTGTTCACGTGCGGGTCACGTCACCTTAGGCAACCTCGCTCTGAAGTTCTGAACCTTTAATCATTTCCATATTTAGATTTTAGAGAGCCAATCACTGTAACAGTTGTTTGACCGGTTGCGGTATATAAATATAAACAACCGCTCATATTTGAAAAGTTAAAACTGCCAATGCCTTATACTGCGATAGACGTCTATGATCATTGAAACTTTGCTTTTAGTAAAAAAAAATTATTTGTAATCTTGAGAGAGGACAAAGTTATCGAGGCAATGAATGTTGTGGATGAATAGTTGCAGACTTGCAGTAAATATTACGTTGTCGTTGTGTACTTGTGTTGAAAGAAAAACATTCGTTAATCGTTATGTTTATGACTTATACTCAGTATTAAGTTATAGAAGGACAAAGAGTAAAGAGTAGTTACATGTATGATATAGTTTAGTTTTGTAAATATTACAGGGTTCATATTATTATTAAATGTTGTGTTGAAAATTTTGTTTACAGTAATATGACTCTACTGTATATGTCTGTACTCTATAATTCCGGACTGTCACTTCAAATTTTGCACATGGGTGGCTATTATATATTAGCCCAAGTTAAGTAAGTCCAAGTCGGAAATCTGAATTGTTTGGTGAAATAGTATAAAAATTAAGGGTGTATAGTCGGCCACTGCCTTCAACTAGAACACCCACACAATTTTTAAGGGGATTTTTCAAAGCGGAAATTCTGTTTAACTTTCGTTTTCCTAACAATGTCAATGACAATGCATATAAACAGTACTGTTGTTTACGTTCACACTTCAAACGTAATTATTTATATCACAGAAAATCAGAATTATACATCCCAATCCAATTATATCCCATCAATTTAAGGTATACTGTAAAGTTTAAATTAACACGACTATTGGGACTGCAGGCTTTGCAGCACGTTTATACACGTATGATCCCGTTTTATACCATAGAGGTTATAATATAAATCGGATACTATAGTCTGCACTGTTTTGATAGTTCATAATACAGATTACAGATCGAATACATGCAGTATACTATATATAATATATCCAGCCATCGACTTGCACAAGTTTATTGACATTGGCATTGTCCCTATAGTTCATAAGGCTATAGTTGTATTTGCAATAATATAGCCTTTAAACTGCTACCACATTTACCTTCCTTATCATTTATATAATCTGCAAACTCGCATTTGAGATACAGTCTTTAAATATTTTGTCATAATCATATTCTCGAAAGCAAATGTCAAATAATAATGCTCGGGAAGCGAAAATAAGTGAATTTCTACAAACCATGCAAGAATATTTTTAGTGGGTTCATTTGATCCACATTTTTTCCATATCTTTTTTTGCGTAGAATGAAAATTTTTTGCGTAAACATTAATTAAACTTTATGAGATGTTCGAAAGATTAAGGACATTAAGAACCTTATATTCCTGGGAATTTGCTTATATTTTTAGTGTAAACTTGTGTAACTGATAATTTTGCAGGAAGTGCTCGATACATCCCCGTACAAACAAACGATGGTTCCGCGGTGTTGCACACGTTTCGTTTCATTTCGTATTGTACACGGATTATAATTTACACGCATGCGCAAAATGCGATTATGTCGAGTCGATTTTTTATGACATCAGCAACTTCAACTGGAATTTCGAGCTGTTTTTCTCATGATTCCTTCAGTGAACTTTTTTAAAACTTTGCAATATTGTTCAACAAGGCGAGAAGAAAATCATATCCAAATTTCAAAAAATTCTACAAATAGGTTTCTCTGCAATCGAAACTCGAAAATATCTCGAAAACTTATTTGTAAACAACCGTTCAACATAAATCTTCTGTGGAACATAAATCTTCCAAAAGGAAAAAAACTATATTGTCGATTCAATCTGAAATTAGACAATATAAGCGCAAAAGATAAGACACCATGGTTGCTATAACAACACTAACACTATTCCTGTTTGTCCACAAATGGACAGCCCAGTTTATCCAATATAAATTTGGTTCTAAGCGAAAGGTACTGAAAAGTACCCATAGTTTTACAGAACTGTAGGAAGCCACCTTTAGAGGTCCTCCCAGTAAAATCCACCCACTGGTTATAAGAAGGAAAAATACATTTTGCTCAAATTTTGCATATGAACTAGACTTCGGTCAGTATTAATGGGGCTTCTTTCAGAACGTTTCATCTTTCGGTTTTATAGGAGTAATAGCCAATCTTGAGATATTTTGACACCGGAAATGAAGGGAAATTTCACAAAAATTCATGTTATTTTTAGAGGCTGTGCGACTCGCTATCTCCTCCAGTTACTCTTCGCATGCAAGATAAACACTATCTGTCTGATACTCTCGTTTTCATGGCGATTGAACAAATCTATTTGTTTAATACGAAACCATGTATCAAGATGGCGATGAGAAGTTCAAATTTGCTCATATTTCACTTAACATTTCTCAAAGGTGGCACCTATCTGAAGTTCAAAAGGCATGTAGGATGAAAATACACTTAATAAAGTTCGCTAATCAGGAATAAAACTCGTCTGCAGGCAGTTGTCCGAAAAGTTATAAATCTCTCAATTGGGTCTATTTTTAGCTGTTTGTTTATATCCGTGTGTTCACTGATCCACGACACTTAGTCTGCAGTGGAAATAAGCTGATTTATTTATTAAACTTTCTCAGCTTGTTCACAGGGCTATATACAAAGCTGTGAAAATAAAATTACAATATATACAAGCAATCGGTAGAACATTCCCGAATTCGACTTACTTTATACTAACAGTTACAGCGATTTCTGCGATTTCTGCTGGGTGATGCTGGTGTCTGTACATAAATCTTGACAGGTCTGTTTAAGATTATACCCTGATAGTAAATATATAGTGATAATATAGTAAGAACTTCGATCGTTACGAATATTTCCGTGCGTTCATGCCGTTTTTGTCCTGCTTGTCGAGATGATATTACAATGCTGTTCTATAATTAGCGCTGCAAAACTTGTACATTTCATGCACGCAACACAAATATTTTAAAGATTTTGGTTGCTTTTCTTGATTTTTTTCAATAAAAGGCAAAACTACGTTAAAAAATTACGTCAAATTAAGCGGCAAAATCGGAAATTTGGTTTCTCGATTTCATCCCGGTAAGCGGGCATGTTCATGTGGAATATTTTTCATCCCGAGACGTCTCGGCGAGCGGGATCATATCGGTGATCATATCTAAGGTATCGCTGAATCACGGAAGTAACCCTGCTTATGTCTTATGAATCATGATAACCAGAATCCTGTTTAGCCAAAGCGTTGTTATTTTTATAAACATGCGTGTACTGAACATATGATTTGGTGAAGAACCTAAGCTCAATTATTGCCGACATGGACACTGTCCAATAATGGAAGAAATAATTGTTATAAGATTCGATTTCTTGTTTTTAGAAGTATATTTGAGTTCCAAGTGCTTGTATATCTCTTTCAGCATAGTCACTTTGAAAACTGGCAATTTCCCTTCAGAATAGAGCTCACACAGGTTATAATACTAAAAAATGAGAGGATGTTTAGTATGTAGTTTGCCGAAAATTTCCTCGATCAAATCCTCTCTTGATTCATCTTCATCGTCATTGTTACCCCAACCACTTCTGACACCACCATCCCCCTTCTTTTTAATTTAGCAAGTCTTGAAAAAATCCCTTGATCTGGGTTTTGGTCAGCCATTCATTTCTTGAAAACATTCTATTCCCTGACTCGCTTCTCGTTATTCTCATCTCGCGCGCCACCTCGGAGGGATCAGCTTTGTTTCCTGTTAGTTCGCCAAGTTCAAATTTATTGATAAGATAGTGTAGGGATAGTGAAGATTGAGTTGGGACATTAGGACTGGCTGGCGCTGCTGGAGATGGTTGTATACTTATTGCCCATTCCCGTCTTAAAGTATCGTAGATGGTTTCATTTTCTACAAATCTGCTGTGTGTACCCACATCCATATGATGCTTAAGGTCCCGAATAGAGGTAAAAGTGTAATTACAGTTCGGCTCTGTGCAAAAGTACAAACCATCATGTTCCTCTGGTGTTTTGACCTCACAGGTTGATTTGGTCTCGCGCAGCTCACGTATTTCAGGGAAACTTTTGTCAGTTTGTAGCTGTGTCGCACTCTGCCGTTTCTTGAGAATGTCTAGAAACTTCTTCTCCTTCCCTATACTACAGGCTTTCCAAGCAGTGATACCATCCTGGTCGTATTTAAAATTGTGAAACGAACTAAAATTTGATAATTTGCGAACTTCAAGTTGTGTAACGGAATAATTAATTCGAGAAACTGAACAAGTTGTGCCCCTGACGGGATACTTTTCCAAAGCCGTATACATGTCTTCAGCACTGAGAAAGTCATTGCCTTCGTTGCAATACTCACGAATAGAGGATTTCAGAGGACTAATAATTCTGTGGCAGATATCCTTGCCTTGTTGTGGTTCTGAGAAATCATACTGTTTGACCGAAACACCAACTCGGTCGCCTACATCATTTAAAGCAGCTATAAGGAGATTCCTATGGTAACATCCCGCTTCGTCTGAGCGAAAGGAAACCTCTTTGATGTGAGGATTGTTGGCTTTGATGTTAGAAAATAGATCTACCACAGTCGATAGAACTGAAAACCAATCTTGAGAACATGAGTTGATCAAGTGAACATATGAAGTGACAGAAGTTGTCTGATTGTCAGTGTCTTTCGTAACTGTGCTACTTACATGCCAACTCATGCCTCGCTTTCCATACCATTCGGACTGTTTCTCTTGAAATTTAACATGAATGAATTTCATGGCCCAATCCATCACCAACAATGCCGACGACTCATCACGGATTTCTATAACATCATGCTTAGTTAATTCCTGATTTACGGATCGAAGAATGTGTGCCTTCCATTCAAATATATTTGTTTTGGCCTCGTTGAGGTCATGTAAAAGATCTCCCCTTTGCTCTTCTGACAGTTGACCTGCAGTGTTCTGGACAACATTCTCTATCTCCTGAAGAACTGCCTTCATATCCTCACAGCTGCTGCATGAAGATGAATGCTGGTGATCACATGTTTGAAAATCAGTATATGTGGGACCACTCAAAGCATATCATTTGAAGTGATCAGCAACCAGACAATGATCTATAACCAGTATAACAGCCAGGCGTCCAGAACGACATGGGGCTCTTTGTTTCCAGTAACGAAGAATTGACTGTCGTAAAACTTTCCTCAGGTGAATCATGCATGTGTGCCTCTGAGGACAAGGAAACAACTTGTTCCTATATTATCATTATGTTTATTGTTGTTAAAGTGGCCACAGTAATTGGCTTGCGCTGTTGCGGATTCCCTGCCATGTGCTAATAGTTTATATTTGTACAAGGGCTAAGCTATTAAATTAAATTAAACCTGCGGATATACATATTATTAACCATACTAGTAAATGATAATTGCACGCAAATTACAAATTAAGTAATCACCCATTTTTCTTCGTTGTCCATTTTATCTTTGTGAAACTTGATGCACTGTGTACATATTGCTAAAGATTAAATACCAAACATCATCATAATATATACTAAATAATATCATGCTATTAATAAGCAGACAACTGCTGGTATAGAAATGAGTTGTACTGTGGATAAACGATGTATTTCTCGAAAGCTGAATTACTGGATATTCGCCAAAATACACACCTGCATAATTTAATTTATATTATAAGCATGGGGAGTTTGGAAAGTAAAATCGAAAAGTACCGACACAAATTCAAACTTTGATAGTTAGTTGAGAAAATAATGAGACCTCGGGGACGGGAGAATTGTTTTAGTGAAGGGTACATGCGGTAATGATTGTGGTCGAGACCCTTTCTTGGGGGTTTGAAATAATTAGAAAATGCTTGGATATGAAAGAAGGTATTGTTTGCCATCATTGCAGATAATTTTTAGAGGTTAAGATAAGATCGTTTGACTCCTGGTTTATTCAATGGTTTCGAGGAGCATCCCTTGCACGAGTTTCCCAGGATCATAAAAAATGGAAATCAGTTTGATTGGGTCATTTTTCCGAGGAAGATATATCGGGATGGGTGCACCTATAGACGCCTGACAGTAGCGTTCATTTGTACGCATGTGGAAATATTTTGTTCACATGTTAGTCGGTCTACAACCGGAGGGAGATGCCATAATAGGGATAAGTTTACTTGGGGAGTTCGTCATTGATTAGAATTGACATCTCGTAAATTTCGTAATTTTTATGTTTTAACATTCAGTGAATCTACGAAAATGTCATTGAAGTTGACAGTGGTATACGGGAAACAATTAAGCTAGTTTGCAACACGAAAGTATACATTTGTGACAATCTAGTTACATGGCACCTCTGAACTATATTAAACAGCACAGATTTGGTCTGTTTAAAATATTAAAAGGAATGGCCCAAAATATAATAACAATGTTGTTCCGTAACTGCTGTAATATCAATTATCAATTTCGTAGCGACAATTTGAAATTTAGCTTACCCAAACCTAAAACAGATTTCCTAAAAAAGAGTTTCTCTTACCGTGGAGCAGCTTCCTGGAATAAACTACCCTCTGATACTTTACGAGCGGCAAATGAGTGTCAATCGACTTCTTCCTTCCGTAGAGTTGTAAATAATTCTCAAATATTGTAAATATGTAATAGTTTTTAAATTTTAGTAGATTAGTGATATTCTTTTGTAATTATTGGTGTTTACACGACCCTTTGAAAATCACGTAAGTGAAAGACAACCCTGCAAAAATAATTTTTAAATACTAAATAAAATAATAAATAACTCTATTGTCGAGGGTAAGAACAACCAAATTGTTCAAACGTCAAAACTGTATAATAAAACCAGGATAATAAACGAGCATATTTTAACTTCGGATTGTAAGTGTCGCGTCAAAGAACACACGCATGTAAACAAACAGCTAAAAATAGACACAATTAAGAGATTTATTGAAGGTTTTGTAGATGGAAAATTATTGAGTGTAAATTATATACATTTTTTAGACCTAACCAGGAACAGCTGCGAAAAATGCAACTATAGGTCCCTCGCAGGAATCGAATCTGCGGCCCTGCGACTCCGGTACAGTGCTCTAACCAACTGAGCTACAGAGTCCAGTTGTCGAGCTTCTAACCACAAGTTCATGTATATATACTAGGGTACTGCCATGTTAAGTTGTGGGTAAATATCAAGATTTTGTTGGCATCTCACTCGATTGAATAATATTTGAAGGGTTTTGTAGATGGAAAATTATTGAGTGTAAATTATATACATTTTTTAGACCTAACCAGGAACAGCTGCGAAAAATGCAACTATAGGTCCCTGGCAGGAATCGGACCAGCGGCCTTGCGACTCCGGTACAGCGCTCTAACCAACTGAGCTACAGAGTCCAGTTGTCGAGCTCTAACAACAAGTTCATGTATATATACTAATGTACTGCCATGGTAAGTTGTGGGTAAATATCAAGATTTTGTTGGCATCTCACTTGATTGAATAATAATTGAAGGGTTTTGTAGATGGAAAATTATTGAGTGTAAATTATATACATTTTTTAGACCTAACCAGGAACAGCTGCGAAAAATGCAACTATAGGTCCCTGGCAGGAATCGGACCAGCGGCCTTGCGACTCCGGTACAGCGCTCTAACCAACTGAGCTACAGAGTCCAGTTGTCGAGCTCTAACCACAAGTTCATGTATATATACTAGGGTACTGCCATGTTAAGTTGTGGGTAAATATCAAGATTTTGTTCGCATCTCACTCGATTGTATAATAATTGAAGGGTTTCCCGCCAGGGACCTATAGTTGCATTTTTCGCAGCTGTTCCTGGTTAGGTCTAAAAAATGTATATAATTTGTACTCAATAATTTTCCATCTACAAAACCCTTCAATTATTATTCAATCGAGTGAGATGCCAACAAAATCTTGATATTTAAGAGATTTATAACTTTTCAGACAATTGCTTGCAGCTCAACGTACATGCCTTTTGAACTTCAGATAAGTGCCACTTTTGAGAAATTTTAAGTGAAATACAGGTGTTTGTACCACAGAATACCACGGTACCACAGAATACTAGTCTTATTTTTTGATCTTATAAAATTTGGAGGAAACATACTATATACTTGTGAATATATATTAGTTCTAGTTTTAATTGACATATAAAAAACAAAAAATGAATATTTTCATAAAAATTCTTAAAAATAATCAGGATTAACAAAAAATATCATTCTATGTTTTTGATACTTTTTTTCCCGCATAATGCCTGTAAAATTCGACAGTTTAAAAATAAGTTTGCAAACCATGCAGTATAAATTATGTTGATCACTATTTTTCTATGCAACACAACATTATTACTATACAGGAATCACACCGAGGAATCAATTTTACCATTGAAAAACTGAATTTTTCAAAATTATTGATAAACCTGGTATTCTTTGGTTACACCACTGGTATATGCTGTCCTGATTTTAGTATTCACCTTTCACTAAATTGAGTTAGCAATATCCTACAGTATTATCACACAACATCACACACCAAATCCTGGTACAATTTGATAAACCGTTGCTTATTTATCTCTGCACTGGTATTCTGTGGTACATTAGAGTTTGTTCCACAGAATGTTCAATTAAGAAATAATATTTAAGTCTATGAAATCTAGCCCCAAAACCCCCAGGAAGAAAAAATATATCGATAAACTACACTAAAAAATATTAAGAAGCCACATTATATATATTTGACAAAAGATATGGAACATGTAAATTTTTGCGGTATTCTGTGGTGCATACATGAGCAAATTTCAACTGCTCATCTCCATCTTGAAAACATGGTTTCGTAAAATCTTAAAACAACTCGTATTAAACAAATAGATTTGTTCACTCGCCATGAAAACGAGAGTATCAGTGTTAATCTTGCACGTGTAACCGCAGGAGATAGCGCGTCGCACAGCCTCTAAAAAATAAGATGAATTTCTGGAGACATAGATCACAATCCTTTGCACCGCGGCGATAAGAAGACGCTTGTTTTAAAATTGACCTCTTAATGCCCAATCTGCGTTGTTTTTTAAATGCCAAATATGTTTTGATAGTTCAGACGCGTGCGCACGCAATGCCATCACGCAAGTAAACTAACTGAACTCCTAAGTCATACAGGAATCTTTTACCGAAACTTAAACATCGTGGCCTGAAGGTCGCATTAAGAGTTACTGGGCAAACTCCACCTAATATAAATTTATTAAAGCAACTACCCTGCAATCCTTCTGAAGACGAACTTTGTGTATACTTACATCATCACAGACACTGTAAATTTTGAGGTCATCCAAAGATTTTGAATGTACGGAAGAATGCTTTAAAATATATTCCTGAACAAATGTAACACTTGAAATGCTGGGCTGAGATACAAAATATGACAAGAGAGACAAAGATCGGAGCTCACTGGGTTGTAAAACTAACCTAAAAAGAGAAAACGTATGCATTTATTAAATATGGAGCTATTATAGAATCTCTTATTGTAAAAAGTTCATTGAGATAAAATATATTGAGGTCAATTGAGGTGCCTAATAGGTTAACAGGAATGAATTAGCTTTTCCTACATATAAGGGATCGTTTATTTTTATCTGTGATGGGGGGGGCGATGAGGGGTGGAATTAGGGAGTGGACCATCCGAAAACAAATGGCCCAACTAGGGTGCATGGGCCATGCGAAAAAATACTGGCAAAAGGGGGAGCCTGCGAAAAAACGATACAATGTCGTGTTGCAAGAATGTCGCCCTGAAAGCGCATGAAATGGCCATTCTGGGCTACCAAAATTCAAAATTTTCAGGGGGGGAGCAGAACTCGGAACCCCCCTTCCCCCCCAAACTATGCAAGACCCAATAGAGTGACCAAGTAATTGGTCTCAGCCTTGCAACTGCTGCTTAAATATACCTTGACACATCTAGAGCAAGATATATTTACAACATAGTTCAACTTTGTTCTATCTGTTTATAGGTATAACTTGAAAATAGTACATGTTACATGTGCTTTGAATTTTGGTGTCATATAAAAACATCATAGTTTAGGGGTGGGCCGCTGGGGGAAAGTTGAGTATAAAGGGGTGGGCCATGCCAAAGATGGACTGACGGACGGACGGACGGACGGACGGACGGACGGATGACTTCAATTGTCATGAAACGCTATTTAAACGGCATAGAAAATGCTTTTCGTGCCTTTTAAAGTCATATCTGCGTTTTCCCCGAAAGGGTAAAATGCGGATATGGTATAGAAAATGCTTCTCGTGCCTTTTAAAGTCATATCCGCATTTTACCCTCTCGGATGAAACGCGATATGGTATATAAAATGTTTTCGTGACTTTTAAAGTCATATCCGCGTTTTACCCGGTATAGAAAATGCTTTTCGTGCGTTTTAAAGTCATATCGGCGTTTTACCCTTTCGGGAAAAATTAAATTCAGCCTGCGAACAGTCATAGTGATTCGTTTCCTGGATAAAACGATCTCTGTTTAGACTTTTCGCAGGCATGACAAAACGCGGATATAGGCATGGTGGGTATCGGTATATCAAAGGTTTCATATTTCAGTTGGAGACACATAGATGGATACAATTTCATCACACTCACACATACAAGGCAACAATCCAGACAAACGCGTTAAACTTCCTTTCTTAATTCGCCGACTGCCACATTCAGCATGCGAGCATGATGTGAGATACATCAAAGTTCAAAATGTCGTTTTTTGGTAGCTTGGGCAAAATACGCGAGCCTAGATACCTCTGGATTGATCAATACTCATGTCGATGCCTCGTCGATAAAGATGAAGTTAGTAGCGAAGGTGGTTTCGCGGTTGTGTTTACGGCGAAGCTGCCAGAAAATGGCTCAAAAATTGTGGTAAAAAAGATGCTAGCTTCTGACAACGAAGCAAAAATCACTAATTAAAGAAGCGCGACTTCTCAGTAAATTACAGCATCCAAAATTGTGGAATTTAAAGGAGTTTGCCTTGACAAATAATATGTATGCTGGAATATGTATATTTTTATTTTAATCAAATTGGAAGTGATATCAGGGTACATAGCCTACCAATATGACTATATATATAAACGCGGATATGACTTTAATATAAACGCGGATATGACTTTAAAAGGCACGAAAAGCATTTTCTATACCATATCCGCATTTTACCCTTTCGGGTAAGAGGAGAACAGCTATCAAAGCGAACCAAAAAGTGACTAAGCAACATTAAAGGGCTGTTTAATTAGAAAACGCTGAATTTGGTAATTGGTTACCCAATATACACAGGTATTTTGGCGGAAATGGTATATACGGTCGCGTCAGGCTAGGTAATTACATTATATAGAGTAGCCTTGTGATCAACTCATCAACTTGTGTAAGACAACTAATTGTTTAATATAAATGTATGCAGCTAGTAACAGTAATACGAGCTTACCCTTTAGTCATCTCTACAGTCTCTTTAAATGCATCCAGTTGATAAATATGAGGAAGACATGCCAAAGAGAAACTAGAAAAAATAAGATGACAATTGCAACGTGAAGTACCACAGCTTTATAATTTTCACAATTCTAATACTTTTTAATGAAGACTTTATTAAAATATTTTTTTACTTTTAGATTACATACGATTGTAAATCTCACTTATGTAAGGTTGCATCACATGATATACGTGCGTTATGGTACAAGTGTAGATTGGACATTGCGCAACGAATTGTAGGTGTAGTTTTAACAAATTTACACTGAAAAAGCCAGATTTCGAAAAACCTCGTTTGATGGATCAAGTTTTGTCTGACTAAAAAAACATAGGTACTCCATAAAAACAAAGAAAGAAGTGTCCAGTTTACTCCAGTGTTTGTCTAGATATCGCAATTTGAATCTTCATTAGTAAAGCCTTTTGATAAATCCAGATAAAACCAAAATGCTGGTGATGGGTTCACGACAACTGCTTTAACAACTGGAGACCGGTACGAAAAGCATTACACACTCTATTGCGTATATCAGAAGTGCAGTCCACAATTGATGCTGCTAATCATGTCTACCGTTGTTTATTATCAGCGTTGTACCAAAATTCAGACCGGTCTGAAAATAATTTGTGTTTACATTCATCCCGCTCTGAATCATATGTATATATTACAGATTCTGTTCCCAGAACGTAACCCACTACTGTACAACAGCTGGCAATACACCCTACTTTAGTATTTTACTCTCTCTACACCAAAGGATTTTACTCGTCAGTGGTAGGGTAGTGCCAGTTAATCGTTTAAGCATTTTGGCTATTATATGCCAGATTTTAATCCCCTTAGGTTTTCTTGTAAAACGGAATGCAAATTACGGACATGTCTTCTCTACCCAGTTTAAATCCTTATTAATACTTTATATTTTGATGTAATCCTTATTGTCTTTAGAACAAGATGATAGCTCAGACTCAAGTGAAGATGAAGAAAAACCAGAAAAAAGGCAGCCAAAGGTATGAAATTGCCATCAGAATATTGCCTCTTGCCCTATTTCTTTGAATCAAACTTTTGGTAGAACAGGCAATTGTATATCTGTATCATATCCGTCCAAACTGCCTTGCATGTTAGTTGGTTAATATAATGTTCAAAACTTTGTTGCAAACGACAATTGTAAAAATGTATGTGAAGTTGTAATGGTGTTTATAGAACTTTATTTGCTCTACAGGTGGTAAAAAAATGGAAGACCACGGGTAACAAAGTTTACTGCTATGGAAATGCTTGCAAGTAAATATGAAAATAAAACTGAATTAAAAGAAAAGGAGTTGGAAATCCGAAAAATGGAATTAGATCTTAATGTTAGAAAGCATGAGATTGATGTAGAAGAAAGACAACGGCGACTTGAGGTCGAATTGGAAGAAGAGCAATGTTGCACTTAAGCTACAAGGTGACTTGCAACATTGATTTGTTTATTATTAAAACAGATAATTTTTCTATTCTATTACAGTTTTATACATTATGTATCGTGTTGGTATGTAAAGTTGGCCAGTTGAATTAAACGAATAAACATCTTGAATGTTAACATAACTTCATTTTGTTTTTACTTCCTCTATTTCATTTTGTGATTATGGCGATACAGGTAGATCTCGACAACCACTAGCCTCTCTCCAAATATTGAACAAGTAAATTTGAAATTAGTTGCCCTGTTGGTTACTTAAGTATGTCTCTAACGAAGGTGGTTCCAGATAAAAAAAAGGAACGTGTCACTGATCCATATAAGCAAGTATGACAATTAACCAAGAGTGCTCCAATCAAATGGTATTGGCGGGAAAATCCCGAACGTCAAACTAAATGTACTTTTTCTATCACAAACCGCAAACCTCAAACACGAACGTCAACCTGCGGTTTGCCGTTCGCGGTTTGAAAGCCAAACGTCAATCTAAAACTCTCTAATATGGCATCTCCCTCCCAAGTGTATGGGAGAAAATACTCTAGGTACAAGGTTGCCCCTCCCATATTGGGGGGATCTGGATATCCAATGGGAGAGGAAGGGTGTTTCATCCTAATTTATCCTAGGGGGTAGCTTATACGATCCCCGTCCCCACAAATTTTGGTGTTTTAGTGATATCCAACCAGGCAAAAACGATATCCTAAGGGGGTACTTACAATATCCTGTGGGGTCGGGTTTCAAATTATTTATATCCTAAGGGGGTTATGAACGGGCCCCTCAGCCTAAGGGGGTTATGAACGGGCCCCTCAGCCAATCCGTACACCTCCAGGACAAAGACCTTGGAAATTGCAGGAGGGATTATGCATTTTTGGCTGGGAAATTTCAAGGGAAGGGTAACAGAAACTATTTGGCTTGGAAATTCCAAGGGAAGGGGTAAAAACAATCCATTTCCAAGGGATAGTTCCCCCAAATTGTCTTGGATATTACACGGGATACAGATACCATTGAAAAACATTGTTCCTGGAAATTCCACGGAGGGAGTATAATATGTCAATTTCCTCACCAAGGGTGTATGGATTAAAAATGCAACATGCCATTAATAATGTCACCATCAATATTGATGTTCACGTTAAATGAATAGCTATAATTTGCAGAAAAATATAGCAGTTTGTAACAGTGTATATTTATGTATAATATACAGAATGACATTGTCTGAACAAATTTATCTATTAATTACTGATTAGTAATTACTCTCAAATATAGCTGATGTTTAATATTAATAAATGTTTTCTGAGATGTTTATGTTCTGATAATTGGCAGTATAAGACTTAGTTAAGACAGTTTACTTTTCATGAGCTGAACACAGTATCTGAATAAGAAAGGACTGACATTATATATTAAGATGTGCTTTGTGCTGAAGACCATGTTGGTTCAAACAGCAATGCTTCACATGAGCTGCAACAAATGCATCTTGTAGGAGTATAACTATATTTCCCATTCTTTTAGTCTGACATTGAGCAGTCTTTCACAAATTTGGCATGGCTGGTGAGAAGCACACCTGCTTGAATCACACCATGGAATGGTGTGTAAAATATAAATTTCAGGTGGTTCTGACTAAAGACCAGTACAGTGTATAATATTCATAATTATACTACACACAGTTGAACAAGAAGGTTGCCTAAAGCACTGCAAATACAAACAGCCAGTGGAACTAAATTGATTGGCATCTTGTTCTTTAATATGTGGAAAACCTTCTTCCTACCAAGTTGCCTGCTCCACATATATCCTGATTGTGGCAATATTTTATGTTCCTCGCATTTTATGGTAGCATTTGCATAGACTTTGCTTTGCTGTTTTGCCCTATTTTGCGTCCATAGAAACATTCGTTTGAAACTCTTTATATTAGGTTTCTTGTCCGTAATTTACTATATTTCTCAAAAATATATAAATAAACCTTTCTGCGACGAAATACAGCTTTGAATACCTGGACGGAGAGACACTATTAATACTCATTCACTGCTATTTGGCACCACTGAAACCAGGTTTTAGAGCAATAAAATAGCGTTTGCCAAGTGAATGTGATATCAAATTACATGTTTGTACCTCATCTGATTTCCTGAATGACAGATCTTGTGGTTCGCTATAAATTTCTTCAATTTTAACGTTTACTCTCGAGACAATCGATGTTGTTTCTGTACGTAAACAGCTCGCAAAATACCTCAACGAAATCGCCGTATTTTAACACTTCCCGGCCTTTGATTCAAATAAAATCTCGTCCATATGTCAGGAAAAACCCAGTAATCGATCAGAAATTATTAAATTGAACGATTCTTCAATCCATCGGGAAAAAATGGACAAAACATGCAAACGTAATTTCCTCACTCCTTGTTGGGATTTCGTAATTTCCTCACTCCTTGTTCGCTGATTTCCTCACTCCTTGATTAGTCTAGGACCTGTATAGGAGTTTGTATGCGTTTCATTTAGCACAGGCAATCTCAACTGTTTTAGGGTAAAATGACCATGGCGGTCAACATGGCATATGTGCCAAAACCTGAATCCGGCCCACCAATGAAACGGCAGTGCCGACATAGCTCTAACTTCCGAAAAGCAAAAGCGACAGCCTTTCTGAAGTGCTTATAGTGTTTAGAAGGGTTGCTTTTAGGGTGTTATTGGAAGGAAAAATTTGTCTAAGTATAATATTTTACAAGAAAATGACACACCACCCAGGCCAACTGCTAATTATGCATGAAATAACTAATATACCTGGCAGAGATTAAATTTTCTTATTTCCTAACAATTTTTATCATGGGATGAAAAACTATGCTTAATTTAATATAATTATTGTAGATTTCATAAGGATTGACATTGTTTTGTTTAAATATGATACATTTTATTTCACTTACCCCCCACCAAAACACGATTTCAGCCATATTTTGCCGTCTTGTTTGCTTTTTATCGCCGAGTCTTGCAAGTATCATCCAATTGTTGTACTTTTATATATTGATAGATGGCTAAAGAAGATTTCAACCAAGTTTCGTCAAGTTTTGAAGCAGTGCAGTGTATTTTATCTTCGATGTTGTGTCCTTCGATATTTCGTCAAATATGCCGCCATTGCAAGCCTCGCAGCTTCTCTGCCCGATAAATGCCACTTCTTCGTCTTCATATGTATTTAGATTACAGTATCCAAGAGTGCTTCATTGTAGAATAGTCCCAATTGAAAAATTGAAAACATTAGTTGAAAGGCAAAAACCTCCCATAACACATTTAGGACCAGAATCAAGAACACAAGTTTAAAAATAATTTGAAAGTCACGCGCAATCTTCGCGAAAACTCCTCGTGGGTACTTAACAGGGGGGGGATATTTTCACGAAACGTTTGTTCGCCACCACAGAACCCAAGTAAATATATTATATTTATTGTATTTTTATGATAAAAACAATAGAAAATACGGCAAAAATTTATTGTTTTTATCATAAATCATAAAAATACAATAAATATAATATATTTACTTGGGTTCTGTGGTGGCGAACAAACGTTTTGTGAAAATATTCCCCCCCCTGTTAAGTAGCCCACGAGGAGTTTTCGCGAAGATTGCGCGTGACTTTCAAATTATTTTTAAACTTGTGTTCTTGATTCTGGTCCTAAATGTGTTATGGGAGGTTTTTGCCTTTCAAGTGCAACTAATGTTTTCAATTTTTCAATTGGGACTATTCTACAATGAAGCACTCTTGGATACTGTAATCTAAATACATATGAAGACGAAGAAGTGGCATTTATCGGGCAGAGAAGCTGCGAGGCTTGCAATGGCGGCATATTTGACGAAATATCGAAGGACACAACATCGAAGATAAAATACACTGCACTGCTTCAAAACTTGACGAAACTTGGTTGAAATCTTCTTTAGCCATCTATCAATATATAAAAGTACAACAATTGGATGATACTTGCAAGACTCGGCGATAAAAAGCAAACAAGACGGCAAAATATGGCTGAAATCGTGTTTTGGTGGGGGGTAAGTGAAATAAAATGTATCATATTTAAACAAAACAATGTCAATCCTTATGAAATCTACAATAATTATATTAAATTAAGCATAGTTTTTCATCCCATGATAAAAATTTAATCTCTGCCAGGTATATGAGTTATTTCATGCATAATTAGCAGTTGACCTGGGGTGGTGCATGGTCATTTTCTTGTAAAATATTATACTTAGACAAATTTTTCCTTCCAATAACACCCCTAAAAGCAACCCTTCGAAACACTATAAGCACTTCAGAAAGGCTGTCGCTTTTGCTTTTTGGAAGGTAGAGCTATGTCGGCACTGCCGTTTCAGGGCGGGGTCATTTTCAGGACAGTTGAGATTGCCTGTGCTAAATGAAATGCATACAAACTCCTATGCAGGTCCTAGACTAGATGGGAATGGCCGCGTACTCGCCAATGTTTTTGCACCCCATGGCCAATTTTAATTCAGTCAGACAAAACTAGAAAGGTTTTACCTGAACACCAATGAAACAAAAATTTTTGAAATCAGCATTTTTCTGGCTTTTTTCACTGAAATTTGGTAAAACTACACCTAAAATTCGTAGCGCAGAGTCCAATCTGCCATAACGCACGTCTATCGTGTGATTTAACCTTAAGGTAATTTACAACCGGCTAGTTGAATCAGTAATAACAATATGTAGAACAAAGTATAATAATAATGATTACACAGCACAAATTGAAAAAGGCTAATAATTCTGGATTTGTCATTCCTTATTCGTTGAATATAATATCGCTGTTGTCAAATCTTTTTATTGTGTTGAAGTCTGAATAGCAGCCATAGCCATGCATACGATCACGTTAAAAGAGACAGAATATTATAATTTGTGGAACAAATTTTACAAGCCATCAACTAATTTGCCAAAAGACTGAATTATGCTTTTTCTCAAAGCAAAATAAATGCCTGTCCGTCAGGCATATACTGTAAGCATGATTATAATATTTGTGATTTTGCATTTGGCTTTTACTCTCGTGATAATTTCCGCAAAGAAAACACCGTTCACTCGTACCTAGCCTATGAACTGACGTTGTCTATAAATCCATAAAGAAGATTCCAAATCTGATCCTGATAATTATAGACCAATATCTGTTTTACCGATTGTTAGCAAAAACAATGGAAAAGATTGTTTTTTTCCAGTTTTACGGATATCTAATTGATAATAATTTACTGGCTAATTCCCAACACGGATTTCTAATTTATATCAATGATCTCCCAGCCTGCCTATCTTCCTCATCTCTTATGATGTATGCCGATGATACATCTCTAACTGCTTGTTCTAAATATCCAAAATAATTAGAGCTTAAACTAACTAGCGAACTCAGGAAGGTACAAACGTGGCTACGAGCTAATAAGCTTACCTTGAATGTAAAAAAGACAAAGTATTTGATTCTAGGAAGCCAAGTAAGGTTAACTAACCTGAATAATCATTTTAACATTCAAATTGATGGCCACTCTATTCATATTGATGCTATTTGTTAAAAAATATGCGCAAGTCTGGGGGCCTTAAAGTGGATTCGCAACTTTGTGCCCTAATGCATATTGATCTTAATGTATAAGGCTTTAGTGCTGCCTTACTTAGACTATTATAGTGAGGTTTGGGGTTGCCTTGGTAATATACTTTCTAACAAACTTCAAAAACCACAAAACAGGGCAGGTATGATAATAACCTTTTCTATTTGTGACGTAAGGTCAGCTGATATCCTACATGGCCTTGGTTGGCCAGATGAAATAAGAAATAAGGCTTCAATAAAGTCCTTTAAAAATACACTTTCTAATATTCAAATTTAATATTAAGTAGTTGTAAATATGTCGATAAATATGCATGTTAATATTCTTTAATTTGTTTCTTGGAAGAGCATAAATATGACAGGATACCATGTTACTTTAATGTATTTTAATTTGTAATAAATCTTGATTGATTGATTGGTTGTCTGCGCAAAGCATACAAAAAAGTATTATATACTACACGTTCTTAATACAATAACGCATATTTCGCTTTCATTTTCGTCTTATTAGACCAACCTTCAGACGAATGGTGAGAAGTATATTTATTCTGTTTACGGCCAGCATAAGAACTACAAAACAGCTCATGGAGCATGTTCTATATCCTCTCTCCTTCGCAGAGGCTTGGAGAGAAATTATAAAAGGATACGCTAATATTGGATAATAAATAAAAGAATGCGCTAGATGGTAATAAACAAAACGCCGCTATCGAGTATGATAACCGCGGGCGGCGAAGGGTGAGGCGAGAATATAAATAAAGCCTCTGCCAGATTTCACACCCAACATGGCGTCAAAACGGGGGGGAGGCGTATTATATTACACATTGACCGAATAGTAAATACAAAACAATATAGGCACTCCGAAAACGGTTAACGCTTTTATGCCACGTTTTGACTATCTTGCAGTCATCATTTTGCAGCCAATAGTGGACATTAACTTTGTGTTGTATGCGGCTTGCGTTCTCAAAGAGAATATTTGATAGCGTTTCAGAATGGCAATATATGTTGGCTAATGTTGCCCTCATTGCGACCGTAACAATCTCGCTTGTTTTTTCTGGAGGACTGCTACAGCATTATAGAACTGTGCACAAGCAAGTTAAATTTAATGATAAAATTGTGAAGGAAGGCGCTTTGTTGTTGCGCACACGTATACCGCATCAGAAACACTGTCTGAAGAGCGAAGGAAAATCACTTGCCAAACTGGCCTCTATATTTATATTTTCCAACGAAATCGCGACCAGCAGATAATAAATATAAAACAAAAACCTCTTCTTATGTAAATTTAAAGTCACTTGAAGTATCATAAGTGAATAAAACTTTCGGATTGCCAAGATATTTTGGGATGTACACTTTTACGAAGATTTGTGCGAGAAAGCGTAGCAAATCTGGCAGAGGCTTTCCTGCTTTTCCCTCCCTCAGTTTTTTCTTTCCTCCGCCCGCGCTCCGATTTTCAGCGGTTTCCTCATTATTACCATTTAGTGCGTTTCATTTATTACCATTTAGCGCATCTTTTATTTATTATCCAATATTAGCGTATCTTTTATAAATTTTTTTATCCAAGCCTCTGCGAAGGAGAGAGTTCTATATCTCACAAGTCATCATTGTGTCCAGAAACCCACCTTCTGTCGTCGGACTGATAAGTCCATCCTTCTTCTGTCAATAAAAACTCTTTAGTAAGGACTGGAAGATTTTTAGTCGGCTGAGTGTCAGAATTGATTTGCACGATATGACTTGGCTGAACAATACGGATTATATCCAGCAATATCCGAACACCCATTCCTAGAAATAAGCAAATTTTAATTCACAGTCTCACATCACTTGAAAGATCATTCCAATATCTTTCACTTCTTAAGGCGTAATTTTGATTATTGGAAATGGACAAAAATGTCTATTGATTCAGGTGCAATCCCATGATTAACCTTACATAATGCATTATGAATCAATCGAATCGAATCAATCCACATGCAAATGAATCAAACGTATCAGTTCACCGATTCGAACACATACTGGTTGCATTAGTCGAATGAAGCAACATACCTCATATCAAGCCTAGATGACTTAACTCAATCATGAAAGTTGCAGGAGTGTAGTGTTTTCAATTTTGTGAAGCACAATTTCCATTGCCTTTATCTAAGCCAATGGTCGAAATGTTATTTTTCCAATGTTACATTTCCTTGAACATTGAAATTTACTTCTTTTCGTCCAAGCTTCCAAAAAAACATCTTGTGTCCGCTGTTAATGGACGAAAAACGATATGTGTAATCGGTCCTTTCCAGCTCGTGTTTTCACGAATTCTGACAAGACCATTGTCGACAAAAATATATAGTATGAAATATTTATTATCTAAGAAATCTTATGTTGATGTAATAAAATATCTTGAAAAGTACGTAATTATTACCATTATCTACATACCCTCAGTTGGAATTTCCAAACATATTATTACATACATATCTTCCAGTCTCAAAATAACATGCATTAAATTTACCCATAGTACAAATGTAGTAAATCCTTGCTATACCCTCCCCTAGATTGCCAGCAGCTTCCTATTACCCTTGCCTTGAATTTCAACAGATTAATTTTTAATCTACACCCCCCTGTGCAGATGATAACTGCCATTTGCTATGGCAGAGTAGACCCAAAGCGCAGCGGCTAAATTATGTCATATTTAAAATTTTATAAAAATTCCCATCAAAATTGTACACATATTTCAAACATGCAAATTTACTTTTAAGGGGCGGAGCCATTTAGATAGGGTGCATGTGGCAACGGAAGTTCAACATTGATATAGCTGCAAATGTGTTGATAAATTTGACTAATGAGGTAATTGTGTGCTCGGTTCAGCTAGTTGATGTTCGATTCAACTATCAGTTCCTCAATGTTGCTACTGTTTCATTCATTCAACATGAGGAATTCAATTCTCTGTTGTATATTTGCTACTCCGAAGTACCACCAAGATCTACAGTGGCAGCTATTTCACCATGTCTCGCATCAAACGCAGCGTCAAGAAATGATGTTTCCCTTGCTCATGAACCTGCCAGCTGTAGCAAACACGCATCTTACCACAAAGATTTGTACAAATTCCGGGACCTCGTTGCCCTGCCAAATCTTGTAAGTGCCCGAGAAAGTTGACTACAATTTGGACCAAAACAATTTATATATTACCAAACTTTCACTTCCCGCCCAATTTTACGGACAGTATTTGTGTTTACCTTACCTTTCACCCAGCCGCATGTATTAACTATCAGCGGCATTTCTCGACAATATTCATTGTAATACTTGTATAGGAAATATATCAACTGAATGTAACTACTTGGATGGTCCTTTGGAGTGATATCCCCGAAGAAAACAGCCCTTAACAAAAATAACCAAATGATACAAAGATTAATCTTTTACTTACTTGCTCGTTGTGAGAGCTTGCCTAATATACTGAGAGAATTTGCAGAACGTTTGAGGGTTATGTCTTGCAACAAATGTAACAAGATGATGGCATATTTTATACAACGCGTACGCGAATGCTTTGTATAACTTGTGACTCGTCTTGATAAAACGTAAAATTTGAACTTTGTAAATCAGCAGGAGCATGCATTAGATACAAAAGCTCCGTCACGGTCACGACGAAGCGATCATATTTGCATTTGCCGTTAACCAATACGCGGGAGCCCTAATATCTTGACCTGTTTCATCCACATAATTTGTTCCTTAAATATCCCCTGTAGCACCCCCCCCCCCCTCAGAATTTTTGCCATTATTGTAGATGAGTTCTATTGTGATTCGTGTGCCCATGCAACCTTCTTATGGTTTATGACTATGGTAAATGTCTTGTTCATTTACAGCATTGTCCACAGCAGACAGAAGTATCTTACTAATATTGTTTAACTTGGGGTTTTTGTCGGTGGGAGTTTTGTCGGCGGGGTTTTTATCATGGGGGGGGGGGGCGTTTGTCATGGATCCGCTGAAGTTTTAGGTCACCTAGAAAGCTAAAATGGTCATTTCTGGGCATATTTTCCTTTTTCCGTCCATATGTTAAACTGCAGTGTTTTCTTGCTATCGTGTGAGAAGAAGACCATACGGAAAAGAAAGGTATGCCTTAGAAGATTATGCTATTTTATAGTGGGATAATATGATATTTGCGCTCTGCAAGGTCAGTGGGGGACTGTGCAGGGTCAGTTGCACAGTATTGTATTTCTACTTGCATTAAATGCGTACTAACAGCACCTGATCTATCACAGTAATAGTCAACGTAATTTCACTTTATCCTCAATGATGTGAATAAAGAACGTTCTTTGGGAAGCAAATGGTTAATTTCCCTAAATATCCCTCATGGGCTTATTCCAATGAACTCACCTTTCAGGTTTTGACAGGTGCAAAAACGGAGGACCTAAAAAGTAATTAAATTAACAGTGAATTTTTTTATTACATGTCATTCTAGAGCTTTTATGCCTCTTCGCGTGCAACTCTACTTAGCCAATATTTTATTTTAACTGTGATGCACTTGTTATAGTATTATTTAGTAGTATCACTTTGTGATACTGCATATTTGTAACAGTTCATGACTTCTGATTGGTTAATGGCCATGTCTTGCGGGCAACAGTGGTTTGTCTTGTTCAAAATATTTATGCAGGTTAAATGTCAGAAAGACAGTAAACTCAACGAATAGTTACACACAGTCTGCGACACTTGTGTAACAAGGTGAATTGACACTTTTAACGGTGTAAATCGTTAAAAGATCATGTCACGGCAGGTCATATTGCTGGGGACGAGGCAGCCAGACACATGTGACATCATGATCTTAAAATATCCAAAACAGTGCTTTATGTGAAAATGCTTCTATATACAAACAGTGACCCACAACTACAGCCTGGTGAAATTGAATCATTGTATTATGCACCGGCTGTAAGACAACACATATGTCTAATATTCGCTAAAAGTATCGCGAATTCTCTGAAAACTGTCCCAGTTTCCTAAAATGCTGTATCCACTTTAAGGCGCTGTTCACATGATCTCGGGAAAAAACAGTGCCCCGCGAGAGGTCATTGACCCTGGACATTGAAAACTTCTGTTCATGCACATGAGCAAAGCCAGCGCGGATCATACCTATAAAAAATTTACACACCAACATGAAACGCAGAAATATTGACAAAATACCATACTTCCTGATAAACAGCGGTAGTATTTTCGGTAAAGATAGTTACAAATAGAACATAGTTGCGTGATTATCCGCGGTAGTTAAATATACCTATATCGTTGTTTCTGGTCGACCACATCTAGTTTTTTGAGTGGCATACTACATGTCCTGGTTTCAAAGATGATATCAGCGAAAAGTATATTTTAATATTATTTATAATCACAACTTCTAGTTTCCTAAAGATATCTTTTAACTAATATCTTTTTTTCTGTGGAGTTTAACGTGCTCTAAATGTATTTTTAACGGCGATTGATTGATTTGCCGAGAATACAATTATCCGAGTGTCCCTGTCTACCGAGGCGAGCCACCCGGGTCAGCCACTGCCCCAAAGCAAGTCAAAGTATCATAAACGTGTCAAGACAATTTTTGCCCCACGACAATGAGCTTTCCCGGGTCAGAATCTTGTCCCGGGTTCATGTGAACAGAGTCTATACAGTCAAATGATAATAATTTCAAGATTAACATAATAGTTTTTCACTCAATTCCCAAAGGTAAAAAATGCGACAGGTTTCATTTCGACAGGTTTCATTTGATAGCTAAAGACCAGATTTCAATATAAGACTAACCATCCAACGCAAAAGAGCATGCTAAAGTTGGATCACAGTTTTTCGATACACCCTTTATACATACAGCAAATTTATAGACAATATAAATTTAAGTTAATGAGACAACGCGTTGAAGCTAATATGCTAAGCGTGAAGGGGTTTTCCTCCGTCCAGGCCTCGAGGAACGCATTGTTTTCATCATTGAGCATGCTTTCGCGTGGACAGCCCCTGATATTTCATGGTGAACCAATAGAATATTTATACAAACACTTCCCACTAACAAATTGACTAATCATAAGGCGCAATACAATAGTTGTTAAAGTTAATTAGCGCATAACTTGCAGCACGTAAGCAAGATCATATCTTTACACTGAGCTCTTCGCTTACTCGAGTTATTGAAAGAATTTCCCACCCACCCACCTCTTCGACCGTTCAGCCTGACGTTTACTCTAACTTAGAGTTACCTTCAATGTGCTCAAAAATTGCACATTTATCGATATAATAAATAGTTATAATATTATGGGAATATATTAGCTATTATATACAAATAGAAGCGACCATCATGAACTGTCTTCAACACCATATACTGGATCAAGGACTGGAGGAAGGTGCTAGATAATGCACTTACTTTAGTATGTATATAGTTAAAAACAACGTTTTCGGTTCAGACTATTTTTCTATTTTGGTACAACGATTTCGGTCTCGGACTATTTTGTTATTTTGGTATAATAAATTTGTGGTTCGGGTTGAAGTCTCCAAAATGTCAACTTCAGGTCCGTAGACTCAATATACGTCACACATATACCATGCCTGCAGTCTAAGGACTGTCCACAGGGGGTTTATGGCCCCTTGGTCAGGTTATAAGGACTGGCAATATCGGTCTAGTGCCCTTGGCCAGGTTAAGGACTGTCCATAGGGGTTTAGTGCTCCTTGGTCAGGTTAAGGACTGTCCAAAGGGGTTTAGTGTCCCTTGGTCAGGTTAAGAACTGTCCAAGTGTTTCTTGGTTCAGGTTCGTCAGGGACTGGCTATCCCTGGCAAGGCTCTGCAATATGGCACAGAACATTCAGACTTCAGCTCAGTCTTAGGGCGTGACGTGAGTAGGGATGATGTTTGTCATAATATGAGTCTTCACAGCACAGAACCCCTTCTCCCACACAATATGCTGTGTTTGAATTGTGTTTTTATAAAACGGGTTTATATTAACAGCTTGGGTCATTAACACTAGGCATAACCACAGGTTAACAGTGCGATCAAAGTATCTCAAATGACAAATATATGCAAATAATAACTTATTTAGGAGCAATTTTTAAGCCCGGTTTAGCCTTTCTAAGGCCGTTAAACTTTATTTGCCTACAGGCTACAAGATCTCTACCACACTACATAGTAAATGGAAATATTTTTTAACATAATTACAGAAAGTATAACAAGTTTGAAAAAAACATAAGTCATAATAGTTCATAATTGTATTATACAAATAGCAGCTGGGAAATGCGTTGTCGGTGTGCAAAAATATCGCTAGCACAGCCTGTTTTTCTCGTTGGAATTCGAATTTTAAATGAAAGTTTCTTTGAGATTTAAACTTCTGGTGCAATGATCAAGATATTTAAAGTTTCTTATTAGCACACCAACTTTGCTTCAGATGTTAAAAATGGGCTTTTTAACGGTAAGTTTTGTCAAAATATTGGCGACATAGATATCTTGGCTTGGACGTGCAGTTGTGCTTTTCGAACTGCTGTATTTATTTGTGAATTGCGCGGCAACTGCTTGTTTTAATGGTTTAAAATTATCTTGTACGTGAACTGATATCCACGGTTCAAGTGGCTGAAACTGAATCTGTGCGAGCGATGAGCACATTTATACATGGGGAAGTAGACCGATGATTTGAAGACAACTTTGCCACGCACGTGCTTGAAGAAGGGCTGTCGGCTGAACGTTGCTGTATAAAACCAGAAAAAGGTACGAAGTATTCTTCTTACAACCTTAGGTGTCAATTCTGGTTTGTACGGGAAGAGGAAAACGTTCATATGCCTCAGCAGCTGTTCAGGTTGTACGCCCGAGACAGGGGTAGGCTATACCAGGCAAGCACCGACAGCTCGAAATCGCAACGATTTCTCCAAACGTTTTGTACTAAATTTGGTATTCCCATTGTTTGTTGTTTAAGTTTAACAGCAATTTGTTGATATAAAAATTGCCAAGGGCGTCAATCCTGGGGGGGATGGGAGGACAAAACCCCCAACTTTTTGGGCAGAGGGGGATCAATATGTAATTATCCCCCCACTTTTTTTCACTTTTGGTTATACGACATGTTCTGATCATCAGAATTCTGTAAAGTCTTCCCCCAAAGTGCATGAAATGGTATTTCAGAGACTCTAGATTTCAAAATTTTCTGGGGGAGGATGCCCTCATACCCCCTAGCGCTCTCGTGCGTTCGGCACCCGATACTTGTGCATTCCCGCTAGCGGCATGGTTTTGAATAATAAATTCCCTTGAAGTCAAATTTAAAACGCGCGTTTTAGTAGCATACAATATGGGCGAACTGTTCGAATACGTTCCAAATAAACTGGGATACCTTTCGCCTGAAATTGACATCTTTATAGCGGCGCTCTTATATGGCGCCATTCACGCGAAAAGCTTTGAGTGTTTCCCCACTGCAAATGAGTATTTCTACTTATCTTTTATTGCTAGAAGTAACTTTAATGCCATTATTTCGAAGATGTTTTTCCCTTTAACTAAAAAGCGAGTATACTGTAATTCAAAACAAAACTTGGTTATATAATCGGTGGACGATTCCGGCAATTACAACAGTTTGATAATTTATATAATTTAAATAATTAAACGGTGAATGTAAAAGGCGGAATGGCCGTGCGGAATGGCATGCGGAATGGAATGTGGAATGGCATACGAAAGAAAATTCCGCGACATTATTTCGTGATAATTTTAGTTTGCGACGTTTCTCTGACGTTTTTGCGGCCATTCTGAGTTTTCAAACGCCAAAACACGATGGAATCACCGATAATATTATGGATTTAAGTGATTTAAGAGAGGTATGCATTTGTTTTAAAGATTCCTTGGTATATCTTCACTAACCGCAAACGATATAACTACCAACCTTCGCCATTTTTCTAAAATTTGAAAAACCGTGAAAGGTTCTATTTGTCCTGGTCGGCTGATCTGGCATCGAGCGCCTGAGATGGATCTGATGTTCTCTTGCTACAAAGAGACAAACTCCTTTTTAACCGTATACATTGAATTACTATTAATATAATCCTTCCTTTTTAATCCTATAATTGATATAGCCTCCTACTATGTTACTTCAATGAACATTCACATCGCCATACCAATGTATCTTTAAAACAAATGCATCTTTCTTTTGAATCACTCTAATACATACTATTAAAAACATCAAGAAATGTCGGGAACTAAAATAGTCAGAAAATAATGTCGCGAAATTTGCATTTGCATGCCATTCCGCATTCATTCTGCAACCATTCCGCACGGCTATTCCGCCTTTTACATACACCGGTACTGGCACCCTGTAATAACCATAAATAAGCTAAAAATGCCAAGGTACCAGATTTCATAACCATTTTCCAATGCGTTTGAGGACGTAAGACATGTATACATTAAAGACAAATACACAAACGAAAATAACAGCTACAATTAAAACATTAATAGTTTGAGAAATATTCATTTAAAAGACATTTCTGATCTTAAAATATTTTAAAGACGAGATTTTTAAATCATCTTCCAAAGAATTCCAAATTTGAGGCCCATGAAAACTTACGTTAAATTTCCCATAGTTAGTCCTAATACGTGGGAGGTAGTATGTTTGTCTTGTAGCAGACCGTGTGCTATAAGATAGGGATAGACATAGGGCTATCTTGTCTCGATACCCTATAGTGGCAGGGTAACCCTGCCTCCATGTGAAGTTGTGAACAGGCCCTTAGTAACTGGCCACTGGGTGTTCATTTTAAATTGAAATTGAGGACCATTTTTAATCCGATTAAGTAGCAATAGATTTAATCAAAAAGGGTACGGGTACCTTTTTCGTCTAGCTACAAAACAACATACTTAGTTGACCAAAAAGGGTAGCCTTTTTCGTCTTTTTACAAAACGATGCAGTTGAACGATAATGGTATCTTTTTTGTTGTTTGTAAGGAAATTTGATTTGTATAATCAGCAATTTGTTAGATAATCAGCTTTCTCGCCTATACTTTGTACGTTTTAATAAATGTTGGCTGCCAACTGGAACACTTTGTTTGCGATCAAGCAAAGACAATTTTAAAAATCAACCAGCTGAAAGATTTTAAAATGCCTTATTAAGGTTTTGTTTACTTTCTTGTACAGTACAACACAAATTTTTAAAATAATTGAACATGACATATTTACATCATTTCCTAATTATATAATGTCATTTATTACTCAATCATAGCAAGTTCTGCAAAGTTGCTGCCACACAAGTTTTGGGTTTTTCCAAGGTAGTTAAAAAGATAATCTATTTTCCCCAGCTTCACACGAGAACTAGGCCACCTCGATTTCCATCCCGATGACCGTCAAACACAGCTACGTTGCCATTATCCATGAGTACGGCCACTGAATTAGGTGGTGGGATAATCAAAAAGCCAGCATTTCTTTTGCCTTCTTGAAGCATTTGAAAGAATGTTTCTTTAATGTCATCCACATTAAAGAATCCCAAATGGCGCAAAATGTTTAGTTGTAAATCTTTAATCTTGCTGACTACATCCCGAACATCCAAATTAGGTCGGTCATAAGGTAGATTCAAACCTTGGTAAAATAAGTTCCATTGAAGATTGTTTGTTTGTAGCTGTTTGTAATAGCTCTAATTTAAAAAACTCATTAATATTTCATGAGGAAAATACAAAAATCCTCCTGATTTACATAAACTTTCGCTTCGATTTTCTCGGCT
Source organism: Trachythela sp. YZ-2020 (assembly GCA_016169945.1). Taxonomy (NCBI): domain Eukaryota; kingdom Metazoa; phylum Cnidaria; class Anthozoa; order Malacalcyonacea; family Clavulariidae; genus Trachythela; species Trachythela sp. YZ-2020. The sequence goes on from JADLSH010000340.1 coordinate 99,577, forward strand.
TAGACAACGTTATTTTTCAAAATTACTACGCCAACGAACTTACCAAATGGTGATCGTTTTTTAAGCTATTCAAAACACTCGCAGAACGTGTTTTATCAGATGTAAAACACGCGGCTTCGCCTCGCGTTTTATATCTGATAAAACACTCCTGCTCGTGTTTAAATATTACATCACCTTCATTAGATGGGAAGGCAAATTTTTAAGCAGAAACTTTCGGCACCACAGCGACGCAATAATTGTGCAAGCATTACTTGCCATTGGCCTTCCACTAATTTGAGTTTGGCAGATATTTGTGGGGAACAACCATTCGATGATGCCATTTGTGTTTTGCTGTATTAGTTGTGGTTGTGGAGGTGGTTGTTGCTGCGTTACGTGGTCTAAATTTTGCACTTCTCGAAGAGGTTGCCGCTTGTTGTATCTGTTATTCTCAGTGGAATCAGAATTAACCTGTGGTGCTTGTGCTATCTGTAGATGGTGATGAGAAGGCTTTGGTGGTGGGTGTAAATTTGCAATTTTGTCACTCAATAGACCTTACTGTTTATTCACTTTTGACCCAATGGCCTCGTTTCCATGTTTACCTGTTTTGGCAATTGGCATGGCAGACGCATATGAAGGCTATTTACCCATGTTTCCAGCACGAATTTGTTTCTCGTTGATCTTTTAATAAGCCCAAACACAAACTTATTCTTAACTCTATTGTGCACGAAATATGAGTAAATACAACACGAAAATGAGGCCATTGCCCATTGGGCCAAAGGCAAAGTGAATAAACAGTAAGGTCTATTCTTTTATTGTTTCATCTATACCTCGTAGATGAACTGATGGCAGAGTTTCCAAAATGGCAGTTTCATCATCAGGATCTGAATCAAGCTGGGCCACCTTTGCTGGCTTTGGATTTAAAATGGCATATTTGGCAACATTACCAAACTCCTCCACTTTACTCAGACAGGAGTACTATTTAGACATTTATCATGAAATGAGTGTTGAAAAATGTTCAACGGTTCATCACCGGTCGGTATTAGATCATATCGATCTAACGTACCATTACGTCATAACTTCGGCAATACCGGAAGTGCATGAAAGCACGTTTTAAACTAAAATGGCGATCGACAGAAGAGTGGACGGATACGGTTTTAATATCATCAATATATATTTATCTTCGTTTTTACCCATGATTTACTTTAATATGACGAAGGACATGGATTATCAAATTGGTATCAGTTATTTCAAGATTTATAAGGTGCGTTTGGACTTTGAAATTGACCTTCAACTCTAATATAAAGAAGTATCTATATTTTTATATAGTACATCAGGTAGTATTTAATATATAGTTATTAGTTATTAAAGTATGTTGATAATGTTGCCCTTTTTGGGTACTATTTCCATAAAGCAGTACAAATATTTGGTAGTTCTAGAACTGTGTTACACTCAGCACATTATTTCGAAAAGTATCCACCCCCATCCAGGACACCCCCAGGTATTTGGTTGACAGGCTGTTCAGTGGGGTCGAGAGGTTGGCATCTTAGAAGTGCACCGGGACCGGGCATTGTTCTAATCACATATATAGCAAGGGACTACAGGACTTTTTCTGTATATTTAATATTTCACCTCTTGCCTAGAGGTAGGGCATTTGTCACCTAGTATTTTCCTGGTAGCGGGGCTTTTGCAAAATTTTAACCAAACAAATCAACTGCCCGACTGTGTTCTTGTGGGGTGTCACTCATGAAATTCGTTTTGTGTTCAAATTCCAGTTCAAATAAATACCATATCATATCATAACATAAATTCCTGTATATACCACCAACTTTATTCCCAGCGTCTGTGATGTTGCATTAAGTGTTGTTATCTAAACGATTATTGCGCGTTTATAACTGTCATGTTTAACAGAGAGCTTATATAAATGACGGTGGCTCATAATTTAACAACATTTCTATCTCTCTGCTCAATACCAGTGTTAATGCACCCTTCGGTGTATTCTATGGGTGCACAGGAACTTGGTTCCAACCAGTTATTACGGGTGGATCACTCTTTGTTTGGTTATTATGAATGGACTGTTGCCAGTTACACTTTGTTCAAGAGTGTTTCAGGCAATCTGGAGGACTATATACAGGTGATTTAGTAAATCCCATGTTTTGTGTGTTGATCTATGCAGGGAAAGTCTTTTTACAGACAACGGATACACACTAAACCAGTAAATCTCATCCCCAGAAAGTAAATACACACAGTATAACATCTTTACCACAGACAGTCCCTCCATGAACCATTATAACAAATTTCACATGGCTGGGCTCAATAATGCAAAGACCACATCAAAAACCAATCATACCAGTCTCTGTTTTGGCTATGCATTCACGAGACATTATAGGGAGGATCAGTATTATAGGGGTAATTTCTGAAGATAATATAATTAGAAGAGGTTGCGCAAAAATCAGAAACTTAGCTTATAGGTTTTGAATTGGTTTCCTTGGCTGTTTGTTGTATCAGGGAACATTGTCAATTTCCTTTTTATAAGCATTCATGAATACGTGCTCTCATTTTGCTTTGATCCCAGATTACAGAAGATGGATCTATTCCATGTGCCAAATATGTTGCCTTGGCTATACAGAATAGGCCACAGTCGTTAAGGCCTCTTTGTAGTTGTTGCAGGATGATAGTCACGGCGAGGGACCCATTATCACAACATGCTCTGTACACCCTTTGATTGCTTTAAAAAAATTATATTACTTTGACAGTTCTAGACTGCCTTGAGGAGAGTATAAAATATTATTTTAGGATTTTTAGTCTGCAACAAGTCGGCGATTTTTGACATTATAAAAGATAATACTGAACGTAAAAATATACTAAAAATACGTAAAAATATACTAAAAGAATGCCTAGAAACTGGTTAAGAACAGACGTACTTTTGAATTTCAAAGATATACGATTATAACGAAAAAGTTGTGGTTTCTTCGCAGGTAAGTCTCGAAAATAACTTCCCACGGCTTGTTTCCCACAATCTTGTCACGAAGATTCCACACGTGAGACGCGAGGGTGACGTCTGATCTATATAGACCGTGTTTCAAACTGTACTATAACTGTAGGGAGCCACCTTAAGAGAACTTTGTTCTGCACAGGTCGATGTTGCCTTTCATATGTTAAAGCCTTTGTAACCATGCTGTTAAGTGTAGCCAATACGTTTCTGTCCTTTATCATGTATAGTTAATCGTGTAATGCTTTCAGTGTTGAAACACATCTATTCCTGGCATTAGTTCTCATTCCTTGTTTCCTGCGCTTCAATTGGTTGTACTTCACTTCACTACTATTATTTCCTGAAGACCCAAGCTATCTTAGCAACAGATAGAACAAGCTGTAAGAGGGTGTTAAGGCGGGGGGGGGGGGGGGGGGGAGGGACGAATCACGGTTCACGAAAGGTAAAACAGCTGTTTCACGATGTACAAAATAAGCCACTTCACGAACATTTAAATAACTATTTAAAGATCTTTGAAGTTTACCTTATCACAACCCGCACACCCGATAACCTATATATACAGAACTTACGGTTACAGCTCAGCAACTGGCCTCTGTAGCTCAGTTGGTTAGAGCGCTGCACCGGAATCGCAGGGCCGTGGGTTCAATTCCTGCCAGAGGACCTAGTGTTGCATTTTACGCAACCGTTCCTGGTTAGGTCTTAAATTGTGTATATACCTACTCATTTGGATTATCCACCAAACCCAGTATTCTAGTTCAACCAAGTGAAGTGCAAAAAGATCTTTGAAGTTTACCTTATCACAACCCGCACACCCGATAACCTATATATACAGAACTTACGGTTACAGCTCAGCAACTGGCCTCTGTAGCTCAGTTGGTTAGAGCGCTGCACCGGAATCGCAGGGCCGTGGGTTCAATTCCTGCCAGAGGACCTAGTGTTGCATTTTACGCAACCGTTCCTGGTTAGGTCTTAAATTGTGTATATACCTACTCACTTGGATTATCCACCAAACCCTATATTTTTAACTGTGTTATTTTCATATTCTAAATTGAGTATTTAATGCATCTATTAACGCTTTACCGTATTTGTACATTTTCAAAACGAATTTCACAAAAAAAATTAACACGTAAACATTTTTCTGAAAACCAACCGATATATCAAGTAAAAATCAAGAAAATACAATGAAGTCAGATTGTTTCATCCGAAACATTGCTCTGTTTGACGTTATCACGCTTGGTCCAGTCTTTGTTTTTCCTAACTTATATAGATTTTTGTTCCACGAACAAATATTACCGGCAATCACGGCTCACCAATACTATATTTGGCAACTGGGCCGCAGAAGACCCCGAGAGTGGAGTAGACTCGTACGAGATTGGCTGGGTTCATCATGCCCTTACGTTACAAATGATATTAAAAGCCTCATGACAAACAGAAATCGACTTCATCGACGCTATCTGCAGACCAGCAATGATTGGAATAACTATAAAGAGTATCGCAACATTGTCAAGATCAAATTTAAGGAAGCTGTGAAAACATATTCGCTTAGTGAAGTTAAAAAACACAAAGAAAATCCTGGTTCACTTTGGAAGACAATTAACAAATTTATTCCTGGCAAAGGAAAGGAATCTCAAGTATATAGCAAAGACCAAAGAATATTGCAGATGATTTTAATTTATATTTTACTTCGGTGGGAAGAAATACCGCAGCTGCAGCAATTGAATTAGCTGAAGTCAATAACTTCGAGCTGTCCAATCCATTTACCCCCGTAAATTTTAAATTGGCAAGTGATTTGTTTAACTTCAGACCAGTTACCTGTTCCGAGGTCCAGCGTATTATTCTTTCGATACCCTTCAACAAGGCCCCTGGCCTCGATAAGATCAGCGCACGAGTGATTAAAGATTGTCTTCCTGTCATTTTAGCCCCAATCACGGAAATAATAAACTGCTCCCTTGTATCATCGACTTTCCCTGATATCTGGGAACTAGCAGAAGTGATACCTTTGCTAAAAGAAGGTGATCATGAAGTCGCATCGAGTAATCGTCCCCTCTCACTTCTGGCTGTTGTCTCTAAAGTTTGTGAAAGAGTTGTCCTTAATCAACTTAGTGATTACATCCAAGAACAATCGTCTGACATCCCATCAAAGTGGTAATAGAAAATACCACTCCACCGAGACCATCAACATTATGGTGAGTGATCACATAGTGGAAGCCATGGACAAATCGATGCTAACTGCTCTCGTGTTATTAGATATATCCAAGGCATTTAATAGTGTAAACCATTCAATCCTGTTACACAAATTATCCGGCGTTTGTGCCTCTCCGCATACAGTGAAATGGATTGAAAGTTACCTTTCTGGCAGAACACAATTTGTACGCATTGGATCAACAAAGTCCTCTTCCCTTTCTATTACTCATGGGGTACAAGGCGCAATTCTATCGCCCGGATTATTTTGTATTTACACAAATGATCCACCATCTACCACCCATTCCTGTGACCTTGATTCCTATGTGGACGACTCTAAAGTTTTCCTGTCGTTTTCCATCAAAGACCTACAGCAAGCAATTAACGATTTGGAGTCTGATCTCAACAGGGTCGTAAAATGATATTCCGCGAATACTTGCTGGTCAAGCCAGAGAAAACAAAATTCCTTCTTATTGGCACGAGGCAACTTATATGCGAAATCTTCCTAATGACATGTGTTTGAATTTGCTTGGAAAAACCATCAAGCCTGTCTTGTCAGCTAAAGACCTAGGCCTCATTTTTTATTCTCACCTCACGTACGATTGTCACATTATTGGTTTCGTCATGCATGTCTAACGGGAACGGCTGCGAAAAATGCAACTCTAAGTCCTCCGACAGGAATTGAACCTGCGGCCCTGTTCGTATTGCACTTGCATTTATCGTATCGCTTCCTTGATGCGTTATTAGAGACCTTACGATGTAGGACGGCAACGCGAACGACGACGACCAAAAACAAACTCGTTCAAATAAATCAATTAAATAAAACTTGTCGTGTATTATCAATCCTATGAATTCACTTGAGTTTGAGGAAGTTGAGATAAGGGCTTTTTGGTTTAGAAGATTTCTACTTCAGTACTGAGCCAATTTGCTGAGTTACCTGAGTACCACTTCTCGCGGCTTAAAATGCAGACGTTGACACAAGCCGTAATATAGCATGTTTTCCGTAGAAATGCAGTGTTATTCCGTGGAAGTGTAGTATAATTCCGTAGAAATGTAGCATTTTTCTGTAGAAATGCAGTGTTTTTCCGTAGAAATGTGATGCTGTTCCGTAGAACGTGTTTTGTATTTCCGTGGTAATGTGACAGTTTTCCGTAGAAATGTAATTGTGTTCCGACCTCTTCCGTAGAAACTTAAAATTAGTGCGCGCGCATGTGATTGTGTTGTCGTCCCTAGGCTCTTTCCTCTCACTTTTCAATATGCCAACGCATATTTTGCCAAAGCTCACTGGCTTCACTCTCTCCTTCGCAGAGGCTTGGATAAAAAAAATTATAAAAGGTACGCTAATATTGGATAATAAATAAAAGAATGCGCTAGATGGTAATAAACAACATCTAGCGCATTCTTTTATTTATTATTCAATATTAGCGTACCTTTTATAATTTTTTTTATCCAAGCCTCTGCGAAGGAGAGAGCTAGCTTCAAATCATTCAGTCAATTCACATTAAGTTCTGTCATTCTTGACCATTCTTGCGGCTTTGAGCTCTCGTTTCAACAAATACGTATGTACCGTATATATCCTAATGTAAATTATCCTAGTTAACTAGCTAGAATAAAACTTCAGTAGGCCTACATGATTTATAGAATAGTATAGTGTATTGTTTGGAAGACTTAAACAATTTTACCGGCATAAAGACATGGAAATGTGGAAAGGATTACCGTGTTGTGTACAATATTTTATACAATTTATAGTGTGGAAATCTACGGATAATATTAGGAGAGTAAAGAGGTTGTTACTGTAAGTTGTTATTAACAAATGTTTTGTATTTGGATTTTTAAACTATATAAACTGATCTTGTTCCCACTCTGCGGTGAAATATTGTATATATATACTGTAAAATATGTAAAATAGCTACTTACTGACATACAAAGACAGTGGACTTTTACTGTAAGACAAGGAAATCAAATTTGCTTCTATTTTAGCAGCGTACATGCTGTGACGCGGTGTTATGTTACACTAAGTTCGGGGTTTTTTGTGGGGGTGAGCGCTGGTTTCAATACTTTCAACAGATACCTGCATAAATGATAAATCATTACACCGCGTGTGTAGCTAGAAAAGCGAGGTGTTTTCATTACATTGTCTAAAGAACGACTTTATTCAAACATACACTATTTATGAATCATGACGTATTAAAGTTTTATTCTAGCTTCTTTACTAAGGATAATTTTACGTAAGGATACAGTACATGCATATCTGTTGAAACACGGTTAGTAGAAGGAAACTCCTAATTCTACTAACCGTGGTTGAAACCAGAGCTCAAAGCAGCAATATTAAATGACAGAAGTGAGCTTTGGCAAAATATTGCGTGCTGACAGTGGCATATTTCACATATTGAAAAGTGAGAGGAAAGAGCCTAGCCTCCTCAAGGCTCTTCTCCACTCATCGCAAAAACCAACTTGCAAGCTCGCTGCGAGTACTTTTATCCAATCAAAATGCTCGATAGTTAATTTTAATTATATGCAAGCACTCGCAGCGGGCTTGCGAGTTGGTTTTGCGATGAGTGGAAAAGAGCCTTAAGGCTAGGGACGACAACACAATCACATGCGCGCGCATTAGTTTTAAGTTTCTACGGAAGAGCTGTATTTTTTCTACGGCGCAGCAATGATTTTCTACGGAACACAATCACATTTCTACGGAAAAGTATCACATTACCACGGAAATACAAAACACGTTCAACGGAACAGCATCACATTTCTACGGAAAAACACTGCATTTCTACGGAATTATACTACACTTCCACTGAATAACACTGCATTTCTACGGAAAACATGCTATATTCTACGGAACGAGTATTATTTTCTACGGAAGAAGCGTGTCCCTAATGGGTCACCGTAAAAATACTATAAATTTCATTGACTTTAATTCAGCGTCGGCCACGGACATATAGAACAAATTGAGGGTTGCTTCGCGTGTGCCTAAAAGATATAAACAAAATCTCGACGTTTCGAGCTAAATGTGCACAACAAACCGGTTGCTAGGCACTTCAACAGTGCCAACCATTCTGATATGAAAATATGCGCCATTCATCCCATTATTGGTGGCAATGATACCCGTCGGAAGCAAGAAAAGCGTCTCATTTTTAAACTTGGCACCATACAGCCTGATGGTATCAATGAGCGCCTCTCCTTCATCTAGCTCATTCTTTTCTCTTAAATACTTCTTATATACTTTCCTCTATATCCCCTCTTCCCTTCCATTGTACGACATTTATAGCGCTTTGATAAGTGTAACGCCTGTGCGCAGGCCTTCGACCCTATAATCGGGCCGAAGCCTGCACGCAGTCTATATCTTTACATATTAATTCTATTTTGTTATGATTGTTATGACTACTTTATTTTCATTGGTTAATATTTTGTTCACGTGACAGCTTTTATAGCGTTGCTATAAAAGCTGATGTAATGTGTTTATCTGTCTACTAATTTCTCCTGACGAAGAGCTTTAGCTCGAAACGTCGAGATTTTGTTTATATCTTTTAGGCACACGCGAAGCAACCCTCAATTTGTTCTATAAATTTCATTGTATTTATAGCCGTCGTCGTCACGTTGCCGTCTTAAATCGTAAGGTCTCTATTGATCTGGTTAAAACACAAGTACGTAACTCAAAATGCGCAAGTATTCTAAGATGCACACAAGAAAATTGCATGCGTTTTGTGCGGGTGACTTGGGTGACCGTGGAAGTGCAAGTTTGTGACATCCCCAAAAAGCCACGACGACGACGACGACAAAAAAAAACAGACAGGGGCATATTAAACCTACGGCTTTGACATATATCAATGTCATTTGAATCAGGAAACAAGGTAAGCCTTTTTAACTGTTGTACGAATATCCTGCATTATTCGAGCTTCTATTTCGACGAAGTTCACTCATAAAAGTATGAAAATAATGCAATATTTATTCTCAACACTATTTGTGTCAAAATCATCAAATCAAATTGTCATTTCGATTGTCAACATCACCTGATATTTGTTTGGTATAAAGATATAAGCACAGTTTGGCATTTCATTCCAATCGCAAACTGTGACTAGGGAGACTAAATCAAATGAGTTGATGGTATGTAATATTTTTATGTGGTGTATATAGTGCTGATATATACAACCTTTATTCTCAAATACAAAAGACTAAAATCTGAAGGTTTCAACAATTGTTTTAACTGACATTGCTCCCACTCTCCTCCGCAGAGGATTGCGAGCTTTAAAAAATATTTTGTCGTCTTACACTGAGTGTCGTGAAGCGTGGGGGGAGCGTGCATTCTTGGGCATTTTGAGTAGTCTTACACAACGTTTTTAGATTTTTCCCTGCGCGCTCGCATTTGCAAATCCCCTATTTTCCCCATGTGTACAGCACGCTTTCCCCATGCTTCATGAAACCCTGTGTAAGACGACTAAATATTTTTTCAAGCTCGCAAGCCTTTGCGGAGGAGAGCATTGCTCCCATGGGCTATAGGCCCTCATCGCCTTTGTGCACAGTTCTAGACGGCCAGCCAGCCTCTTTTATAACGACATTTCGATAGATGATATCATGGATTTATTGTAATTGGTTCACTGCCTAATTAGCATGTGCAAATTTCTCCTTTTCTTAATTGTCATAACTCAAAGTGACATGCTAATGAGAAACATGGTATTACTGGCACTTGTTAAAATACCTGTGTGGAGGCAAGTTTCATTATAAAGATGGATTTATTAGAACGAGTGGTTAATTATTGCGTTTTATTTCGAATATTTACCGATTTTGAAGGTCTATGTGTTATAGTGAAACTACGTGTTTGCGCCAACATGCTGTTTTTCAACCATTTACATTCCAAAACTCGACTGGCTCAACAGAAGTATATTGTGTTTTACAAATGTTAATTAGATAGTCAGCCAATTAAAATAAAACACTGATATAAAACACAGCACCTCAAAGTAAACACTATCCTGAGACATTTTGCGTATTTTCATGCTTGTAACAAAAATGCCATCTCGTCTATTCTTTAAAAGCAATATAAATGTTCATACAAGTACACTGATTGAGTGACATGACCTCATGCTTTGACATCATTATACAATAGGCCATATCACGAATTAGAGCATCATGGGATATATTTTGGTTTTGGAGGTATATTCAAATTTCAAGATGGCGGCGGCGCGCGGATAAACATTCGTAGTATTTCTCCCTGGCTTTCTACCCGTGTTCGTGTTTCCAAGTTGCAGTTCTCAAGAGACTTTGGAGACTTTTTTAAACAGGTTAGTAACTAAGTTTTGTCTAATACTGTATATATTCAAATTATGTTCGTTCAATATCGTTCATTGCGCACTAGGCTTGACGCTCTATTAAAATAGTCTAATCTTTTGGGTAATATAGTACTTTTATTTTATGTATTAGTACATTGATCTCAGCCAGTTGATATGGTGAATGTTTGTTGTGCTCCTTGTTGTACCAATAAAAGTACCCGTGATAAAAACGTTTCTTATCATCGGTTTCCCACTAATAAACAACTCCAAAGGAAATGGCTTCGATCTATTAGGCGCGAAAATTTACAAGTTAACCAGAGTACAAGGGTTTGCAGTGCTCACTTTAGGAATGGCAAAAAATCGTCTGGGTCTGATGTGTCATATGTTAGAAGTCCATCCCTTGTACCACAACCCAAGCAGCCTCGTAAACCAGTAACTAGGATGCCCAATCATGATGTCAATACTATTGATAGCCTTGAGGTCACTAGAGATGAAAGCATACATGTGTCTAGTGTGCATGAAGATGACCCTGAAGAACAAATGGACGGTGATGATCAAACATTAGGTGATAAAGTTACCAAGTTGGATGAAAATATGAATACCAAAAGTGATGATGATGAATACATGCCTATTCCAATACAACCTATGAGGTTAGAGCACATCTATGGAAATGACAAACTTGTCCGCCTCTACACTGGACTACCTAATACTAGTACATTGCATATTTTGTGTGATACTTTAGGTGTGCCAATAAATGATTTACAGTACTGGGGAACACCAAGGACATTTCCAAATGGATACAAAAGGGGCCCACCAAGAAAGCTTGAGCCACATGATGAGCTACTACTTACTCTTATGAGGCTACGCTTGGCCTTGCTAGAGGAAGATTTAGCTTTTCGATTTGGAATCAGCCAGTCATTAGTGTCACAGATGGCGAAACCTGAAATTGTAACAAGCAGGCGGATTGCCTCGTTGCGCATTCATGTTGAACGTGCTATTGGTAGAATAAAGCATTATCGGATCCTCAGCTTAGTTTATCCCCTCAAATGCAGCAGATCGTTAAGCATGACTTTTCAGATATGCGCTTATCTTTCAAATTTCAATGGTCCTTTAGTTCCTCTTCCACCATCCATGATTGCAGAGTACAACAAAGATATTCCTGTAAGAAACCTGCTCACTACTACCATTCCAACCACTCCTTCTACTTCAAGCAAACCTTCTGCTGCAACCAAATCTAGTCTAGATTCTACACCACCAACACCTGGTCAACCTTTAATGACATCTACACCTGCAGTTTCTAACAAGAAATCCGATGGTGCTGATAGAAATTTGAAATCTAGTGCTAGACCAGTTATTTTAACTAACTGTTTACCCTGGGGTGGAGTGTCCAAAGGAGGTCGCCTAACATTTTCAAATACATGTACAATTGATAATATGCTTAACATATTATTTTACTTATTCCTCATGCAACCTTTGGTGTTAGATAAATTTAGAAGCATGGGTTCTTCTTTTGCTATTGCTCTGATGCATGCCTTTGCTCACTTCAAACAAGGAGAGTGGGGAGATGTGAAGCTTGCTTGGGTATCCCAGTGGATTCCAGATGATTATCATGGCCATGTTGATTTGTATGGTGATGAAGATGAGTACTTTGTTAGCAAATTGGGAGATCTAATGCAAACAACACAGAAGTCAACCTGTAATAACCCTAACTGTCCTAAATCAGAGCTCCATCATACTACAAACAGTATATTGATTAGGTAATTAATGTTAACAATGTGGCTTAGCAAACGTTTGCCAGCGCTGTGACCGCTCTGTTAACATGTCTCAGTGCAAAAGTGTACATAAGACCCTTGGAGGATAATGATTTGAATACTATATAGTTATATATAATGTTCCAAATGTTCTAATTTGTACTTAATTTGTATTTAGATCCCATAGAAGCTGTAATGACATGAGCAATGGAATAACATTCTCCAGCCTGCTTTCACGGATGTTCCAAGGCTACTCAGATAGCTGCTCAGTACTGTTGCCATCTGAGAGTGGCACATTACACGATGATTCAGTAGTATTTAGGGAAGTAACCCCAGAAGAAATGTGTCCAGGTGAAAGAGTCTATCAAACCAGATTATTTGTAAATCAGCCTCCACCCACTTTATTTATTTACTTAAGTCATCTGGTGGTACAGAAAGTAATTGCTCACATCTCAGACTTACCTCGACAAATCACATTATATCCTTCATGCACATATAATCTTGTGGCATGTACATTTTGGACTCCCGGACATTTCACTTCTGTTATGTATCTTGAAAAACCATGCGTGTCACATTCTGATTGGTATTTCTATAATGATTTACCCCAAACTATGATATATCAAGGTAAACACCCTCCCAAGACACCAGACACAGGGAGATTGTCTTATTGTATTTATATAAAAGCCACTTAAGTTACAGCATAATTAATATGTAAATATGTATAGAAATGTATTACCAAGAGTCCTAGCCAACAGGTCAGAGTAACAGAGCAGCAGTTTTGAATTAGTGGTATAACATTTAATCTGTTAGCCCTGTACCTATTAATCTATTGTTTGACCAAAATGAATCCATGGTTCATTCAATCTTCAATAAATTTATTATTCTATTTTTCTTGTATCATAAATTTGTATTTCAATGATGAATTAAGATCATTGCACAAATTTAACATTTTTTATGGAAAAGAATAAAAATGACTTTTAAACCATGCATGTTGCAAGTTACCGGCTACCTGCAATTTTTGGTCTATAGACAGTATGAACCATGAGAGTGGATAATAAAAATATTGTGTTATTTAGGTTTATTTTGAATGGTTAGTTGCAAATCATGCCAATTAACCCTGACAAATATTACACTTTAGCTAAATGGTACAGGTTCACAGATTTTATAAATGTTTAAAAAGACTATTTCTTGTATGATTTGACATTTTCTTTTAGTATCATGAGTGTTGTAGAAATGTACCCACTCTTCTCCATGTCTGAAACCATGTTGACTGTGGACTGCTTATGAAAAAATTCTGATCTTGCTTCTGGGGGGAAGGGATTAAAAGGCTCCATTTTTCTAAAGTTACTTGACTTGCTGTGGCCCCAGACATGTTTCTCTAAATGGAGATCACTCATGGGAAGTGGATTTACTTTCCTTGGGCGTGGATCGAGCCAAGAGCAGCAACCAGACGTGACTGACTCTGATGGCTTGTCTTGACTGAATAATTTCTCCAAGGCATGTAAGATGGCAGAAACATGCACACAAGACTCTGAAAGACTGAGGAACAATTTTTTTATTCACATAAGCCTTCATATTATTGTGAATAACAGTATGTTATAATGGTATATTTTGTCTTATCATCATCCAAAGGGCATACACAAGGGCAGTCTTGAAAGTAAATACAGGCTGTACAGCAAACACAACAAATATTTAAAACATAATTTATTGAGAAAAAAAAATACAAAGTATGATTTATCTATTTGGGCTTACCCGGCTGTACATTCGCAATGTGCCATTTTTATTCCGTGCAAACCATTGCAGTAAATATATACACGGTAAACTCGATCTTTCTTCATCGTTGGTCTCACCATGCCTCGGTAACATTGAATGCCATTATGCCATTCTACCACAGTTACATGCTTCGAACGAAACAGGTTATGTCCTTGGCTGAGGGCTCGAAAATCACCTTGACATCCAGTAGATACTGCAACCTTGTCAACGAGATAGTCATAGATCACAGAGCGGACAATCTGCAATCCACCTCGACGAAGGAATAAAGCCAGGTAATGTTGTTGCTGGAGACTTGTCTACAACATGGTTAGAATCTTCTTTTGTCTCGTTTAAAGTTGTCTTTAGCGGTGTCTCGCGGGCAAGAAGTGTCAGGATTCTTGAATATTGTCGAAGGTTTCGAAATAAATTCAAAGAATAAATTAATATTTACTCAACATGTATATTTACATCCACGATTCATTAGCATAAACACGTCCATTCAAAACAACATTAAATGTTGGTAGCAATCATCTTACCTTTCAACTAATACTTTTTTTACACCAGAAACCTTTTCGTTTCTCGTACGCAAGAAGTTCCTCAAAATATCACAATGTAATGTGAACAAACCTCGGCGGTAACTCCGGGATATATTTTACCGCGCGGCGCCGCCATCTTGAAATTTGAATATACCTCCAAAACCAAAATATATCCCATGATGCTCTAATTCGTGATATGGCCTATTATGCAAAAACGCATGAGCAGATACATCATACATGTACGCTTTGCGTACCTATTTTTGAATCTGCGCATGCAGATATATTGCTGTCGTCTTGTAAATATAATGTAATGTAATGTTAGTTGTAGCAATTCAGCGACGAGCTTATATCAGCCAATCAGCGATTAGCTTAAAAATCGACTCTTCAAGATGGCGGACTACTGAAGGGCGAGCATTATTTATAAAAATGAGGAATTTAAATTTTACGATGAAAATTATACATCAAATGAACAGCATCTTTATGTTCTATACTATTTTGAACATGGCAAAATTCGAGGGAGTATTTTTAGTAAGAATGGGAAGCGTTTTGATTACATTTACGTTGATTTTACCCGTGAAAATGATTCGCCAATTAATTACAAAGTATTGACTTGACCTGCTAAATGCCTAAATATCAATGACATTTGAATCAGGAAGCATGGTAAAAACTAGCAGGTAGCAAATTGTCCTAGCGTTTAAATTTTGCTACTCATAAATATCCTATCGTTACTCATTTGAATGGGTATGCCAACGTTTGACGAATACGTGCGCGCGATTAAATGTCTCGCGTACTCCACTGGCATTGTTGTCGTGAGGAATCAGGAATGCGTTTCACTGAATATTTATATCGAGTCTGTTCAAGCGTTTGGGTCAAATTGAAGTATAACAAAGATCATCCTAAAACATTGCAAGGACTTAGGGAGAACTAAGCTCTTCGGTTTTGTTGTAAAAACTTGACCCGTTTACAGTGTAATAATTATCAAGAATATGTGATAGCTGACCCTTGAACTCTTTATGTCTGAAATTATATTCAACACTAATTTCTAGACATTCTAGTTTCTCTTTAGTTTCCCACAAATATAAATAAATACCCACGCAGTGTTCGCTAAAACTATGGTAGAGTATAGATGTTTTAGAGCGATGCGCTTTACGATCTTCAAGTCTTGAAGGCGCAATGTCTTTGTTGGAAATATAATATCCCTCATATAGACTGAAGTATGTCGAATATTTTACACAGTGATTGACGAATATCGGCAAGATTTGTACGTTTCGTATTGCTTCCTTAGCACTTAGGTTGATACATTATTGATCTGGTTAAAATACAAGTACGTAACTCAAAATGCACAATTATTCTAAGGCGCCGATTACCAGGTGGGACAATTTTACCGATACCGCTGCTTCTATAGTAGATACACGTAAAAACAAATATTGCGATTATATCGCAGCCGGGCCAACTCACCTAGTCGGGACCGCGGTTGTCGCTTGCTGGGTCAACTCACTTAGCCGAGTTGAAAATTGCACTTTCTGTCCATGTAATCGCATTTTCAGCTGAGTTGTCCTGGCAAAGCAAGTTGGAAATCGCACGTGCACTGCTTTTTATATTGAAAATACAAACATATATAACGTTTAAGAGACTTAAACTAGCATTAAATGTTTATTTGTGTTTCAATAGACCCTTAGAAATTTCAGACAGCAAAGCGACTGTATTTTACGAACGTACAAGCGAAAAAACTTGTTTACGCTAATACTGAATATAATCACACCAACAAACATCCATCGAAACGTGAGGAAGCCCTTTGATGCAGCATGTAAGCAATATTCAATTAACATATAGCAACGATTATTCAACAGTTGAAAAAATGAGGATTAATGAGTTTATTTCAGACCGGCTTACTGGGTTAGCCCGAACCATGTAATCGCACCTATAAAGAGCCAACTCGCCCATTTAATCGGCTCCTAAGATGCACACAAGAAATTGCGTTTTGTGCGCGTGAGTTGGGTGATCTGTGGAAGTGCAAGTTTGGGAATACTTGCCTAGAGACATGCTATGTTCATTGTTGCTTTATTGTGTTTGCCCTCTTTGGCACTTTGCTAAATGGCGCCCGTAATTGCGAAATTGCCTATTGTTGAATCACCATGAGCAGATACATCTACGTTTAGCGTACCTATTTTTTAACATAGGGTTTAAATTTTTATCTTATTGTTGTAATTGAATGCTGAAAAGCCCGTATGGGGGCATTTCAATAAAGTATGTATGTATGTGTGTAGATAGATAGATGTTTTTAATTTGAAAAACTTTGCAGCCCGTGGGCTGAATTTATGTTAACAATTACAAATAGTATAAGTTAAATATATCATATTAAAATAGTACTACTAATTTCTATTAAAACTACGAGCTTAGAGAGTTACTAATAAAAAAGCTATTCTTAAAGCGATCTGTTTGAAAAGTTTACGTTAAAACTATGGTTGTTTCTCAGATCAATATCACAGGTATTGTTGCGAGGCGGGAGAAGTCCATGAAGCTTATGATTTTCATTCGTCATGTCCTGAAAAGCCTTTTTTTGTAATTTTCTCTCTCCCGTTGCTAAGCTCTTGAAGTCCAGTGAGGCTCAACACGTCAGTGTACGAGGTCCAGGGTAAGATTATTCTCATCGCTCTCTTCTGGATCATTTCGAGGTCGTTAGATAAGTATTTCGTCAAGCCATTGTGGAAGACGGGACAGGCGTATTCCAAAATTGGCCGTATACACGTACTGTAGAATAAGGTTAATTCGTCAGTCCCAAATTTAGCTCTTTTAAGTTGAGTCAAAAAATACAATCTCGTGCTTTCGTGATGACTTGGTAGATATGGTCATTCCACTTCAGGTTACTGGACACAGTTAAGCCGAGAATTTTTGCACACGTGACTACCTCTAAAGGAATACCGTTCACGATAATCGGATCAAAGTTAGCACTTACTTTACCAAAACCGATACGTAGTTCCTTGCATTTCGATTCGTTCAACTGGAATTTTACTTCAGAGATTTGGGTTGATAGGTCATTAACGATATTCTGGATTCTGCTTTCACTGTTCTTGCCTACAATTTCATCTACAGTCGTATCATCTACGTACTTCCACATGTTATTGTCGAGGGTTGTTAAATCATTTACCATTATCAAAAATAATCAGGGCCCTAATTTAGTACCCTGTGGAACTCCAGCAGAGAATTCCGCCCAACCGAGTAAACATCTTGATTCAGTTTTACTCGCTGTTTTCTACACATAAGGAAATCAGTAATCCAGTTAATAACCCAAGGGGGTAAATCATACGTGTGGAGCTTAGCAACAAGTAAGCCATGGTCTATTAAATCAAAGACCTTTCCAAGGTCAAATAGAATGACTCTAGCTGTTGCACCATCTAGCTGTTGCACTCTAGCTGTGGATTCATTCCAGGAGTGCAGCATACTCAGAAGGGCGTACGTCGGACTTGATCTTGGGATGGTACCAAATTGACTGGGGTCAATCCTTTGTGGGACAGCAGGTTTGATGAAATCTTCTACAATATAATCTTCCGCAATTTTGGATATAATGGGCGATAAGGATGTATGTATGTATGTATGTATGTATGTATGTATGTGTGTATGTATGTATGTATGTATGTATGTATGTATGTATGTATGTATGTATATGTACGGCTAGGGATGTAAATCACGTCCCACGACACAAAACTCCGTCATTTCACATTTCACGGGAACAAATATTGGCAATTCAGGGCTCACGAAAATACCCTTTACCACCCTCTTGTAACTACGTCGCAAATATATTGCCCATGATGTGTCAGAATCTATTTGAGCAGCAGTCACAATATAATCATTGAACCTAACTGCGTAGTGTGAGTAGTCTAGGGGGGGATCGGGGGCATGCTCCCGCTGAAATTTTTGAATTTTAGTAGCACAGAATGACCATTTCGTGTGTGCTTTCAGGGTGGCATTTAGTGCAACAAAACATTGCATCGTCTTTTGCGTGGCCCACCCACTTTTGCTAATATTTTTTTACGTGGCCCACCCCTTTATGCCCATCTTTTTTTGGATGGCCCGCCCCCTATTTCCACCAGCCCTACTCCCAGATGAACGGTCCCTTAGACATCACAGAAAGTGTTATATATCATTATATATGCATGTTGTTTCAATATTAGATATATTTTAAGAAAATATATATTTTGGAAAGAGATCTACTCCTAGGAAAACGCGTAAAGGCGTAGGAACTGTGGACACCCCCAAGTTTTCCTTTCCAGATAGAAAAAACGGAAGTGCCCATTCAAATGGAAAAGTTGCAACACTAGTGATAGAACTGCCTACATACCAACCTTATAATCTGGAAATTTCAGAATCCTGGAGAAACACACTTTACTTTAAAGTTCGTCTCTTCATAAATACATGGTCGTGTTCCTATAATATAGCCATATAGTCATTATTTAGCCCAGCTTAGCTCGATCTTCAGGAAAGAGTCATGAAAGTCGCATTCACAATGCTTGAATGCTAGGTGCGAGTGTTGCCAGCGAAGAACACAATTTGTGAGTATATCTGATTGCATCATACACTAAAAAGGCTAAATATAACGTAAGATGGGAGAACCACCTTCTATGCCAACAGTGCGTACAATAGTTTACTGGATACACACGAATTGATCTACACACATAATAGATTGAGATAAAACTGAACTTCATCCTTCTTCTGGCTGAGTGCCATCAAATTCAAACGAAATTCCCTCATTCCTGGTAGGTATTGACCATTTAATCCTTAAGGTTTTTTTTGCGCCTTCAATAATTTCGTTTACATCCTTGTCTACAAGATAAGGATCCATTTATCGTTGCCTGTGCACAAACCGTCATACAGCTATTTGTGCACAGGCAACAGTCGTCTAAAATAATGTTAAACGTAAAATATGATCAATCGTATAGATACGCCATATTGGCATGAGATTTAAATTCTTATGAATTAATTCAATTTCATTCATGAGACTTGTCTCTTTTCTTACATAGCGGCATCCAGTAGAGGTATCTTTCATAAAGTCCTCAAACGTATTTAGTAATTCATCTCTCGTAGAAAACGACAATAATTTCTTGCTTTGTTTATCTTTTACGAATCCCGCAATAAATTAAAATTCCCCGCCAAAATAGAATTTTATTATTTTCCGGTATCGCACTTCCTGCGCATAATATTAGCACTTCCGGTATTGTCGAAGTTATGATGTAATGGCACGTTAGTTCGATATGATCTAACGCCGACCTTCATCACCATGGTTGATGGTCCACGAGTGCAGGTCGCATATGCAATCTTGGTTTGGTTCCTGATTTGTGCTGAAGCCAAGCGGGAGAGTCGTGTATTTAACCCAAGCTTGTCCAAAAATGTGTGGTAAGTGGACATATTTTGTTCTTCTTTTGATAAAACTAGAGGCACAACCAATGTGATTGTTTATTACAATGAAAATGTTTGTCAAAAACTCAGCACATCTGACCTTCAGGTATTTCAGTTGCTGCTGTGAAAAATTGAATTGTATCGGAGGGGTAAAATTAGATCTGAAGTTTGCTTGTTTGGTCTTTGATTGGAAGATACCCTTTGCCTACCCTGGTTGCCAGAGGTTCTTGTATTCCGCCCTATTATGGTCGCTCGTATTTTGTTTCACGCGGGACGGAAGAGAACCTCTGGTGGCACGCGATATGAATCTCACTTCCATGTTCAGTTATAGTTACAGAACTTGTAAAACCGGTTTTCTATTTTGTGACGTATTTTCAACAATTAACTTCCGGTCATACTGTTTCTTGTCAGATTGTCAGAGAAATTTTGAAATGGCCCCAGAACTCTTCAGGAATATACGTATAAATGCATTAATATTTGAAGAATATATGATGTTAGCGTATCCAAATCATGTCTGGCGAATTATAACTTTATAATCGGTGATGTAAAAGCTAAGCACGAACATTGTTGACGCCATTTGGCCACGGAAAGAAACACTAATTAAATATGCCTATTAGTATTTAATACTAATAAGCATACCGACTTCTCCCCCATTTTGACGAATTTTAACCAAAATATATCGATGTTTCTTCTACAAAACATACGAAATTTCAAGACAAAAACTTCAGCTATAATTTAAGCCCAATATCGTATCTTTCCGTAGCTGAAAGGCGACAAAAATGTTCGTTGAACTATAAAATACATACATTTAACATTTTGTTATTTTTGTATAGCAAACCGGTTTTTTGTTTAACCAATCACATCGATTCTATAACTGCTAATTATAACTGACCAATCATGCGCTTGGTACAAATTTTGTACCAAGGGAAGTGAGATTCATATCGCGTGCCACCAGAGGTTCTCTTCCGCCCCGCGTGAAACAAAATACGAGCGAGCATAATAGGGCGGAATACAAGAACCTCTGGCAACCAGGGTACCCTTTGCCGTTTGTTGACGTTTATCCGCAGTGTCAGAAGGCTGAGTGTGCGCTCGGATGATGCTGTGGGTATTCTCCACTGGATGTTCAAAAATTGTGGGTCATGTGGAAAATTGTTCATAGGGTTCATTGTACTTGCTTTTCCAGTGGGAAGTGTTTGACAACCACACAGTGGGAGTGACGGCGCTTTAAGCACAGGAACATAACCCATATCCGGATCATTCATTAAAGTATTCTTTAAAATTATTTATTTGGAATGTGATAGTGTAAATTGTCAAAACTAGTGTTCCATATTGCATGTCCTTTTAATTTTGAAATTTGGTTCTCACTTTATCTCGAATTAATGTCCAACCACAATACACTGTTTCTAGTATCAAATTTATTCTCCAGGGTTTGGGTGATTTTGCAAGCTTACTGTTTGGGAACAAATAATTATAAGCTTGGTTAAAGAATGGTCTAAATGTTTCAAAAATGTCTTCTCTGCTATTTAGGGAAATGTGCAGTGGACCCATGGTTGGAATGAGAGATATTATTGCAGGGATTTGATTGCTCTTGGAGTTGCAATTTTCCACAGTACTGGTGGATGACTGATGCTCCTGTTGAGATGATGTTGATTTCTGATGCTGGATAAGAGATTC
The DNA here is from genome assembly GCA_016169945.1 of Trachythela sp. YZ-2020. NCBI lineage: Eukaryota > Metazoa > Cnidaria > Anthozoa > Malacalcyonacea > Clavulariidae > Trachythela > Trachythela sp. YZ-2020. The sequence goes on from JADLSH010000340.1 coordinate 121,100, forward strand.
ATATTATATCAATTGTCTGCAATAAAATTGGCACGGCCAATCACCACGCATAATGATTATAACTTCTTCAAATAAGTTGCCAAACCCGATAACACAGCTATATTATATGCTTTGGAAAAACCTTCCTTTGATTTCAATTGTAATTCCACAAAGTCAATTAGATGCAAATCGTCCATTGTTCTCATCAATCGAACTCCAGATTCATTTCAAGATCGGGTGTAAAGAACAATGTGGTCAACCAATTGGGCATTGTTGGGGCATAGCTATTGCTTAACAGTGTCAACTGCTGAGGAGAGGTTATGGCATCCACACAAGCTTGTATGTTAACACCATCTGGACAATGAATTCTGGAAATATTTGAGGGTACCTTTATTGCTTTCAGTTGCTTGAGGTGGTCATACCCCTTTAAGTCATTTTTTCTCATTTTGCATGAAACAAAATAAATTTTACCATTTTCTTGGTAGGTATGGTAGGAAAAATAAAATTGGTGGAAAAAAAAAAATTTCATTAATTCATTGGGTAGCTAATATGGCGGCCGGCTAACCATAGCTAAAAAATGATGGTACACGGAATATCTTATCTTGGGAATAAGATAATTTAAATATCACATAATTATATATTTTTAGAGAAAAGAGAGAACAAAAATCTAAAAAGCCTTTTTATTATTTTTTTTTTTTTTAAGAAAAGAAAAAATAAATACGAAAATTACTCAAATTTCACATTTTTTTCATTTTTTACTTAATAATTAAGGTAATAAATGCTAATTAATTATTTAATTATTTGAAATTTGAAAATTGAATGTAACCAGGCAAATACTATATATATATATACAATATGTATGCCAAAATACAAAGAAAATTAAAGTGTACTAAAATTATGGTGTCACAAAAACTACCCATTATTGTAAAAAAAAATGCAAAAGAAAAATGCAATTTAAAGTTGTTACTCAGTCATTCATAAAGCATCATCAAGCACGACAAAACACGACAAATAACACCGACCGTCGCGTGCCTTTGTCCTTCCTTCACATTTTTCTATTTCCTCCATAATTACCTCTGCTAATGCGCACTTTTTGACACCAGAAGGACACAGTTTTCATCGAAGAGTTTGAGAGAGAGAGTTTGAGACCGCCATCTTTAAATTTCTTCGTGTAATTTTTTTCTTTTTTCTTCTTTTTTGCTGCCTTTCCATTTTTGTTTGATTTTTTATTATAATAAAAACAAAAAAAAACGATTATTCAACCTTTTTCATGTAAATAATCGAAATAAAAAAGATTATTGAAAGAATATTGAAAGTTGATTGGCGCAGTTGTGCGATCGCTCACGCTGATCAGCTCACGCTGTTGTTAGCTGTAACCTCCCCAAACGGACCAATCACAATACAGCAAACCAGAAAGGCCTTTAAATAACATAAATCAAAAGGAGAACTAGAAAAGTTTTAGGGCATTGAAAAGCGAATGCGGTTTGAAAACTCGTTGCTAAGGCGTTGCTAAGCAAGCAATTTCCAGTTTTAAATTTCATTTAGATAAACCAACTAAAGCGTTTTAATATTTTATATAAAATGAAGTATGTAAATTTAAGTATGAATAATTTAAACAGAATAACACCTAAACAAAATATTTTTTTGAAAAAAAAATTTGCATGAATGCCTTCACTACAATTGTACACATACTCATGGGATTGCAAGTTCTTAGAGTGGGTCTTCAATAGGTGTGAATTTTAGTGACGTCATCAATTATAAGTACCAAAACCCATTCGTTTTGCTTGATGGAAAAAAAATTTCAGACTTTCATCATGATTTCGTGACAGTTGGCTGCGGATTATGTTGAATGTTTTACGGCTGCATGTATGCCCCATCCGATACTCAGTATCCATGCCTTCTTGAGTGATCCTATTGGAGTTCAAATAGAGTGCATGATCTACTTGCATCACATTGCACACGACTGCAGCTCATTGTGTAAATTATGAAAACTGTTCGTACTCGGTTTAGGTTCTGACGCCTATGGAAATGACGGGTATCTGAGATTGCTTGAAAGATGTGATTAAATATATTTGGAGCACCCGCCTGACGACAGAATTCAGTGAATTCCTGGGTTCATATATAGGTGGTTGGTTTCCAAGAACAAACTTCTCATAGATGCTATTTTTTATTCTCTCCAGCTCTAATTTGAGATCACACCCTGCAAGAAAAGCATTGACTTTGTCATTTGTTGATAATTATTAGTCTGGCATTAAACACAGTAAAATACTAAAGTAGGGCGCATTGCAATGTAATGGGTTGACAAGAGACACTAGCAGATACCACGGACGAGTAAAATCGTCACGCGTTAGACAGAGTAAAATACTAAAGTAGGGCGCATTGCCAGGTAATGGGTTAATTTGCAATATTATGTTAACCAGGGCAGTTGAAAGATTTTGGTGGAGCAGGGCAAAACTTTCTCTGGGGCCCCTATCACGGCATCATAATAATATGTCTTCATATTAGGGGGGGGGGCAACTTGAAAGAGCGCCACAATTTGAGGAGGTACAATTTGAATGGGGCCCACCAACATCATGGGGCTCACCGCAATGCCAGGTAATGGGTTAATTTGCAATATTATGTTAACCAGGGCAATTGAAAGATTTTGGTAGAGCAGGGCAAAAGTTTCTCTGGGGCCCCTATAACGGCATCATAATAATATGTCATCATATTAGGGGGGGACTTGAAAGAGAGCCACAATTTGAGGCGGTACAATTTGAATGGGGCCCACCAACCTAAAAAGTGGCTCTTCCCTCAGGTCCCTATCAATCCAGGGCAAGTTGCCCCCCCCTCCCCACCATCCTTGTTTACATTTTGTGCATGTAATATACTTTATATACATACCTTCAGACAGTGTATTAAACGGCATCTGAATATCTTCGTACATTTCTGCTGGCATAACCACTTCACCATTGGCCCTTCTCCGTATAACACCAAAGCATGTGTCTTCTGTCACCCATTCCTCATTAATTTTATCCGTTCTAGCTGGCACAGTTCCTTGTTGATGGGCTTTCTTTGGTCCTCCCGCTTTATCTTTTTTATTTGATTTCACCAACTTTCACCAACAATTTAGCTTTTTATTAAAAAATACTTCCATAAAAGGACGTTTTCGCTGTGGTTTTGTATATATCCCTGTCCCGTCATACGAAATACCGAAGCAACTCTCAAAAAGAGCGCTTTGTGGAAGACTATTTCTTGCAGCATTTAAATTTTGTTTGCAGCATTTGCCGCACACGGCACAATAAAGGTCTGTTTTATTAGGAACTGCAGAAAAAGTTTTCACAACAAGCCAAAGAAACAAGACACCGAAAAAAAATTGAGCGACCATGTTTTTGTTTGTGAATTTAAGGTCCCGCCACCACGCGCGATGGTGTATAGCCACGGGCTATATATATTTTTAATATATATTTTTTAATCTTGATCTTGCTTTGCATGTTTCTCATTCATATTCTCAGGGAAGGATACGTCTCTACTTCTTAAGGGTGTTAAAGAAATATGGTACACCAGCAACAGACTTATCACCTGTGAGAATCAACAACGAAGAAATTGATCTAACTTCTTCTGCAAAAATATTGGGCCTAACTATCCGAAGTGATCTCAAATGGAACGATCATGTGGATTCAATCGTAAAGAAAACATCAAAGCGCCTGTACTTTTTGCGGCAACTTAAGCGCGCAACTTAAGCGGAAATGATCCTTTTCTACTGCACTTGTGTTCGCACAATCCTCGAATATGCCTCCCCAGTCTTTCACCATAGTCTGCCATGTTATCTGAGCGATGATATCGAGAGGATCCAACGGCGCGCACTCAAGATCACTTATCCAGATTTGTCTTACCATGAAGCTCTTACTAAATCTGGACTCTCTAATCTCAATGACAGGCGGGAAACATTGTGCGATAAAACATTTAATAGTATTGGGAAAGATCCCAACCATAAACTTCACGCTTTACTACCACCTATGAACAGTGAATGCCAATATCATCTACGGAACAAGCGATTCTTTAGGTTACCAAAATGCAAAACGAAGCGTTTTAAAAATTCTTTCATTATTGCTAGCGCAGGTCGATATTAATTTCGAACCTTATTTTAATACTTTTAACTAATACTTTAATATTCCTATAGATGTAACTCTTAGTTTAATCTTAATTTGAGTTTAGTCCTGTAGATTTTTTTATAAAAGTTTGTAAATTTTATAGCCATTGTAATTCAGCTGTAGCTGCAAGTTTGGATTTAATAAACACATCTATCTATATATCTAAAGCTTTATTGCTCAGTGATTCGTTCTGTCCTAGAATATGGAGACATATTGTGGCACGGTGGATTAACGTTATCTCAAAACCAAGATATAGAAAGAATTCAAAAACGCGCTCTAAGGATCATAGCCCCAGCCCTTAGTTATGAGGAAGCCCTCGCATCATTTAATCTACTTTCTCTAAAAGAGAGACGGGATATGCATTGCATCGATTTAATCAAACGAATGTCCTCTTCATCACATAAGCTTCATTATTTATTACCACAGAAAGTGGAGAATATACGAAATAGGGAAACTAGATACAATAACAATAAATTTTATAATTTTAAATGTAGAACAGACCGTTTAAAGAACAGTCCACTTGTCTATGCCAAGCAAGTTTATACATGCCCATAGGCATTATAAAGTTAAGTTAATGAAACAAGCGTTCGGATAAAAAGTAAAGTTGTGCAAAGTCTGGTTATCTTCAATTGCATCAGGTCAGGTACAAAGGTCAGCCTCTGAAACGCGTGATCATACACACGTAAGGCGCCAGGAGAGTAACAATGAACCATTGTCAAACACTTCCTCTCTACGTGCGCGGAAAATAGACCAATCAGGTCTCACCGTTTTGTCTGTATATGCTTCCTGCTTGGGTCACAAGACTCATTGTGTCACTTGCAAGCCAAAGCGAAGGACCTTTTGCGGCGAAAAGTTGATTTTTCCACCCATCCCACCCTTCAATGATTTTGCACCACTTTATCAGTTTATATAGATATATATACAAAAAAATGTATATAGCGTTTTGTTTATACTGTATCATGGACCATTATCAAGAATCTCATGGACTGCAATGGGTGCAGTGTTAACGGAATTATGGAGAGTTCCTAGTTAATTTTGTTACTTATGTCCATGTTCTGTAATACATACTATAAAGAATTGACTTTGCAAGTCTGTGTTTTGTAAAAATAAAAATTTTGGTTTTTTGGGATGGAGTGCTCCCAAAGGTCACCCTCAACCCCATAGACTCACAAATCAATGTACTATACAGTTAAAATATTAGATTAAATATTGTGTGTACTTTATTGTCTCTGAATTGTTTTAAATATTAACTAACCGAATTGGAGCATTAAAGTAGTTTTTAATGTTTCTAACTGATGTAAATAGATACACGATTAATATTGTTTTTAATGAATTAGTATAGTTTTAATAGTGATATTATTTATGTAAATACATGATAATTAAGGTTGTCTTCTTCATGTATGTCTATTAAAAAAACCAGTATTATATTATATATGATTTTTTTTTTGATAACGTCTATTTTTCTCAAGTTTTATTTCAAAGACAAAGGAAAATGTACTATACGTCTCTAGTGTATTGAATATCTCGTTTGAACAGCAATAAATAATAATAATCAAGACACCAACAGGAAGACTTTGACTCAAGCCAATCGTTCTTGACAGCCTTGTCGAATACAAAAGCAAAGTATAAACTTGGGTTCAAAAAGAAAGAAATTCAATCTTAATACGACGAAAAATATATACTATACAAATACAAATGGTTTAAAGTGTGTTTCAATTGAGTTTTAACTCTATATATCGATATTAAAACGTAAGAGGCGAGGCGAAAAGTATGGATGAGAGCGCCGTGAATTTAGTTGTTTTATACCTGCTTAATAATAATATATTTTCTTATTCATCGGTGAATGCAGGTAAATAATACCCTTAGTATGAATATGAAGTACAGAAAGTACAGTTCCTGTATTTATATCTAATTTAAGACAGTTTAGATGTAAAGTAAAAGTATTTCGGAACGTACGAAAATTGCAAAAATGTAAAAAATAATGCCTTTCGTTGACGGCTTGAGAATGCGAAATACCTTGCAGTAAGCAGCAATTTTTGGCACAAAATTCTCGCTTAAGTCTTTCGATATACTTGGATGTTCGGTTTTATTAGTTTAAACAAGGAAAAATAGCTTAACAACACTAGTAAATTGTCGTCAAAAACAATTGCTAAAGCAGTAAGCAGTAAGCACATATTCAAGGCCAAGGGTCAAGTTGTCAATTTCATTATACATACTGTTACCCTGGTTCCAGAGGCTCAGAAAGGCCAGGCAAAATAACGGCAAGGCGAAATAAGTACGAGGCGAAAGAGCCTCTGGTCAAATCGATTGCGAATCTCACTTCCATACTTAATTAGGTTCAGAATCTGAACCTCGCATGTGATTGGCTGTTTGTAAAAACATGTCAAAACGGTTTGGAAAATAAACAAACATTGAACTAATTTTAAACACACAAAGGCTATAATTAGTTCAATGTTTGTTTATTTTCCAAACCGGTTTGACATGTTCTTACAAACAGCCAATCACATGCGAGGTTCAGATTCTGAACCTAATTAAGTATGGAAGTGAGATTCGCAATCGGTTTGACCAGAGGCTCTTTCGCCTCGTATTTATTTCGCCTTGCCGTTATTTTGCCTCGCCTTTCTTTTGAGAGCCTCTGGAACCACATACTGTTTACAATAGTTTCGAATGCTTTCGAACAACTGCTCCATATACATGAGGTCTTGAGGAACAAACGCACGCTTTTAAAAGCGAAATTGGACACCTAGGCGCAATTTTTACTCCAAATTCACGGTTAAATTTTGCTTTCTATTTGTCTTGAGAACGGAAAAATATGATTTTGAATTTGGAGGGATTGGCAAATATTTTTGCAATTTAGCCTGGTATTGTACCCCACCTATAGGCTATATACTGACTGTAATGCAAAAATAGTCAAAGATATTATTTTAAATTTTACTTGATTGAAAGGTTCTAATGTTATGGACTAATCTATATATTAATCAGCACATAAAACCTGTAAACTACAGCAAACAATTAGCTGGGTAGTTCGCAAACTTTGGAAATCATGGGACCTCAAACTTTGGTCACCAAAAGGAAACAAATAGCCAATATAGCAAACATAATCCAAGATTTCACCACTAGGCGCAATATTTATGTGCAAAAAATCCTGTTTAGATTGTACAACAAACAAAGGCAAAACGAAATTTGGTATTTATTTTTTGGAGGAGAATTCAACGTTTTTTAGCTGTTTTAGCACATGCTTCTATACCCCCATGCTTTTAGCTATCCGCACATGCTTCTATACCCCATCCAATCCTCCCTTCTATACCCCCCTTCTATACCTCCATGCTTCTCTCGGCAAAATTTTGACCCTTCTAAAAAATATTTTATAAACATAGAAACCCCGTATAGTGTAAATAGTATTCCTACCTTTTTCGGATTGCAAAAAGCAAAATAGTTGCTTCGAAATCACTGGTATGCAGTACAGGTGTATGTACCACAGAATACCACAAAAATTTACATGTTCCATATCTTTTGTCAAATATATATAATGTGGCTTCTTAATATTTTTTAGTGTAGTTTATCGAGATGTCTTTTCTTCCTGTGGGTTTTGGGGCTAGATTTCATAGACTTAAATATTTTTTTTTAATTGAACATTCTGTGGAACAAACTCTAATGTACCACAGAATACCAGTGCAGAGATAAATAAGCAACGGTTTATCAAATTGTACCAGGATTTGGTGTGTCATGTTGTGTGATAATACTGTAGGATATTGCTAACTTAACTTAGTGAAAGGTAAATACTAAAATCAGTACAGCATACCAGTCGTGTAACCAAAGAATACCAAGTTTATCAACAATTTTGAAAAATTCAGTTTTTCAATGGTAAAATTGATTCCTCGGTGTGATTCCTGTATAGTAATGTTGTGTTGCATAGAAAAAGTAGTGATCAACATAAATTATACTGGTTTGCAAACTTATTTTTAAACTTTCGAATTTTACAGGCATTATGCGAGAAAAAAGTATCAAAAACATAGAATGTTATTTTTTGTTAATCCTGATTATTTTTAAGAATTTTTATGAAAATATTCATTTTTTGTTTTTTATATGTCAATGAAAACTAAAACTAATATATATTGACAAAAATAAAGTATATAGTATGTTTCCTCCAAATTTTATAAGATCAATAAATAAGACTGGTATTCTGTGGTACCGTGGTATTCTGTAGTACATACACCTGTAGCACGTTTATCTACCCTCATCCTTTTGACAGAATAAAGTTTGTCTATTTAAAAAGCTATTTGTTTTATAGCTCTTGGTTACCGGTTTACGTTCATGCCAATTTTAGGACTCATGAGACGAACGAGTTGTAGTAAGGGAACGAGTTGTAGTAAGGGAACGATCATTACTTATGGGGGCCGAAGAGAAAATGGAGGGGGTAACTGGAAAATATTACATGTCTTAGGTGGGGCAACCAAAAAATCCTTACATGCATAGGTGGGGTAAAAAAATTAACCATACTTTTATCAGATATGATTATTCTAATAAAATGTTACTGTTTCCACAAAGTCAACAGAAGCAAAAAAATGGATCATTTATACATCTAATCTCTAATAATAAAAAAAATATCATATGCTGACAGTTGGGCAAATACTTCATGTAAGCTTGTCCACAACTTAACCCAAAACCTTCAACGTACTGTCTTTGGTCAAAGTAATAGGCATACATGAAGTAGGACTGACGGCCCCTCTCAGCCCTTTGGACTCTGTCACTTTAGACCAAAGTTTGGAGTGGGGTTTAAATGTAAAGTTCATTTATACTCGCCTCAACCATTGTTTTATGTCTTGACAATTAGCAGACCATTTCATGTAGATAATTAACTTAAATGTACACATTAATCGGTCATAAGAACAACCGTCAAATACCAGATTTTATTTATATTCCCCGACCCAACGGCGCGAAGCGCCGTTCCGGGCGATAGCCCGGGGCGAGGGTACTAATTCCGCTCGGTTATTTATCACACCCGGAAAAAAGGAAATCCATAGGAGATCTAAAGTTCATCAATAATCGCGGGCTCGTGATTCAAGGTTGGTGGGTGGTCATCTCACTGATCTCAAAAGTATGGCAGATTGTCAGGAGTGGAGTGAGTGAGATTATAGAAAAACTTGAGAAAGTCTGAATTAAAAATCGATTTTGGGACTTTATAGGAAGAGCTGTGGTACGGATCTTATCGCTTTAACTTTAGCAAAAAAGATAAGAAGAGTACAAGAGATAAATGATCGAGGCAGGTTTGTTATATTATTAAAAGTAAAAGTGTTGATGTATTTTTGTTCTAAAAACTCCTGTTTTATATATATAATTTTTCATTTATTTACGGTTAAAGTATCGTATATTGTATATTATCAAAAAGGTCTAAATTAAAAGGAGAAAGAAATCATTTTTACGCTTATAATTTTAAACTGATTTCATTTCAAAAAGGAATTTTTATCGGTAAAATGCAGTTTAGTTTTGTGAACATTTCGAAACGTTATATTTGAACGGAAGGTTGAATTTTACATTAAAGCTCGTATAATGAATAATAACAACCTACATCATAAATTCGGGAATTCTATAGCTAAAACAACTATTTTTTAATTATTTTTGGTCGTTTTGTACTGTGTACTAAAAATTTTGTATTATTTTGTGTCGGTGTTGTCATGACTACAGTGCTTCCACTACTTGAAAAATATTTCCGTTGCGTATCTTTCAAAAAAACCCTGTGAAAGTGAACTTCTAACTCTAAATATATTTCCCTGTTTCCTTACAGTTTTCCTTATAAACTAATAGAGTATTGTTTCCCTTCAAACTCATTTTAGATGAACGAAAACACTTTTGTCAAGAAGTTCATTTTTATGGCGCTGGGGGGGGGGGGGGTAGGGAAATTTTTTTAAGCGGAAATTTTGTCTGAATCGAAGATACCAAACTCGGCATTTCCAAAAGCAAGAAGCCTTTTCCCTGCATTTTGCGTAGCAGATTTTGCGACAAAAAAGCTTACTATAATGCTGGGAATGTCATTGTTTAGCTGTGGCGAGGGGTTGCTGCATGCATGTATTTCTAGTCAAGTTATAAAATTGTGTATGCAAAGTTAGAAACAGTTCATTTTTTCATTTTTGACAAATTTGCTGAATTCAATTGTCCCATACTTGAAATTTGGATGATCTGTTCTTCTCTGCACTCTGTTGAACAGCAATCTTTTTTCTGGTGATTTACACCATTCTATAAAATCCACTCAAATTCTTTATCGTTAGAACTTTAGAAATTAGAGTTCCTTAATAGAGATTCCTGTGTCAAAAATTCCTTAATAGAGATTCCTTAGGTATCCTGTAGGATTTCTCTAGAAATTCCTCTAAAATCGATAATAGCAATAATAGCTCCATGTGTTTAAAAAAATCCTCAAGAAATTTTTTAGGAATTTCAGAGGAAATTTTAAGAAATTTTGTGTATACCTTCCTTTCAATGGAAATGGCAATTCATAAATACAATATTATGCAGTACGTATGTTGAGCCTTGGTGTGGGCCTATATGAGGGAATGCCAAACTATTAAAACATTTGAACTTTTCTGGAGACTATAGGGGTTTTCATGTCATACTTCTCACTCATAGGATTTACATGCAGTACGACTTACTGCAGCCATTCAAATTTGTATGTTATTGAGGATTTGGATTTGTTACACATTACTGCAACTGGTCTACTTCGCTATTTTATTTCTCTAATTCTACTTGTCAAAAAAGGCAGAAGTATTGGGCTTTAATAGATTATTATTCTGACTTATATTCCCTCCATTCTAAAAGGCTTCCAAGCTTTCGGATAACTATTTTGTAGTTTGCCATTTTGGGGGTAACCCATTAGGCGCAATGTGCCCTAATATGCCCCACTATATTACTCTGTGCTTTTACTCCTCAAGAGGACAAGCAGAGGGGTACTGGATGTTAACAGTTTTACCAATCAATCCCATGCTATTTTAATCGTTAAAGCAAATGTTCTCGAAGCATCCTACATTAATTATTGTTTCACTCTATTGAACAACAGATGATTTAGAAAACTATTCTGTTATATTAGGCATTTTAAATCTGTTTGCAACAACAATTTTTCTTATATGTTTCTATGTGACCTTTGACATCATTACAAAATAGGTGTAGGGTTGCGGTAAATTTTTTTTCTGCTTTCTTGTGGTGGGGTAGATGTTTTAGTTCTAAAAACGGTTGGGTAAAGATTTTTTTTGCTCCGCAATACTTTCTCTTCGGCCCGGCCATAAATAATGACCGGTCCCTAACCACGAATGAAAATAGATCTTCGAAGAGCATGAAAGCCAACTCCCAGCTATGTAACTTTATCTCCTGAATTTTGAATCAATCCACAATTAAAATGTCGGCAATATAGATCCTTTCCATACTTGAGATGGTAGTAAAGTTTTACGCACAGATTACCGATACAATTCCACTATTTTTTCCAATTTTTCGAAAGTTTGCGTGCGCCAGCGAATTTCCCAGCTGTCCATGCGCAACAAATTTCCCAGCTGCTTATACAAATAACAAGTTTGTCTAGCCCCCGCAACCAAACCAATCTTCCGCCGCCTATGCTTGTGAAGTTCTGAAAACGGACAAAACTCAAAAGTACTGAATAATATACTGCATTTATATATGAGTTTGCACAACAATATTATAATCACACCATAGTCCATACACCATCCGTGTTGACATTTAACAAAGACGCATGCACATGCACAAAGAAACATATTTAATATTATAACAGCTTAAAATGTTCGACTGCAGCTAAACGAATTTCCATGCGACGATTTGGCGTATCAAATATTAACTGACGAGAAATCACTTCAATAACAAAGCAGCGTTTAAAAGAATGAAAAAGCTTGACAAATGAAGAAGTACTCACCGAGAAAACGTTTTGGAGTTGTTATATATGCAAACATGTCAAAGCTTTAAGTTCAAAAGGACACACCGTTGCTGGCTTGCTGCCCACGCCATATTTGTTATGTTTTTGCGCGTGTCTTTCGCCCATATATGGAAACATTGCCCATATATAGTAAAATTTAGCATATACGGTAATACGAGCCCGCAAAGGGTGGTAAAAACTAAATGCAGCGGAAAATTGGGGTAAAACTTATTAATTGGAAACATGTGGGAATTTTGTTTGAGTATGCGTTGGATTTCGCGCGGTTGATAGAAAAGAGACCTGGGGCAAGTAAACTCGGTTATTGAATTTCCGAGCGATTCTTACAAATTTTGACCTAGTTTTTTCTACCAACCGAAATTATTTAATTGATAAATTGACTGAGAATGCAAGCAAATGAACAACTTTTAAAAATTTAAAAATTGCGTAAAAAAGCATCTTTATACGTATCGAAAAAGATCGGAGACTCTCGGAATTCGACGGAAAATCCCAGAAAATCACCAAAATTCGTACTAGCGCGAATTTTGATGTAAACAAATTCTTCCCCAATATAATGTGTATGGTATTAGGGGTATTTTAAACCGTAGTTGGTTTTGAGGCTCTCGACAAAATTTTGAAATATTCTATTTCTTTATCATTTTACTCTGTTGATTTTCACACCTTGAAGTACTATTTATTATATTAGAGAAAAAGGGCAAAATATTCATATGATTTCAAAACTGACAATTTTTTTGGAATCAATGGGCTTTAATCTCTCAAACGAATCGCTTTAACAAGCAAGAATAGTATAAACATAGAATTTCTGGCAGCATTTTCAAAGGTACTTTTGTGAACAATTTCAGATCACATAAATAGTGTTGCCGTTTTTGGTATCAGCGCGAATTTTTATATCTAAATTACTTTGATTAAGGGATTAAGAAAGCTTCAGACTACCGTTTAAGGATAGTCTCGTTTTGAGGCTCTCGGCTAGATTTTTTGCAATCTTAAGTTGAAAATTTGACATTTTCCTATTTTTCGAAAAATGCCGATTTTGGCGGTACGAAATCTCACAGGTTTTGATGAGAAAACTATTATAACAATTTTTGTATAGAAACATGCGTTGAGAAATGAAATTCAAACCCACCGTAAGTTAAACTTTCTCATTTTATATGTTTACGAAGCCCAGACAACTAGCATCTTCGAACAAAGTAAAATTTCGCTCATGTTTCGTCGTAGAAAAATATCCTTTATATTTCTCTGATTTCAGTCCAATTTCTTTCCTCCTGTTCATTGTGTCATAAACTTTGTAGAAAAGTATTTTAGTACTAATACATCCACTGTTTTCTGGCCAAAAAAACACACAAAACTTGTTTTTGTTCATTTTAACAATTTAAAAAACAAAATTTCGCGTGCGCCCGCAATTTGTTGACCAGCGCTGGCAAAATTCCCACCTGTTTTAATTGGGTAAAACCTTTTAACCCAGATTAGGATGCTCCCAGCAAGCTTCGCTGGTGCTCGCTTGCTGGTCGCAAATACTAACCAAAAATAGGCGTATCGACTTTAGTGAGTGATAATACTCCTGGTGGTGTGAATTCACTTTGACCCACGTCTGTTTCCAGAAAATACAAAGGTTTTTGCCTGCAAAAATATAAAATCGACTGATGAAATACTAGATAATCCAGTTTTAGTATTACCAAAACCTCGGATACATCATAACCTAAACTAAAACTTGAACAAACATAATCGCATTCGTTTTGACAGGAAAATATTATACAACTATTGGATGAGACTGAGCATGATATCAAAAATTACTGAGGTCTAGGTCAGTGTTATCTGCCGAAGCTGAGGAGAACATTGACTGAGGTCTGAACAATTCCTGATATCATGCGTAAGCCGAATCCAATTATTGTTTTATTATACATTCAAAAACCAGACAAGTACGCCAAGACCGGTGCGGCCGGTGGGAAAGATACAAAAACAAATAAGTTAACATTGAATAAACTGTCTTTTTCTGACAATTTGGACATTTTCTCTTCGTTTAAATAGGCAAATTTACAAGCTAGAAGCGCAGGGGATTGGGTCCTAGAACGTGCAATAATTGTTTTCTTCATAGATATAGGAGACCTAGTTGACCTAGATTGCTGACCGTAATGTAATTCTGTAGTGCAGACGCGCGCCAGCATAAGTAATCCAAGATGGCGGCTCAACCGGGCAAAAAAACTATGCAGTCTACAAGGAAATCGATAGTTTTCGCATTTCACGTCGTTCCACCGCTTCGAATCCCGTTCGATTATGTTTTATTTGGAAGACTAGTCTTTGCGAAGTTTTTGGATGCAAATTGGGCAGTTTTTGTTGAATTATTAGTAAAAATATCGATCGCTAAATACAGAGGCGGATTAGCACCATCGGCCTTTAACACATAAGGGCCCCCTTCGTGACGTCATTGAAACAAGTCCATAGAAACGCGATTACTAGGAATTAAAAAGATTGACTGTGATATAAACCAGGTAGTCTGCTTCTCCTATATCTATTCATTAAAACTGTAATATTCTGTTAAGACTTTTACAAGTAGCAGTAGCGGCAGAATATTACATTGGTTAGGGAGCTAGAGAAACTCTAGGGGGGTCCGGGGGGATGGTCCCCCGAAAAATTTTGAAATCCGCACTCTCGGAAATAGCATTTCCTGCGTTCTTGGGAAGATCGAGGTAGATACACTAGGTCATTTTAGTGCTCATTTTGCATGGTAGTGAAGAATTACTATATAACAAAAGAAATATGCTAGTTAACTTACTTAGCTACGATGTTGTATTTTGGTATTCTGTTACAAAGGTGTGATGGCAGTAGTAGTTAGGTAGTTTTCGACCCTTATTTTTGGGGGTGCGTGGGGGTGCGTGGAGGTGCGTGGGGGTGCGTGCGGGTGCGCTCATGAAATATTCAGGGTGAGGTAATTAATATTCAGGATGAGCGAAGGGTGCGCACACATGACGTCACTCAAGGCGAGCCTGGGCATGAAAGTCGTTTAACGTTTTCCGTTTTTCCCAAACCTGATAATTCCATAAACATAATTTATAATAAAGTCCAATCTAGCGAATGCTTATATTAGAAATATACCTCTTCTACAAAGTTTTCAAGCGTTTATTTAGTAAAGTCTATACAAGCGAGATTTACAATCATTAAGCGTTAGAAACATAAATATTTTGATGCATTTGTTGCTACTGTAAACTAAAGACACAGAGACGACAATACCTTAACTCATTAAGGGATTAAGTCAAAAGGCTTGTTTGGACGATTGGACGAAACAATCCTTAAGCTGAACCATTACAATAGCTAAGCGTCGCTATATATTTTGCCAAGCGTTGTGTTCCAAACACAGTCCGTTTCGACGAGTAAATATATTCTCGTATCTAATATCACCTTATACGAAACGGCTTAGACAACTAATACAGCAACGCTTAACCTAGTAAAATATTATTGCCTTATGCGAAGTAATAACAAGCAGAAATATAGCTTTCTGAAACGAGAAGATCTTAAAGTTTAATCGGCATAGCTAAGGTCTTATAGAGAAATACAAATAAATGTTTGCCAAGCGAATGCATAAACATAGTTCTTAAAGAGATTTAAACCTTACAAAGTTTCAAACGTTTTAGATGTAGTAGAGGATGAAAAGCAGTGATTTTTAAGCGAGATTTACGAGCATATACAAACATTGTATGTAAACACAATTCTATGCGTAAGTTTGTAAGTCATTTGTAAATCGTAACGGCGATTTGAATAAATTGAGAATATTTAATTATAGCACGGGAAAATATTGTACAATGTACATACAGCACACACAGAAATAATTTTTAACATCGTTAGTAAGGTCTACTCCTAAGAGCATATCGTTTAGGAGTCTTTTATTTCTTTAAAGAGTTCTCATATTTTTTGTCTGTCTTCGGGTGATAATCTTACAATATCTTCAGCGTTCATAGGAATATATTTTGGTCTCTCATGAAGCAGTCTTTGTTTGTAACCTCGTTGCTCTGGCGTCATCATTGCTAAATCTTTAGGTCTTCAATCTGAAAAGTCTACCCAATTAAATCTATTTTTAACCAAGTAAATAAAGCCTGCTCTGGGTCTGCTTCTAAGAGTGTATTATTCTTAAACTCCATCACTCGCTTGGGTGTATATATATTGTCCGAGTCAACCTCGTAGCTTTTTCACCTTTTAACCATAACTTTAATTACATTTCTTTAACCCATACCGAGCAAGCATATCTCTGATATACTTGTTAACTAATCCAATTTCTATGACTATGAATATGACTATGACTATGACTATGATTATGAGTGAATCATTGAATCCTAAGAGTGAATCATTGAATCCTAAGAGTGAATCATCGAATCCTAAGATTGAATCATTGAATCCTAAGAGTGAATCATTGAATCCTAAAATTGAATAATTGAATATCGAGCAATGTTAGCTTCATATCCGAGATACGAGAATATATTTACTCGTTGTCGAAACGGACTGTGTTTGGAACAGAACGCTTGGCAAAATATATAGGGACGCTTAGCTATTGTAATGGTTCAGCTTAATGATTGTTTCGTCCAAACAAGCCTTTTGACTTAATCCCTTAATGAGTTAAGGTATTGTCGTCTCTGTGTCTTTAGTTTACATTAGCAACAAATGCATCAAAATATTTATGTTTCTAACGCTTTAATGATTGTAAATCTCGCTTGTATAGACTTTACTAAATAAACGCTTGAAAACTTTGTAGAAGAGGTATATTTCTAATATAAGCATTCGATAGATTGGACTTTATTATAAATTATGTTTATGGAATTATCAGGTTTATGGAATTATCAGGTTTGGGAAAAACGGAAAACGTTAAACGACTTTGATGTCCAGGCTCGCCTTGAGTGACGTCATGCATGTGTGCGCACCCTTCGCTCATCCTGAATATTAATTACCTCACCCTGAATATTTAATGAACGCACCCCCGCGCACCCCCAAAAATAAGGGTCGAAAACAACCTACACTACTACTGATGGCTGTCTTGAGATTTTGCCTGTCTTTGTACAGTATGAAATCAAGGGCCCTCAATTGTAGAAAAGCGGGAGCCCACCGGGGCATCGCCTCCCGGTAGGCCGGTGGGCTAATCCGCCCCTGAAATGGTCACTTAGTCGGTTCACAGACAACCCAATCTTGGGTAGAGTTGTATTAGTATATTATAAGTTTGTTTATAATATAATATTTATATTACGCGCGTGCTGATTGGACGAGAAGCGTGTTTCTATTTAACAATTAGTCGCCGAAGGCGAGGTGATTACAAGCTTATAGTCACTGAGCCGAAGGCGAAGTGACTATAGGCTTGTAATCACCGAGCCTGAGGCGACTAATTGTTTTAGTAGAAATTTCAAAGAGAAAAACAAACACAGAAAGTTATGAGGTCAGTTGAAAAGGCTATAGGACAAAATTCAGCGCTTTTCTCAGAGGCCGGTTATTAAAAACATGCCGGCAAAAGACGAGTGTCAAAAACATATCGAAGCGAAACAAAAACAAACAATTTCATGAGAAAAATACTTTGGAAAGGCTCAAATACAAAGTAGAATGGTTTTAAAAATATATCACAGCTAGGTTTTTGCTGAATATAACGATATAAATGAGGATAAAACGAATAATTTTCAAAATAAACACTTGTGGTTGAGCCGTACGGAAAAAGTTTTATACATGTTCATTTCAACAGCGAGAAAACGCTGCCTTTCATGGAAGAAAAATAGTGTATTTGTTATCGCTTACCTTTAAAAATGTCAAAAATATATCCTCCTTTAATTTAGCGGCAGTTTTTTTCATTTAAAACTTTGAATCAGGCTCAAAAAAACGATTTTTGTTTTAAATTCGGCAGCTTGCGAAGAAGCCATTTTGAAAAAAAAAGTGATAGTCACTGACCAGTGACTATCACTTTTTAGAGGCTCAATTTGGACCAATCAGCATGCAGGAAAATCGATAGTCACCTGGAAATTTCTACTAAAACTGTATAGAAACAGGGAAATTTTCCCGCCAAAATTTAAAATCATAAAAAAAACAAATTTAATGCGAATTATAAAACTTTGAATACTATTTAAAAACAATTTTAATGCTTGACTGTTAATTTTCAAACAGAGTTGTTTTCTTGCAGTGAAATTGATGAGCAAAGGTCAGCATGGGTACGTGAGAATTTGTAAATTAATCGAGTTTAAAAAATGTCTTTTGAGTTATATTATAAAATAAATAGAAAACATTTTTTTCCTGTGTTTCTATACACTTATAGAAACACTTGTTGGAGTTTGGGAGAACTCGAAATAACGTGGGAGAACTCGAAATAACGTGGAAAAACTCGCCCTACGGGCGTTTTCCCACGGATTATTTCTCGTTCTCCCAAACTACCACGTGTGTTTCTATAAGTGTAGAGAAACACGGAAAATGTTCCTAATTATTAGTAAAAATATGTGATAAAATGTGTAATTTTAAAATAAAATTTACTTGCCTTATTGGTATTTTGTTCTCCTTTTATTCCTTTTTTGTTGAGCTATTAATGTATCGCGACTTTTCGGTTGATGCCTGCGGTCGCTACTGAATACATAATAGGGTTAGAAGGCTAGCGATTCTCAGCCCCGACGGCCCGACCCGTCGGGACAAACATTTCAACTCGAAAATTCTCCCTCTTAAATTGCTTTAATTCTCCAAGAAAATTCGACAGCATGTAGAACAATTAACAAACACTGATCTTTTCGTATATAACAATACTTGCAACCAATTTTTGATCAATAGAAATCGAAATTCCCGCTCTATTGATGCTGCAAAGACCGAGAATTGATACCGCAGCAGCTTGGCTCTGGCCTTCTCTACCGTTGAGATTTACAGGGGGGTGCAACGCCAATCAGAGCACAGCAATCAAATACCAAACAGATATTTCCGGTTACAGCCAGTCAATCACGATCACGCTTGTTTACATTTTTCAAAACCTGATATTCAACAAGACTATAAATCAAGATGTTGTCGCGCACCCCCCTGTAAATCTCAACGGTAGAGAACGCCAGGTTGCCAAGTTGCCGCGGTATCAATTTTCGGTCTTTGCAGTCTGCATCAATATAGCGGGGATTTCGATTTCTTTTGATCAAAAATTGGTTCCAAAATTTGCACGAGATCAGAGATGTTAAAGTATTGTTATATATGAAAAGATCAGTGTTTGTTCTACATGCTGGCGAATCCTTGGAGAATAAAGGTGGTTTTCCACTGCGCGAAATTTTTCGATCGAATCGATATTTTTCGACGATGACGGGTTGTGCGCATGCGCTGTGGTTTATTTATTTTTCGTCAGCGAAATGTTTGAGTTCGAAATACAGTTGAAATGTTGGCGACATTTTCCTCTTTCGTTGGTCGAAAAAATCTAAATATTTGTGAACAAGATGGCGGATATGACTGAGTGCAATTTGCTTTTTACAAAGATATGTGCTCCTGCACTTTGAAATTGAAATCGCTCTCTTCTCACATCTTTCCTTGTAAATTTTTTCTAAGCCAACCTTCTTTTTTGTATTTCTCTGTTCGCTTCAAATGCGTAATCTCAACATCATCAACATCATCAAAAAAAAAAAATGTTTACTTTTTACAGCAGCCCATGTTTATATTTTTCCTGCTGCATTTTTGCTTTTTTGTGTGGAAATTGCCTCACTCTTCACTCGAATATCGCTCGAAAAGAAAAATTTCGAGATCGAAAAATTTCGCAGTGAAAAAAAACCTTAAAGCAATTTAAGGCGGATAATTTCGAGTTGAAATGTTTGTCTCGCGGACAAGGGCTGAGAATCGTTTTTATTCTAACCCTTTTTTATATTCAGTAGCGACCCGCAGCATCAAAAGCGAAAAGTCGCGATAAATAATACAAAAACAAAATAAAAGAGAAAACAAAAAACAAAAAAAAGCATTTTTTTTTTTTTTTTTTTTTTTAAGATATTATATAACAAAAACTTTAACTTTATTCAAGAATCACGAAAACAAAACTTCATACTATATGAACAAACCCGCGTGACCATTTGTGCGCGCGGGAATATTAACGAAAGAACTTCTAAAATGACCTGACGTTATATACCGTTTTCATGTCAATTGCTGACGTCATTTAAAAATTCCATTTTTGAAAAACAATGCGCTATATCTCATTATTTTGTCCGGTGACCTATGTTCAAATTTTGCATGCTGTATTGCACCGCAAAAATCTTTCATTATGCCAAAAATAAAAAAATTCTGTAATGCCAAAAAAATTTTATTGAAGAAAACGACATTTTTGCCTTTTTCAAAAAATTGGCATTACAGAATTTTTTTATATTTTGCTTATTGTTAGTCCGTCTTGCAAGTAAACTAATGCACGAAAACAAATTGGGGGTCACCATGCTTCTTTCCCAACTACACGCGGCGATAGGCTATTTTGGAGTGAATTTCGTACGCGTATGTTGCCATAGCAATGAACTATGTGTTACTAAAACTAACATAATTTGAAAGTAGAAAGGTAAAAATATATGAAAACCCCGATACCTGGTGAGTGAAACCTAAAAATACGGAGTTTAAAAATTTCAAAGTGTTGGACACCTGAATTTTTGAAAACTGTATCGATCCACCTTAAAGATACACATTTTATCACATATTTTTACCATTAAACAAACTTATAGTATACTAATACAACTCTACCCAACATTGGGCCGCTGTGTTTTGAAGCGTTTTAAACGGGTAAGTGTCTATTTTGCACACTTGCTATTGCCGTATTTGGATGCAGTATTTAGATTATACTTGCAAATGCGTAGGTCATTGATTAATCTTAAAAAGTATTTTAGTACAAATTCAAATATGTTATAGTAAGAATAAGAAACAACATATTAAATCTCAAAAACTTCATTTCAACTGACAAAGGCGAAGTATGAAAATACCGTTTATTGGCGTTAAAAAAACAGTTGAAGTTTTATGAAAATTTCGAAACGTTTTGTGAGACGTCTAAAGTTAAATTATACAGTTATTAATGACTGAAAGCTAAAAGAGTACATAATAACATGCCTACTTTATATAGTAGGGCAATTGATAATTTTACAGTTAAAAGTACAAATCTTATCACTATTTTACCATTTTGTACAAAAAATAAAAGAACACCGGTTGCGTCTTACCATGGTTACAGTGATCGACTTAATACTTCATGTTACAATAACTTTTGGGGAATATAATTGCTTGGTTCGAATGGGCAGGGGATTCTGCATTCATTTATCGGTATCGGTTTTGGTATCGACCAAAATGCCTATTATCGGACAGGTATCGTATCGAGTTGAAAAAAGCTGGTATCGCCAATCCCTACTATGATGGATTTTCAGTTTTGGCACGCCTCCTGAGTCGAGTCAGCAATCTAGGTCTCCCGTATCTATGGTTTTCTTGGACCGAAGTTCGGTCGTTGATGACGTCAGCAGCGGAAATAAAATGAGAGGTACCGGATATTGAGAATTATCCGGGGCTTGTTGACCAATCAGGAACAAGAATAAAGTTTGAATGTATAATAATGCATGTTATACCACGGACCAGATGATGCATCCGCAGTTTTGCTAATATATACGGCTAAAAACGATAAACACATTGAAAAAATGAAGGCCTAAAAGAGGCCAAACATTGAATCGTCATGAAAGTATTTTGAGCACTTAAATTAAGGAAACAAAACTCGAAATCACTTCTGAATGAAGTCATTAATGCTGTTCACAATAGAATATTCAATCATTTATAAATACCAATGAACAGTAAAGGTAATATAGAGATTAAACGGTATATTACGTGTTCAGTAATTTGTTCATTACGTATCTTCCGAAAGTAGACTTTCCAACATTTTTCCCGCCACATATGAGAACAACTGGAGAACAAGGGTCTACAAGAAATACAATTAAGAAACTACAGAGTGCAGTTGGCAGAACGCTGCACCAGAATGGCAGGGCCACAGGTTCGATTGGCCTACGCTAGAGTTGCATTTTTCGCAACTGCTCCTGGTTAGGCCTAAAATATGTATATAATTTTCGCTCGAAAATTTCCATCTACAAACACCATCAACGTTCAATTCTACCGAGCGAGATGCCCAAAATTTAGAATATTCCTTTATATACCGAACACTGGCATCACCCTAGTATATATATACATGAGCGTGTGGTATATATATACATGAGCGCCGGTTGTATAAAACTCTTAACTACTTTTTAACTACCCGTTTTGTAGTTAAATAGTTGTTAACTTTAACCACATAGTTAAGTCGGTTGTATAAAAATGAAGTTAGCGTAAACTGCAGTTAAAACGTAGTTAAAGTTAACTATGAGTGATGAACTTTAATCAGTAAGATAATACTAAAAGCAACGCTTACCGAGGGTTTTCAATCATCATCTTCCCTAGAAAGGTTTCTCTGATACTCATGAGCTTTTAAAACGCTATAATTTTGATCTTTTCGACGAAAACGGAATATTTTTTTGCATAGGAAAATTTATCGATGACGAGAGGCAACCCATAACAAAGAAAAACAATGTCGTTTTTACCAAAGAACTGCAGTTTGACTTTCATGGTAAATACGCCTTTTTCGTAGACTTTATTGGTCTTTATGTCTTGTTTTCTTGCATATTTTTCAATATTTTGAATCAAAATACCGCCATTTTTGGTAAATATGAGTCCGCAGTCGTTTTCAAAATGCTTGTCAGCGGTTGCTAATCAGTGCTTACTTTGTGTTATTTCATGTTCAATCACCCCACGCGAACCCCACGCGCAGTTAACTGCGTGATTACTTAACTACCCGACTAACTACGTTTTGTGCAACGCAGTTAAGTCATGTAGTTAAAGTTAACTAATTATAGTTAAGGATTTAACTACGGTATTTAACGCTAACTATAGTTAACTTTAACTACGGTACATTTTTATACAACCGGCCCCTGGACTCTGTAGCTAAGTTGGCAGAGCGTTGCACCGGAATGGCAGGGCCGCATGTTCGATTCCTGCCAGAGGGCATATAGTTGCATTTTTCGCAACTGGTCCTGGTTAGGTCTGAAAATATGTATATAATTTTCGAAATTTCCATCTATACATACACCATCAACATTCAGTTCTATCGAGATGCCAAAAATTTAGAATATATGATTATCCCTCTCATACGCACACATACGCACTCATACGCACATACCTCGGATAATGGCAATTCATGCGAAGGAAAACCGAAAACGCTTCAGAAAAATTACAGCATTTATAACATCTGTATTAATGTTAATATAGAATGGTTTACAGCAAGTTTCTTTTCACCAGTAAAATAATTTTAAAAGATAACCACAATTTGTGCAAATTTGAAAATCTGTTTCGCTTGGTGTCTCTCACAAACCATGGTCACCTAAGCCACTACCGCATCGATTAGCAGAATGACTGGCGTTGCACCATCCAATATATAAGCACCATGGGGTGACCCCACAGAAATAATAGACATTATTTCTATGGGTATAACCATCGATAAGGGTAATGGTACTTCAATATATTAGTTATGCCCTACCTTTTTTATTAGGATGAGACTGAATAAACCCAGGAATAATCTTCCAACTTGGTGATACTACTAATGGTGAAAACGCGTTTGGCAGGTCAAAGAACTAGATGAATGGATACGATATGAAAATAGATTATATGTGATTTTTATAATGCACGTATAGATAAACTGTAACCAACTATTCGAAATGTTCGTTTTACGCTCTATTTGTTAACGATTTAAAGTGCTAATGCCACGGTCAATGAATCTGCATATTTCCAATCGATAATTTAGGTTATTCTAAAAACATTTGTAATATATAATTTGACTATCATGGATTCTTTGGCGTTCAAAAATTCCGTGAGCACAAAAAGGATAGGGCGCCGGACGTGATCGGGCGTGGGAAACAAATCAAAACAGAAATACATGCAAGTAAAATAACAGGTCTGTGCTAAAAGCTTAAGCGATCTGTTAGCCACATTAAGTCAGAAAATATTAAGGCCCGGTGTGATTAATGTCAAGGATAGTACGATGCTATATACAGGTGTATGTATCACAGAATACCACAAAAATTTACATGTTCCATATCTTTTGTCAAATATATATAATCTGGCTTCTTAATCTTTTTTAGTATAGTTTATCGATATATTTTTTCTTCCTGGGGGGTTTTGGGGCTACATTTCATAGACTTAAATATTTTTTTTAATTGAACATTTTGTGGAACAAACTCTAATGTACCACAGAATACCAGTGCAGAGATAAATAAGCAACGGTTTATCAAATTGTACCAAGATTTGGTGTGTCATATTGCTAACTTAATTTAGTGAAAGGTAAATACTAAAATCAGTACAGCATACCAGTGGTGTAACCAAAGAATACCAGGTTTATCATTCCTGTATAGTAATAATGTTGTGTTGTGTTGCATAGAAAAAGTAGTGATCAACATAAATTACACTGGTTTGCAAACTTATTTTTAAACTTTCGAATTTTACAGGCATTATGCGGGAAAAAAGTATCAAAAACATAGAATGTTATTTTTTGTTAATCCCGATTATTTTTAACAAAAATTATATTCACAAAAATATAGTATATAGTATGTTTCCTCCAAATTTGATAATATCAATAAATAAGACTGGTATTCTGTGGTACCGTGGTATTCTGTGGTACATACACCTGTATGGGCCAAGTCACAGCAATATCACGACAAAAAGAAGAAGACCTGTAGGCAATTGAAGGCTATTGCTAAACCTTATAAAGGCTAACTCATGGGCATTGGCGATGCAGATACGATTGCAAATTATTGCGAGAACAAGATGAATCACAAAGGCGCTGGTTGCGCTTGTACATTGACTATACAGGTTTGTATCAAAAGTAAGGTAATCCAACTTTGGCATGCTATCGCGCGCATAATATTTAGTTTATATAAGATTTACCTTTTTCACACAAATAAATATCAGGGTTTTAGCTGTCAAATGACACCATTTAAGTATCACTGCGATCAATAACTGCCCAATACGATCTGGTGATCTTTTCCACCTTTGGGAATTAAACATCCTTCGAATTTTCGACCATTTGCCCAAATGATGGTTGCCTACTTGCACGTGAGACATTCAGCATTGCCAGTTCAGTCTACAAACTTCATGTTTCGTAAAATGTATCGACAAAATTTCGTTGTTAAATCGAGATCAGTTTGAAGCTTCTTTAAATTTACTTAAATAAACTTGATAAATAGCCCATGGGTTGGCCATCTTATTAAAATTCTTAAATTTGGATCCGAAATGCGAATAATTTCAATAGACAGACAATAAATTTGCACTCAACTCCCAAATAGGTGGAAAAATACGTCTTCGACCGGCAGTTATTAATGTATCGTATTTGGTCATTTTTTATCGCAAGGACACAAAAAAGGTATCATTTGACAGCTAAAAGGTTGATCTTTATTGGTAAGAAAAAAGTAATATATAAACTAAATCATAAACGCAGGATAACATGCTAAATTTGGATTTACCCTTTTTTATACACCCTGTACATGGCGACCAAAGGGGAAACCCTTGGTGGATACCGGCCCAGGGATAAAATACAATTGTACATGGAATCTTACCAGAGTGAAACCAAGATCGGTCGTTTTATTTTTAAGTTCTTGTTGATCCAAACCCATATCTTCAGTATCCTAACAAGATACAAATGTAAATTGTTTTCAAGGTCACTCCAAGATGAATTCCAATTTATCTACAACCCTAGACTTGCTTCAAGTCTGTCTCTTAAAGGGGTTTTTATTGGGGAGTTATAAAGGATTGGTAACTCTCCAATCCTTTATAACTCTCCAATAAAAAACCCTTTAAGAGACGGACTTGTAGAAAGTCTACTACAAGCCATGCACTATTGTCATTTGCTCACAATCTACACAACGCGACCGACAAACATAATCAGTGCGTACGGATCCTGCTCTTTGATTTTAGCAAAGCTTGATAGGATAGACCACCACATTATTTTAAAGAAAATGGAGGAAATGTCTATTGATCCCCTACTGATTGAACTCGTATGACCAAAGTTCATATCAACACCAGTCCCATAGTGCTCTAAAACTAAGTCGCCAGTGTATGGTTCTTGACTCTTTGCTTTAATATCCCTTACTTTTCTCCCCGGTTTGAATGCTGTGCGGAAACGATGTTTCTTGGCTATCCTTTTGAATTGTTCCGACAGTCCTTGTTCGTATGGTATACTCACAATCTGATTCTTTCGTTTTCTTCTCTTTGCTCTCCATGTACTTTTCAACCTTCTTTCTTTCATACACATTCGCTACAAATACGTCTTCAATGTTCTTCAATTCGCTTCCATCACACAACGCTCGCGCCCTGTCAGCAAATCCTTTCATAATACCTTTCTTCATACAGGGAGGATGGTTTGATCTTTCTTTCACATTAATATTAGTGTGGGTCTTTTTGTAATGTACCATACACTCAACCTGCTATAAAAAGACGATCATACTTACAATTATGGAGCCAATATCAAACAAGTCTTCACACCGCAATCTCGACGGAAGCCAGTTTGCTTTTAGAAATACAACACATCCAACATCACTTGTATATTTCAATTTGACTTCAATAGCCTTTCTTGTTTCATCGTCAACTATCCCACTCAAAAGTTCACTTGAATACTTGATATGACGTCGAGAATTACATTCAAGAGTTACGAGGTTTCTGCCACTAGAGCAAGCTGGATGCCACTGGTCATCAGTTAAATCATGTCCATGGATTGATAATGTTCCGGTAACTTTTCGCAAGTGTACGTTACCGAGTATATAAACGGCCTGAAACAATAAAAATAAAATGACTTTGACTGCATAGTTTTTCCTATATTATTTCATTTTCCTTTATTTAACGAACTTGCGTCTGTGACTAGCTTGCGTGTTCGCGATCGTGATACATGATACCTGTATTAGGGGACCTCAAGGATTTTGACACCATATTGCAGGTGGTGCAAAAAGAATAGGACGAGCGTGCGGACAATGATAATCCCACACAATTTTCAACAAGGAGTGCGAAAATTACGCGTCGACGATTCGTTCATTTTCTCCAGAAGTATAAACGATTTCGTATTTTCGTCAATTCATTGATCGCTGGGATTTTCTTGATATTTCCTCGAAATTTCAATGGGATCAAACGCCGCATGTAACTGGAGTAACGCCGTGAGTTTTGACACATTTTTTCTCAGGGAGCCAAATGTTTACACATGGATTATTTTTCGCGCATGTTTTTACAAAAGCAAACCTTTTCTCGCGGAAAATTTTTCGCTCAGTTATCATTTCGCGCACCTATGGTATGCGCGAATTCTAATACCGCGCGAATTCAAATAATAATAATGGATTAACATTGTGAAAACTAGACACTATAGTATGTATATATATGTGCAGGTTAAAATGTATCAAAAACATTAATATTTAGATAAAAAGTTAGTGGATATAAATTATCCTGAAATTCTGAATTGCTCTAAGTTGTTCAGAGAAATTGTTCTGGGAATGAAGGGTAGTTCATGTCTTTTGTGTGGGACATAGGCTGTGGTAGATCAGAAATTTTTCTCAGATCATATGTGTGGAATATGGAAGGGATAAATTTGTTACATGGGTGACTCAAGTCAGTTTTAATTCGTTGGAACTCCTCAATAGTGATTGTGCTTCTCCTCCATTTTAAAGTCTGCAAGCTGTCTTGGGGTATACAAAGAATATTCATGCATTTGTTTTGGATAGTTTCAATTTCATCAACAAGGTATTTGGGGAGCCCACTCCATATAGGTGCCGCGTACTCTAACACGGGTCTTATATTTGTGTTGCAGCATGTAAGGCCAACCTCTAAAGGTACGTATGTTCTGCAACACTCTCTCAAGCAGAATAGACGTTTATTGGCTTTCTTTACCATCTCTTCAATGTGGCAGTTCCATTTTAGGTTGTTCTGGTGCCATACTCCCAAGTAATTTGTGCGAGCTTACCCTCTCAGTAACGTGGCTCTGGTTCTTGGATCATACTACTGTTCTCAGTGGCCCACTTTTGTGCTGCTTCGAGAGTCTCTTCAATATGGCAAGTTGTCCCCTGTGCAACAAATTCATCCATTGTACAATCATCTGCGTATTTGCATGTGTTTATAGAGAGTTGGTCAGGAACTGAATTTTCGAGTAACAGTAAATGTTAGAGAAATGGTATCAATTAAATCTATTTTATCATTTTATGACTTCTTTATATTATAAGCCACGATATGTGATATGTCATGTGGATATGATAACAAACTTTATTGTTGCCATGGAAACCAATGACGTCATTTCAGTGTGTAGCATTATTGCGTAGCATTAGTGCTGTAATCAAATTTTACATGATGAAAAACAAAATACTATGTCATTTTTAAAAACGTAATTCCTCTGATACCAAACATTGTCCAATATGACCCCAGAGATCACTTCCTTTTTACGCTTGAACACGACGTGTTGACGGCGGAATCCGGTGTCACGTGATTTAATGGCCCCGCATGTCACCAAAATTCGACAACTTCGGTGTCATCGCGCTACAAAACTTTAGAACTTCAAAATTGCGTAGTTTTTTGGACCTAATCTTCATTTACAAACACCAAAAAGTTTGTACGCAAATATTTTTTAGTTGTGCAGTTATCTTTCGTCAAAATGAGGTTACATAGTAACCAAGGTGTAATATCATAGGAACCGCGCGCAGTCTGGGCACGACTCATGCCCTCAAGGGTCGGATATAGTGAGTGACAAGCAGGCTCATTGCTCATTAGCTAACATATAGCCAACCGCGGTATTACTCTGCTGGGAGAAGAATACATGCCAAGGCCAATTTTTCTTTTCTCGTCAAATGAGCGAATTTCGGTTTTCTAATTTCCACCGAACACGTTGTTCGGTGTGATAAGGTGCAGACGTTCGGTGGTCAGGTCCTGACTGGACATGCGAGTCAGGAAGTGAGTGGATCGAGGGAGTCTTAACTTGAGGTAGAGCAATCGGGTGAGATTTCAGCTTAGCGATGGCCACAGTGGTAAGTGCCCAGGCACGAATGAAGGTATGTTAACTGCTTCTTTTTTATTGGGTTTCTAAGTCGATTACACAATCGAGCGCGGTTGAAGGGACTAATACTGTGTACGTCAGTCTTACCGGTAGTCTCCGTAGGATATAATAGCGGGCTCAAGTAAGTTATTTGGGACACGGCGGTCTTTCTGGACAATACTTATCTCGCATGCAAGTTTTAGTCACTACGTTTATAAGAGCGGTCCAGTGACTCCAGTCTTGTGCCTATTGGCGATAGGCTATCGCATCGAAGCCGCTGTGTCCAATTCAATGAATTTGAGCCAAATTACTCGGTCTTTTACCTTTACAACGAGTAGCTAGCAGTCAAAACAAGACAACTATGTCGTGTCGTCAGTTACTCCAATTATTAATAGCGACAATTTGCATTGTAATTTGTAGTCATCCGGACCTACAAAATTAAGTTGATTATGGTTTGTTTACATCCCGAATCCACAAATCTTAAACCAGCCAAGTCAAATTTTCAATCTGGCCTCGGTAGATGTCAAGCAGTCGTGTTTTGGGGTCTAATGCAGTGCCATCATTAGCAAACTTACAATTAGTCGTTTTGGCGTGAGTGTAGCTATCGTTTAATCTCATTTCTCGTCATTATCTTTTCCCTTTGGGAATAGCCATAGAGGAATTCACACTTACACACAGCAAAGATTCTGATGCTATTTCGCTAATTGCTAAAGCCGGACGCGGTAATGGGTAAGTGCTTATCGCATAATTCCAGTGCATCCGTCCGTCCGTAATTTGGTTCGGAACGTTTTGGCAAGGTGATTTATGTATTGATTTAGCATTACAGTTTGGCTTTTTTAATAGTTTGGCAGATATATATTCACTGATGTTTGGTTAATAGTTGGAACGGTCTCGTTATATCACGTTACCTTGACGACTATTTTACATTAGGACCCCCCCCCCCCCCCCAACATCTGATGCAAGTGCAACGCGTTTGATAAAAGCTATTGATAAAGCGACTTAAAATGGCATTATTTTATCTTGTGCGCCGGTTGTTTGCTTGTGGAAAGGCCATTCAAGCAAGCGCTCTCGGTTTATACGCTTACACATCAAGCGCTAACTTGATATGGAGTGGTCGAGTCTATTTTTTGCCTATATACGACAGTATGTACCTTTTGATTCACCTGGATGGGCCCCAGTCCCTTACCTAGGCTTATCGGACTGATCCACACATGCACCCGACCGTAATGAGTATGGTACATAAGTTGCCGCAAAACGTCCCAAGAATGGAAAACGGCTTCGCCGTCTTGTTTTAACATGCAGTTGTTTCGTCAACTGCGTTTGATCCTACTTCGAAGATGACGGCATAGACCTAACGGCTGGGTCTAATTTCTTAGCTAGTTTCGAAAATGGCGACATAGCAGTTAGCAACTGGCTCTTGTCCCTTTGCTAATTTCTAACATGGCGGCATAGCTCTGAACCTGGGTTTTGTCCCTTTGCTAATTTCGAACAGGGCGGCATAGCTTAGAAACTGGGTCTTGTCTCTTTGCTAATTTCGAACATGGCCGCATAATTAGCAACTGGATCTTGTCTCTTCTAATTTCGAGCATGGCGGCATAGCTTAGCAATTGGGTCGATTGTCCCTTTGCTAATTTGGAACATGGCGGCGTAGCTTACGAATTGGGTCTTGTCCCTTTGCTAATTTCGAACATGGCGGCATAGCTTAGCAACTGGGTCTTGTCGCTTTGCTAATTTCGAACATGGCGGCATAGCTTAGCAATTGGGCGTTCTCCCATTGCTAATTTTGAACATGGCGGCATATGTTAGCAACTGAGTCTTGTCCCTTTGCTAATTTTGAACATGGCGGCATAGCTTAGCAACTGGGTCTTGTCCTTTTGCTAATTTTGAACATGGCGGTATAGCTTAGCAACTGGGTCTTGTCCTTTTGCTAATTTTGAACTTGGCGGCATAGCTTAGCAACTGGGTTGTGTCCCTTGCTAACTGTGACTTATGGCGGCATCTGGATCTGGGTCTTGTCCCTACGCTAATTGTGCATTATGGCAGCATAGTTTAGCAACCGGGTCTTGTCCCGTTACTAATTTTCAATTGTGGCAGCATAGCTTAGCAACTGTGTCTTGTCCCTTCGTTAATTGTGAATTATGGCAGCATAGCTTAGCAACTGGGTTGTGTCCCTTGCTAACTGTGACTTATGGCGGCATCTGGATCTGGGTCTTGTCCCTACGCTAATTGTGCATTATGGCAGCATAGCTTAGCAACTGGGTCTGGTCCCTTTGCTAATTTTCAATGGTAGCAGCTGCATAGCTTAGCAACTGGGTCTGGTCCCTTTGCTAATTTTCAACTGTGGCAGCATAGCTTAGCAATTGGGTCTTGTCCCTTTGCTAATTTTCAATGGTGGCAGCATAGCTTAGCAACTGGGTCTGGTCCCTTTGCTAATTTTCAATGGTGGCAGCTGCATAGCTTAGCAACTGGGTCTGGTCCCTTTGCTAATTTTCAATTGTGGCAGCACAGCTTAGCAACTGGGTCTGGTCGTTTTGCTAATTTCAATGGTGGCAAGTATAGGAAATGCACCGATTGTGGCGCATTGTCTACTTTGTCTACTTTTGTCTACTTTTGTCTTCATCTACTTTGTCTACTTTGTCTACAATTGTCTACCTCTAATTTTGTCAAATCATCAAATTATAAAACCAGTTTCAACCGGTTTCATAATCCCAATGCTCGCTAGCGCTCGCAACTTACTAACCAACATGTTACGCAAATTTGCGACACCATGAACATGAACCTTTATTTAGCCAGCGCCGGTCACGAACACACACATACAATAGTTTAAAGGGCTGTATAAAAATTATACTAATAAAGAGGTAACATGTCATTCAAAGAATTAAGTGAAGTTAAATTTGAACTCGATGAAGCATTAACGTGGGGGGTGAAAGAAGACAAGTTTAAAGGGTATGTTATTCCAGTGGATCTCCCTGAAGATGTAATTGGTGAAATAAAAAAAACTAGCATATGAACACGGCACGAAAAACCAACTGTATGGTAACGTGCTATATTTAAAGTCAAAAGGGTTATCAGTTAAGCAACAAAGTGAATTACTAAACAAAGACACAATGATTGTCATAATACACTTTAAAATCACAGGTGTATACACAAAAAGCGTTGAGGAAGGTCTTAGTAAATACCTTGTTTTCAAGGTTACCAAGCTGTGTAAGTTAGACAAACAAGAGGATGAGCCTGAGGACTAAAAAAAAACTTACTTACAATTTCAAAGACTATAAAGCCTTTGAATTGATTTAAAGGATGATATACTAATCATTATAATAAAGGAGAGATGAATACTTTAAGTTCAAATAAATTAATTTTTCAACAAACTCAACGCGAGGCAGTTTTAAACAACAACGTGAAAACTTATCAAGACAACACGATGAAGAAGGAGTATAACACCATTGATAAAGTTTGGGCTGAGACTTTGAAGCGTGAACAAAAGATACAACGAAAGGAGCGACTTGGAAAAAACGCCGACGGTGATCGTGAAGACCTTAAAATATTTAAACAAAATGAGAAGGTGAGGAGGAATTTAGTTGAACAACAAAATTAATAGACACGTGAGCGAGATGATTAAAAAACATTTTGAAAAGGAGAGTGCCATTAAAAGACAGCAGTGGGATCGTGAGACACACCGGGCAAATGTGAAGGAAGCGAAGCGGCAACAACAAGTACTTAAGAAGGAAACCGCTAAGTGGAACCGTGAGATACGAGCGGAGACCAAGCTTAGAAAGAAAGCAGAGGACCGATTTGATCGATTAAAGACTAAAGAATTTAAGAAGCAAAGCACTAGAGATCAAAAGCAGTGGGATCGTGAGATCAAAAATGAGGAGAAAAGACAAGCCAAAGTGCTTGATGATATTAGATGGAAGGGAACAAAAAAGAGACTTATTAAGAATAGGAATACATTACGAAACAAACTACAAAAAATTTACGAGGAAGGTAAAAATTTAAAGCCAAGATTAATCTCAGAGTCTATCAATAAGATGCATAGTAAGTGGGAAATTAGTGGTGGAAACTTTAAAGACCCAAAAGTATTTCTTGAGGTTACCACACGTGAGATGGAGAAATTATTTAACAGTATTAATAGCATTGGAAAGAAGGTTAACACAGTTTTATTATGTAGGATGATGAGATTAGATCCAAAAACAGGTGAGACTATAATAACCATTGCTCACTTTCGAAGTAACACGCACAACATCATCAACGAAGAGGATACTACAACTGAGTATAAAAAGATGAAGGAAAAAATGTTGGAGTCGCTTGCCGAGTACCAAAAATTAGGTAGTGGATGGCAACTTTATAGCGTTGAAGCGTTAGAGATATTCATCACAAAATATACACCCTTAGAAGGTAATAGTTACAAACCATTACCAAATATAATCAAAAACAAAAAGGCCATCATTAACATGGAGAATGATGATAACCAATGTTTTAAGTGGGCGATCACAAGAGCCTTAAACCCTGTCAAGCGTGACGCGGAGCGTGTTACAGGAAATCTTAAAGTGCAGGCGGAGAAACTTAACTGGTCAGATCTTAAATTTCCAATAGCCTTAAATGACATTAGAAAATTTGAGACTAACAACGATGTTAATGTTAATGTGTTTAGCTACGACAATGATACTAAAAGCGTGTACACATTAAGAATAAGTAAAACTTATAATACAAAGCATGTTAACTTATTTTTACTTGACGAGCATTATAGTGTTGTGAAAGATATTAGCAGGTTGGTATCTTCACAGCTTAGCTCTTATGGTCACAAAAAACACATCTGTCTCAGATGTTTAAACGGCTTTGGAACGTCAGAACTACTACTTGTACACAAAGAGCTATGTGAAAATCATAACCACCAAAGACAAGTTTACCCGGCCAAGGGAAGTTATACATCATTCGAACATTATCACAAAATGCATAAGGTTCCCTTCACGGTTTACGCAGACTTCGAGAG
This sequence comes from Trachythela sp. YZ-2020, assembly GCA_016169945.1. Classification (NCBI taxonomy): domain Eukaryota; kingdom Metazoa; phylum Cnidaria; class Anthozoa; order Malacalcyonacea; family Clavulariidae; genus Trachythela; species Trachythela sp. YZ-2020. Next base: position 155,173 of record JADLSH010000340.1, read on the forward strand.
CTTCTTAGTTTATTTAAGTTATATTATGGGGGAGTCAAACGAAAGCTTTACAGCAAAGTATCAAAGACACATACCAAGCGGCTTCTGTTTCATCATCAAGTGTATTGATAAGTCTATTTACAAACAAAAAACCGTATCGTACACCATGCAAGAAGAAGGTGAGGACATTGGTAAAAAGTTTGTAGACTTGTTAGAAGAGTCATTAAAAGATGTTTATAAAATAATGAGTAAGAATAGCCCCATTAGGATGACTCCACAAGAAGACTCTGACTTTTTTAGCGTGAGAGACTGCTATGCATGCGGATTAAGTTTAAACAATGATCGTGTTAGAGATCACTGTCATCTTACTGGAAGGTATCGCGGAGCCGTCCATAATGCATGTAATTTAAAAATGAAAGCCCCAAAGTTTGTGCCAGTTCTATTCCACAATTTGGAAGGGTACGACTCACACCTGTTTGTTAAAAGTTTAGGATTTACTGAGGGCGATATAAAATGCATTCCAAAGACTGATGAGAAGTACACCTCATTTAGTAAGAACATAGTAATGGAGACTTACACCGATAAGGAGGGAAATGAAAAACAAAAAACACTAGAGGTTAGATTTTTAGATTCACTTAAGTTTACCCTTAAGTCGTTAGATGGTCTTGTGAAGGGTCTTGTTAAAGAACAGTTTAAGATACTAGAGGAAGAGATGGGAACGTCTGAGCTCCTAAAGAAGAAAGGTGTGTATCCGTACGAGTACATGACCGGTTTTAACAAGCTAAGTGAAACTAAACTACCATCAATGTCGTCCTTCCATAGCAAGCTTAATAATACAGATATATCAGACAAGGACTTTAAACACGCACTAAAAGTGTGGTCGGAGTTTAATTGTAAGACGATGAGAGACTACCACGATCTTTATCTAAAAACAGACGTCCTACTACTCGCTGACGTCATGGAAAACTATAGAGACGTTTGCATTAAAAACTATGGGTTAGATCCTCTCTGGTACTATACAGCACCAGGACTAGCTTGGGATGCTGCGTTAAAGATTTCTAAAGTTAAGCTAGAGTTACTAACAGACCCAGACATGCACCTGATGGTAGAACAAGGTATTAGGGGTGGAGTTAGCACCATCACTAAAAGACATGCAAAGGCAAACAACAAGTACATGAAGGTATATGACCCTGAGCTGGATAGTATATTTATAATTTATTTAGATGCGAACAATTTATATGGGTGGGCGATGAGCAAGCCATTACCTGTGGATGGGTTTGAGTGGATGAGTGAAGAGGAGCTTGAGAACTGGAATAATATATGTAATGAAGAAGGGAAGGGGTGTATATTAGAAGTAAACTTAGAGTACCCCAACCATCTACACGACCTTCACAATGAGTACCCGCTAGCCCCTGAAAGTTTAACAGTAAACAAGGTGGATAAGCTCATTCCAAACCTTAACAATAAGACTAAGTATATACTACACTATGAGAGCTTAAAGCAGTACATTAAGCTTGGCTTGAAGTTAACAAAAATCCACAGAGGCATTAAATTTAATGAAAGAGCTTGGTTAAAGGAGTACATCCAGCTTAACACAGACCTTAGAACAAAAGGCACTACTGACTTCGAAAAGGACTTCTTTAAATTAATGAACAACTCTGTCTTTGGAAAGACGATGGAAGACGTTCGTAACCGGATAGATGTTAGACTAGTTACCAAACCTGACCAACTTCAAAAGTTAGTTAAGAAGCCTAACTTTCACGGTGTGAACACGTTTACTGAAAACCTGGTAGCGGTTCACATGAATAGACCCACCATTAAATTAAACAAACCCATCTACTTAGGATTGAGCATTCTTGATATAAGTAAAACCTTAATGTATGACTTTCATTACGGGTATATTAAAGCTAAGTATGGTGACAAAGCACAGCTACTGTTTACAGACACAGACAGCTTGTGTTATGAGATTAAGACGGAGGACTTTTACAAAGACATCTCTAAGGACATCCAAACACACTTTGACACTAGTAACTTTGATAAAGACCATCCATCAGGGATACCTACTGGAGTTAACAAAAAGGTAGTTGGAAAGATGAAAGACGAGAGTGGTGGTAAACAGATGGTTGAGTTTGCAGGATTAAGAAGTAAGCTGTGGGCTGGCAAGATGGACCGAACCAAAGAGGAGGAAAAGAAGTGTAAAAGTACTGCTAAGTGTATGTTAAATAGACTAGATGGAGGAGGTAAATGTAATAATACAGGATTGTGTAATGAAACTAGAAAGTGTAAGGGAGTTAAAAAGTATGTGATTGCAAATGAGATAACATTTAATGATTATAAGATATGTCTGTTTAGTGGTAAAGAGCAGTACAGAAGTATGAATACGTTTAGGAGTCGAAAGCATGTGATTTACACAGAGACTGTAAACAAGGTAGCTCTAAGTGCTAACGATGACAAGAGAGTGATTTGTGAGGGTGAAGTAAACACGATGGCAATTGGACATTGGAGGGTATTTCCAAAAAGTGGAGTCATATTACCAAAACCATTTTCACTCCCATCCCCAAAGGCAAACACGTTGTACTCACTTGCTTTTAAAGCTCTTAAATAAATGAGTCTAAACTTTGGTTACTCAAATGAGAAAAATAAAAGGATTGAACTCACTACACCAAGTCTAAGAATGATGAACTATCAAATATATTACGCCGCGTTATCTAATTCTACAGTAAGTACACCATTTAGCTTAAATTCTGGATGGCCGTCACCCGTTATGTTTTGCATATCTTCCAACGATGACAGCAGATTTGTAATAACTAACCACACGTTTGACAAAGATGAGACGATCTCAACATTAAAAATTAAGTATGTTTTTCATGCGTACAAACTTGATGGAACAGAGCAGGACATAGACCTTGCAGTTATTAAATACTCAGACTCGCCAATAATAGTTGGTAACGTGTTCTTTTTAGGTAGAGAGTTTAAGTTTAAAGATGTAACTTCTAACCACACGTTGCTTGCAGGTTTTAAACTTTACCTTCAACAAATTGGTACATCCTATGGTAATGAGTCTTGTTTGAATATTTTAGTCGACTTTTAATCCTCGAAGATTGCGTATGTCTTTAAACATACGTAATCTGTAACTTGCTTTTATTTTTTTTAAATTTTATTAGCTATTACATCCTTAAGGATGCTACCATCTTTTTGTACTTCTTTAGTTTTAAGCCCTCTTAGCCCTTGCGGTCCTACATCACCTCGTAGTCCTCGAACACCAGGATTACCTCTTTCACCTTGTATTCCGACCGGTCCTTGTATCCCACACAGATCACACAAACATTTCGGATTAATAAGTCTGTCAATTATATATAATCCAGCTCCAAATATTAACATATGCATCATCTTTATTATTATAATAAATAAGATGGAACAGATTATAACCCTTACAGAGGGAGAGCTAACAGATGTTAGAGACGAAGTAGTAACCAAACTTTCTCAAATGAAAAAAATATTGTTTAAAAAGAAAACAAAACTAGTAGGTAAGACACTACTAAAACTAACCCTCGTAGTTGGAGGTGTGACCGTCGCCATAATTTTCCCTTCCACTATTGTACTTGCTGCACTTGGAGGTGTTGTTGCAATATTAGATGGAAGTAGAGGTTCAGTTAAGGCGTTGAAAAAGGTTAAACGTGAAAACATGAAAAGAAAGGAGGGTAAGGTTGATTTAAAAGAGGTAGAGTCCGAGCTTACGAAAAGAAAGGTGGTTAGAGAGTTTGTTCAAAGTAATCAACCAACAGCACCACCACTTTACCCAGGATTGTAAAGTGTTTTGAGTTTTTCATTTACACCAAGTAAATGAAAAAATACGGTTTGGTCGTTAAACTTGCAGGTCCTCTTGTTTAGGTGTGTCTTTACGTTTAGAGATTATATGCTTTCCAACGACTAACCCACCACAAAGCAAGCCAATGTATGGTAGGTATGGTGTTATATGACTTAGGATGCTTTTTAAGTCTTTTTTTATCATATGGTTGTTCTTTAGCTCATCCACCATATTGTCTTTGTCATCAATCATATTTAGACTTTCCATTAGACCAGAAAACTTTGATATTAAATTTTCTGAGATGAACTCGTTGGTTTCATCCAGTTGCTTCCTGTCGTACTCTTTTTTTATTTTCTCTAAGGTCTCTTGGTTAGCCTTTTTAAGATACTTCTCTGTCTGTTTGATTTCACCTCTTAAGGATAATGTAAGCAGCTCCTCACGTATGTTAGACGCTGTGTCTGGTTCGATTGTGGAAGTAGTGTTATTACTTGCGTTATCTTTGAAAAATGTCTCTTCTTCGCTCATTTATTATAACAGGTTGCGTATACATAACAAACAAAGCACCACCAATTGCGAACAAGATGACTCCTATTACGAACAAGACAAATCCTATTGCGAGCAAGGTGAAACAAATTGCGGATTGGAGCGGTTTACGTTGAATATACAACGCTATGTGTGAAAGGGTGTCGACGTAGTACTTCAAGTCTGGCATATTTATTTATCTTTAACTTTTCTATAATGTCACGCTCTTGGTCCTTAGTAACGTTAAGAGACTCTTCTAAGAACAACTGCATATCTTTTTTAGTTGGGTTGTAGAACGTAACCATCTTAGATGTGTTGTCTCTATAAGGTTTTGTTATACTTGTTAGCTGCTGTGTGATAACAATTGTGCTTAGGTTATAATGTCTTGCGGAGAAGGCAAGTCTTACCATCTCACTTGTTCTGTTTTTAACAGACTGACTACTTGCACAGTCATCTAGAATAATAAGACTATTTGTTCCGCTGTAAATTTTAGTAATATACTTTAGAAAACTTTCCACATCGTCTTGATCACACGGCACGGGAAAAAACTTGTCATCGTCCTTGTACTCCCAATTTTGATACGTTTGGTTGTACAAATAGGTTGGACAAATTAAAAAGATGTACTCAAAGTGACCTTCGTACTCGTTCTCTAACATTTTAAGGAGGTAGTATGTCTTACCACACCCCGTCATTCCAACTATTATCATATTGAATGGTGTTTCTAATGTCATTTATCTTAATTTCCTAAACTTGTTTAGATTAGGAAATTAGTACTCGACGCTTCGCTGTTTAGTACTCAACACCTTGTAGAGAGTTGTTTGCAATGTTTACAATACCATCAGACACCACAAAGATGTAACATGTGAGATCTTTTGCGGTTACTTCTTTTGTTATTTCTAACAACACACCAGACTGCGTGTTTAGAATTTTTCTTCCGTTACCCGAGACGTTGTTGTCGTTAAAAGTTCTAAGATCGATGCATAATGCGAACTTATTGTCGGGGAAGAACTCCGAGACCGGCAGAGTGTCGCTTTTTCGGTTTAGAAATACCTTCTTTGCCTCTATGAAAAGTCTTGATCTATCCATACCTTGACTGTATACAGAGTTTGGAATACCTTCTATCGTAACTTGCACGTTTTTGATGTTTGGGTATACGTACTCCTCGCTGTTTGTTAGTATTTTGTTTTTGAATAACATGACGATGTACTTCATGCTTTGTCTTGGGAGGTTGACATTTTCGTTGATAAGTGTTGATCCTTTGTCCCAAATACATTTTTTCATCATAGTTATGTGCTCGTAGATTAGAGATCTACCAACCTGGTAACTAGACAAGGCTGAGTTGTACGTATTGGTGTCTTCTATCGTTACATACTCTAGTTTAATATCCTCCAAGCTGTAATCAACAACACTTGAACCACTTTGCGCAACCATAATTTCACGTGCAAATGGAAACCTTATTCTATAACGAATTTTACTTCTCATTCCATATGGAGCGTACAATCCGTGATCGTTCAAAATTTTTCCAAGCTTAATTCTCACACGGTCGTTGAACACTTTCACCATGAACTCATCGTTGGTGATAGAGCTATCGCCTGTGTCATCTTTTGATATGAGCTTTCGAGAGTTCTCATTCATAACACCTTCGTCGATCATGTTAGCTCTTTGCTTTTTTGGAAGCCATAAGTCTTTGTAAACGGTGTAAATGCTTTCGTTGATGTTGTCGTAAACGACTGTACCATCTACTGTTATTTCTTGACTGCTTGCTAAGAGTTTACCTAAGTTGTTTAAAAACCATGACTTTGTACTATTGCTTTTAAATTTTGCAACTAAGAAGAGCGAGTTTGGAACTAAACACACGTTAGCTCCTAAACTAGGGAGAGGGATGTATAACTCATCCCCAGGGCTCGCCTTGGTGGGATTAAATGTAACGCTATTGAACGTTCTTTTTCCCATAATTTGAGCGTCCTTAATTCTTTCATAACCTGGAAGTAGTTGTTCCATTTTATAAGTAGTCATACTCTCTTTATTAGTATGTTTTAGTTGTTGTTGTTAAAGCTACGCATTTTTGTGTTTGGTTCTTTAACATCTTGAGTAGTGTCTTTAGTGGGTATAAGTGCCTCTGCTCTTTTGTCTTGTTTGTATGTAAAGTAAAGACAAACCACACCTGTGATTATACCAACCCCCGTTAGGATTGACATAATACTAATTCCGCTAGAACTATCTTCTACTTCGCTGTCCTCACTATACTCTTCTATTGGTGTAAGCTTCTGCGTTGTTTGACCTGCCTTTGCTGATTTGTTATAGTCAGCAAGTCTTTTACCTGCATTTACTCTTGCAGGGTTCTTCTCCTTTTTTACCATCGTAATTTGACTTGTGCTTTGTTCACTCATTTATTATACCCTTTTTTTTTTTGTTGTCAACAGTTTTTAGCAAGTTCATAGCAAAACTACAGTAAAAAAGTTTTGTTGAAAGTCTGTTCTTAGCAAGTTCATAGCAAAACTACAGCAAAAAAGTTTTGTTATGAAAAAACAGAGATAGATAACAAAGCGGTAGCACATTGAGAGTATTTGGTAGCATTTGGTAGTACATTGGTAACACATTGGTAACACATTGGTAGCACATTGGTAGCACATTGAGAGTATTTGGTAGCATTTGGTAGTACATTGGTAACACATTGGTAACACATTGGTAGCACATTGAGAGTATTTGGTAGCATTTGGTAGTACATTGGTAACACATTGGTAACACATTGGTAGCACATTGGTAGCACATTGAGAGTATTTGGTAGCATTTGGTAGCACATTGGGAAAAAAATATTGTTGAAAGTCTGTTAAGTTTTTTGTTGGTGATTAAATTAAAAACCTTGAGACTAACATTCCACCAATTAACATGACACCGAAAAGAGTTAGCTCCTCCCCATTCATGCTTGGACTGCTTTGATTACGCATAGGAAGCGCAGTTGGTTTCGTTATGGGTTTACTTGCGCTTGCCGCGGGTTCACTTGCGCTTGCCACGGGTTCACTTGCGTCATAGTTAACTCCATCGTTTTTACCAAAACTCATCCCCTTACCAGCAAGTTTTAAAATGTTGTTGTAACCAACCATCATCTCGTCAAGTATGATCATGTTTGATGGGACAAGTATAATTCCTGGTGTGATGGCCATGTTTAACACAACGTTTGTATCCTTTATAGCTTTCCTCATGTTACTCACGGCAAGGGTATTATCATCCTGAATGACTGTATCGTTAATTATTTTTCTGAAGACCTCCTGGGTTTGTAAGGACATAGCTCCTTTACCAACGATAGACCACCTCGTTTTCGCTTGCGCCCCTAACACGCAGTAGACATAACTCTCCACACTCTGTTGAAATAGTAGCTGACCAGTTTTTGTTAGTCCATTAGATGTAAGAGCGATAAGTTTTTTATAATCATCTGAATCACCATATTTTACCCCCACAGCCTTATCGTAATAAATCCCTGCCACACTACCATGCATATTCACAGCGTATCTTCGACGTCTTATAATCACCTTTCCCTCAACGTAATGCTTATACCAATAATTAATGTCCGTTTGTGTTGAATAAAAAACATTCTTCCATTCGATGTTTTTAGTTACACATTTCAAAACTAACTCTGTTATACCTTTTGTGATATACCTCGTCATCTTAGATGGTCTTTTAATAAACCTACTCATGTGATAGTACAAATGATACCTTGCCATGCTTGTGATAATAGGTGACGTGGTTGAGTTGTACTTAAAATTCTCCTCGCTAATTCCACAGATGTACGTCGCTATGTAAGCAGCGTAGAGAGACGCTAAATATGGATTATTTAAGTAAGTGGTTTTTAAAACCTTAACAGTCTTAAAAGAGTCCTCATCATCACCAAATTTTTTATCCGGCTCTGTGTTCTCATTTTTAAACTTTGAGAAAACGAAGTCAAAAAACAAGTCGTCTGTAACGTAGATTTTAAGATCGTTTGGTTTAATTGTTGTGTCATTACGAGCGAATGGTTGTACGACTCCATTAGCACCCCATGGTTCTTGCCAGTACAAATTCTTTATCCATACCTTATTGTTTAAAAAGGTGCTGGAGGTGATGTCGTATGAGATGTCGTCAGTAATTTTATAATATGTTACAAACTTATCTATATCACCGTTCTTTTTTAACTCAATGTCAAAAATAAACTTGTCAACGACAGCGTACGGATATTTTACTAAAAATTTATTCTTAGTCTCCTCAGGACCTTCTTTCATATTTCTTTTAACCTTGTCGAGGTTTTGTTCGCCGTAGAAGGCTATTATTATTTTATCTTCTTCGCTAGTCATTTATTCTAGCGTAAAATAAATGAAGAAGGTAACAGTATTTATAAAGGATAATGATAAAGAGCTCTATCTTGACGCCAACATCTCAAACAAGCACAACAAGTCAACGATGACTTTAAAAAACGCGGCAGTCTTTTGGAAGTTTAAAAACGTCATCTCAGGTGTTAACGACTTCATCCTATACGGGACTGCGGTTAGCGTTGGTAATAGTAACCAAAAAATTATGTTTGGAGAGGGGTATTGGACGTTCGATATGATCAAAGACAAGCTAAAAGAATACGACGTAACGTTGGTAAAAATTCCATATAACAACACGTGTAAAATGTCATCAAAAAATCATTTGTTAGATCTTGACAACTTCGCACCGCTACTAGGCTTTCCAAAGAAGCAAATTATTAATGATACCGTCATTTGGGTTACGTCACCTAACGTCGTAAACATCAACCAGGATCTCTCACACATCAGCATCGACTGTGACATCGTGGACGGGTCGATGAACTTTAACACGCGTGGTGAAAGAAGTATCACACTCTCCACGCTACCAATAACATCAGAGCAAGTTTTAAACTCCTCGGTAACATTTTTCAAAAACATTAATAGCAAAGCTATAATTAACAACGGTTGTTTTAACAGGCTGTTTTTTAGTGTTAGCACAAACATTGAAAAGAAGGTAGATATGGACTTACTACTCGAGTTGTACATAGAGTAAAATAAATGAATGATAAGGAGTTCATTATTGAACAAAAACTGCGAGACATTTACTACAACCCAAGCACGGGTTTTCAGTCTATAGAAAGGTTGTATAAAAAGGCAAAAGACTCTGGGTTAGATGTTAGTCGTAGAATTGTAAAAGACTGGTTAAAAACTCAAGACACCTACACAATACACAAACCCATCGTGAGAAAACATAAATTTCAAAGAACATTCGTCAACGACTTAGCCGACCAAGTACAGATGGACTTGGTTGACATGGGGAAGTATAAAAACAAAAACAAGGGTTATTATTGGATACTAACAGCTGTTGAGATCCTAAGCCGTTACGCATTCACAATACCAGTGTATAGGAAGGACACCAAAAACATGACAGACGCTGTGGGTAAGCTACTAAAAGAATTTAAGGAAAGGTTTGGTCAGTATCCAAAGACCGCTCAGTTTGACGATGGAAAAGAGTTCTACAACGTTGGTGTAAAAAATTTGTTAAAAGAGCATGACGTACACTACTTCTCCACAAACTCTGACAGAAAGGCTGCCATAGTTGAAAGATTCAACCGCACGTTAAAAACATCCATGTGGAAGTACTTTCACAAAGAGGACACCTTCAACTGGATTAACGTGTTAGACAAACTTACGTTCAACTATAACCACACCAAACATAGTAGCATACAAATGAAACCAGCCGATGTGAATAAGTCTAATAAGGACCAGGTATGGATCACGTTGTATGGTTATGGGTTAGGTAAGTTTCCGATACCAAAGTTTAAAGTTGGTGACGTCGTTAGAATAAGTAAGTACAAAAATATCTTCAAAAAGGGGTACGAGGCGAACTTCACAGAGGAGAAGTTTAAGGTTAGCGGTGTCTTTAGAGGTGACCCAAACATGTATGAGATAGTGGACAGTGAAGAGGAACCAATCATTGGTAAGTTTTACCAACAAGAGATGAGTCATGTAAACGAACCGCACACGTACAAGATAGAAAAAATTTTAAAGAAAAGAAAGGGTCAAGTGTTAGTAAAGTGGATGGGGTATGATAACAAACACAACTCGTGGGTGTCTGAAAAAAGTATTAATAAATAAACAAAATGGATGCTGAAGATATTGGAAGGGATGACATAGAAATGAAGGAACGTGATCGCGCTCAAGAAGCAGAAGACGCTGAAGAGGGTGAGACGAGCTTTAATAACCAACATGAGGAAAGTGTTATTATTATTGATGGATCAAACCCTGTGTTTACAAGAGTTGACGATAATATATCAAGTAGGCTTAAAAAAGTTGGAGAAAGAGATCAACGTCGTGATGAAGGAGCTATAAAACGTTGCTTGGGTTAAAATTGGGCTTGGTATCACTGTAAACAAGAAGGGTCCAAGCTCAACAACGCTATACGATGAGTTAGAAACCACCTTCTCTGACAAGACTAATAAGATTAATGGTGCGAAGTTTAAAGGTAAAAAAATATTGTTTCTAAAAGCTGGCAAAATGGAGTACACCACAGACAGAACAAAATTATCATATGTTAACGAGTTTAAGGAGCTACTCAAAAAGGCTAACAAAGAGTATCAAAAAACCCCAGCTTCTATTGCAGATAAAAGTGTTGGTGTTGATCTACCCCAAGATGTCGTGGATGACATCACAAAGAATGTAGGTGAAAGGATAGACTCCGATATTAGTGATAGAATCGATGATATAACAACAAACAAAGAGATAACGAAAAACGAGTTAAGGGAACTAAGTGGTGCTCTTCACCCAAAAGGGACACCTGAGGAACAACTCGAGGCTTTAAAGAAAAATAAAGATTACTGGAACAAAGAGGCAGAGAAAGAAAAAGCTAAGGGAAATGAGGCTAGGTCTGTACTATGTAAGTCTATTGCAGAAGTCTCCGAGTTAAAGATGGATGCTATTAGGTTAAAACTTAACCTAAAACCAGAAAGTGAAGCTGTAAAAGACATGGTTAAAGAGGAAGCTAAAACTAACGACTTGAGTAGGCTTGAGAAATTTAAAAAGTGGGCAAGGAAGAATATCGTGGGACTATCCGCGGTGTCAATAGGTATCGCGGGTATAATAACATCAATCATTAGGGGTGGAAGAACTATAGTAAACAAGGGGTCAAACGCTGTTAAAAAATTTGCAAACGCTGTTAAAAAAATAGCTGAAAAGTTTGGTCCTATAATAGGTGCGATTGGAAATATCATTGCTGGTATTATAAAATTAACAGCTGGTGGACTTAAGTGGTTAGGTTCAAATTTATGGGTATTAGCCTTAGCATTAACATACTTTGTTTACACTGAGTTTAAAGACTACCGAAAATCGAGAAGTTAGTTTAAAGGATCATATATAATAAAGGATGTGTGTAAAAATTAACTTAACAGTCGACGAGTGCGGTATTGAAGTTACTTTCTCAAACAGGTATATGTGCCCCATTTGTGACTACATTGGAAACTCTGATGAAATAACAACACATGTTAAAGAGTGTCACTTACATATCAACGGTGAAATTAAGTTTAAGTGTCCGTACTGTGTGTATATAACTCCTAACCATGATAATTATAAAAACCATAGAGAAGAGGAGGACTATAAGTTTAGTTTACCGGAGGATAATGACTATGATGTACTCATTCCTAACGACTGGTAAGACAAAGCGTAAGATTCCTTAGACTTTAATGTTAAAGGAATTTTTTTAGTTATAATAAATGGCTACTAAACAGGACATATTAAATGAATTATACACTGCGGCTGTAATTACCGCTGGTGCAATGGGAATCTCATATCTTGGTAAGAAGTTCGCAAAGGACTCATTTGGTCTTCCAGCAACATTAGTCGGAGCCGCTAAACTCTCCGTGGTTTTTGGAGTAAGTGCTGTTGGAGTAAAAATGCTACAAGATAAAAAGTATCTTCCAGACAATCCATTCAAAGAATAAATGGCAAGCGTTATAGCATCAGGAGCATTTAATGCACTAGCATTCGCTGGTGCCGGGTTTCTATTTAAGTCACTATTTAAGTATGAAGAGGAGATGAAAAGACATAACCTAGCAATGGAAAAAGAAGCAGCTGATAAGGAAAAGTGGTATGAGGAAGAGGTAGAGAGTAAAAACAAGATAGAATTACTTCGTCAACAGCTGTCCGACGCAAACGCGGACATCAACACAACGAATAAAGCTTTGGATAACCTAAGAAAGATAACCTATGAGAGAAGAACATTTACAAGAGAGCCGCATATCTCAGATTACTATGAACCATCTGACGAGATGAAAGAGTATTTAAACGTCACCATTGGAATCGTTGGACTACTTGGTGGATGGGGTGCTTACAAATTAATTTTTTAAAGGATGTGAAAAAGAAAATTTCAAAGACAAAAAAGCTTTTGAAATTAAATTAATCCTCACTCACTGTCATACTCTAACTCACTCATCTCATCTTCACTTGTTTCATTTGCCTTGCTACTACACTCACTTGCCTTGCTACTACACTCACTTGTTTCACTATATACATCACTTTCCTCTGCTTCGCTTTCCTCTGCTTCGCTTTGCTCATCTTTTACACCGTTATCCGCTTGTTTTGCTTTGTTAATGGCTTTGTTAATGGCTTTACCAAAGGCTATTCCATTATTAAATTTAATTTTTCTTATATAACTTTCCGAAAAGATATTTTTTGGCTTTGGTATTAACATTAGATCTGGTTCTGGTTTATCAATCTTTTGTAATGCATATATCACCCCGTTTATATTGATGTCTTTCCCTATATAGTAAGACACCCTACCTGGATTAACTTTCATCTCCTTTCCTAGTTTAAACATAGTTGTGAAGCCATGTTTTTCTCCTGTCTTTTTGTTTGTGAGAACATACATTAAGTGTTTTACAATTTTAACCTTTAGTTTCTCAGTAAGCTTTGTTGCACTCATCTTTGAGAAGTACTTAAGGTTTAGATTTTTCGCTAAGACTTTAAGATCTTTAACGCTTGTAACTATGGGTTTTGTTTTGTCCTTCCAGTACTCTTCACTTATCTCATCCACTTTGATTTGAGCTTCTTTGCGTTCTATATTTTTATTATGATAATCACTTTTCAAATATTTGTACACGTGTTCATCGTCTTTTTCAAGACCACATTTCACACACAAAAATGATCCATTAATTTCATCAAAACTATGCTTACAACCGTAACCATACTCTATTTTGCTTTCTTCATCATCACTACTACTGTAGTTGTCATCATCATCAGATAAGTCGTCATAAGCCATAATTTTAGCCTCGTCGCTATTGATGTCATACCCCTTAGCTTTGACTTTTTTAAGCCATTCAACCGTCTTTGTCTTCTCATTGTTGTTATAAAAATTTATGTAATTACAAATCAAACAATTGTGTTTGCCTTCACCAAGAGAGTGAGAGTCAAGATCACACTGTTTTTTCATCTCGTCTATGGAAAAATCTTTAGGAAGATATCCTATTTGCTTTAACTTGATCAATGTACTCAATTTAACTTTTAACGAAAACTGTTCATTTGAACTTAAAGTATTCATCATTCCTTTATTATCCTTTAAAAAAATAATTTGTAACCCGTTTAGGTTACAAATACATCTTACCTACGATGCTCAGGAAGAAGGTGACGATGGTTGTCTGGTATTTTACTTAATCTACAACCATGTTGTTGAATGATGTATTTTCTAACTTGCTCACACTCTGGGTGTTTGTTTACGGTGACTTTATAAAACTCTCCCTCTTCACTTAACTTAATATTATATTTGATACAGTTGAACACCCAATTTTGCATTACAGGTTCATCTGGATAAAACCTTTTGTATATGCTTGCAGCACGTTTGTATAGCTTCTCCTTTTGAGTTCTTATATTAGTTACTTTGAAGTACTTATCATCACAAAAACACATCTCTTTATTAGTCATCCACAATAAGTCTTGAGTTCTCCTTTGTCTTTGATTAAAAGGACCATCCTTGTTTATTTTTGACAAGACTTGAGTAGAACTCAGAGTGCGCTTTCGTCTTAAAGGACCACTCTCTAGTTGGGTCAGGTTCCTCAAAGCATACTATAGAATTGATGTTAATATCATCTAGTGGTATTATCTTAACATTTTTAACTCTTTCTGGTCCTCTCCAATCATACTCATCTTTATATAATTCACTATTCTCTTTTTCTATTGCATTAATGAAAGGAGCCATAGTAGGACGACCAACAAAAAGAAAGTCTAAATTAAATTTATGACCAACATCATATGAAAAGTTTACAAGCCTGTTTATATGAGCATTATTTAATGTTTTTAATACCTTTTTTTTGGGAGATATAAAAGAATCCCTCGTTCCGTGTAACCTTTTGGAGCCTTAATGATGAGATCCATTCCAGGTCTGTTTAACTCTGGTTTAAGTGGTTTAAACCAAATAATGTTTACTTTTGAGTATGGTAAACTTGGTCTTTGACTTAACTCAATAATATGCTCAACGATGTGATCTTGAGCTAGTTCAAAAGGCTTCATTAACTTTAAAAACTCGATGAAGACACCTTCCATCGCGTGAACAAGAAAATTTCGTTGTGGATGTTTTTGCATGGTTTCAATAATTGCATACATCTTATCAAGATACGTTTGTGGAATAAAAACCTCACCACAAACTTTCATTTTAAAGTCTTGTTCGCTCGGCATTTGATCTTGACACATTAAACTTTGAAGTTTAATAACTAGTTTTTTACTATTCATCTCTCTCCTTTATTATAATGATTAGTATATCATCCTTTAAATCAATTCAAAGGCTTTATAGTCTTTGAAATTGTAAGTAAGTTTTTTTTTAGTCCTCAGGCTCATCCTCTTGTTTGTCTAACTTACACAGCTTGGTAACCTTGAAAACAAGGTATTTACTAAGACCTTCCTCAACGCTTTTTGTGTATACACCTGTGATTTTAAAGTGTATTTTGACAATCATTGTGTCTTTGTTTAGTAGCTCACTTTTTTGCTTAACTGACAACTCCTTTGACTTTAAATATAGTACGTTACCATACAGTTGGTTTTTCGTGCCGTGTTCATATGCTAGTTTTTTAATTTCACCAATTACATCTTCAGGGAGATCCACTGGAATAACATACCCTTTAAACTTGTCTTCTTTCACTCCCCACGTTAATGCTTCATCGAGTTCAAATTTAACTTCACTTAATTCTTTGAATGACATGTTACCTCTTTATTAGTATAATTTTTATACAGCCCTTTAAACTATCGTATGTGTGTGTTCGTGACCGGCGCTGGCTAAATAAAGGTTCATGTTCATGGTGTTGCAAATTTGCGTAACATGTTGGTTAGTAAGTTGCGAGCGCTAGCGAGCATTGGAATTATGAAACCGGATAAAACCGGTTTTATAATTTGATGAGTCGGCAAAATTAGAGGTAGACAATTGTAGACAAAGTAGACAAAGTAGATGAAGACAAAAGTAGACAAAAGTAGACAAAGTAGACAATGCGCCACAATCGGTGCATTTCCTATACTGTGGCAGCATAGCTTAGCAACTGGGTCTTGTCCCTTTGCTAATTTTCAACTGTGGCAGCATAGCTTAGCAACTGGGTCTGGTCCCTTTGCTAATTTTCAATTGTGGCAGCATAGCTTAGCAACTGGGTCTGGTCCCTTTGCTAATTTTCAATTGTGGCAGCATAGCTTAGCAACCGGGTCTTGTCCCTTTGCTAATTTTCAATTGTGGCAGCATAGCTAAGCAACTGGGTCTGGTCCCTTTGCTAATTTTCAACTGTGGCAGCATAGCTTAGCAACTGGGTCTTGTCCCTTTGCTAATTTTCAACTGTGGCAGCATAGCTTAGTTACTTGGTCTGGTCTTTTTGCTAATTTTCAATTATGGCGGCATAGTTTAGCAACTGGGTTTGGTCCCTTTGCTAAATTTGCATTATGGCGGTATAGCTTAGCAACTGGTAGTTGCCCCCTTTGCTACGTTCAGTTGTGGCGGCATATCGTAGCAACTGGGTCTGGTCCCTCTGCTAATTGTGGTGGCGTGGCTTAGAAATGGGGTCTTGTCCCTACTTGGCATAGCATCAGTCGGCCCGTGTGGATGTTTGGGATGTAGTTCGTGGTTGTGGGAGTTTCATTTACTTGGAGTTGTGACATTTTGAGGAAATATCACTTTGGTGGTCAGGTCCTGACTGGACATGCTCACGTGATTCGGACCTGAATCCAAGTAACTCGAATCCCTAGACTATTCGCGGACCGCGTCAGCACCTAACCATCCACACGGGTAAGTATGGTGACGACAGATATTAACATGGGCTATTTTACATGCGAAATTAGCCAATTCCAATAACAGACCATCGAACGCGCGCGGTCTCTACTAAAGTGAAAAGGCTTATAGACTGCTTATAGACGAAACGTAAATTGGATCGAAAATGTGTCAAAACGCATTTGATTCCATTGTCATTGAAATTTCGAGGATATATCAAGAAAATCACAGCGATTAAGGATGAGAAATAAAATTGACAAAAAAAGTATAATATAAACGTGGAATATATATACCTGGTCACATGTTTTCAGGAGTAGAACGCAGTCTGCAACATCATTAGTGGGTAATCTCAGAAGGCTGTAAGAAAAAAACATTGAAATTAGTGACTTGCCATTGGGTTATTGTTTCAATGGTCAATTTCACTCTTCAGACTTTCTACAAAATGAATTACTGGAGTTAATTTAGAGTTTATGATTGCCATTGATAATGTCATGACCGGTACATTGTGGTGTATGCCACTGTGGGCTAAATCATAATTTTCATATACTGATGTTATGCAGGGGTGGTATAAACGGGGGGGCTAGGGAGGCTTTAGCCACTCGCATCTAGACTGCGTTACAAGCTGCACTGACGTGCCGTTGAACGGCGAAACATGCATGTCTGCAGATTTGACTATATATATATATATATATATATAGCTTAGCTTAGCAACTGGGTCTGGTCCCTTTGCTAATTTTCAACTGTGGCAGCATAGCTTAGCAACTGGGTCTTGATAATACATATATTATCTAAACTGTATATAAAATATATCTGTTATAAACTTAATTCAATCATTAAGTGCGAAACAAGCCTCGAAGGTAATGGATAAAGTAAAAAGCATGAACACAATATGAAAGCTTATCAAACGTAAATGGCACATTGCACACTTAGGAACTGAAGTGTAGGAGTATGATATAAAGCATGCGCCTAACAATAGTTATATAGTATATGGCCTTAGTGATACTTAAATTGACTCAGAGAATCAATGTTTCTAACGGAATCGTCCAAGTTATTAAAGTCTTTCGAAGCGAGGTAGGTTGGTTTATGTTTACCCCAGTTCGTGTTGACTTTCGGGAGATGGAGGTTGTTAAAGGATCTTGTGTTGTGGGAATGGATGCTGCTGTTAGTTCTCAGGTTGAAGTCGAAATCGATCAGTCCACTAGTGCATTTGTAGATGAAGATACAACGATGTTTATATCTGCGAGATGAGAGAGTTGACCAGTGTAATGTAGCGAGAGCTTCGGTTGCTGAAGAAAGAGGGGGGAGATCGAGTATCAATTTAGCTGATTTATTTTCCAAGGTTTGCAGGGAGTTCATAAGTTCAGAATTGTTTTTATCGCCCCAAATTACATCAGCGTAGTCGAATAGCAGTAGTAGTGTCGAGGTATAGAATGTCTTGCATCCAGCGGTAAGAAATATTTCACACGGCGCAGCAATCCCAATCTTTGGTTGATTTTCCCCATTAATTTCTCAATATGTTCATGCCAGGTAAGGTTCTCGGTGATCGTGATGCCCAGATATTTCAACGATTGATCTTGTTTTATCGTCCGATTGCAAATAGAGATGTTCATGTTGGAGATGGATCTTAGGCGTTGTCTACCGGAGAAAATGATGAACTTTGTCTTGTCATGATTGAGTGTAAGAAGGTTGCTGTTTAGATAACAGGAAAGGGATTGTAGATCGGAGTTGAGTTTTGACTCAAGTTCGGAAATACTGTCCGCAGAGTAATAAAGGAGTGTGTCATCAGCATAAAGTATCGACTTGCAGTGGGTCAGGCATTCAGGTAGATCATTAATATAAATAAGGAAGAGAAGTGGTCCAAGAATACTTCCCTGAGGGACTCCGACAGTTACTGGCTTGGGATGGGACATTGAATTGTTGATCAAGGTTACTTGGGTGCGGTTTGATGGATACGAGCAGAACCAGTCGAGAACAGACGAGGTGAAGCCGATTGTTTTCAATTTCTCCAATAAGATGGTATGGTCGACGGTATCAAAAGCTTTCCTTAGGTCTATAGAGACGGCACCAGTAATCTTTCTGTGATCGAGATTATCCAGTATCTGCTCAGTAAAATGTGCCAGGGCAATGGTAGTTGACAGTTTGGAGCGAAAACCGAATTGTTGGGAAGCTAGTAACTTGTGTTCTTGCAGGTAATTGTAAACTTGATGGTGGACGATTCGTTCTAGTAACTTACTCAAGGTTGGTAGGATGGTGATTGGTCGGTAGTTGTTGGATGAAGTTGGGTCTCCAGATTTGAAAATTGGAGTAACTCTACCTTTCTTCCAGATGTCAGGAAATGAGCCATAGCGTAAGGAGAGGTTGAAAATTTTGGTCAAATATGGTGCGATTACATAGGCGGAATCTCTAAGTAGTTTAGCACTAATTCCGTCCAGACCAGTGGCTTTGTTAGTTCTTAATTTACTCAGTTCCTGCAACACAGACATTTCGTTAACCTCTTTGAAATCAAAGGAATGGGGCGATGTAGCGGTGGTCTTAGGCAATTTAGGTTTGAATAAATCTTTAATTTTGTTCGCAAGCGTGGACCCTATAGATGTGAAATAGTCGTTCATGATTGTCGCGATGGAACGTGGGTCGTTTACCTGGACGTTTTCACTGATAATACGGGAAGGAGTGGTTTTAGTTGGATTGCGAGAAGTGACTTCATTAATTGTTTTCCAAAGTTCGGCAGGTTTATCTCTCTTGTCATTGATCAGATTTTGATAGTAGTTGGATTTACATATCTTAACTTGCTGGTTTATGAAATTCTTAAGATCGCGGTAGGTATTCCAGTGGTATTCTGAATTATACTTTTGGGCATGTTTTAAATGGGAATCGCGTTCTCGCATGAGGTCAAGTAGTTCAGAGGTCATCCATGGTGCTCTAACGGTAGATTTTACTCTCTTAGTTTTCACAGGGGCGTGCTTATTGGCTGATTCAGAAAATGTTTCGCAAAACTTATTGGTAATTTCATTAATATCATTCAACGAGTCGACGAAAGTCCAATCTGATTTTCCTAGATCATCGTTAAAATTGCTTTGATTGTAACGTTTGTAGCAACGATAATTAATGTCTCTATAACATCCGCCAGATTTAGGAAGTCCAGCTTTAATTGTGCAGTAAATAAGGGAATGATCGCTGATTGACAAAGGAAAAACTCCGCTAGAAACAACGCGTTGATTATTGTTCACAAAAATCAAATCAATCATTGATTGCGTTTTTTCCGTGATTCTTGTTGGCGACGTAACGATTTGTTCGATCGAGTAAGTGCGCGCAAGTGTTTGCATGCGCGATCTGTCCGTTGAGCGTTGTTTGTAGTCGACATTCAAATCACTCAATAAAACAATTTCTGCGTTTTCTGGAATTTCAGCAAGATCTTTGTTTAGTTCCTCAATAAATTTATTTAGTGGAAATTCTGGCGGTCTATAGGCCGAGCAAACAAACATTGATTTCGTTCGAGGTCGTATAATCTCAATCCAACATGTTTCAATTGTTTTACTGCATAAGTCATCGCGTGTTCGATATGGCAAACCCTCCTTAACATAAATAGCTGTCCCGCCACCAGCTTTATCTTTACGGTCTTGACGAGTAATTAGATAGTTTGGTATGTTAATTTCTGCATTAGTAACTGCAGGTTTAAGCCAAGTTTCAGATAAGGTAAAAACGTCAAATGGATTCTTACTGATAAACAAGCGTACCAAATCAATCTTCGGAAGTAAACTTCGTACATTAAGATGACTTACTTTGAGTCCCCTTCTTAAACAACCAGGGATTTCAAACACAGGACCAGGATTACTTTCAATATCACCAGATAAACGTAGAAGAATGATAGCAATAGAAGTGTTTATAAACAATCTTGATCCAAGAAGAAAGTACGTCGAGTTTCCTAACGGTTTATGTTTAACGGTTTTTCTTCGGACGTTTCCATTATAGACAGGTCTTGAGCAAGCGAGTAATTCTGACACGTATAAAATTGAACTGGTACAAGATAAACATTTTTCCTTTTGCTTTTTGAGTATTGAACCATTTAAAATCAAATAAATATACAAAATAATTAATATTTTGCCCCGACTGAACGCCATGACGCGCTCACGCGCGTGTAGGTTGCGCAGGTAGAGGGCTGTTGGTGGTTTGATTTTCATTAGTTTGGAGGAAAGACGCAGGTGGAGTTCTTCGTTGTTGCGTGTTGGTTGACTGAAGGTCATTACAAGATAACGAATTTGTTGGTTGACTATCTGTTGGCTTTGGAGCAATTGTCTGAAAACGTTTGGCCAACGACCGTGTCAGCCATGACTTTCAGCCATTCGCGTTCGTTTTGGTACGGGCAAAGTAGTCGGTGAGGACGTTGGTGACTGATTAACTGGGTGCGTGTCTTTCCTGCCTCGTTTTGTCCTCGAGGCTGTGAATTCTTCTTCTTGTCTTCGTGTTGTCTCCTCAAAAACAGTCTTAAACTCGTCCACTTTCTTCTTCAATGTCTCCATCTTTAGCGTGCATGAACAGCAAACCCATTTCGAAAAATTATCGTTTTCGAAACTTTCTATACCCCTCAAGCGAAAAATCGTTGAAAATACCCTTCTCCTTAGATTGAGCACCATAACGCAACGGCACAACTATATTGTTGATTTATGTAAGCGGCAGTGTTTTGAACAACTAGACAAATTACCATTTTGTTTAACAAAAATATATTTTACAGCAGTCAACTTTATTTCACAAAAATTTATTTATAAACAAAACTTTACTCAAAAACTACTTTTCAAATTAACAAAATGGGAGGTCTATAGCATAAGCCTGTATAAATATGTACTTCCATTTACTTAGGTTAAAAGTTAAAATAGTATATAGGTAGGTAGCATCAATTGGTAGCATTATCAACATAGACAACTAGGGATCCAAGGATTGTGCAGAGTTTCAAAGAGCCATAAGTTTTGAGGAAAATGGGAGTGAAAATGGGGGGAAATTCAGTAAGGAAAACGAAAGATTAATATGGAAGCACTGAAGTACTCTGCGGCGAAGACATATTTTTGTTGAATTTTGGATCCTGTAGGCTGTAACAACATAATTTACAAGTAAATGCAAGGAATGTTTCAGGAAAATCTCTCCTTGATCCTACAGATAAATAATATTTCACGATACGCCGTGGGAAGTGTATGCGTATTTATTGCTGACGTAAATAGATGAGTCATGCATGGAATTATAGCTAGCAGTATTTATATGTCAAGATTGTCAAGTTCTCATGACATTTGTTTTTCGAAGGGGCCTATTATTAACTTCGATTTTGAAAATCGTGTTTTTAAAGCCAAGCGTAAACATACGCAGGCAAATAATGCCCCATTTATAATTACTTGTAACAAGAGACCCTACCAAGCTTTCCAAGAAAATGATCATTGAAACTTTGCTTTTAGTAAAAAAGATTTTATTTGTAATCTTGAGAGAGGACAAAGTTATCAAGGCAATGAATGTTGTGGATGAATAGTTACATAAATATTACGTTGTCGTTGTGTTGAAAGAAAAACATTCGTTAATCGTTATGTTTATAGACCACTTTCATAATTCAGATGAGTTTAAATATTCTTTTATGTGCATCTTAATAAGCCTCATTGACCTCGTTCAGGTTAATAAATTCTATTCAATTTCAGTCACAGAAACGAGGCTGATAAGGCTTATTAAGATGCACATAAAAGAATATTTAAACTCATCTGAATTATGAAAGTGGTCTATACCCAGTATTAAGTTACAGAAGGACAAATAGTAAAGAGTAGTTACATGTATGATATAGTTTAGTTTTGTAAATATTACAGGGTTCATATTATTATTAAATGTTGTGTTGAAAATTTTGTTTACAGTAATATGATTCTACTGTATATGTTTGTACTCTATAATTCCGGACTGTCACTTCAAATTTTGCACATGGGCGGCTATTATACTGTATATTAGCCCAAGTTAAGTAAGTCCAAGTCGGAAATCTGAATTGTTTGGTGAAATAGTATAAAAACTAAGGGTGTATAGTCGGCCACTGCCTTCAACTAGAACACCGACACAATTTTTAAGGGGATTTTTTTTTCAAAGCGGAAATACTGTTTAACTTTCGTTTTCCTAACAATGTCAATGACAATGCATATATAAACAGTACTTTTGTTTACGTTCACACTTCAAACGTAATTATTTATATCACAGAAAATCAGAATTTACATTTATTTTAAAATATACATCCCAAACAATTATATCCCATCAATTTAAGGTATACTGTAAAGTTTAAATTAACACGACTATTGGGACTGCAGGCTTTGCAGCACGTTTATATGATCCCGTTTTATACCATAGAGGTTATAATATAAATCGGATACTATAGTCTACACTGTTTTGATAGTTCATAATACAGATTACAGATCGAATACATGCAGTATACTATATATATATCCAGCCATCGACTTGCACAAGTTTATTGACATTGGCATTGCCCCTATAGTTCATAAGGCTATAGTTGTATTCGAAATAAATATAGCCTTTAAACTGCTACCACATATTTTGTCATAATCATATTCTCGAAAGCAAATGTCAAATAATAATGCTCGGGAAGCGAAAATAAGTGAATTTCTACAATCCTTCCCGTTGATTATCCAGTACTGAAGGCAAGTTGGTAAGTCAGTTATAATGACTGATTTCTCTCCATTTCATCGACATACTTATAGTTATACTATATATTTCTTGTCGCTAGACTCACTACACGGCACGTGTACGAATCTCGCAGTCACCTCGCGGCCACGCAATCGGGTGTTCCGGGGGCAAAGTCGCCAATTTAATGTCAATTCAACGTCTTCAGCAAATGTTTCAAGTTCAATATAAAGACTCTAATTCAGCATAGTTTGTGTAAAGTCGCCATAAGATCAAAAGAATATTTAAAGAAAGATGTGAAGCCCTGTCTTGAAGCACTAAATCACTAAATGTTAATGAAATTTAAAAAGAAACATAAATTGTATGCACCCCCCGGAAAGTTTACACTATGATTGAATGACTGACTCGTTTGAATTTTCGCCACTCACCACTAATAAACAACCTTAATCTTTAAAACTTTCTTCACCTTAACAATGCCTTTGGATATATTTTCAAGGGCTGTTATGCATCAGTCAAATGAAGGTTTGGCTCCTCCCTGTGGTGGGGGATTTGAAAGCTAATGTTTGCTCGGGGGTGGGGCATTGGACAATTTTACCATTGGGCCAAATGGAAATACTTTAGCTACGATATTCCCGGCACATTATCTTGCTTTTAGTAAAGCATGGTTTGTTCTTAATATGGACACAATGCCAATATGATACAGTTTTTTAACATACAGTACATGTGCATAAAATTATTAGTATTTGCTATGTAGTTGTTTTGCCTTGTACCAACATTAAAGTGTTCATGTTTTGTAATAATATTCTCTTTGAAAAGTGGAATAAGTTTCCCCGGGGTGGGGAATTTGTCACTGACTTGTGGCCCGACCACAGGGCATTATTTATTTATTTAATTGATTTATTGGACAAAGCCCAAACGGTAAGAGAGCGAACGGGACTCGAGGTCCCATGCGAGGCACTCCCCCGATTCAAACCATATAGATACTAAAATACATAACAGTACTTAAAATACATATACACGATAATAATACTCGTAAAAAAACAAACAAACAAAAAAAAACACAAAAAAACATATGCCAATTGCTCGTTGAGCTGCACTAATTCAAACCGTAAGTCGTAATCACTTTAAAACGCTCAAATAATATAATAATATAATAAAATAAGATATTGAAAGACCCAATAAAAACTCAACTAAGAATGTAAGAGCATTCGAGATAATGAGAATAATAATAAAACAATGTGCATATGTTTTTTTCCAATACTAATCCCTAAGTCTATGACATGAACAAGTTTGATGCAATGACCAGGTACAGTTCATTTCTACATCATAAAAAGATTTAAATAAATTTAGGTACGTTCTTGACAAAAATATTTTAAACATAGATATACTCCGAAGGTCAGCAGGTGAAGCTGTTTTACACACACAGTTCCAGAGAGGGACGATACGATTGAAGAAAGAGGACTGAAAAGTACATGTTTTACACGACGGGACTAAGCATGAGGGAAGGGTTTTCACAATTACGAGTACGATTATGACTGACAAACGACACATAATTAAAAACATTCAAATCATAATATCCATGCAGTGCTTTGAAGAAAAATGTCAAGTCCTTAATCTCTCGATCATTATCACCTGTTGTTGATCCCCACCATGGTGCATTTGCACCATTTTGACACAATTTGTTAAATTCCCAGGGTCGGCCTGTGGGGGGGGGGAGGGAACGCTAGGATTTGACTGATGCATTACTTTCATAAATCAGTTTATACTATTGAAAGGAAAGCACCATGCATGAGTCCGGCTATATTGTACTTTTATAAACTCTCAAATGATAACAATATAACTTCATGTTATAAACTATATATTACACTCATATTCATAAAGTTCTTCATCTCACAACTATCGTTTATATATATTATTAAACACCCATATTCATATCTGTCATGTGAAAAATATACATATATTACATTTATATTAAAGTAAATTAGTTGTTTTACATCTTTGAACATTGTATATATTATAAAAAGTGTCCATTTATAGTGTTGCATACCACGATTTACATTCTTTAATGCATCCATGCTTTTCGTTTCAAGATTTCGATCAGTTTTACAACGTCGATGCATATCTTCGTCAATTTTTAGTTCTAGCGTAGTGTTGTAACTGAAAGTATTCTTTGTACTGTTAAAATTTCGCTTAAAATTCGAATTTGAAATTAAATCATATATTTATACTCCTTCGCACACTCCTAAACGGCGGCCATCTTGTATATAAAATTACCCGGTTAACAATATATTTTTGCTTTACTGCGACATTCGATTCCGTATCAACGACCAATAAGATTCACTTCCGGTTATGGATTATCCCAGAGCTTTCGATTCTTCCCAAAGGATCGCAGGTTCGGGGAACGAGATTGAAACCCGACATGGTTGAGCCGTAGGTATGTAGGGTAGGTATGTAGGGTGATTTTTTAATTCAAAATGGTGGATTGCATGGAGTCGGAGTGGAGAATTCCATAAGGTTTATGGTCAATTTAAAAACATGTATAAAAGACTTTGTTGAAGTTTTAAAGATTTTAGAATGTTTGTCAGGAAGCACTTTTAATTTTCATGTTCATTTGTTGATTATTTGATTTGTGTTTTTCGTGTACTGTATATTTTATACATTTCAGGAGGTCATGCACTCATGCTGTAATATTTTAACAAACATAAAGGTAGATTTAGTATTGCTATAGAGGTGTTGCACCATCACGTGATCAAATTCTAAAATCTTTAACGTGCAACCTATATAATACATGTTTTGTATGTCAAAGGTTTGAATAATTCATATTGCTTGCGTCAGCATTATTTTCTGATGCCGTTAAAAACTACGTTTTTTCCAAACCTAACGCGAAAAACTTATAAAGCAATATATAGTACATAGTACTATAGCTTTTAAAAGCAATATATAGTACATAGTAAACAGAATATAGACATTTGTTAAAGATTTTAGAATTTAGTCACGTGATGGTGCAACACCTCTATACAATGAAAACCATTGAATTTCAAATGATGAGTTTTTTATGAATCATATAATTATATATTTTATGCCATATCTAATATCTATTAGTCTACTCTGTCAACTCTGATTCATATATAGAAATCACAAGGGCAAGGTTGCATTTTTCTTTCTTTCTATTTGCATGGCAGGCACAATTACTTACTGAATATTGTAGTATTTGCTATGTACAGTTTTTGGTTTCTAATGAAGACACAAAGTGGGTTACTTCATTATTCAAAAGAAAGTATCATAGTACAACTGTACAACTCAATATAAGGCCATTTACAAAATATATTGAACACATAACTTTAATTCGCACAACTGGTCAAATAAACACATGACAAGGTACTTTATATCTTCTATATTAGAAAAAGCAGTCAGAAAAAAATATAAACTGGCCGCAGCCGCAGGTCTTACGCCAAACTTCTCTTGACTTTATATTATTAAACGATCAAGCGGCACCTTTATATATTTTAACTAGCACAGAACGCTGGTACAACAAAACTGCAACTTTAAAATAATAACTTAAACTCTCTCGCCTTTAATATAAACTATCCTATATTAAAATTGTCCTTCTCAAAACAAAACACAATGTTAAACGAGGACTTAAGCAAGTGCTACTCTCATAGAATTTGTGATTTTAGAAACACATTGCATTAAACCTGGGACAATATGTCCAAATGGTCCTGACTGTACGAATCAGTGACGCACCATTATATACAATAATCACGAAAATTTTAAATCTTAATGTAGACAAAAGTTGTTCTTCTTAAATAAAAAGTAAAAAAATATCCTGAGCGGCCCCTTTATTATGGGCAGGCGGGGAAGATCACCAACTTTTTTTAAGTAGCCTAATGTATGCCTGATTTAGCATTAGAGGACAGTTTCCAGCTGTAAGAAATGAGGACAAAATTGTGCTATCTAACATGTCAATTTTAATAACAAGAAATCAATTAATGAATTACC
Source organism: Trachythela sp. YZ-2020 (assembly GCA_016169945.1). Taxonomy (NCBI): domain Eukaryota; kingdom Metazoa; phylum Cnidaria; class Anthozoa; order Malacalcyonacea; family Clavulariidae; genus Trachythela; species Trachythela sp. YZ-2020. The sequence continues at coordinate 182,375 of JADLSH010000340.1, forward strand.
AGAATAGCGAAATCAGGCAAGTATGGTGAAGCAAGATCCTAGCCAACATGACCATAATGAAATAAACATGTATTCTTTATAGTTTATGGAATGTTTTAGCAGTCATTATGTGTATGGCAAACTTGTTACTGGCTGACCAATTTCAACTTTCTGTTCAGATAGTAGAGGGCTGCATATAGCCTGCACCACATTTTAACACATGGACATGCAACCATTGAAATTGAAGACATTGATCTAGCCATTGGGTATAAAAGTTGTATGACCTACCTGACAACAGGCAGTGCTAAATTAATAGTAAGCTTCAGGTCTTTAGGATCAAACTACCAACACTTCGAGCAAAGACCCTTTGTCTAGAAGTTAGTAAAATTTGTCTAGAAGTTAATAGTGAGTAGTCACTAACTTCCAGACAAAGGGCCTTCATTTGCAATGTTGAAGTTCTTGTTGAATTTTTCAGGTAGTTTGATCCTAAACACTTCATGGCACCACATGTTCAGAGTGCTATAATAGATTATATAACACCTTAGTAGATTCTCGTCATTTAATTGGTTGATTATGATCATGTGACGTTGAAATAAAATTTCCAAAGAAAGAACTAAATTGCACGATTCTTTCCATTGCACGGTTGGGTTTTCATAAATTCCATACGTCAAAATCCTAATCGTATCCTGTTCGTAGCTTTTTTAATCCTAGTTTCACAATGAGGCGGATGGAATTTTTAAATGCAAACAAAATGGCGGCCGTAAAATATGTCTTTTACGATAAATTTTCGTAAAGTGAATGCGATTATCTTATTCATTCTTCATTAGAACATTTTTGGGACTATGTGTATTAGATTGGTATATCAATTTTGAACTTCATGGTAACTCTGGTATGTATTTGTATGTTGAATGTTTTCATTCTTGCAATCAATGGTAAAAATATTTTCATGAGGCGAAAGATGGAATTTCCCATTGCACTCATAAACATTCATTATTATAGTATACTATAGAAGACTGTTTCCTATTTTCTGAAAGTAGGCACATCCAGTCCAAACATCTGATTATACATGACATAGAATAATTTTGATTGTAACATTCTAATATATTACACTAATGACAGTAGCTCTATTTATAATCATTGAACATAAACACTTCCTGACATTTGGCTAACTTGGACCTAATTGCTTGTACATTCTGTATCAGAGCACCGCAGGTGGCAGAAGTTAGGAAGCCATGGAGCGACGCTACCTCCACAGTCTATGGGGCTAACTTAAAATTGAAATGTGCACTTCAAAACTTAGTTGAATTAAGAATTCTGGAGTTACAAGCCAATTGCAAAAATTTGGATTTACTGGCTAACAACTAGAATTTGAGCCAGGTTTTAAGAGGAATCTGTCCTCTGAGCTGCACCCATTCTCATCCCCAACACCACAGCTGTGCCTGCATAAGCCTAGCTCCATTTGGAGATTTACTGGCGATTATTGCCCCCACCAAGTCATCCAAACCACCAAAACTGATTATGATGCAAATTTCCCCCAGCAATTTTCCTGTCCAAGTTATTCAATTCGACGCCAGAAGGTGCAGGAAATGACATTTCCAAGCCTCGATTTTTCAAATATTTTTCCCAGAGGAGCATGCATGCCCACAGGCCCCCTGTTTCAGCCCCCCTAAATTCAAATATCTTCCTACTCCACTATTTGAAGGTAAGCATTATTCCAACTTCCAAGCTCTTTTATAAAACATCCAAACACATAAAAAACCTTGCTGAAAACAAGTCGAACTAGTGAACTAGACGTGAGCAGCACGTGGCATGTCACATGTGCGATCGATATAAATATTTGTATATTTGCGATTTAATTGCGAATTGTGCTAAAATTAAAGTTTACCTGTTAGATGATGGTTCTTCTAATGACATTCTGTTCCAGCAACAAAATCATGGAAGAATATAAAGGAAAGATTCAATGAAACTATAACAAAAATATGTATATCTTAATAATACATATTACTTCACTTGACTTAACTATTTACCAGACAAAAACAAAAGCCTGCTATCATTTGTGTGACCCTGGGAGTACTTCATCTTATTGGGCTATATTGCAGCGCCAGCCTCGTATCCAGGCGCTCGTGCTAAGCCTAAGCGGTTGCGTGACGCGCGCGTGGAAACCACTGTGGAAACCAACTAGCCGATATCTCAGCTTTCTGTCGATTTCTGAGCTTTCAAAGCTATCGTTCAATTTTGGGGATTTTTAGCGCTTTTAGCTTGCTTTTCTCGACGAAGCATGGATGAGATCGATGAATCTCTTCAAAATATTACTTTTGAAGGTAAATTTGTATGAATTTTTCATTATATTAAATATATTCGAATATGATTATCTATTAGTGGAATATTTATCAGTTAGACCTGGAGCGAGGGGTTTCCACAAAAAAATTACCCTGAGGGATGAAATATTCCGAGGGCGAAGCAGGGTATTTCATCCTGAAAGGTAATTTTTTGGGAATACCCCAAGTGAAAGGTATATAAATGATATATTATACCAAACCTAGTATGGCTTTTACTTGTACTGGTACGAGCGGGGTATTCAAAAGTCGAATTCCCCACTCAAGCGTGGTATTCGACTTGAATACCATGCCCCGGGGAGAAGACTCAGGGTACAAGTTGCCCGGGGCATTGTATTCACTGAAAAATACTACGGTCGTGTGGTACAAGTCTAGTTCTCTGATTGGACAAACTTATTGTGAGCTATAATATAGTCATGTAATTAAAGAGTACAATGTTGTCTCTTCACAGATTCGATATCTTATAGCACAAGCCAGAGGTAACTAGGTAAGTAGTGTAATATATTAGTGATATGTCTTGAAGACCAGTAAATATTAAAATATAGATATAGCAAGGGGCAAGTGCACTTTAGCTGCATGAAGAGCATATACCTTTGAGATGATATGTTGAAGCTCTGTATAATTTGGTATTGTTTAAATCTAAACAAGTTTATATAATAATATATTGGGCTGATTTGCCATTTCATTTTGATTGGTAGAGAGCTTTGATCTATTAGATGACAGATGCATGCTCATTGGCATGCTCAAGGTTGATGACATTTGTTCTAACATGGCCATATAAAACCCAGAGCATTAGTATCGACAGATACTGTTTTGTCTAATATGTCATTGATATCACAGACATTGAGTGATTTTACTGTTTTTGTTCCTGCATCACATACCAAAGGAGGAAATCCAATCATCAGAGCATAAATCAGGAGCTTTGGTGGCGCAGTCGTCAGAGCAAGCGCCTTTCACCTCTGAGATCTTGGTTTTGATTCTCGCTGGGGACTCATGACACCTATGTGAAAAGAGTCAGTCAACACTCTACCAAAAGTCGTGAATTTTCTCCGGGTTCCTCCAGTTTCCTCCCACAGGCGAATGTTGACAGGGTGGGTTTGGATTAGCCGCAAACTAACCCTTCCATCATAGCTGTGCTCCCTGATCAGACATGAATCATACGGTGGCTGCCAGTGGTGCCTTTAATAAGCCTTCGACTCGATTAAGTCGAGCTGCGTCCTTCGCAATTCAGCTCATCTCTCAGCTGCAAGTAAGGATGATTAGCACATCCCCACTTACTTACACTTACTTACTTACCACTTTCCCACAAAAATCATCATTGGGATCCTTAACTAGCATAGACAGATTTTCTGGGGGGGTGCTCATTGGGATATGCTCATTGGGATAAATGCCAGTAGTGTGATTGAAATAAAGATTTTGAACTAAGTAACACTAAAAACAAGGATTTTGAACTAAATAAGACCAAAAATCTCAAAATTTTCTTGGGGCTTTGACCCCTTACCCCCATTGGCAGCTGTGCCCCCAAACCCCTGCTGCAGCTTGCTCGACAGCGGTACGCACCCTGTCGCTCACCTCCCCTCCTAAATTTTTGGCACCCCCCCCCTAAATTTTCGGCAACCCGCCAGAGCAAAATCTGAAAATCCGTCTATGTTAACTAGTGCATAATTTTGACATATTTTCATATTTCCAGATAATCCATGTTCAGGAAGAAGAATGAAAGTGTGTGAAGAAATTGAACATGTTGTGCTTGCTTAAAATGACTCATTTGTCAAACAGTCTGATTTAAAATGAATTTACGTGATCTATTAAACTGATGCAGGCAAAAATCTTTTATGTATAAAGAATGAAGCTTAATAATTATTAAGCTATTTGTCCTATCTGACAGAAGAATTAAATAATGAATACGCACACAAAAATGTATTGTTTATTGATTTTAAAATTTATAATATAAATGTGTATCTTTTACATACTCTGATTCTATTTTATCAAGACAAATTTGGCAGGAAAATGTTACTGCTAAGTATATGACCAATGGTCAACACTTTGTTGATGCAAATTTCACCATGCATACTTGTTCTGTATAATATATTACACTCTGTCTACAGTCAGACAATTTTACTCATTGAGAGAAGAGTGCTGGGCATCAATATGGTTTCCCTAATTCAGCTTCATGTGCATGGGAAACACGGGGGGGTGAAGGAGATGGTTGCAATGCCCTTCAAGTGTTTTGTATATGTAAGGTACTGCTAAACTAAGTAACTAATAGAGTTGTAACAAGGTTTTTTCAACCATGATAACTTGATATCATCATCATTCATGAAGTATATTTGCAATAAATTTAAGCCAAACAAGACTGAAAAACAGAAAATTACAGCAATAAAAGCTAACTAGAAGGGTCAAAATATGCAAGTAAACCATATTTGCACCTACAATATTTTACAAAATGTCTGTCACTGCTTAATGCACTTATCAATGTAAACCCCGTGGGAGGGAGGCCGGGACAAAGCAGGGGGGTTGATCACAAGAACCATCCCCTCCCTGGCAAATTTGACAGCTTGCTTGTCCGTTCTTGACTCTTTGTTTACAATTGCCATTCCTAGCAATTTCAAGATACACAACTTTTCTGATATCCCTTGATTGGGGAACGCCGTCTTTATATGTCTTTTTTCAAATCCTTAATCTCCTGTCTTGTCAAATCCTTAATCTTCAATTATATTTCGAACACAGAAGTTCGATATAACAATGCTTGTTTAAAGCGATAAAAAAAACACAATACAGCGTAAACATTTTTCATTTGTACGCGAGCATAAACATTATCGAAAGTCGGGCGATAGTAAAACCGAGTAAATGTAGATGTTGGTTAGGTGTTGGCCACAAAGGAGTTACTATACATATTCCGATTCAAGGCCCATTCCCAAAGAGCCAGAGACAGGTTGGATAAAACTAGGAAGTGGACCCCCCCTAGAAGGTTCACATAAGCTACTGCCGAAGTGTTGTCCATGCGAAGTCTCACATGGACACATAATTGATCCTTGGTGAAGCTCTTCACAGCAAAGGATCCTGCTAGAAGCTCCAGGCAGTTGATGTGAAGCTTCTGCTCCATTTGGGACCACAACCCCCCAGTTGTCACCCCTTGGCACACCGCGCCCCAGCCCTCCCTTGAAGCATCTGTTTCGATTACTAGATCGGGAGAAGGGTGCAGAAGTGCACGACCGTTCCAAGCATTCAGGTGGGCTAGCCACAATTGTAGCTCTAGCTTCTTTGGCCGCGATCGACAAAGCTATAGTTGCATCGTAACCCTTGCGTTGAGCCAAGGCTTGGTGTTTCAGATGCTGGAGTGGGCGGTAATGCAGAGGGGCAGGGAAAATCGCCTGTATGGAGGCAGTCAACTTCCCGATCAGCTGGGATAGTTCCCTGACTGAAACTTCGTGATGTGATAGCAGGTAAGTGCAGTGGGCTTTTATTGCTTCCACCTTGCAATCGGGCAGGAGCAGAGTCATACCCTGAGTATTTACTAGGAACCCTAGAAACGCCAACTGCTGGATTGGAATGAAATGTGACTTCTCGAAATTTATTACGAAACCTAGATTTTCTAGCAGGTACTGTGCCGTAGCCATATCTAGTTTCAGACCTTCCTTGAACTGATTCATAAACAAAAGGTCGTCCAGATAAATTATCAGCCGTATTCCGGCTCGGCGAAGAAGAGCAACGACCGGTTTCATTACCTTTATGAATAGCCTTGGGGCAGGCGCCAAACCAAAGGGGAGGCATGCAAACTCTAGGAGTGTACCTTTCCAAATAAACCGAAGGTACTTTCTGTGATCTTTCCAAATCGGAATCACGAAATAAGCGTCCTTCAGGTCGATTTTCCCCAGCCAATCGCGTGACTGTAAGTAAATCGCGTAGAAGGTGAATGCCTTCCATTTTGAAAATGAATCCCGTCCCGTTTTGGCACCAAAAATATGTTGCTTAGAAACTGGCCGGAAATCGGCTTTACCACGTTCAATGCTCCTTTTTCCAAGAGGGTGGCAATTTCGATGTCGATTCCGAATGCGAAAACTGAGGGCGTACTCTGATTCTGTTTTGAATTGGAGGCGAGGTGAACTCGAGTTTGTAACCCCGTACTGTGTCTAAGATGGCGGGATCGAGTGTAATTTGTTGCCAATTGGGCAGAAAACCCCTTAATCGGCCTGCCAAAACCCTTGGATTGGCTAGACGCTGAAAATCGGACTGGAAAGGACTGGAAATTAAAGATTGAACAGGAAGAGGCGATTTCGGACCTGTTTGGTTTCGAATCGATTGTTTTAAATTTGGAACCGTACCTGTTAGATTGCTTTCCTCGGTTCTGAAAAAAGTTTGGTTTTTCCTCTGCGTTGAGAAACCCCTCCGCGATATTGCCTCGTTTGATTCCAACGTTCGTTCCATGATGATCGGGGGTTGAAACCCGGGCCTTGGTTCCATAGCCGGGGGTTGTAGTAGCCCGGGCCTTTCCCGGGTGCTGACGAAAAGGCTTCAAAAACGGTTTGTTGTTGCCGTTGCCATGACGACCACTGCTCATCAAACTGTCCATCTCTTTGGACAGTTTTAAGTCTTTAAAGACCATGTAAAGTCCGTTCTGCGCATGTGCTACGGGGAGTCCCGCGATGTAAACAATGCCCAAATTTCGCGTTGTTTCGACTAAAATTCGACATCTTCTAAATCAGAAACTCGAATCTGCATTTATTTAAAGCATAGCGAACCAGAACACATCATAATTTTTTAAATATAGCGTGTTTAAAATGTAAACAAACGGACGTTGCCGGTTTGTTTGCATCGGGACTTTACATCACCTTTAAAAATCGCCTTTTTAAACTTTTTCCCCAACAGGTCGGATGAGCCAGGGACGAACAGCTCTGGATCGTCAACCAGGTCTAAACATTCAGGCGAAACTTTAGCTAACAAGCCTTTACGGCGGTCAACTAACGCACAATACGAAGCGTTGCCGATCAAGGACATTGCTCGACGCATTCAGCTTCGGCTGAAATGTCAGACTGCCATAGGTGAGATAAAGAACCAAGTGGGTCAAGCAAACTATGAAGCGTTATTCATGTCAAAATACACTTTCAAATTATGTTATTAAGATACTCAATTTCGATTCTACATGTCTGAACCAAAATTAAGTTCTTTCATAACATAATTTAGACCTGCATAACACAATTTAGGAATCCATAATATAATTTAGAAGTGCATAACATAATTAGGAACCATAATATAATTTAGAAGTGCACAACATAATTTAGGAATCCATGCATAATATAATTTAGAAGTGCATAACATAATTTAGAAATGCAAAACATATTTTAGGAATCTATAAATGGATTTTATATCAATAAAAACAAGTTAATAATGTTTGCTGCAGCGATGAACCCGATAGCCGAGCGTATAAGTAGCTGGGGATTCCAAAGCATGCTTTTGCTCTCAACGTCTCCCTCCAGCTCCAACCCCTTGGTTTGTTCCCCCTTTTTTTTTCGTCATCCGTTCTTGTTGCTCATCGGTGTCAGTACTCTATCTGCCAAATCAACTCCACCTTCAGGTGGGTATATTAATAATCAGTTTGCAAGGGTTACATTGGGATATTGTTTCTTCATGTTGGTTTATTACAGGTAAGGGTACACATTGGTGGGTAGTTAGGGTTGTTAATATTATCTTCCCTGTGCCAAACAGGTGACTTGTTGCGGATGGGGATGGAGGAGGTACCATTGGTTGGGAGGTCTCTATGACTCCTCGACCCGTCATCCATCCCCACCGATCTGCAGCGAGCAAAATTAAGTAATTAGTTATGATCTTAGTAATTGTTATCAGCGTCAAATGTTAACACAAGAGAAGAGTGATTTTCCAGGCGGGAAACGTATTCTAATAATAAAGATAAGAGCCCAACATAATGCTTTAAATAAAGCCATATACACACAAAGATATATAATTATAAAAGTTTTAATATAGTGACGTTTCGTTATGCGTATGAATAAATTTAAGTATCTATATTACAAGGTATTAAATTACAGACACAGACAATGAGAGCAGTGCAAGGAGCGGGAATCAGAGTAGGAGAAGAGGGACAAATCTACCTTCAATCATCCACAAAATATATTGAGACTTTTGGAATCAACTCCCCTCTTCCTCCTATTTGAGTATTTAAAGGCTATAATCTTCCTAAAAGAAACATAACATGAAACTAAAACTGCAAGTGTTTCATAGCTCACACTCTCATTGTCTGTGTCTGTAATTTAATACCTTGTAATATCAATAATGGTAAACTACAAGAGGTTTTTTTCCGCATCTCACTCGATTGAAATGAACGTTGAAGGTTTAGGTGGATGGATATTTCGAGTGAAATAATATATACAATATTTTAGACCTGAACGGGAACGGCTGCGAAAAATCCAACTCTAAGTCCTCCGACAGGAATTGAATCTGCGACCCTGCGATTCCGGTGCAGCGCTCTGACCACTGAGCTACAGAGTCCAGTTGCCAAGGGTTAACCACAAGTTCATGTATATATATAGACGCGGGTACTGCGGGTTGTGAAAGGTAAACTACAAGATGTTTTTTTCTGCATCTCACTCGATTGAAATTAAGGTTTCTACCTTAGGACCGCAGATTCAATTGCTGTCGGAGGACTTAAAGGCTCTTTTCCACTCATCGCAAAACCAACTCGCAAGCCCGCTGCGAGTACTTGCATCTAATTAAAATTAACTATCGAGCATTTTGATTGGATAAAAGTACTCGCAGCGAGGGTTGGTTTTTGCGACGAGTGGAAAAGAGCCTTTTTAACGGAACAAACCAAGGGGTTGGAGCTGGAGGGAGACGTTGAGAGCAAAAGCATGCTTTGGAATCCCCAGCTACTTATACGCTCGGCTATCGGGTTCATCGCTGCAGCAAACATTATTAACTTGTTTTTATTGATATAAAATCCATTTATAGATTCCTAAAATATGTTTTGCATTTCTAAATTATGTTATGCACTTCTAAATTATATTATGCATGATTCCTAAATTATGTTGTGCACTTCTAAATTATATTATGGTTCCTAAATTATGTTATGCACTTCTAAATTTTGTTATGCACGTCTAAATTATGTTATGAAGGTCTAAATTATGTTATGCACTTCTAAATTATATTATGGATTCCTAAATTGTGTTATGCATGTCTAAATTATGTTATGAAAGAACTTAATTTTGGTTCAGACATGTAGAATCGAAATTGAGTATCTTAATAACATAATTTGAAAGTGTATTTTGACATGAATAACGCTTCATAGCAAACGACCGGCCATATTTAGCTGGCGGCGGTCCATGGCCGTGTTAAAATTTGCCTCTTTGCGTTTTAGGTATTTTTTAACAAAAGAATCAACCTTTTTCGGTCGTAAGTCTGGATGAAAAGGCACCGGCGTTTCTCCGACCATTACCTTCCTGGCCGGCTTGGACAAACCCTGAAAGGTAGCTGCTACTGCGAACTCAACAATCGGTTCGGCGACCGTATTCGCCGTTTCGTTGTCTTCGAGAACGCTTGGCCCTGGCTTCGGCCCCTTCGCGTTCAGAAGTGTCGGAATCACTGCTCGAACTAGAGCTTGACGACGAACTAGACGATGACCTAGTTGACGAAACATAAGTACGAGACGTAATCCTACGTTTTTTTGCGCCCTTTGAATGTTTGGCTGTTTTAGAAGACCTTTCATTTCGTCTTCGTTTTTTCCCGCCTTCCCTTACAGGCGATTTTTTCCTCGGTGGCTGTTTCACTGGAGTATTTCCTCGCGAACTTTCTCGCGGAGCTAGATTAGGGGCTAGCATTTCCCCATTTTCAAATAAATCCGAAAAATATTTCGTCTGAAAAAATCTTTTGAAGGAGTTCAAAAAAACACACCCGTGTTATTAAGTTATGACGTTTTATTTTTAGTACTTAGGCTTCATCAGCTGTGTATTGTGAGTTTGAAGAATAAAGCATTGTTATATCGAACTTCTGTCTTTGAAATATACTCTTTAATCTGTGCCCATGCCAGGCGCTTGTCGACTTTCCATTTCTCCCCTCGCGTTCCCTCGCGTGTTGTTCAACTTGTTTCGCGCGCTCTTCACGTAACCGTGTAGCAAGCCAAAGCGCCTGGGTACGAGGTCGCCACTTGTTTCCATCTACCAAAGTGACGTTACGTCATTTTTTCCAACTTTGAAGTAAAGTTAAAAACTTTGTAACCAGGGACTTTGTAACTGACCCTAACCCTAAAACCTACCCTAACCACTAACCCAAAACCTAACCCTAACCCTAACCCTAACCAAATTGATGAAGAAAAATCAAGAAAGCGAATATGAAAATATTTGAAAATCGGGAAAATTGCGTAACGTCAGTTTGATAGATGGAAACAAGTGAAAACCGTTGGATCCCGATCCCACAAGGCTTCACAAGGTTTTCACTTGTTTCCATCTATCAAACTGACGTTACGCAATTTTCCCGACTTTCAGAGATTTTCATATTCGTTTTTCTAGTTGATTTTTCTTCATCAATTTGGTTAGGGTTAGGGGTTAGGGTAGATTTTAGGGTTAGGGTCAGTTACAAAGTTTTTAACTTTACTTCAAAGTTGAAAAATGACGTAACGTCAGTTTGGTAGATGGAAACAAGTGGCGACCGCTTCACAAGGCCACAAAAGCGTTGCCTTGGCAGGTGAATGCTGGAACTCGGAAGCCCACATGATATGGCGTTTCTGCAACACCGAGTGAGGGAACGAAACATTTGATTTGTGGAATATTCTCAAGCCTTTAAGAATGGTGAGTAGCCTTTTTAAGTTGTTCATAATCCATTGTATAAAACCCGATTTTCCCTTTTTTTAGCTTGTTTTTAAAATAATAACGCAGGCTTGCCTTTCTATGCCTGCACAAAATTCAAGTAGTTTATAGTGTATAATGTTTTTAGCATTTCCCGTTTATATTTAAAAGTAAATTTGTATTTGATTGCTGCAAAGTCCAGGAAAAAATGAAGCCAAACCTTTTTCTATTTTTGGTAATTTTAGTTCAGGAAATACACTTGAACGATTTTGCAAAATTTAGAAAATGCAGGACACAAGCAGAGATCTCGGTCTCAAATTGTGTTATGAGTATCAGTTATACGTAAGCAGTATTACTCTACCCGAACAACTTGAGACACGAAATATGATATTATAGTGCATTAGTGTGATATACATGATGAAAATGATGCAAATACATAAATAATGTTACCAAATCGACACTGGAATGGTATTTTATTGTCAATATGATGCATAATAACAACAGCAAAAGAGAATTTGGGCTGCCTATACGGGTAAGATGTGTATATTTCAAACAGTTTTAACCTCGTAACATGAACCCCAGCATTGCTTGCCAGGCTAGGCCACATACTTCACACTTGATGGTTTTATAATAGCTAGAGCTCAGTGCTATTGTGGAAGCTGTAGCGAACCGACCCTGTATGAATACAGTCTCCAAAATATTGAAACACAAAATGCAAGGCATGATCCTTGCAATCGGCAAGCATGTCTAGTCATTCTATTCTCAGAGAGAGAGACGTTTGTTTCCAATGTAAACACAAACCTCCAGACCTCCTACATTACAGTGATAATTCATTTTCTTACAATGTTTGGAGAATATAATACAAGCAATCAGGGCTTGAAATAATTAGGGATGAGCCGATAACGAAAAATCCAATTTACCGATACGATAATTTCCGTTACGATAATTTCCGATACGATATGTGGGCGATATATCGGTACAATACAATACAAAAGCATTTATTTTGTCACGATAGGTTTAAATGCAGCACAAGTCTGATGTGGTAGGGCAAACGTATTAAGCTCCCTTACAAACGAGCAAGATTTTCTTGACAAGTTTCTACAACAAGTTAACTTCCCCATATGTATGCTCAACAAGTTTTTCTGGACAGGTTTTCCATGACAAATTTTGCTTGCTAATGTGCATTGAATGTTTAAACATTATATCTATCAGGGGCTATCTGTTAAATGGAATTGATTACGAACGAAACTTGTCTTGATAGTTTTATTGTTAGAACCAAATGCGTCTAGTAATGTCACTCGTTTCTCTTGATAAACGAAGGAAGTGTTATAAATATAATAAGAAAAAACAACTGAAAAGACAAGCATTTTAAATATCTGAAGGGCAGATATATGCCGATATTCATAGATTTTGTCGGCCGATAATCGATAAGCCTAAAAGTTACCGATTATCGACATCTACCGATAAGAAAAACGATTATTGACTCATCCCTAGAAATAATGACCGGACAGGTGCCGGTCATGTTATCTGGTCAAGCGTGTTTTTGCTCAAGCGTGTTTTTTGCATGGACATTACTTGTTTTTGCCCGGTCAAACTATTTGAACCCTTGTAATGAAATGCACACAAATTGACTGGTAATCCAAGGATTTGTTCAGTCAATACTCAACTGACTGGACAGTGTCTGTTGATTGATCATTATTTATGTATTTATAGCTTCCCTCCCCACATTGGATGTGCTATTGATTGCTATTGGTTTTCCTATTGATTTACCCTCTCTGAACATCATAAATTTCCTCCATGGGGGAAGTCAGGAGAAACTTATTTGAATGAGCACTGTGGGAATACTGGCTAGGAGTGGTGTAATCCTAATAATTGTAACTAGGGGGGGGGGCACTTGAAGGGAAGCCTTGGGGCATGAACCACGAGAAAATGTTCTATTCTTGGGTCTTTGAAAGACGATTTCCTGCATTTTAAGTAATGTTTTAAAATGTGTAGTTTAAAATCATATTAAATTCAGAGATCATTTAGTAATATGAAACCACATCATTGCATATTGTCAACCATTTCCTTCAATATGTACTTACTATATTTGCCATACAGTAAACCACTAAGCCCTCCTCCTTTTTACAGAAAGAAAGTTGATCCCATTTCTGTTAATTCTCCACCAAAAATCAAACAAAAAGGCTGTCTCGGTTGTATTTTTAGGTATATAGTTGTTGGCAATAAACCAGTCAATTACCTAGCGGTACATGTACTTTTAGTTGGGCGCTTGTCATGTCGGAATGACTATAGCATGCAACAAAATTACTCATTTTTTTATTCGAAAGATAAAATACACTATACGCTTCCCCCCAAACACGCTACAGCAAAGACCCTGGTTCAGGGCACGTGGTCAACACCTTCATTCGCTTTGTCCCGTGGGGGAGATGGTAGAAGTCTATGAAATACAAATATGAGTTTAGCCTGCGCGCAGGCAGGCTAAGATAAGTTTTGTAACAGTGATCCACGTGTTTGCTTTGACAATCGCGCAAAGATTGATCAAAATGCATGTATGATCGCATGATTTCTTTTAGTTGTTTAGATTTTTGTATTGTACAGAGTATATTAACGTGAATAAAATACTATTTTAAAGCCGGGAAAGCTTGAAAGGCAAAGCGGTGTACGCTTGACAGCGATACACGTAGGAACAACCAATTTTCATTACTGAATCAGACTGATTCCACCCTATTATTTTAACCCTGGAAAACGTTTTATTTGTATCAAACTAAAAGCATTATAATCCGCCTCGTGTAACTGCCAGACCAGAAATGCAACTGACAAGACAATCTAACGAGTAACGTAAACAAACATGAAAAAATATGTCTGTTTGGTTTGGTTTGCTTTATTATAACTACTTTAATTTGGTAATTCAAAAAAAAAGAATACATAATAACCAAACAAGGCTAGACACGAAGCAAGGTGTCATGCAAGGAAGTCCCGTGCAAGGTGTCAGCCGAGGCAAAACAAAAATAATAATGTAAAATTTTAGCTAAATTATATACAATGTGTTAATGGTTAGTTATGACACGAACACGTTCTGCACAACGAATAAGTTCAGGCATGTCTGGATTAAATATGTCAGTGAGAAGTTCCTGTAAGTCTTGTACAGGAATGTCTTAAAGCTAGTAATTGTCAGAAAAGTGTCCAGAGGAGCTATCTTTAAAATAAAGTTCCGCAAATTAACAATTCTATTAAAATACGACATTTTAAAAGTCGTAATTTTGCAACAGGGTATCTTTAGGTATGACGATGAACCCCGTCTTGTTCGACTACAGACAACAGGTGTCAACCTTTCCATGTCAAGTTCGATCAGACCGTGTCGACATTTATGGTAGAACAATAAATCTCTAATCTCCCTATCATAGGCAAGACTGCATTATAATTTAGAAAAAATTACCATGCTAGCCTTAAATTTTCTCGGGTCAAATATAACTATATTGAAAGCATAAATGTCCCACTATTTGTGCAGCTTGAACACAAAAGAATAAGGTTTTCCATGTTTGACATATTTGCTGCAAGCGACAAGCGTTTTTAAAAAGTAATCTGTTCAGCAATGCTCGCCTCATCTGTTCAGTTGAATTAAGGTATTGGGCTGAAAATATTGGTCAACCACCTTGCATGCCTGTAGATTTTATTTTTGTGGAGGTAGCCAATCTTCAAATGGAGCTGGGCTATGCCACATTCTCGTACCCAGAGCTCGTCTTACGCGCGGTCAACAGAGCATGACGAGGGTCGAGGGGTACGAGAATGGATTGCGCCGCAACTGCCGATCAAAATTTAGCCTCTGAACGTATTTTAGTATCTTAGTATTTTAGTTTCAGGTTCACATACACTGCAGCACACTGCAATTTTTGGCAAATTTAAAATTTTACTGTTTCCATGACAGTGTTTCCACTTTCCAGTTTAATTGTCATAAATTTCTTTCATGTCAATTGTCATGTTTATGCGCGTCCGCTGGGTATTTTAGTCTTAACAAGTGTCAAGTGCATATGTTATTTATTGAATACAGAATATAGAAGTGCATTCTGAGAGTGCATTCTTGCAGTTATTCCAGTTAGCCAGTAACTCCAGGCTTAGATAACTAGCTCCAAATGATTTTTGGAATTTGGAGTTAGCAACACAGCAAGTAACTTCAGGCTTACATACCTAGCGGCTAGGCTGGCTCGCTACACATACTTTTTGGAGTTAGGCAGTTAGCCAGTAACTCAAGGCTTAGATACCTAGCTTTTTCATGATTTTTGGAGTTATACCTAGCTCCAAATGATTTTTGGAGTTAGCCAGTAACTCCACAATTCATATTTCAACTCAGTTAGTTTTGAATTACTCAAGTGTATATTTTGGATTTGGAGGCTCCATGGCTTCTTACTTTCTGCAGCCATGCCACCTTGTTCTCAGTTATCCACTGTAGCAGCTATTCCTCTTGTGCTGTTAGATGTTCACCCACGATGATGATTATACATTTCGCTTGCGCGAAAAGAAGCAGAATCTCGAAATAACAAAGTGGCTAGATTACTCAACTCATCCCTTTGAAGCATTTCATTCAGCTGTTCCCGACTCGGGCTGACGGCCATCCCTCCACCAACGGCAGCAGAACTCCCCAGGCCATTGACTCAATGAGTCCCGCGTTCGGACTGTTTAGCTGCTTCCACTACGTTGGCATGAAAATCAGAATCATACTCCCATGCCCACATTGGACACTTGACCCGGGCCTATGTGTGGGGAGAACAACCAAACCACCGTCAGTAGAGGGGCGACCGTCCTGACCCAGTAAATCAACCGGGGAAAGTTTGTGAAGGAGCTTTCTTTTTCAGGACTGTCACTCTCCACGAGGTGATTTTACCGCACCGTAATTATAACGAATCTCTGCGGCTAAACTTCATGCCATATTAATGGACGCTCATGCACTGTAAGTGACATTTTACGAATACGACGATATCAATCGCCAATCGTGGCGACCGGACAGCAACACGAAGACGAAGAACTGAAAATGACTACCTAGTGCCTGGTTCAAAGAAATACGGCTAAATTGAGCAGACTTTATTTCCCGAGTGACCAGCACTGCCCATACTCATGTACATTTATATATAAAGGAAAACAAGTGATAATCTAACCACTTTCGCACAATGTATATACAGTAGCTATAATTATTCTCGTATTTCCTTTAGCAAATACACTATAACAAGGAGGGGTAGATTTCCCATGGAAACGCTGACCTGATTTAGCATGATGTCATCTATAATAAATTAGTCCGCCGACAATAGAATCCATCCAAAAAATAAGCTCGTAAATATCGACATCACATGATGACCCTAAAATGCTTCACTGCTATACATAGCCACTCAGGCATGCCTCACCACCATAATTTGATAGTGTATATGTCGGTTGCTAACTCCGTATGACTGAACTGTAACCAAACAACTCTTAATGAAGTTTTACTGTTTTATTATCACATGTCAGTTTATACACCATCAATATCACACTTGGAAATATAAAACTGTGGTACTGTGATGTTGTATACTGTCAATATCTCAATTCACTCAAGCCCAAGGAACACTTAACGACCCGAATGTTGTGTTCATTATTCATAGACAATTCTCTTACAACAATACAAGTTTTAGAATCAATTATCAGCTAGGTCATTAAGCCCGGTCATATACAACTTCAAATCTTAAGGCCGTTTTCCACTTCACCCGTACCGTAACGTATGCAAACAAATTTAAAATTTTAAAAAATTAATAATATTAATCGTCGGAATACTTCTGTAGTACGCCAACGCCAAAATTAGACTTTGAACTTCTTTTTTTTCATACAACGAGCGAACCCGAAGTTACTGAATTTTTAAACCTATTTTCATCGTGCACGCATGCACACTACGGTGTGGTTGAAGATATAGTTGGAAGCTTTATGGAATTGAGTTCAGTGTAACAGGTGAAAGCATCGTACTAACACCATATTTTCAGAGAGCTCTGTTAATCTCTTGCGACACAATCATTATCCACTGTGGTAGCTGTCCAAGACATCCACTCCAATATATATGGCGGGCACTAGCTACATAATTTATATATGTCGCCTGCTCAGGTAGCTATAGGAGTAAGGTCTCGCATTTCACGCTATCCTGTACTGATATATTTGCATTGCACTGTCATTTCAGACATCTATACAGTCAACATGTAAATCCAACTGAACAGCTCAGGTCTTTCGCGACCTAGCCTTCACGGGAAGCGTCCCGTATCATCATTACCTTTCCTGACGGGGCACTGACTGCCACAACTTTATCACTAATTATTTGCAGCACTTCAAACCTCCCGTATCATCATATCTATTCACGGGACACTGACTACAACGACTTTTATCACGAATCACTTGTAGCAGTTCAAGCCTCCCGTATCATCATATCTAAGCACAGGACACTGACTACAACGACTTTTATCACGAATCACTTGTAGCAGTTCAAGCCTCCCGTATCATCATTACTATGCACGGGGCTCTGACTACAACAGCTTTTGTCACTGATCATTTGTAGCAGTTCAAGCCTCCCGTATCATATCTATTCACGGGGCACTGACTACAAACATGTAATTAAGACTTTAAACAACATAAAACTAGAAGTTACTATCGCAAGTGAAATGCTGCCTCAACGCCATAGCCTATTGCCAAGGGAAGCCAGTTTTTTACGTGAAAACAAATCCTGGGAGGCGCTTTTAAGGAAAAGAAAATTTACGCATTCAGCTAATTTATAGAGATCCGTGGCTACGCTCGCGACCTCTCAAATACCCCCGCGTTTCGCGACCTCCCCAAGCACCCCCGCTCGCTCAGCTTAGCCATTGATCTCTATAAATTAGCTGAATGTGTAAATTTTCTTTTCCTGAAAAGCGCCTGGGTACGAGGCTGGAGGGTGTCACAAACTTGCACTCCCCCGGTCACCCAAGTCACCCGCACAAAACGCATGCAATTTTCTTGTCAATCTTGTATGAATCTTTATAGAATACTTGCGCATTTTGAGATACGTACTAATTGTGTTTTAACCAGATCAATATTAAACGCATCAAGGAAACGGTACGATAAATGCAATACGAACGAGAAACGTACAAATCATGCTGATATTCTGTGCTGAACGCTGAACTGTACGGACGCGTGTTTTAGAGCTCCGTTAAAACCTGCACACATATATATATCTACCTCCTCCTCAGGCCCTTTTTCCCGCGGGCGGGTGATATTTTGCATCAGGGGAAAGAGTGACGAAGGGCCTGCCATATAATGGTCGAAAATCAGGCATAAATGTCGACAATCGGGAATCCAAAAAAATCTGCCTGAAATATTGCCCATCACAGCGTAAAACGATATATTTTCGTGTTTTCCATCTTAGATGGATATATTTTAAAAGTTATTGCTGAAATATGATCCATATTAATCGAAATATGAAACGTTGAATCAAAGTGTTTTTGTCCTCAGTCTCGATGGGCGACAACACCGAAAAATGCACTCTAAATGCGAAGGGTTCAATTGACTTCAGTGCTAGTGATGTCGACATCATTAATGTGTCATTCAGTATGTAGTATGAGTATGTATTTGACTACGAATATGTATAACTTGAAAGGAAAATTATATGCAAAATAATAACAAATATGTATAACAAATCTAAAAGTATATATGCTCATTTATTTTTGCCATCAGTAGCGTGACAGTTAGGGCAAAGTACTTTCCCACCTTCCTTAACCTTTTGTAAGAGCCTACGTTCATAAGAATCATTAACAAACTCTTTCTCCGGACGATTATAGTCAAATAAATGGTGAATAGCTTCTGCCATCTTGAGAACATTAGTTAGCCGGCGCTTCTCTTCGCCTTACCCGCATTTTTTATGCCGCCCGTGCGTCCCTTCCCTAATTTTCCAAGCCCGCTCCAATTAATAAAGCGCCTGTGGAGGAGGTAGTATATATATCGAAGTGAAGCCAAATGTCGGTTAATCAGACGCTTTTATGCTTTCTCAGTGAATCTGATTGTAAAGACTTTGTTGATATTAGTTACGACGGTAGACGTTTAAAATGGAGCAACGATTTTGACTTTCTCAAGACGTTTGTCTCTGAATCGCTTGGCCTAAATGGGAAATGGTGCTCACCTGGAGGTAGCTCAAAAAAATTCACGAGTTCAGATGCTGAATTAACTTTGACATGGTATCGGGGTAAGCAGAATACTTTATTATTTCAAGGCAATGATGGCAATTTGGTTCGTGATAAATGTATTAAAATCTGCCAGACGCGAGATCGACAATCGAAACCGAGTTGTGTCCTGAAGGATCATAACGCAGAGCCGCCTGAGAATGGTGTTGAAATTGCCAAGCATATGGACGCCGCGCCGCAGGTTAGTCCAGATATCTTGGATATTAATTCTCAACATTTTCCGGATTGACGTTGCCCATGTAGAGTTTTGGCGGCGGAAGTTGAAGGAGTTAATCTGGACATTACAATCGTATACAAAAAAATTGACTCGATTGCTAATTCAAATGGTGATTTGTCTGATAAGGATAAAGAAATAGATCGTCTCAGGGGTGAACTAGCGAGTGAGAAGGCGAAGTCCGAAAAGTTAGTTTCCGATGTTGGTTTGTTTATGCGGGAACAGACTTTTGAATTTGAGATCGAAAAATTGAACCAGTCAATTGTTTGTTTGGTGAATAAAATTACTAAGCACGAAGAAATTAATGACTCCTTCAAGCATACTATTAATTCAGGTCCGCATAATAAAGCAGCCATACAAATAGTCCATGTTTGATGAATGGATTTGTTAAGCAGGTTGAGGATTGTACTGATGACACGTATAGTGAACTGCAAACTGCTTTTAAAGATCGCAGCATTCTTGATATGCAACCTATTTATGCTAACAATAAAGTAGGTACTCCTGAACCAGATGTTCAGGTTTTGCCCAAAGAACATAATTCAAAACTGCATGGAGGTATTCAAACATCAATGAATAACGACCTAAATCAACGACGCGGATCATCGCGAATAGCGTTACACAACAGTAGTTGTCGAAGCCCCAAATGTGACTTAATCAGTAATCCACCATCCAATTTTAATGATCTGCATACACCTATTGTTCTCAATTCTAATGATGGTTGTAAAAGCATTGATAAATATTCACAACTGAATGACCCACATGTGCCCATTGTCCTTGATGTTAATGATGGCAGTAAAATCATTGAGAAAAATTCTCAGTTAATTAGTACGCAGCTTGAATGGGTAAGTCGCCTCCCCTTAATAGATTTAAAATCTATAGGGGGTAAAAGTTTTGAGAACAAAGCAACTACACAAAAATCTATTCACAAAGGAACTAAATCGGTCAGGCATATAAGAAATAATCCATTGAGCGCGATACAACAAGGGTACAATATGATAGAACAAAGTAAGAAAAGTGGAAAAATATATGAAGCAAGAAACAATCGAGCTAAATGGGCAAGACATAACTACCATGTGAGTTTTCAAACTCCACCGCGTACTAAACCTGAAACCCTAAACGATTGCCAAATGCCAAGAAATACAAATTTTCAGAAGCGCCGATTAAAACAACGACCTCGCGACTGGCTCATACACCTAGACTTAGTCAGACAAATAACCAGAATGTAACGCCGGAGTTTGTACATATGGTATTTAATGCACATAATCCCTGTTCTCAGCATGACATATCGAAATTAAAAAGAATCCAGCATTATCCGGCTTGGAATATAAATGAGCATTGGGATAATGGTGAATGCCATCATATTCAAACAAGAATAACAACACGACCACGACTTAGAAATACAAATATTAATTATGGACAACCAAATCGAAACAATTTGATCACAATTGCTTGCACACCTATGACTCACCCTTCTAAATCAAGCTTAACAATACATTTTAGCCTGCTGAATGTAAGATCACTTAAAAACAAGGCGTCTCTCGTGCATGACTATATTGTAGATCGTAAAGTGGATATTTTAGCCTTAACAGAAACGTGGCTTTCCTCCGAAAATAATGATTTTGAAATAACTGAGACTACTCCAAATGGATATGCATTCCTACATGTCCCTAGAGAATCCCGCGGTGGTGGTGTTGCTGTGGTGGTTAGGAAATCTCTATGCGTTAAGAAAAATCGCATTGCTGAAAAGTTTAAATCATTTGAATATTATATTGATTTGACTATGAAATCTGCATCGAAGTCCGTAAGAATTATTGTTGTATACCGCCCACCTCTGTCAAAAAAGAACAATCTACATGAAGCTACCTTTTTCGAAGAATTTTCTAAATTATTAGAAATATTGGTCCCGGGTTGTGGTAGTGGAGACGTCCTTTTAACGGGAGATTTTAATTTTCATGTCAATGATGTAAACAATGTGTCGGCAAAGAAATTTAGAAACCTAATTGCATCGTTTGACTATAAAAACCACGTGATAACTGCTACCCATAAAAAAGGATATACGTTGGACCTCATATTGACGAGATCAGATGACAAATTTGTATCTGGGGTAAATGTAACGGACCCTGCTATTTCTGATCACTCGGCAGTAAATTGTAAGCTAATGTTTGCTAAACCACCTCCTGTAAGGAAGTCCATTAGCTTTAGGAACATCAAGTCGATAAATTTCGACTTGTTTCGTGCTGATATAAGGAAATCTGTCCTAGCCGAAACTCGCAATACTGAAACTGATCATGATATTTCTGCCCTTGTTGACTCTTATGAAAGTGTACTGGCAACGTTATTGGATATGCATGCACCTGTTAAAAGTAAAACAAAAACATTACGCCCAATCACTCCATGGTATACTCCTGAAATTCAAGAACAAAATGTCATAAAGAGAAGGTTGGAACGCCGCTGGAGAACCACACAACTTATGGTTGATAGAGAGCTATACACGCAAAAATGCGCTGAGACTACCAGTCTTATCGTGAATTTAAAGTCTAATTATTATAAAGAGATGATAAATGATTGTGGGTCAGATCAAAGAGAACTTTTTAAGAAAATAGAAAGAATGTTTAATGGAACAGTTGAAAACAAAATAGATACTATTAGAAATGAGTTACCAACACATTTTATTAATACAACATGCACAAACACCATGGAAACAACATTACCATTGACATATGGTGAGCTTAGATCATTTGTACCTACAACTACCAAATATCTGTTTGTTCTCACTGGAAAAATGGCCCATAAATCATGTGTTCTTGATCCAATTCCTGCGAAGATCTATATGGAATGCTCGATTGACTTGTTATCGGCGATTACGAATATGATTAATATTTCTCTGGAAACAGCTACTGTACCTAGGAATTTAAAATGTGCGGCTCTCGAACCAAGATTGAAGAAAGATAACATGAGTACTGATGATTATTCCAGTTTCCGTCCCATTTCAAACCTTAAGTTTTTGTCCAAATGTCTAGAGAATGTGGTAGCTACTCAGCTAGATCAACACACCTCGAGAAACATTCTGGGCGATTCCCTTCAATCTGGATTCAAAAAACACCATAGCACTGAGACAGCCTTGGTAAAGGTTCAAAATGACATTTTACAAGCCATTGACAATCAAAACTCAGTTATCCTAGTTCTTCTCGATCTTTCTGCCGCATTTGATACGGTGGATCATGAAATATTATTGCGTAGACTCTCTTTGAGATATGGAATCATGGGAAAGGCTCACGAATGGTTTAAATCATATCTTATAGAAAGAACAGCTACGGTATATATTTTGGATGGCAAGTCTACTGCGCGGACTGTATTATCTGGCGTCCCTCAGGTTAGCATTTTGGGTCCAATGCTCTTCTCACTTTACATTGCACCAATAGGAGAAATTATGCCATCATTGGGCATGGATTACCACCTCTATGCTGATGACACACAACTATATATCACCTTTAAATCAGATGACCCAGATAAACTAGCTGAGGCAAAGTTAAAAGTCGAGGATTGTATTAGGAAAATAAATGAATGGCTATCTGAGAATAAATTAAAGCTAAACAGTGATAAGACAGAGATAATGTTGCTATCGTCTCGTTATCGTCCATGCCCATTTTCAGCATCTATAACTGTTTGTGATGACGTCATTGATCTATCCCAAAAAGCAAGGAATGTTGGCACTATTATGGACTCACATTTAACAATGGAAACACAAATAATAGCTGTGTGCAAATCCGGATTTTACTATCTGAGGAAAATAAGTAAAATAAGGAAATATCTTAGTCCTGAATCTGCAAAAACTTTAGTACATGCTATGGTTACATCACGATTGGATCATGGAAATGCGCTTTTGTATGGTCTACCAAATACTCTTTTGCAACGAATGCAGAAAGTACAAAACGCAGCAGCACGAATTATCATCTTGTCAAGAAAAAGAGATCATATATCACCTGTCTTGTTTGGATTGCACTGGCTGCCGATAAAGGAAAGAATTGAATATAAAATTCTATTACTAGTCCATAAGGCCCTATCTGGAACAGCACCGTCATATATTACCGACATGCTGAAGGTCTATGTTCCTGGGCGTAATTTACGATCTTCAGCTGATAGAAAGTTGGTAACACCTAAGTACAACTCAGAATACTATGGTGGACGATCTTTTTCTGTAGCCGCACCAACATTGTGGAATAACTTACCACTGGAACTAAGATCATTCGAGTCCGTAAACAGTTTTAATTCAGGACTGAAAACACATTTGTTTAAAATAGCATATAAGGATTTTATATAACTTTCACTTAGATATTGTGAGATAGTCGATTTTTGATAATCCTAAATTAATCGCCTTTTTAACATAATTTAACCTAAACTAATCGTCTTTTTAATCATATTTTTAACATTGATTTTAATGTGAAGCGCTTCTGGACATTTATGGAAGATGCGCTATATAAAATTTAAATATTATATTATTATTATATTCGTCACGCACTATGTAAAATATTCGACATACTTCAGTCTATATGAGAGTATTATATTTCCAACAACAAACATTGCTCCTTCAAGACTTGACGATCGTAAAGCGCATCGCTCTAAAACATCTATACTCTGCAATACTTTGAGCGAACCATACGTGGGTATTTATTTGTATTTGTGAGAAACTAAAGAGAAACAAGAAATCAGTGTTGAATGATAATTCAGACATAAACGCGCAATAGCGAACTAATAAATATATTAGAGTTCAAGGGTCAGCTGTCACATATTCTTGATAATTATTACACTGTATTACAGTCGATTTCAACTCACTTTTCACTCAAATGTTCCAAACTTCGTTCCGAACTTCGGAAATTCGTTGCGAAGTTCAAAAGTTCATAATGAAATAACATGGCATGTTGTAAACAAACCCTCTGATTGGTTACTAGAGAAAAGGCAGCCAATCAAATGCTCAGTTTACAAACCGGTTCTGAATTCATTATGAACTTTTGAACTTCGCAACATTTGAGTGAAAAGTTAGTTGAAATCGACTGTAAAACGGGTCAAGTTTTTACAAGAAAACCGAAGAGCTTAGTTCTCCCTACGTCTTGCAATATTTTAAGATGATCCTATAGCTCCTCGTTATTATACTTCGATTTGATCCAAACGCTTGAACAGATTCCATATCAGTATTCAGGGAGACGTATTCCTGACGACAAATAATATGAGGGATATTATATTTCCAACAACAAACATTGCGCCTTCAACACTTCATTCGGCGCATCGCTCTAAAACAGTAAAACATCTATTGTGGGAAACTAAAGAGAGACTAGATATTAGTGTTGAATATAATAATAATAATCTTTATTCATCAAATACCAATACAGGCACATATGAAATTACATGAAAAAGATACAAAACGTATCGTTATAATAACTATAAAATATTGTAAGATTATAAAATATCACACTCTTTATATTATACATAATAATATACACGTTTACGCAATGTACTGTTTATCATATAATAGGAGAATATCATGGAACTTATCGTGAATATTTAAAATATATAAAAACAAATTATTTGTATCAAATAAGCGGAAAGAGCTATTGATACTATATAAATTATTTAAAAAAGTGTTTCGAGTTTCTGCAATTTTTTTATTGGAGCATGACATTAAATAGTGGAATTCATCTCCAATTTCATTCGATTGACATACAGTACAAATCCTTTCATCGTATGGCGTTTTATTATATCGGCCATATTCAACCGGTAGTTTGTGTGCGGATATTCTCATTTTTGTTATTGCTTGACGATGTTTAACATTACATACTTCATGGAGATATTTTTCAAATACAAATTTATTCTTAACTTGTGCGAGGGTTCTTAATTTACCACTGTAACGACTTTGTTCAATCTGATCTTTCCAGAAATCAGTGAAGTAGGCAAATAACCTATTTTTTAAATATTTACCTAGATTATGTAAACTTTCAAGTGGGAGAGAAATACCGTTTAGTGATTCCAAATCACACATTTTTAAAACATAGTTTGTGAATTTAATAGCCTGAGTATTTGATCGGATATTAAAACTCGCTGTCTCTCCTACAAGAGTATTCATATAATCCGGAGTTTCAATTCGTATCCAATACTTTGTCACTAAAGTAGAGACCTGTACTATTAGAGGAACTTTACCCAGTTCACCATATACTGCTAGGTTTGTACTCTTAGAGTGGACTCTAGTATACGTTTAAAAATTTCAACTGTAATGATTCCAGTTTATTTACCATATTGAGAAATCTCTTTTGGAAGAGTTCAAACGAAGAGATTTTACCTAATAAACCTACACCCAGATTTCACAACCATATAATAAAACTGGAACCACCATTGAAGAAAATAGTTTTAGTAAAGTTTTAATCGGTATATTCTCTGCATTTGAAAGTTTGTGCATTAGGCAATTGTAAACACGTAATGCCTTGCTGTATAACACTGTTATCGCTATCTTAAAATTACCAGTATAATGAAAAGTTAATCCTAAATACGTATATTCGTTTACACAATCCAGTAGATTAGTTCCGAAGTACCACTTGAACGAGATAAATTGTCGTCTTTGGGACTGTGTCCCGAATATCAGAATTTTCGGGTTTTTTAGGTTAATTTGTAATTTCCATTTCTTAGTATATAATTCAAGTTTTTGAAGGCATTGTTGTAGCCCAGATTCTGATTCTGACATTATGACCAAATCGTCGGCATATAATAAACAACTCAACTCAGTGTTTCCAAACTTCAAAGGTTCACAGGTAGTATTAAACAACTTAGGTATATCATTGATGAAGAGGTTAAACAGAGTTGGACTTAGATTACATCCTTGTTTCACACCAATATGCATGGGATAATTATAATTGAGACACAAACGCGCAATAACGCGGAGCTCTATTTATTAGAGTTCAAGAGTCAGCTATCACATATTCTTGATAATTATTACACTGTAAACAGGTCATGTTTTTATAAGAAAACCGAAGTCGTTAGTTCTCTCTACATCTTGCAAAGTTGCAATATTTTAAGATGATCCTATAGCTCCTCATTATTATACTTCGATCCACCCAAACGCCTGAACAACTCGACTTTAAATAAAATATTCGACGACAAGGCAACCTGGTAGAAGACAAGGGTCACAGAATACAACGTGCCAGCAAACACTCGCTACTCCGGTAGACCAATCGATTAACGAATCAAACTTTGATTTTGAAGCAAGATTGAGTGTTTTCTTAAATTCTTTGATGTAGTTGAGATCTGAATTTGGCGGCCTATAAAAAACAAGAAACAATAGCTTTTTTTTCGACTCCGGGCGAATTTCGCAGGCCAACATTTCAGTGTTGTTACTTTCAAGATCCATTCTACGAAGGTTAAGGATGTTATTCCGAATTGCTAGCATGACCCCACCACCGATTCTGTCAACCCGGTCCTTTCGATGGACAATAAAATTATTCCCAGGTAAAAGTTCACAGTCCGCGATATCAGGCTTAAGCCATGTTTCTGTGACAGCAATGATGTCAAAATCAGTTACCAGTGATTGGAATTCACTCGTCTTGTTGGACAAGCTACGTGCATTGAGGTAGAGACATCCGATGTTGTGATTATTTCCAGCAGGATTTTGATTGTCGCTCGTGTCAGGACCAGGATTAGACGCAATATCCATGTAGATGGTGATATCAACATCTGCATGGGAGTTTGGAGAAGAAAGACAGGTGTGGCCGTGTTTAAACCAAACTGTGATTTGAGGAGAGCCAATCCTAAATTGTCGCTTCCTTTTTAACAGTTTGATCGCTGATCGGATATACAACATTTCAAGTTTTGTGTTAACTTTAACTCTGATCCTAAATTTTCCGTGAATCACTGATTTCATAACCATTGCATTGATACCAGTTTGTATATACGGTATATTATCAACTTGTGAAGAGAAATTTATCATAAAGTCTACTTCATGAGCAAATTGACCAGGTTTTTTTGCAAGAGGTAGCGTATAACGTTGTCTGAGCAAAAACAGATTGTACAAGAGAAATTATGGACAACAACAAAGCCATCAGTTTTAAGAAAACCAGTAACAACGAAACGTGTTTACTTGCTGCCATGTTTCACGTTGATGGTGGACAAGGACAGGCGCACTGCACACCAGATTTATAATTCACAGAGCTAGACGCGATTGATGTAAATGAGGGGAAATCCCTGAAATTGAGAACAAGTGATGAATAGTCACGCTACAGTGACGCAGTAACCACAAAACTTTAAATAAGTCACGAAATATTGCGCCAATAAAAATAGAAAACGTACGAAAATGTTGCTATTAACGAGATAAACACAAATCCAAAATATAAAGTTCACTTTAAACACCAAAAAACCAAGATACAACGTCGTAAAGTTGTTGCTATGGAAGGCGATGCCAGACAAAATTTGAATTTAAAGTTCAAACGGTCAAAAAAGTCAAAGTACAATAAATCACCAATAGTACATCCAAATGATATAAAATTTACACACGAGATCAGGAACACAATTTATAGTTCACATAGAAAGTTTCAAGCGAATAGGACCACGATGACGGAGATATTCTATACATGAACCAAAATCCCGGTTTGTAACGAGGGACGCTGCAGTATGATACAAAATTACCAAAAAACAATCCAATACAACTCCTTTCGACGAGTTTACACCAATTTGAAATTATGACAACTAGACGAACCAGGTCTTTAGCTTTAATTTGACCTAATTAGATCTTAATCTCCATTTACATATGATTACGAGCATTTCGAATAGCAGTATTTATTGAAAAATAACACTATTTACATTGAAATTCGTCCACCAAAAATAGAAGGTACCAATAAAGTTTTAAATTCAACGGCAAAGACGACACGAAAACTTATTTTATCGACAAAAAGTCATATTTAACCCTCGCAAACGGCTTGAAAAGACTTCACTTTTGGCGCGAATATCCCATAATTCATTGTGATCTGTTATTACTTAGTTCAATACCAATAAACATTTGGTCAAAATGACCAAAAAAGAATTTGATAAATCTTCCAAGTATAGTTTTAACCAATAAAAAATTGGTTAATTCAAACAAATATTTATTTGGTAGCCATTTTCCCGCGCGCTGCCAATAACAGCAACCAATTTTAAATTGGTTAAAAATAGCTTAACAATAAACATTTGGTCAAAATGACCAAAAAAATATTGGTTGAAACTACCAATTGAGTTTAACCAATAAAATATTGGTTGAATTAACCAATATTAATTGGTAGGCGAAAAAGAAATTGGTAGTTTTAACAGAAATTTTTTACAGTGTACTTGAGAACCATAACCTAACTGGGATTCGGTTGATAAAACTAGAATAGTGAGGCGAATAGTGCGAATAGTCGACGAATAGTACGAATAGTCCGCGAATAGTCGACGAATAGTACGAATAGTCCGCGAATAGTCGACGAATAGTCCGCGAATAGTCGACGAATAGTACGAATAGTACGAATAGTCGACGAATAGTCCGCGAATAGTCGACGAATAGTACGAATAGTACGAATAGTCGACGAATAGTCCGCGAATAGTCGACGAATAGTACGAATAGTCCGCGAATAGTCGACGAATAGTACGAATAGTCGACGAATAACACGAGACTTTGCAAGGCTTTGCACCAGTGCTGTAGAACTAAATTTACCGGAGGGAGGGAGCTCTATTGACGAACATGAAATCCTGAAAACATTCGTGATTAAATATTTGTTAAATATTTGTTTAATAGTTCCCTTTATACCTTTAATATTGATTATTACCTTTGATATGATTTTCGAAAGTAGAAGGGGGACTCAGCCGCCCATAGCTTGAAGAAGGGGGGCTTCGCCCCCCAGCGCCCCCCTCTTCTACAGCACTGCTTTGCATATCTTAAGAATTGAATTACTTGCAAGTGTAATCAAGAGGATTTTTTTAATAACTGGCCAAAAATTACAAAAATTTATCATAAATTCCCAATAAATCAATTACACTTAATATTGTGACATCAAAGGCTGTAGAGAACATAATATTCCGCTTCGTACTATCACATAGTCAATAGGCAATAAAATCCCCACATTATTATTAATGAAGTACTATCCGAGCAGGTGTGAGCATTTTAATTCCGAGGACGCGCACGAAACTATTTTCCGGAAACAAATATAGTGTATAGTTTACCAGCGATGCGGGATGAAATCTTCTCGCTCCACCTAGCTAAAATCATAGAAACAGGCCCTAAAAATCGTTAAACCAACGTAACGCAACTCATATTTAAATTTTTAACCCATTAATGAATATATATGAATATATGTGTATATATTCATATATATTTGTATATATTTTCATATATATTTGTATATATTTTCATATATATTTGTATATATTTTCATATATATTTGTATGTATTCATATATATTCATTAAAGGACATTGGCAACGAAAATTTTTATTGGCTTATTTAATCTTACTGGACCACCTAACTATGAGAGCGTTACTATTTTTTTCTGTAACATTTTTGTTTGCGAGTAAAGTGCAAGTAAAATGTGATAAAATTTGCTCATCGCCGCCATTTTGGATCAAATTCTCAAAAAATTATCTTTGGGGTCAATGACCTTAGTGACGTCATTGGATGGGTTCGCTTCAAAACAACATAGGGATCTATATTGCGTGAAGGTTTTGGTAACTAAAAATATGTCTTTTTGCGCGTTATAATGAACAAAAATTCTCACAACCAGGCAAGGGAACTAAGGAAATGCTACAATATCGGGTAAAGCCATATTAAGCGTGTGAGAAGGAAAGGAATGGCGAATTTTACAACTTGCGTGGTTTAATTGTGTCACGCGTTTGTGAATGATTGGGGTATTATTGAAGCTATACTATAGTATTTTGTGTCAATTGAATGAAAAAGCCTTGAATGTTACTGAAAAATAAATCTGGTGCAGAATTATTGGATGCAAGTAATATTATTTTGAAAACAATCTATATTCAAGTTCTAATGATTATTAAAGAATAGTTATTCACGCGATTCATATGATTATGAAGTTTTGAGCTTCTATTGTTTTGACGGGAAATATGAAGCTGTCAATATAGTACATTATTTAGTATATCTAGCTAGTTTATAGAAAAAAGCCAGACAAAAGCTGTTCTCTGGCTTAAATTCAGTTTCATATGTGTGGCTAAATAGTTTGGTGAATTATACATGATGAAGCTGGTAAAAATATTGCCGAAAATGTAGCGATTCCCATTAGGCCAATTAAAAAAAGTTTTTAGTTTTTCATCAGATTTTTTGAGAAACTTGGGGCGGGCGGGCGGATTTTTATTTTTTTTATTATTTATTTTTTAATAGCGTAAGTAGTATATTTCCCTTTTTTAAAACGGGTTAAAAGGTTGTTTTCCATTTCACACATTCCAGGGGCTTCAAAACTTGTGTTCCTCTTCGTATTTGTACGACAAGGAAAGGCCATATCAGTGGAAAGGCATGTTGAAACAATATGGCCGCCAACGTTCGGTTTCCGACTAATTCCGATTTAATAATAATAAAAAAAATTATTTCGGGCGGCCAATTTTTCAGGGGCGGGCGCCGATGAAAAACTAAATACTTTTTTTAATTGGCCTTACAGTAATTCAGTAAATATAGTTACTAATTGCGTCAACACACAATATCAATTATAGAAGTGAGAACTCTAATATTTTTAGATCTTTTAGTTCTTTTGTTAATTTGTTATACTCTTTTTTACGAAAACTCAAGACGCGCAGGGAATGGGTAGGGAATAACTGATCATTAAAATAGAAATTAATAATTTAATGCGTTGCCGCACTGAAGACTTGCTGTTAACTGACATACCGGTATTCTCTTCGCTTTTCAAAATGACTGTAGTTGTATTTAATATCTGCGAGACCAAAGACTACTTAATATCCGCGTTCGCCAACTACGGCCAAATTATCCTCGATAACCATACTTACCAATTTGGAAGGTTAGGTGCAAGCTGTTGACCGAGGTGGCCTGGGAACTAGCGGTGGTACTTGGATTAAGGAGAGATCCATGCAAATGGCATCTTCAACTGCCAACCATCCTCGGGCAGCTTGCACCCATCACACCAATACAATTGGTGGTAAATAAACAAAATTAAAAAAAAATACAACTAATGAATATATGTTGCGCGAGCGCACACAAGGCACACCTCAGTCGCGGCACCCAACTTCCGGAACACGCATGGTTCTCTAGCTATTAACTTTGGTTAATATGTAACCTCATTAATCTTGTTTGTTTTATACTTTTATTTCGATAATCATGGGTAACTTAAATTTGCACTATGTCAATACAAGCGATGAAGCGATATACTCTACAACAATCAATAATATACCTTGAATGCGAATACAGCATGCTATTTGTAGTTTGTTTTATGTAATAGCGCTTCTTTATACTACACTGTCCAACTGCATTGAAAGTATAAAAGGAGTAGTTCAAATCTCAATGATGAACTATCCAAATTTTTAGGCCTTTATTCTTGTGTATTTTGAATGTATATATAATTGCGCCAGCTACTTAGGTTTAATAGTTAGTATTAGTATAGACTACATTTATTTATTAAGCTTTGCCGTCTAACAATACATAAACAGTTATTAACACAAGACTACATTGTGACAATTTTATTTACTGTTGTATTTTCAATAATAATTGGAACTGGTAACTGAACGTGCTGATAGAGATTTGATTGTTTTGCAATTTGAGCAATTTTTATGCATTTACCAGCGAGACATTCAGGGGATATAGACAATAATAGCATAACATTGCATAAGGATTTCCTATGTGATATTCGAATTTATGCGTCTATTTCACACGGAATTGGAAGAAATAGTATCAAAAGTAGTGGTACAAACATGTTACACACTTGTTAAAACCTTTCTGCCGTCTATTTTGCCGCAAAGTTTACCGCGTGTGGTAATACACTATAGAGTTTATATTAGAGAAATTGTGTCAACCCATCCAATGACGTCATTTAATGTATTCATGCATAAATTAGCATACGCCGTTTTTTTCAAAATGGCCGGACGACTGTTGAACTTTGTCACAAATTTTCTCAACAACTAAATGCGATGGACAAGGGAAACTATGAAATTAAGTATTCCGTAGGCATGCTCTATAAATATAAGGAATAAAAATTTTCGTTGCCAATGTCCTTTAATGGGTTAACTATTCGTCGACTATTCGTACTATTCGTCGACTATTCGCGGACTATTCGTCGACTATTCGCGGACTATTCGTACTATTCGTCGACTATTCGCGGACTATTCGTACTATTCGTCGACTATTCGCACTATTCGCACTATTCGCCTCACTATTCTAGTTTTATCAATTACCATGACATCACGAGGAATCGATTGCCGGTACTTTCAATACACTAGGGTGCAAAGTCGCGGAGATTTTAGGTTCCGAAGTTTGTACTGTGTAAACCAAAGGTAGGAAAGAGAAATGAATATTTAATTAGTTTGTATTATTGTTAATTTGTAAACAAATACAACTACAGAGGTGTTTGAAAGGGCTAAATCGGCCGCGTAGCGTTAAGCAAACACAATTTACTTCTCTAAAGAGATCGTAAAACGCTGAATCGAACGATGGTATTGTCATCTACATAGCATGCACTGAACCGAAGATATGAAAACTGCAAATGTCTAAGACGATATCGTCTTAAAATTGTTAGGCGATAACGATAAAGAGCCATGTTGATTTTTGTTTATTAGCGTGGAGAGGAACGGATAAATGCGATTATGAATACAGCGTTCCATTACTTTTGAAATAATGTTCAACAAGGAAATAGGTCTGTTTGCTTTAATATTTCACAGCCTAACAACCTAGTACTACGTACTAAATGTTTAAGGGATATTGACAATGGAAACATCAATTTTTCTCAAGAGTAATTTGTAGCCATGCAAGTATCACATTGGTCGTTGGTTTGCAATCTGTACAAATCGTGTACGTTTTGTGATGCATACAGAATTGAATCAGGGGTGAAAATTATGAAATGGACAATGAATGCGAAACTATTGTTTTTTTTACAAAGTCAAGGACGTTATAGAACGTTACAATCATTCTAATCCTGCATGTATTTATTAAATCGTGGCACTGCGTCTGTGAATAGTAAATCGGATAAAAAAGTGTAGCAAAACAATGTCGTAAATGCCATACAGCTAAGTAAACGCGGGAAAACGAGCAAAAATACTTTTGCCAATTAATCAAAGTATTTTTTACGATACAAAATATATATTCGTGATGACCAGAGTTAGCTTTAGCTTCTGATGCACTACTGGTCAGTATGACTATAAATTAATTGGAAACAAATTTGGCTGACGCCTGATGCTTGTTTATAACATTGCAAGCTGATTCAAAATATTTGAATATAACTTGCATACATAGTATTAAAGCATAGAATACGCAGGGCTCGAAATAACGGCCGGTCAACGGACATTGTCCGGTCAGAATTGAGTATTGACCGGACAAACCCCTTGAATGTTTAAATAAAAAAAAATAAATAAATAACAATTCGTGCGCTTTACAAGAAAATTAAATTTCATCAAAGAGTTGTTTTTGTGAAAGGATTTGACTGTGTATGTAACTTGTCTGATAATTAAGCATCATGTATTGTAACGCAGGATCTGAACGTCGTTATTAAAAGGCAGGGCCGTAGCTAACCCCTGATGGTTGGGGGGTGCAGATGAAAAATTTCCGAATGGATCTCTAAATTTCCGAATAACATTGTTCCGAATGTATTTTATACGGATGTTCAAAATTAGTTTACAAGTGATTACTGAACCCTCGGTTAACGTAGCGTACGTATAAAAAATGTCAATAAGGCAATACGCATACAGACCTTTAATTAAGATGATCCTGCTCCTTGCGCCGAAGGCACAAGAAAATTGTAAATTTTCGGGTCCCTGAAATGGTATTTTCTGGGTGAACGTTTTATAGCATTCAGAGTTAAGTTATAACCAGTGGCGTAACTACTATGGGTTGAGACCGGGCGAACCCGGGGGCCCCCAACCCAAATGGCCCAAGGGGGGGCCCCCAGGCAGCCAAGCTCAGACTCAGGGAAGACTCTGAGAAACGAGAAATGCACGAACGCAACAACAAAATATATATTCTTTCTTTATATATTAAAATGTCGTTTTCTGACCGTCAGAATTCTGTAAAATCTTCCAGGAAATTGCATTTCAGAGACTCGAGATTTAAACATTTTCCGGGAGGGCATGCGTCCGGACCCTCCTAGAATGCTCGTGCCTTCGGCGCGAGCTTGTGCCTTCGGCACTCGTACTAGGGAGGGCCTTCAAAATTTGTGAACCGGGGGCCCCCTGATATAACGTTACGCCACTGGTTATAACCATCGTAAAATACACAATTTAGACTGCATATTTCAGCACTATAAAGTCTATATAAAATATTGGAGCTTGTTATGTGTTTTCGAACTTGACTATGTTTCTTTTTTCATTTTGGCGACAATAGTAGGAACGTTTATGCCTCATGGCTTCAGTGTATGCATAATTTAATTTTGTCGGGAAAATGTGATTTTTATAATTTCGTCTCTGATTCTGCTGCAGCATCTATTAAGTTTTTTATGCTAAACTATTTTGTCATCTTTGACAAAAATATCAGACTTTGCAACAAAACTGAATTAGAATGATCGCGTTGGAAAGAGTTTTATAAGCTCATCAACATCACTTTTCGTTGGGCAGTTCAATGACTGCAGAACGGTTGAAAGGGATTTTTCGTTCAGTTCAAACAGTTAAGTTTTCAATTTTCAGTTTATATCGCTATAATTGCTTTGGACCACAATTTCAGTATTTCCGATTAATTTAAATAAATCAATGATTAGTAATTTTAATTCGGAAAATGAAGTTCGTATTTCTGACACATTCCAATGGAAATGATCTCAATAAACACACAATTCAGTCGCTTTTGTAACTTTGGACTGAAACTTCGCACTTCTGAATAGGATTCAAGTTTCTGAATACGAATCTCATAGTTTGCGAGTACTATATCAGTCTTCAATGATTCAAATTTTGTTATTTTATGTTTCAGTTATTTTCCGAATGGATAAGTAATTTTCCGAACATATCAATTCTCAAAAAGTTGGGTGGGGTGAACCACCCCCTCGCTACGGCCCTGTTAAAAGGGTTAGTGTAGGCAAAATATTTGTCCGTCCAGAAATGGGTCGTGTCCGATCAAAAAAACATTTGACCGGACAACGTAACCGCCGCATGTCCGTTCGTTATTTCGAGCCCTGATACAACAAAAAAAAACATGTATTTGAAGCTTATTTACTTAATTTTAACAATTTTGGTTACCTTTGTCCATGGTCATGGACTGATCCGAATGTGAGTCATCCCAAATTTTGAATAATCGCGGGAATTATAAACAAGCGTTGGCCGATTGTGAGGTTGCCTATGTTGCGAAAAAATATTTCGCGTTGCGTTATATTTTTCTCTTTTTAATTGTAGCATTCTATGTCTCCTGCAACTCTACCATTTTGAATACTGTTCTTAGCGATCCCGCAATAGTTTAAATACAGAACTGTCAACTGTGTAGAGAATGTCTCGTGTCGCGAAGAACCGCGAGGAGCTGAATCGGTCCGCACACGGCAATCACTTGTAATTTCTCATTTATTGTCTTTAATTTGTTTCGGAGTTTCTTTTGGCTTTCCTTTACAATATCTAATCTGAATATTTGAGCCCTGTTTTTGTATTTATGGCATTTTAATATAAATGCAGTCATGAACTGTTTCATCCACTCATACAGTATATACATAAACAACGACATGTACAGTAGTTCTCAGCCACTCCTCCCTAAGTGGCGTATAAGCCGCTAATTAGGTGTCACGTGACCAGTCTGAACCAGGGTATTTGCTGCAGCGTGTTTGGGGGCAAGCGGAAGGATATAACCTGGCTTGCGAGGTTGCTGTCAAAGTAGAAAGTCAGACGAACTCATCGAGTTTATTAGTTTCCAGGCTGTACGAGAGTTAAATTCCCGCCAGTTTACTTGAGTCGGCCTCTATGTCAGTGTCCAAACTCCCGATAGCGGAATGGCAACGTTTGTTAATTAATTAAAATTCCGTATTTCTCTCGCAAAGTCCCGTTAAAACATCGCATATGCCTGGAGGTGGTGGGGGGGGGGGGGGTGTCGATGGACTAGTGCATTAGCTTACATAAATTACTTCCGCGTGGTCGTTCTCCACCTTCTGTCGTTTCTATTTACCCATCTGGATACACATGATTATTACGTGGCTCTTGAACTCTCACGTTCCCGAGTAGTCTCATTCGTGCTTCCTCGTTGAATAGCTTTCATGTCTTGACCACATGTAAAAGTTCTCCTTTTGGTAATGGTATATTTAAGAAATGTTTACAGAGCAAATACTATTTTTCGTTTCTAGGGTGATATAGGAATAAATTATCATCATCAAGAAACAATCATAAATTACTTGAGGTTTGCTCGATACAATCGTGGACAATGCTTACGTTCTGTGGATGCATGTTTTGAAGAATATAAAGACAGTCGGTAAGTTGATTTGTGTTTGCAGTAAGCAATGGCTGTATAGACAAAGCATGTTTCTTGAAATGTGTGTTTCTGTCAAAATATTTCGAATTGTTTTCGGTTGCAAAAGTTCTTGGGAATGCCGTAGTAGGCGCCAAGCCTTTCTGTTTTATGTTTACTTCTTCTCGTTCTTTAAATCTCGAAACCATGCACATAGAATCACAAACCATTTCGGTCGGCTGGCTATTAAATATAAAATTTTTATGCCCATTGACCCTTTCGGTCAGATCGAATTTTAATAAACACAGGCTATAAATTAGCGCATGCTGTTAAACGTGATTATGTATACAGCTATTTCAATTAAGGTTGTCACATGAATGATCGGAATAATCATAGTTTTAAATAAGTTTAAGTAGTGCTGTTTAACACATCAGTGTAGCTTCGTGGGAATACAAATACAGTAAACCCTTTGAAATTGAAATTAGCATTGCTGTCAAACAACCTATTGTATTCAATTCACACATTGGTATAATTAAGAAAAACGTGAACTGTGTGTTAAGAAAGGTTTCAGAAAAAAGAAGACAAAAAGTCTTCGTTTGAGCTTGATTGGCTTGCAAAAAATGATATTTTCACACGTAAAAATATCGTATTTTTTACGTGTGTTTAAATACGATTTTTCTCAGTGGCATAAAACTCTATATAACACTTATGTTTATATAATAAAAAAACAATATTGAATAGATTTCCAATGGGCAACACGTTCATAGATTCCTGCTATATAATTTAAAATCGCGGATGTGTATTAAAAATCATCGAATACATAAATACGAGTTCATTTGCACGAAATTATAAACAACACGACATGTCTGATGCACGCATTATCTGTATATACTGTCGAGTATACTAGAAAAGTGTATCATACCAAACTTACATCATAGTAAAACATTCAAAAGCAGCTAAATAATATTAGTTTAAGAATTTCTCAAACTAATTTAAGTCCTTCCGCTGGAGCTGTTGATAGCTATAGGCAACTGTATATATTATAGTGGTGCAGTATTCGAGTAAACAACAACCTACGGCTAACCTATAGCATTCGTGCGCGTTAAGCAGAAAACAAATATTCAATAGCATGCCGTTGAATAGCTAGATGGCAATGTTAAATTCCTTTTCGATTAGACCTTAGTGGAGCAAACATTTGCAGCGTGATGCTTCTATTTTTGACAGCAAAAAAATGTATTCATAGTATATTACGGACGAACGCAGTAACAGTAAAGCATCACTATACGATGCACAAAGCCAAAGGAGTTAAAGCCTCTCCGACAAATTAAATAACTTGTATTTGTGGAAATAATAATTTTGCGATTTCTAGGTGGCGTGTATTTAAAGCTAATATAAAAAAGAGTGAAAACTTATCCAGTTTACATTTACTGATATCGATATATGAACAGATCAGAGCTGATTAAAGTCGAACCCCGGCATTTAATATATGCATGTAAGCGGAATTATATTATAAGTAGTATCTAACGAGCAATTTGATTGGCTAATGCGCGTGCTTTATGACGCAATAAAGCACGGCCAGCGTTTTAATTTTTCTCACTTCGTCCCCGCTTGTTAAATTTTCCTCGGAATTGTCAATACAATATGAACAAAATTATAATAGTTTTAAATCCAAAGTCTGTCAAAAAGCAAGAAAAAATAGACCTAAACGAGATGGAAAAAAGCCAGCCAACAAATAACAACGGAACATAAACGGCGAATAAAGATTCGTAGCTGTTTCTGAGTTTGAAATATACTTTTTTGCTTGAAAGTTGGCATTCAACGGCGACAAGAAACGCGAAAATCTGTACTATTTTGACATATAAAGGTACAAAAACTGTTTTTAAACACAAACCAAACCAAATTTATCCACAGTTCTAGGTGCAAAAAATTAAAATTAACCATTTTGGCATTGATTTAGATATAAACAATATGTGTACAGTTTTTAATCTGTCAAGATGCAACGACAAAACCCTACACAAATACGACATGTTTATGCATTTCTTGACAGTTTGTCTGAGAAAAATTTTAACCACCAACCACTGAACTAGCAAAAAACATAAAAAATATTCAAACAGTACCTTCAAACAAAAACTGCCTGATATATTTGGTTCAAGATGAAAAATCAACTTGACAGCCAATGTCGTCAAAGCAGCTTGACAAAAACGGAAAAACCCTTCGCTTTTATACGAATCCAGGACAATAGTGAAGCAGAACAACGAAAAACCAATCTGTCTATCATTGTGCACTATATTTGAAAAAATTTCAACAGTTTTTGTGCCTTTTTAATCCCTAATTTTTGTTGAGTTGCAAGTTTTTCGCTCCTTCGCCGGCCAGAATTCAAGCTTGTAGTTGTTGCCAAGCAATGAAAACATTAAAAAGCTTGCGAGTGACGTCATGGATTACATGTTAGGAGAATATCAATATTGATCTTTGAACAAAATTGTTTACTGTGCTTATATACCACGTATAATATAAAAGAATTAAAAAACTCGTCTTGTGCCGTTATGGTGTAATAATGCACTCGGGGGAATGTTGGGAGAATACTCGAGAAGCGTGTAAAACACTCGGCTACGCCTCGTGTTTTACAAGCTTCTCTCGTATTTGTAGTGATTGACAGGTCATTTACATAACAATGAAAGGCGCGGGAAAACGAGACATATGCCATATGGTAGCGAGAGAGAAAGTAGCAAGTTTGTAGTCGTACAGTAAACTAAATAAATATATAAACGTAACGTGTGTGCTTAATTATTACATTGGCGACGAGGATAAATTCTCAAAATGAATGGCTTACAGCCCATGCCTTTGTTCGAACCGAAAGCTGATCCAACGAATACAAGCGCTCGATGGACACAGTGGATTCAGCGTTTTAAAACATATTTAGTCGCTTCGAATGTGAAGGACACTGCACGTCAAAGAGCACTTCTGTTGTATCAAGCTGGCCCCGAAGTTCATGAGATATTTAAAACACTGCCAGAAACGGGAGACGACAAAGATTACGAAGCAGCTGTCAAGGCCCTCACGAGATATTTTGAGCCGGGAAAAAAATCGCATATATCAAACATATATGTTCCGACAAGCAGCGCAGCAAGATAATGAGACTATCGATGACTTTCACACACGTTTGAGAAGATTAGCAAAGTATTGTG
Organism: Trachythela sp. YZ-2020; assembly: GCA_016169945.1. Classification (NCBI taxonomy): domain Eukaryota; kingdom Metazoa; phylum Cnidaria; class Anthozoa; order Malacalcyonacea; family Clavulariidae; genus Trachythela; species Trachythela sp. YZ-2020. The sequence goes on from JADLSH010000340.1 coordinate 222,647, forward strand.
AATTCGAGGACGTCGAATTTGAAATAAAAATGCAAATTGTGTGCAACGGACATCCTCGAGACTGCGTAAGAAAGCGTTGAAAGAAAGCAATTATTCATTGAAAGATATGTTAATCGATGGTCGGAAATCTGAAACCTGTACTGCCCAAGCCAGTGGTATGGAAGAAAAATTTAAAGATGTACAAATTAATCAAGTTGAGAGAAAACCGGCTGAGTCTACATGCTATAAGTGTGGACTTGCTTACCCTCATGCGGATCGCCCGTGTCCAGCCGCAAACTCCACTTGTAACTCCTGTGGCATACTTGGTCATTTCTCTAGAGTGTGTCGAAAGAAAGAATCGCGTCGTTTCTCTAAGCCACAACCGGCACAAGAATCGCTCCGACGACGAGAACAACCAAAAGAGCCGTATAAACATAAATCAGAAACCAAGCGAAGAAATCATGCACGGGCTGTCAACAAACATCGCGATTCATCCACGGAGACCAGTTCAGAAGACGATTATGCGTATGCTGTGGAAAACAAAGCCAAAGACGACCCAAAGACGAAAACAAACATACGGGTAAATTCGATTGAAATCAAGTTCATTGTTGACACGGGAGCCACAGTTGATGTAATCGATTCCAAAACGTACGATCGCCTCAAATCCAGTGTAAAATTGTGCAAGAGTACCACGAAGATATTCGCTTATGGCTCGGACAAACCACTACCTCTTAAAGGCCAATTTCAGGCAACCTTGGAATCGAACAAATGTTATACTGTCTCGGTTATTCAGGTTGTCGAAGGTAGCTCTGGAAAGCTACTTAGTGCAAAAACCGCTCAAGATTTGGCATTAATTCAATTGGTAAACAAAGTCACAGAACTTGAAACGCGACCGAAACCGGAAGTTTCTAAACCGGAAGTTTCTACACCGGAAACCGAGGCGGGGAATATGGAGAATACAGATGAAAGGCGGCCAGCGCCTGCATCAACGCCGAAATGCGCAGACCAAGATATCCAGAAAATTATTGATAAATATGCAAGTGTTTTTGTGGGTGAAGGGAAACTGAATGCTCAACAAGTCGGGTTACACATCAACGAGAACATTAAACCGGTAGTTCAGCCGCAGCGCCGGATACCATATCATATTCGCAAAGATGTATCAAAGGAGTTAAAGAAATTGCTGGAAGAAGATATGATCGAAAGAGTCTGTGACCAACCTACACCGTGGATTTCGCCAATTGTGCACCCCAAAGAAGGACGGTGGAACACGAATCTGCGTTGATATGAGAGCAGCCAATCAAGCGATTGAGCGCGAAAGACATGTTATGCCAACGCTCTCTGATTTCCGTGCAGAGATGAACGGGTCAAAATATTTTTCGAAAATTGACCTAAAACAGGCGTACCATCAACTAGAATTGACTGAAGAAAGTCGCTATATAACTACATTTTCGACGCACGAAGGCCTATTTTGTTACAAACGACTGAACTACGGAACGAACAGTGCACCAGAAATATTTCAGAATATTTTGCAACGCCACCTTAGTGACATTCGGGGAGTAAAGAATATCGCAGATGATATTATTGTTCATGGAAAAACACGAAAGCAACATGACGAAGCCTTAGAGAACTGTCTGAAACGACTAGATCAACTCAACTTGAAAGCGAAACCAGAGAAGTGTAGTTTCCTACGCAAAGAGATTAAGTTTTATGGTCTAATTTTCACGGCAAATGGAACACGACCTGATCCAGCAAGAATCGACAATTTGGTCAAAGCCAGTGCACCAAAGAATGCCAGTGAAGTACGCTGGGCCTAGCTAACACGTGCCGTGAGTATGTTCCAGAGTATGCTGAAATTACTAGGCCGTTGAGGATCTCACAAAGAAAAGTGTCGCTTTCAATTGGAACAACACTCACCAAAGAGCTTTTGAGCAGATTAAGAAGAAACTGACAAACGCTCCTACTATGGCATACTTCGATACAGAGAAGAGAAGCTTGCTTATCGTTGATGCATCACCTTTGGGAATTTGTGCAATCTTAGCACAACGAGAGAAGTCCGGAGAGTCGTACTGTATTATCTCTTACGCCAGCAGAGCTCTGTCTCCAGTCGAAAGTCGATATTCACAGACAGATATTGAAGGGCTGAGTCTAGTTTGGGGGATCGAACATTTCCGACTGTTCCTTCTGGGCACTGAGTTTGATGTTTATACTGATCATAAAGCCCTGGAAGCAATCTTTAACAATCCAAAATCAAAGCCCCCAGCTCGTATTGAACGCTGGATGCTACGACTGCAACCGTACAACTTCTGTGTGATTTACAAGAAAGGAACAGTTAACGAAGCCGATTATTTGAGCCGTCATCCTATCACTACTACTCAAGGAAAAACTACAATTGAAGAAAAAATTGCAGATAACTATGTGAATTACATCATTAACAATGCTATACCGAAGTCAATGACACTTCAAGAAATCAAGGAAGCCACTTTGTCAGACACCATTTTAAGGAAAGTTCTAGAATGCATGAAATCAGGGAAATGGGACGAGAAGGATGTGGAACTGAAATCTTATCACATGTGCGCGGAAGAACTAACAGCAACGAAAGAAGGGGACCTTCTTCTAAAAGGAGCAGAATTGTTATACCAAAAACGCTACAAGACCGTGCGACGCAACTCGGACATGTGGGACACCAGGGAATAGAGAAGACGAAAGCGTTATTACGAGAGAAAATATGGTATCCTGGAATGGATAGTAAAATTAAGACCTTCGTTGAAAACTGTGCTGCCTGCCAAGCCGTTGGTCCGGGTAGTCCACCTGAACCGATGAGGATAACTCCTACCGCGACAGAGCCATGGCAAAGCTTAGCACTAGATTTTATGGTCCAATACCCCACAGTGGACAGTATTTACTTGTCGTAACCGACACCTACTCTAAGTTTCCTGAAGTGGAAATTGTGAAGTCAACGTCAGCGAAAGCCTGTATCCCGAAGTTAGACCGCATATTTGCAACTCATGGCATTCCAAAAAAGATTAAGACTGATAATGGCCCACCCTTTAATGGGAACGATTTCAAACGATACATGGCTGCATTGGGAATCGAATGGACAACAAGCACTCCGTTATGGCCCCAAGGAAATGGTAATGCCGAGAGTGTGATGAAGCCGTTAGGAAAAGTGATAAAGACTTCTATATTAGAGGGGAAAAATTGGAGACAAGAACTTCAACGATTTCTGTTAAATTATCGCTCAACGCCGCATGCTACTACCAAGATACCTCCATGTGAATTACTGTTCAACCGAAAGGTGCAAGGAAGTCTACCCGAGCTGTCAACAAAAACGATCGTGAACAAGCACCAAAGTGCCAAGGAAAACATCGAGAAAAAGAAGATCAGGAATAAGCAATACTACGATGTCAAGAAAAACACCAGAACATCCACAATTAGGGAAGGTGACATTGTTATTTGCAAACAGAAACCAACCAACAAGCTATCTCCTAGATTCAATCCCGAGCGATTGACGATCATCGAGAGGAAAGGAGCAACGGCTACTGCCAGAAATGACAGTCGCAGTATCACGCGTAATGTGTCTCATTTCAAAGTAGTCAAACGTGCAGAAGAACAAAGTAGTGATGAAGAGAGACCAAACAACGTGGATGGTGTACAGGGCAGAGGATTGGAAGACGACATGCAGGACATTATAGTAGAACGTCAGCCGACACCAAGAAGATCAACAAGGAATCAACGAACTGTAAATAGATTTGGTAACTCAATACCGTCTGGACTTATTTCATAGAATTTTAGTATTACAAACAATAACAAACAATTCATAGTTATTCCGTTGAGTTTGTTTAAAAAAAAGAAGAGAGCGATGTAGTGATTGACAGGTCATTTACATAACAATGAAAGGCGCGGGAAAACGAGACATATGCCATATGGTAGCGAGAGAGAAAGTAGCAAGTTTGTAGTCGTACAGTAAACTAAATAAATATATAAACGTAACGTGTGTGCTTAATTATTACAGTATTCTCCCAACATTCACCCGTGCATTATTACACCATAACGGCACGCGACTCGTTTTTTAATTCTTAAGTAATGCTTATTTGCATCTATAATTAGAATTCCTTTCTATCTATCTATCTGCCTTGCGACAACGTTTTTGTAATCGGGTGTATATATATATATATATATTTAATGATCCAAGCACATTATATATTAAAATTCACCGGTAATTAAATTAAACACACGCCAAATTTGTGGGAGAACGGGTTCGGGGTGAAGACTGAAGTGAACCAATATTTATACTCTGGTCAACCCAAAGACTCATTCTAGCCTTATGTTTTCATCCCGCGGGTGTATACATGAGACCCGCTAGGAGAGACTAAATGCCCTAGGGGTAAAAACCCCGATAGAGCCCTGCCATCAAGGTTGCGACCCTCTCCGACATTACCTGAACCAATGGGTGATAATCCCCTTGGACAGTCCTTACGATTCGACTGATTATATTTCCATGAAATAATCTGAGTCTATGGGCAATGAAGTTGACCATTTGGAACACTTCAACCCCGAACCAAAGCTTTATTCAACATCAACAAGTTTAGATATATACAACATGATCAGTGATTCACAGCAATAAAATTGTTCGTGTTTTCCTCTTGGATTTATTATCCAGCATAACTAAAGCAAGACCACATCCAGCATAACGACACAGCAAGAACATTTCCAGCGATACGATAGAATTGATCGTTTGTTCCTCTTGGATTACCCTGCATGAAAATAACTATATAATGAGATAGATAAATATATCGTCCATTAGATTAGTTCCTCCAACATGTAAAATAGAAGGGTGGGTGGGTGGAAATTTTTATTCTTGCAGAATTTCGTGTTTATTCAGTTGAAACATTCGGCAAAGTGACACGCTTGACGTTATATAGCGCGCTTTACATATGGTCATTGAAATATGATTGGCAATAGAGTCATTCGATTGGCTGAGCAAATTGCATTCGTATTGCACGTGTCCGGACAACTTTGAACTTTGATCAGAGATATTTTGTTGTGAATTTAGTGGGTGTTGACAGGCTTTTCCCACTTGTTGTATAGCAAAACAAACCTCAAGTTAATGTGTTGTCTCATTAACTTAAATTTATACATTGTGATCTATAAATTGGCTTTAATGATCCAAGCACATTATATATTAAAATTCACCGGTAATTAAATTAAACACACGCCAAATTTGTGGGAGAACGGGTTCGGGGTGAAGACTGAAGTGAACCAATATTTATACTCTGGTCAACCCAAAGACTCATTCTAGCCTTATGTTTTCATCCCGCGGGTGTATACATGAGACCCGCTAGGAGAGACTAAATGCCCTAGCGGTAAAAACCCCGATAGAGCCCTGCCATCAAGGTTGCGACCCTCTCCGACATTACCTGAACCAATGGGTGATAATCCCCTTGGACAGTCCTTACGATTCGACTGATTATATTTCCATGAAATAATCTGAGTCTATGGGCAATGAAGTTGACCATTTGGAACACTTCAACCCCACAAATACACTGCAAGTGTATTCCCCATAGACGAAGAAACCCATCTCCCACAAAGCTGTAGTCATAGAGAAGACAGCTTTTGCCTGATGATAGTTGACTTCCATTTGAGCATTACCATCACTCATACTACAGCTGAGATGTCAGGGAGGCCAGGAAAAACCTGCAGTACAGGAAACCTGGATGGGGCCCAAGACATACAGCAGCTCCCCCACGAAGCTTTTATCTCACAAATTCATAATTGGAGTGTTGGTAACACGACCAACAGAGCTGACTAACAAGGCATGTTTGTTTTGTTATTTTATTTAAATATTTATTTTTTAATTCATCTGACGTAAAAGTCTGGTATATGTAACTCGGAGCAATACGATAAAAGGTCTCTACATTTGAACAGCAACAGGTTCAGTAAACAGAGAATGTGATTGAATAATTGAATTACATACATTAACAAGCAAACAGATTTGTGTATCATATATAAGGTTCATTTGACCCCCGATTATCCGAGATTTGTTTTCTAAAGGTTAACATTAAATTGGCACCAACTGTATTTCCCTAAACTGTGATAACAGTGGTGTATGTAGTATATCGACTCAAGCTTGAACACAACAGTGAAAGCAGTCACATGCATGTTGAGATTTGCACGAGCTAATATGAAATATTATCTGAACATAGTCTACAATGTTGGTAGTACTATGTAGTATATAAAGAAATTGCAATCTGAAAATAAAATATAATTAACTGCCACATTATTTCCATGATATCTTTTAGTAACTTTGACAACAAGCTTAGCCTTTGACTTAACTGCATATACAAATAGAATCAAGTAGGTTAATATACAGTGGTGGACATTTGGTGAAATATTGGGGTACTGACTTAGGTTGCCAACATACAGCCACCCAATTGTTGATGCAAATCTGAGTTCTTAAAACCTTTTGGCCTAAGTTACATGAAAATTTTAATTAAATTATAGCCTATCAAGGCTTTCATGGTCGTTGAAAATCATTGATGTAACTTTCTTACATACAGTTAATCAGCTATAATTCAAAGACTTTGACCTTGCTGTCAGTAGAAGTGGTGCCTACCAGGAACTAGATATATTGACAATGAGACAATGCCAGTGCGACATATACTGCTCAAATTGGACATACCGTCCTGTTAACCCAAATTATATAATTATAATGGCAAGATGGCAATAATCCTGACTAATAGACGTTCACGTGAACATACGCCAACGCACGCTCGAGTGCACGTGTCATAATTCCGAACCAAATTTTGACAACTGAACACTGAACTATATTTTATCGTAGTATTTAATATTCATTAACAAAATACGTGTTGCCGATTTAACGATAATGGTATTCGTTTCTATAGCCGTAAAATTTTACGGTAAATACAAATATTTTCAGGCCTCGAGACAAGGATTAAACTTTGGACATCAATATAACAATAGGATATATTACAGAGATATATCATGTTATAATTTATACATATATGGTACCAGAATACTATGATATCGAATGGCAATTGAGAGATATACTAAAATTGGTTGAAAAGAAATATACCATTCGTTTGAGTCAGTTGCTGGCAATACTTACGACGCCCCGCATGGGCCACATGCGAGGCAACCAATTGTGTTATATTCAGCACGCGTGGCACGTCGTGTTCGTCGGATCTGTTGACTGGTTGGCGTCTGTCCGTACTAACTTTATAGCGGAATTGAGCTGGCATATTTCTTGGACCATGGGAGGAATAATACCACAACTGTCATGCTTGCTCTGCATCAGTGAGTTCTGATTGTAGATATAAAACCACGTCGTTATTCGCCATGCTGCCCGTCGTTCGTATTAATCTTGTTGGGTCTTGTTCTTGTGCCGAAGGAGGTCTCGCATCGACATATTTAGCATTCGAATCGCCTAAGTTCTCGCACCGTCCATAACGCCGTCCAAAGCACTTCGCATATTATGTAAATTTTTATTCTTGCAGAATTTCGTGTTTATTCAGTTGAAACATTCGGCAAAGTGACACGCTTGACGTTATATAGCGCGCTTTACATATGGTCATTGAAATATGATTGGCAATAGAGTCATTCGATTGGCTGAGCAAATTGCATTCGTATTGCACGTGTCCGGACAACTTTGAACTTTGATCAGAGATATTTTGTTGTGAATTTAGTGGGTGTTGACAGGCTTTTCCCACTTGTTGTATAGCAAAACAAACCTCAAGTTAATGTGTTGTCTCATTAACTTAAATTTATACATTGTGATCTATAAATTGGCTATATATATATATATATATATATATATATATAGTCAAATCTGCAGACATGCATGTTTCGCCGTTCAACGGCTCGTCAGTGCAGCTTGTAACGCAGTTATATCAGCCTCGTACCCAGGCGCTTTGGCTTGCTACACTGTTATGTCACGAGCGCGCGGGACAACACGCGAGGGGAGAAATGGAAAACTCGGCGGGAAGCGCCTGGGAGGAAATGCTTCCAAGATGGCGGTCAAAATTTGTAATCAAATTGTCAACAGAAAGATATTATGCGAATAAAGGCAATAAAACATTGTTCAAAACCATGATATATCAAGGCAACGTGTGGAGTATTTACTACAATCGACAGCTGGAAAGGAGTAAAATAAAGACACTGTATTGTATCAGTGTGTCACTGATTTTATTAAAATTTGAAGGATTTTCGCAAATCACTGAAAAATCTCAGTGGCTAGCCACACGTTTATATATTTTAAAATTTTAATGCCGTATTCATCTGCATATTATTATTAAATTGGATAGATCGATAATACTTTATAACCTATCAAGGGAATAATGAGGTATATTTGTATACAATGTACTCTACATGTACAACTATAAAAGTTTATATTTGTATAATATTTTATAGCATGAAAGCCAGAAAGGTTTTTATTAAGCAGTGACAGACATTTTGTAAAATATTGTAGGTGCAAATATGGTTTACTTGCATATTTTGACCCTTCTAGTTAGCTTCTATTGCAGTAATCTAAGTATGGAAAGAAAGAGCTGGAACCTTCACATTTTCAGTGCCCAAGTGTGTTGGCTCTTTCTCAACATATGAGCAACCGGAATAGGCATTAGGGATTATTAGGGTTAGGTTAGGGGTTAAGATTAGGGTTAGTTGCTCATATATCGAGAAAGCGCCAGTGTGTTGGCCGGCGCAACAATTGGCGCACGAAAATCTTAGATGATGATGTTAATCGTTGAAACTGGCTTAAACGTAGAATAATTTGTGTGTCTTGGCGCACACTAAAAATGTTCGCATGACTGTCAGGCGCATAAAAATACAAGATTCCATACTGGGCAGTAATGTTCTGTTTTTCAGTTTCATTTGGTGATGAGGATATCAAGTTATCATGGTTGAAAAACCTTGTTACAACTCTATTAGTTACTTAGTTTAGCCTTATCTTACATATACAAAACACTCAAAGGGCATTGCAACCATCTCCTTCACCCCCCAGTGTTTGCTGCTCACATGAAGCTGAATTAGGGAAACCAGAACAAGTATGCATGGTGAAATTTGCATCCACAAAGTGTTGACCATTGGTCATACTTAGCAGTAACATTTTTCTGTCAAATTATCTTAGTGATAAAATAGAATCAGAGTATGTAAAAGATACACATTTATATTTTTAATTTTAAAATCAATAAATAATACATTTTTGTGTGTGTATTCATTATTTAATTCTTCTGTCAGATAGGACAAATAGCTTAATAATTATTAAGAATAATTATTAAGCTTCATTCTTGATACATTCAGGAAAACTGACTGTAACACATATTGTTAAAAGATTTTTGCCTGCATCAGTTTGATCAAGTAAATTCATTTTAAATCAGACTGTTGGACAAATGAGTCATTTTAAGCAAACACAACATGTTGAATTTCTTCACACAATTTCATTCTTCTTGTTTGGATTATCTGGAAATATGAAAAGATGTCAAATTATGCACTAGTTAATGACCCCAACCATTGATGACTTTTGTGGGAAAGTGGTGATTTATGCTCTGATTGGATTTCTTCCTTTGGTATGTGATGCAGGAACAAAAACAGTAAAATCACTCAATGTCTGTGATATCAATGACATATATTAGACAAAACAGTATCTGTCCATACTAAATGAAATGGCAAATCAGCCCAATATGTTATTATATAAACTTGTTTAGATTTAAACAATACAAAATTATACAGAGAGCTTCAACATATCTCACAGGTATATATATGCTCTTCATGCAGCTAAAGTGCACTTAAAATCTACTGGTCTTCAAGACATATCACTAATATATTACACTACTTACCTAGTTACCTCTGCTTTTGGTGTCTATAAGATACCGAATCTGTGAAGAGACAACATTGTCCTCTTTTAATATTAATTTTACAGTAAACATGACTATATTCCACTATTGTAATCATATTCGAATATATATTAATGAAAAATTCATACAAATTTACCTTTTAAAAGTAATATTTTGAAGAGATTCATCGATCTCATCCATGCTTCGTCGAGAAAAGCAAGCTAAAAGCGCTAAAAATCCTCAAAGTTCAACAAAAGTTTTGAAATCTCACTTTTCGACCAAAATCTCACTTTTCGACACGTTTTCTGCCAGGCGCTAAACCCGTCCGTCGTGGCTGCGCACTACAGTTTCCACGCGCGCGTCACGCAACCGCTTAGCACGTTAAAGCGCCTGGGTACGAGGCTGCAGTTATATATAGATTTTCGCTTACCTCAAAACTTGTCTGCAACAGGCTGTTTCATCTGGCTGAATAAAAGTTGCTCTAACTATATGTTGTCGAGCACTCTTTGCGTTTCGTAGACCTAAACCTACACGTATATATATATAGTCAAATCTGCAGACATGCATGTTTCGCCGTTCAACGGCTCGTCAGTGCAGCTTGTAACGCAGTCTAGATGCGAGTGACTTCGTATTTATACACCATACTCTTGCCCTCACCAAGCGCATGTGGTACAATACTCAGACACATGCGCATCCAGACATGCGTGAAGTGTCATGGGGCCAGAGTGCTCAAACGACCACAAGGGAAGTGAGCTTTTGCATTATAGCTTATAGCCACCAATTAACCTCACAGAGTGCTCAACAACACAAAGTGAAGGAGCATATATATAGTCATATAATAATATATATTGTTATATATATATATATAACAAATTAAATCTTAAAATATTCTTGTTGCAACTTCAAGTTTCATGCAATTGTGCAATCATCAGGCATATATATATATATATATATATATATATATATATATATATATATATATATATATATATATATATATATATATATATATATATATACGTGTAGGTTTAGGTCTACGAAACGCAAAGAGTGCTCGACAACATATAGTTAGAGCAAATTATAGATTTTCGCTTACCTCAAAACTTGTCTGCAACAGGCTGTTTCATCTGTAAAAGAATCTTTTACAGATGAAACAGCCTGTTGCAGACAAGTTTTGAGGTAAGCGAAAATATATATATATATATATATATATATATATATATATATATATATATATATATATATATATATATATATATAGACAAGTATCAAGTTTAGAATCATGTATGAATAGAGTGCTCAATACCGAGGTAGAGCGAATATAACATAAAAGACAAACTAGGTCACTTCATTTAAACTTTTATTCACTACAAAATTGTTTCGTATGGTAAGCGAAGCTTACCACACTCATCAGGTGAATGTCGCGTTTGTTGTTATGCTTAGGAATACTATATACATGTTTGACGTCATTAAAAGGATAGGATTACAGTGTTATATATATATACAAGCTTGTTAATTATTACTAAGTAGGAATTTATTTCGGTGTCTACAGGTCGACAATAGTTCGTTTCTAGAGTTCAATGAACTTAGCTCTGGGTAGTATATATAATTATGAATTTTTCATGTAAGCATATAGGTTGCATCTTTTGGTTTTATTCGAGTAACTGTTACATTTCTTCATGATTTTCCACTTAATTGAATAGGGAGTGTCAGATTCTTTCAAATTCCAGACGTATTTGCTAAGTTCAGTAGCGCGTTTATGTTTAGCGTTTCGGAATGAATTTGTATGATTGTTGTATCTCGGACACATCGGGGGCGAATTTAAGACGAGATACAACAATCATACAAGTTATATATATATAACAAATTAAATCTTAAAATATTCTTGTTGCAACTTCAAGTTTCATGCAATTGTGCAATCATCAGGCAACTGTATCTTGATTAGTTCAGTCCGTTACCGTTATCACGCCAACTGGTTTGCTGATGCGCGCTGTTCGTTCTTTGCGTGCGTTCGAATTTTCCCGCGTTGAACTTTTTCGCGTGACGACATTTCGAAAAGATTTCCGATCTTTTGTTAAGCGTGATTCCCCTTTCTGCCTCCAACAAAGTTTTTCCTCTATGCAGAGATGACAGCGCTTGCCACCAGCCGAGATTGAAGGAGGCGTTTCAAAATTGACCAATTTATGGAAAATTATTTTCCTAGATGCTTTAATTGCCAGACATACTTAAGGCCATTTTCCATTACGGCCGCTTTGCCCGCGCGGGCGGAGCGATCGTCAAATGCGCATCCGTACGCCCGCTTAGCCCAATCTCCACTGTCATTGGTCTGAATGCGGAATCGCGGGAAAAACAAAATCAACATGGCGGCCATAAACCGGAGAAGACTCCTCTTGTTGATTATCTTGAGGCGAAAACAAAGAAGAAACAAGTACAAAAAGAGATTCTGGATTCGAGAAATCTACAAAGAAAGGAAAACGAAAGGAGAATACCACACTCTGGTACGAGAAGCCATGCTTTTTGATAGTGAATTTTTTTCCGCTTGTTTCTTATGTCACCAACAAAGTTTGAAGAATTACTTGGCTTGGTTGGCCCAAAAATAACACACTTCAGTTACACGAGGGAAGCTATTGGTGCTGGTGAGAGGCTTTCTGTTACATTACGGTACTTGGTGACTGGCGATGCCTTCTCAACTATTGCAGCAAGCTACCGATTAAGTGATACTACTGTAGATCGGATAGTTAAAGAGACATGTTCAGCCTTGTGGGATGTTTTGAGTGCCAATGGTTTTTTACAGTATGGTTTGCATACAATAAAACATTTTAACATTGTTAAACTTTAGTCAATGTGTAAAAGAAATAGTTTTCTCATTCATCAAGTTCATGAATCATCATCAAACTCATATTTCATTAAAACTTGCTGAATTTGAACCCTTGCCATCCCGTTTTTCTTTGCTGGCAATTTGTCCAAGATTTCAACAATGCTTTCGCAAAATAGGTGGTCTGAGGATTTTACACCAGAAGGACTTGTCGTTGGTGGTTCTTCAGATTTAGATAGAGCATTTACAAGCAGCAAGTCTATCTTTTCCTGACGATCTTTTTTTTGTAGTCTTCTTTTTGCAGTGTTCTCTGTGGGTGTAGATGTCTTCAATTTTTCAGGTGGTTTCAATGGTTCTGGGCATGGTTGCTGATGCTCTGGACTCTCAAATATCAAATTATCTGCCCAGTTATCAATTGCTGGTACCGGTGGTAGACTTATGTTACTATTTGTTACTCGGTTTGAGATAAAGTCTCGAAGAAATAGAAGCTGATTGAATAGCTTGCATGTCGGTGTCTTAGATGCACCTGCACCAGACTTCTGCCCCTCGTTTATTTTATTTAGGCATCTCATCATTCCATCTCGAAGGTTTTTCCATCGGCGTTTAAGCAAGTCACCTACAAAATAACAAAGGGTAGTAAATATCCCTACTTGCAAAGTACATAAGTAACTTATAGACAAAAGATAAAGTCAGAAGTGCTTGCATAGCTAGAATATGTAAGAAATATTCATCTAATGTCGATCAGTTTCAGCTGACACTCTGAAGATGTCAAAGTTAAGAAAAATATTGTGATTTGTCAGTAACTCGCAGATCAACTATTTGGCTCCAGTGATAAATCTCAATAGTTTGCTCAACTTTTTGTTCAATAATTGTATATTTCGCTGATGAGTTAGTCAGTCGCTTAGAAGTTTGTATCAGAAAATGTATGAAATGCACATGAAGACCTCCAAGGGTTTCGAAATTTATGAAAATACTCTGGAAGTTAGTGCATGGCTGTTATTTGTTGTGATGTTTCTTCAGCAGGGTCCATTTAAATGCCTTGCCCTTGATGCCCAAATTGATAAATCCAGGGCAAATAAAGTTTGCAAGACAAACTGTGTCACAACAAGTGAATTCAAAACATACATGTATGAAACAAGAAATAGTAATATTAAAACAGATTTGCAAACTTATATTTAAACACAAAGCTGCCGTAATAATTCAAGCAGAAGTACATGTACTGTATACAATATTTTATACATACTATTTATATGTACGTACTATTTTGGTTCAGACGGCCCGAAATCTCTGTCCATACGAAATTCTTCTTCGGGGTATCTTTGTAGCCCCGTGCCGATGTGTCCCACAATATTCTGTACTTTCTGACTTCTTCGACCAGATATTCGTCAAATCCTTCCTCAGGATCGAACGTATTCGTTTCTAGAACGCTCAAATTATCATTTTGAACCTGCTCGTTGATCTGACTTCGCTCCTCAAACGCCGCCATGTTGTTTAAAATTTTGAGAGCATGCGCGAGTTCGCTTGGAAAGTAGAAAGCATTTCAACTTTCATGGCGTGTCCGCGAGCAACAAAGCGAACCGCGAACTGCTATGCAAGACGCCTACCGCGCATGCTCAAACAAGTTCGCTCCGCCCGCGCGGGCAAAGCGGCCGTAATGGAAAATGGCCTTTAGAAAGCTCCGTCTCATTTGAATGTCTAACATTCTGGAATGATTTCTTGTGATTGGCATACCGCTTTTTTAATGTGCCCGATGTCATCCCGATATATTGCTTTATTTCGCTTTCCCCGGTTGTCATCACTTCCGCTTTATAAACAATACTTTCTGTTAAACACTTTCTTTCGAGCGGGCAATCACTTGGCGTTCTACAATTACAATTTCCGTTATCGGACGATGCTGTATTTCTCAGAAGGCGACGGTTGTGTTTAGAAATGGCAGTCTTGATGTTATCCATACAGCTATAGCTGACCTTGATGGTGTTTCTATTGAAGATTTTGTGAAGAGCGTTTGTCTTAGGGAAATGTTTATCAATGAGTCGCAGGAAATCTCGCGCGATGTTGGTGCGCACATTCTTGCTGAAAGGGGGGTTAAACCAAATTATATTTCTACGCCGTGTTCTTCTGCTACTTGTACGGGTTGTGGCGCTGTCAGGAGAGTAATCAAGTGCTGTTTCGTAGAAATCTGCCACTGAGTCGAAAGCTGATTTATCAGATGACAGAGAAGTCTAATAATATTTCATAGTGGAGCCTTTTCGCTAATAAGCACAGATTATTTCTGCTACACAACAAGTATATATTCGTTTGGAGTATATGATATGTGTGTTGAAACATGCGGCAGAATATAATACTCGAATGGAATCAAATCTATTCGCGTATATTTCAAATACTTTCGTAAAAATATCCGCAGACAAGTGGTGCAAAATTGTTACACAATTATTTAATATAAGTCGTCGTATATCTGTAATTTGTTTGACAAAATGTTCTTAGAACGCGTTAAATGCGATATATCTTGTTATATTTGCGGAACCCTACTAATGACGTCACAAAATGTATTCATGCATAAATTAGCATATCAGGATTTTTTCAAAATGGCGGACAACTGCCGAACATTTTCATAATTTTCTCAAGAACTAAATGCAGTAGACAAGCGAAAATACGAAATTAAGTATCCGTAGGTAAGCCTGAAAGATATAGGCAATAAATATTTTCGTTGCCAATGTCCTTGAAGGTTTTAGAGTTTAAGGTTTGCAAAGGACAACCTTTTTTGAATTTATAGCTGTATATATATATATATATATATATTACGTGTGAGTATACAGTCCAATTGACGTTTGTAATTTATAGAAACACTCCAGCACGTATAGCGAAATATTGCAGAATAGAATTTGATACCAATTTTCCAATGCCAACGGCAACGAAATATACGATCAACAATGTAACAAATGTAAAACGCGTAAACGTGAAAACGTGGTTCGACTAAATGGAATAGATATAACCCTAAATTAATTCTAAATACTTAAAACTAACTATAAACGTAACTTAACATTAAACTTATAAAATAAAAATGAATTGTCACTTACATATGTTTCCCCAGTAGCTCTTTAACTTTATCTTTTACCGTAAATAACCTATCTTAGATGTACAGTAGCTTTCCTCTCTTCGCGAATGTCTTAACTATACTGCTTGAAGCTGAAGCATGGGTTTGCGTGCACTCAATCAATCAATGTCAATCAATACAATTTTTGTATTGTGTAACAATTATAAATTACATACACACATCAATTATAGAAAAAAGTCTAAAAAATATCTACTACTCGTTTACAAGATGGCCGTGTGAGAGTTCACTTAAGTTATTATAATACTTATTTACAGCTTTCTTAAATTGTGAAAATGATTGAAGCTTTCGTATATCTTGAGGAAGACTGTTCCACAATTGAGCACCACTATAACAAAAGCTTCGTTTTAAGTAATTTGTTTGTGGCTTGGGCAAATTTGATCTCATTTCAGAATTCCTTAAATTATACCCTGTGCCACGAATTGATAGATATGAAGGTGTATTGATAGATATGAAGGTGTACTACTTCATATCTTGTAGATATGAAGGTGTATTACCTTTGAGAGTCGTAAAGATTAGACCAGCCTTAAGCTTTTTGCGTCTTAAGGTTAGTGTTTCACCAAGACCATCGAGCAACAATAGTCAAAGTGAGTTGCGTTTTAAAGCGCCAATAGCTGAAGCTATTTTTTTACATAATTTGCCAATGCACTGACCAAGTAAGATGTTCATCAATATGTACCCCTAAGGATTTGACGGAATCAACCCTATTTATTTGATTTTCATCAATCTTAATATTCATTTCACCATCTATAGCTCTTATTTTCTGCCGAGAGCCAATAACCATAAACTCTGTTTCTACAATACTATATATTGGTTATAAGCCAACTATTAAGACTTTTGAGGTCAGAGTTAATGACATTTTGTAGGTCTTCAACAGAATTAGCGGCATAACTATCGTATAATCTGCAAACATTCTTGGCGTTGCATAATTGAGGCAGTTTGTAAACAAGGAAAAGCAGTAGCCCCAAATTGCTTCCTTGAGGAACGCGACAGGTTACTGGGACGTAGTTTGACATTTTACCATTGACCAGACATTTTTTAGTTCTGTCGGTGAGATAGGATTCAAACCAAGTTAGACTATTTCGATCAACTCCATAATTGTCAAGTTTGAGCAAAACAATTTCATGATCAATCATATCTAAAGCTTTCTTTAAATCGATAAAAACAACTCCGTTTACTAGACCATTGTCAATATTAACGGACCAACTATTTGTAGCCTCAAGTATAATGCCGTTAAAGTACTATGCATTGATTGAAATCCTGATTGACAGGGACTTAAAAGCTTATTAATATTGAGATATTCATATAATTGATCAAAAATGATTTTTTCAAAAGATTTTGCGACAACTGGAATAACGGATATAGGTCGATAGTTACTTGGGTCAGTCTTAGCACCACTTTTAAACACTGGTGACACCCTAGCTGCTCGCCTTCAATTCGCACTGAAATATTCCTGTATTTATAGAAGCAGTAAATATTCCCGTTAAGGAAGGTACAGTCACATCTGCCGCTATTTTCAATAACTTATCGGGTTGGGTATCTTATCTAGACCAACAGATTTCTTTTCATCAATTGTACTCAGTAATCTGTGAACAGTATCAACAGTAGGAGTTTGCAATGAAAAAGTTTTCAGATTGTTTAAGATAGAAATTCGGATCATGATCAGGAGATGGTATTTCGGCAGCAAGATTATCACCAACATTAGAAAAGTAGTTACTGCGGATTCGGGAAGACTGTTTAATGTGAATAATTATCACGTTTGTTGCAACAGTTGCGTGATGTGGTTTCTAGGCAATTTGATTGACGTTGCTAGGGAGTTGTTTATATATAATATATTTTAAATTATTTTTATATTTCTAAAATTCAACCGTTTTAAATATTTTACCGCGTAAAATGTGGAAACTAAGTCGCAAAGGGCGAACTTACGAACAAGGAAAAGCATTATCGAGCGAAACCAGAAGAAATATTATTGACAAAATCATTTCCAGAGGAGGACAGAAGAAGACTGGCATATTTCCAGGTAAATATACAGACGTTGCAAGAGATTTAGATTTGTCTTATTGCAATATTGCAAGACATCCTCATTTTCACCGTTGAAAAAAACTACAGGGAATCCCACACTGCAAAAAATCAAAGTCTAGCCTAGAATAAAATTCTTATTTTTTAGATTATTTTTCTTATTTTGAGAAATTATTTCTTGTCAAGAAAAATTATAAGAAAAAAGTTCTTGTTTTAAGTACACATTTCTTAAAATAAGAAAATTAATCCAGGCAAGATAATCCGGAAGATTTTTTTTCTGATTTCAAGAATGATATTCTTGCATCATAGAATAATATTCTGACTATTCTTGAAACAAGAAAAATATTCTTGTTGAACTAAAAATCTATAAATTCGGTAGACAATGATATTTTGGCATTGATTTTTCTTAGTTTCAAGAATACTTTGACACGCCAGGCAGCCCGTCAAGTTTCGATCAATCGCAAACGTTGCATTTTTAATATGTCTTGCGTCGTATCAAAGAACATGTATTTTTAAAGATCCTCCTTTATATTTTCAATTAAAAAAAGAGAGTTTTTTCACCCGTAGCCATATTAAACAAATTAAAGTAAAAGTCTATCTGGCTTTCGGCATATATATATGATTGAGTTGAAAGGACTTTGTTTCAGTTGACTTGTGGCCTCGTACGCGAGGTGAAAAACACATGAAACTCTGTAGTCATACAAATAAAGATTAATGAATTATTTTGGGAATATAATGAAGACCATTATTTTGAAGATAGAATGAAGAGTTTTCGTCAGAAAGACAGAGATAAGATTATCGTTGCTGATTATTGTTGCTTATATGCTGGACTGTTCAGATATTTGAGATCAGTGCCTTCAGCGGATGCAGACGAGTGCCATATATGGGCACCCGGGATGCTTAGCGAGCGTGCTCTCACAGCGCGTCCTTTCAAAAATTTTGTTGAATTAAAACTTTATACATCCAAATCTTCTACAAATTTAACGAAAATACGAAGAAATATTCCAATATTTGAAGATTCAAACAATGATTTGAAAAGTAAGTGTTAAACTATGTAAATAATTTTAGATTTTGCGTGTAAATATAGGGTATACAATCGATTGTTTTCACGTATAATTTTAGCCGACGCTGGTCGCATATTTTGGCTTCAAGAATATGTTATTAATAGACATTAAAAACTTTCTATATGCCTTTGTATTTAAAGATTATCATTTCAAGCGATAAATACTGAAATAATATGTGGTCGAAGCGAGTCGAACTGTCCAAAACAATACAAACGACTACAAACTACACTGTCTGCTACAAGGTATGAAAATTATATTGTTGATGATCATGAATTGATCCTTTTAAAAGTATATGAAATATTGGCTCATTTAGCTTTGATGTTATTAATACAATCACAAAAGCAAAATATTTAGCTTTCTATGAGAGGAGAACAATCCTTTCTTTGTAATAATACAGTATATTGTGCTATCATAATATCATTTCTGTCAAGAACCTGGTATGCCAGGTATGGCATTAATGACTGTTTATATTGGGAATGGTTAGAGGGTGTAGAACCCTAGCCAGCATAGCTACCAGAGCTAGCCTAGCTCGCTTTCCCAAGAGGAATTTATTCATAAGACTTTTCAGGTCTTTCAGAAGTACGCATACCTGTGTTTAGCACAATATATAATATCGCATGAAATATATTTGGTAATTGCATACAAATAAAATGCCATCCCTACCAGATTTATGCATGCTTATTGCTTGGACTATCTATTTACAAGGGCCAAGCACAGGTAAATTTGGTGCCTGTGCTCTTTCTATTTTTGTCGTACCAAACCTGAAATCACATTTTCATGAGCAGTGACAATATTTTACAGTTATAGCCCATAGAAATGATAAGTCACTTACAGCATTATATTAATTTAAATACAGCATTCATACTTTGCCCAGATCCTGGTGGGGATATGCTGGGCAGCTTAGTTCCCAAATAGACAAAAATGAAAATTATTAGGAAATAATAGCAAATGCCTGACTGAGGTAAACCAAGTTAGCCCAGCCTGCTGCCCGACCCACCACCAATACCCTAGAGATCTTATGTTTATGGTTTTTGTTTCAAAAGACTTTGAAATATATAACTTAAAATGGGTAACTTTCCCTTGATATTAACTGACATTATTGATCCGGGTAAAATTGCACTTGAGGAAGAGTAGATTGTGACTTAATGGTTAAGAAGAGATACTGTGTATATTCACCATTGTGTTTTAACCTCTTAATTAACTACAATGTTCCTTTTATATATTTTATAATCCTAACCTGTCTAGAGTTAGTGCTGTGCGCCGGAGCCGGAGGGCCGGAGCCGGAGCCGGAGTTTTGGCCTATTTTGCCGGAGCCGGAGCCGGAGTTTGTTCAACTCCGGTAAAACTCCTGCAGCACTTATTTGTGCTGCAAACTACTGTCAAACATTCTCAGACTGTCAATCATAAATTAGAACGCGCTCTCGCGCCATGCAGACGACAGCTATGACGACAGTCATAAGTGTTAAAATAAAAAACAAAGATAGTGCTTCCACTTTGAAATTGAAAATTTCCATTAAATTTCGAATTTTCACGAATTTGCCGGAGCTGGAAATTTTCTGCCGGAGCCGGAGTTTTTTTCCCCGGAGCCGGAGTTTTTTTGGCCGGAGCCGGAGCCGGAGGTGAAAAACCCGGAGTTTGCACAGCACTATCTAGAGTAAGACTTTTTTTAACCTATTCCCAATAATTTTCCCTAAAAATACCAATGACAATACAGTGTGCAGCTGAATGTGTTGACAAGAAACATATGTAGAATTTTAGATACATGTAGTCTGGTTTTAAAACTGTCAATCTCCAATATCTTTCATTGTCAAAGTAAATTACTTGTTTGGTTTTTCTGTGGGGGACAGGGGTGGAAAAAATAGGCGAGCACATGAATTTTTTAGGTTGATTTGAAAAGACTCATTATATACAGTACATAATTATGTCTCACTATGGGCTTAATTTGCTTTACCAGTCATGGTTGACAGGAAATTTGCAATATTTTCAATTGTATAACCTCGCTGGCTGATAGTTTTATCTCATAAGAATCGAGATTGCATGCCTCTCCTTACAAAATAGGCTGATCTGAACTGACGGACTAGCTACTTTGCTTGACTACTTATATTAACTGTACTACATCATTACGCTCTGCAATATTTAAGCCTGCTTCGGCTGCACCATAAGTACTAAGTAAGTTATTAAGTTGTTAAGTAAATAGATTTCATATAAACACTACAAAAATATTGAGCTATTTCAAGTTGTAACTTTTTCTGGATAAGTGATAACTGGCGATTGCTGCGAGCTCACGAAAACAAATAAACACAAAATAGAAAACTGTTGTTGCCGACTTGCCGTTAGATATGTCTGCCAACTGCCAAGAAATCATTCTTTAGTTTAAAACCAGGCTAACCACCAGACAGTATGTATGTGCATTATAGGCTACAATTTATAGCTAGATAAGCCTAGGTTTGACATATTCATGATCTTCAGGCTGCAGGAAATGTGTTATCTTTAGGCTGTGCTCACAGGAAGAAAATTATTTTTTCCACCCCTTGTGGGGGGATTACCACTGTATTGGTTAGTGATTATAACTTATGAACAAACACCATTGGTATAGTACTTGTAGTACCTAACTGAAGTTTGAATAGGACAAGGAATAATTTGGACATATTGTTGGACATGATTTAACAAACCGTTTTTGAGTTTTGCCTGACCTTGTCTCAGTTAAGACCACACTCTTAGACATGACATGTTGAGATCCTTGAGATGCACCTTGAATCACTGATCTAACTTTGGCTTAGCGGGGCTCTTGGTCTTAATTGAAAAGAAACCCTGGGTGCATTGGGTCTGGTCCCAGTGGCTGATGTACCTCAGAGGCTCTTTCGAACAAGGTCCCATAGGTAGGTCAGCCTTGTTCCCAAATAGACAGAAGTTGAAAATCACTAGTCTAAAAGCAAAAAAATGAGCCAAGTTTTCCCTTGGTCTCCCTTTGACAGGGTAAAAGTACACTTGAGGAAGAGAACAATTTTTATTTTGCTGAGTTACTTTTAACCGTTCAATTACAATGTGTCCTGTTTAATTTATTATCCTAACCTTGTCAAGAAAACATGTTTGGTTTTACTGTGAGGGTGATTCCCACTGTATAGGTTACTGACAACTTATGCCACAGACACAAAAAAAAGAGCTCTATTGCACTGTGTGCATGGGGTGTGAAGCCCTCAATTAGTCAAACCGCAGTGTGGGTCCCTCCGGCTCAAGGACCCTTTCGACTAAGCCCCCCCCCCAGTTTTTGTCGGTCATAGGAGTTACAACATTGTCTTTTAAAATCTAAAATTACACTCAAGTGTACCGTACTGTTTTAGTCTATTATCTATAGTAATTGTCACCATTTCTTCTTTAAGAATTAAGATGATTTGAAAGTTGACACACCATGCAAGGCAACCAGTTATCTACAAAAACATTCTAGCCACTGGATCTGTTCAATAAAGGAATAAACTGTCTTGTGAGCTCATTCCATTGTTCAACCAACAAATGGTTTTGTTCAGAAAGAATAATTAATTTATCCAGTAATTAATCCAAAAATAATATATATAAGTTCATCCATGTTGATTACCAATGAATGCGATTTGAAATTGAACATTTGACATCGAATGAGAACGTTAATACATAGCATTAGCATTCTGTTTATATATCAATTAATGTTGTGTGAAAATCCGTTGTCAATATGCATGTATAATAAAACTTTTAGAATATTGAAACAAATGTACTCCGTTTTTTTAGATTACAAAAATAATTTGTTGGATGGAAGGAGACGAAAATAATGCAAAGAAAATTATTGTAGTTTTCCCCAACATTCAGGTATTTTGTTTCAAAACGTTCGGGGGAAACTAGAATATTTTTCTCTGCAAGACTTTTTCGTTCCTTCGATTCAAGAAAGAAATTCTCGTTTTGTCCCGTGGGTAAGTAAATTATTCTCATTTAAGAATAAGTCTTAAATCAAGAAAATAATTCTTAGGCAACTAAGAATATTTTTCTTGATATAAGATATTTTTTCTAGAAGGTATTCTTGAAATAAGAAAAATTTTCTTAGCAAGAATATTTTACTTACCCACGGGACAAAATTAGTAAAATTTTCTTGCCAAGATTTTTTTTCTAACCAAGAATGATTTTCTTATTTTAAGAATAATTTTCTTGAAATAAGATTCTTGTCAAGAATATTTTACTTACCCACGGGACAAGCCAAATTTTCTTAAAATAAGTAATTTTGTTCTTAAAATAAGAATTATTTTCTTAAAATAAGAAATCGATTTTTTGCAGTGCAGTAGTTTGTCGGACGGTGATCTAGAACTCATTGAAGTCATAAAAAGGCAAAGACCTTCAACGAACTACTCAGAAATTTTGGATATTTTATCTGATATTGGAGATTTACCCACTGGCTCTACTTCGACGACATCTGTCTGCAACGCTGTTCGAAATCGCTTGCCGTCTGGACAATTCACATACAAAAAAATAACCCATGTAGCGCAAGAGCGGTTTACTTTACGCAATATGGCGTACACTCAACTGTTTATAGATTATTTGCATGGAAAGGACCCATACACGTTGCAATATTTTGATGAATGCGGCGTAAAATTACCAACTAATGGCGTGAGACAATATGGCCATGGTCTAATTGGAGAAAGAGCAGTCGAGTTGAACAGATACTGTGAAACTGCAAATACAACAGTGAATGTTTTGTGTTCGCTCTCTGGTGTAACCTACATGAATACTATAGACGGCCCATCTATAAATACTACAGAGTTTTTACGATTTTTCGAAGAGGCGAGCAATTCGGTAAATCCGAACACGGTCGACCTTGCCTTGAGGTTGGGAACACTATTGTTATGGACAATTGTCCTTTTCATCATAACGACGGCGAACGAGTACTGCGAGAGTTTCTGGAAGACTTAAACATCGAGTTGCAACGTGTATGGGTCCTTTCCATGCAAATAATCTATAAACAGTTGAGTGTACGCCATATTGCGTAAAGTAAACCGCTCTTGCGCTACATGGGTTATTTTTTGTATGTGAATTGTCCAGACGGCAAGCGATTTCGAACAGCGTTGCAGACAGATGTCTTCGAAGTAGAGCCAGTGGGTAAATCTCCAATATCAGATAAAATATCCAAAATTTCTGAGTAGTTCGTTGAAGGTCTTTGTCTTTTTATGACTTCAATGAGTTCTAGATCACCGTCCGACAAACTACTGGGATTCCCTGTAGTTTTTTTCAACGGTGAAAATGAGGATGTCTTGCAATATTGCTTCCATATTTTGGACACGACAACAGAAGACAAATCTAAATCTCTTGCAACGTCTGTATATTTACCTGGAAATATGCCAGTCTCCTTCTGTCCTCCTCTGGAAATGATTTTGTCAATAATATTTCTTCTGGTTTCGCTCGATAATGCTTTTCCTTGTTCGTAAGTTCGCCCTTTGCGACTTACTTCCACATTTTACGCGGTAAAATATTTAAAACGGTTGAATTTTAGAAATATAAAAATAATTTAAAATATATAAACAACTCCCTAGCAACGTCAATCAAATTGCCTAGAAACGTCATCACGCAACTGTTGCAACGAACGTGATAATTATTCATATTAAACAGTCTTCCCGAATCCGCAGTAAATGCTTCAGCTATCTCAACAGGCGAGGTTATTTCTTGTTCCTCCAATTTAATTTCTGTTATTCTTTTAGTTTTTCCAGCATTTCTAGAGCTCAATTCTTTTATCGGATTCCATGTCTTTTTCGTGTTGCTTTTTATTGAGCTCAAGATTTTTGAAAGGATATGTATATGTATCAATTTATTACTGCTTGGTGATTCAGTTGTCGGCAGGAGGTCAACATTTAAATCACCTAGCAGGAAATATTCCAAATTTTCCGTATCAAAAGACCCAATCATTTGTTCGAATTCAGCAAAATGACTCACAGGAGAATCAGGAGGTCTGTACCAAGTACTAACCAAAATAGTATTTTATAATAAATGTTGCACCGAATATAAATGCAAACGCCTCCGCCATTACGGCCATTACACTTCGGTCTCTTCTAATAATTTCAAAGCCTGGTAAACAGACCTCCTGATCAGTAATTGTGGAGTCAAGCTTGGTTTCATTTATACATAATTTGTCGATTTTAGTACTACTTGTAAATATTCGTAATTCGTCAATTATGGGCTAAGAGACCATTAATATTCAAACAAGCCATAACCATACCACGATGAGATGGTATTTTATCTACATTACATGATAGGTTATTACTATTAGAATAATTGCTGCCGAGCGTAGCGAGGCAGCACACTGAACTTGACATAACTCGTGCCAGTCCCCTCCCGAACTATGTATAGCGTGGTTCAATCTCGATTATGAAACATTTTGGATGTCAGATTTTGACAAACAATGGAATGATGACGTTCTGTGACGTATTATGTTTACTCTGAAGTTTAAGTCTCTGTAAGAACCGACCGGTGATTCTCAAATTGAAAATCAACCATGTCCCATCTTTTTGTCATTTGTTAGGCTTAGTAAGCACACCATGGAATCATACTCATAATTTTTCAACTTCTGTATTTTCCTGAGATTTTTCTGATTTTGTCCTTACGCCAAACGATAGCGGTTTTTACGCTTCACTCGACGCGTAAATGACACTTTTATATTGTCCTATTGCACAGTCGCGTGAACGATTCTCTGAATTATTTTTATTGCAAAATCGTTTTATTCAAAAGTGGCACCACTTACAAACTCTACCTCCGATTAGTTTGGAAGTACTAATGGTGTACTATATTCTTATCGAAAAACATTTGTGGGGAAATAATTTAATCGCGGCACAAAGTTTACTATTTTCACCCAAATTAGGCCGAAACCGGAAATGACAAACCAGACAACAAAAATGATCTTTTATCGTTATTTATAGCAATATCGTTATTTATAGCCTTTTATAGTTATTTATACATTGTGTTTTATTATCGAAAACAAAATACTTTTAAATTTATATTGGAGCGATTGACCTGCTAACGGCGTGAATGTCTTGATAAACAACAATAATCGAACTCAATAATCTCGTTGACTTTGCCCGCTCAGGTCCACTCGTGTTCCGCGGGAAATTTAAATGCAATTGTAAACAAACTATAAACATCACGGGTATGCAATTGATGTGATGCAAGTTTTCTATTACAAGATTTCTATGTCAAGTTTTTGTTTTTTGACCGCCATAATAACGTTTACATAAATCGCTGACCAAGCGCTCAGTTTTTTTTGGCTGACTCCTATGGCTATAGCCTACAGAAGAACACAACTTTTTACTTTCGCCAATATTTCCTATGATATGACTAGTGCACTTGTTATAAAGTTACTATATATGGCATTCTGTACTAACCTATGAACCAGTGTAGTAAGTAAATATTACTAATAAAGTAATATAAAAGTTGTCATGGCATTAGTTAAGTTCCTATACAGAAGAGTAAATAAAACTTGTCATGGCATTAGGAAACACTTTCAAAGAGTTTCAATTGAGTGCTTATAAATTGATTATTTGCTAACATAAATTTGATTTACCTTGCTGCTTTTGCGACATCTAAGTAATATATAGCGAGCGTCTGTAATTAGCAAGCTATATATAACTCGGTATTACTGTAACTTTTTCTCACGCTGAATCGCCGCTTGTCTAGACTATAGCTCTCTTTTCCAAAAGGGCGTTTCCAGGCGATGTTTCTCAATCTCACGCGTTCTACAAAATTGAGTTCTAAAAAATTCGGTGACTATAAAAGGCGGAATGACTCTGCGGAATGGCATGCGGAATGAGTTGCGGAATGAAAAATTACATCAAGTACACAGGGTGCAGAGGAGTCAATTTCGATTAGAAAAATAACCCATTACCTTGTTGATTATAATCTTTGATAGTCGTTATAAAATTAGTGAAATATAATCCATATTATCATATAAGTCTTCTATATATGCACTAGCTATTGTTACAAGGCAAATTCAAATTACAATTCAAAAATGTGATGCAAAATTAAACAAAGTATATATTACTAGGAGTTACTATCGCAAGGAAAGTGCTGCCTTGACGCCCAAACTGCATGCAAAATTCTTCGACCAATTAGTAATATTGAGCATATTTATATTGCTAATGGCACACTCACTGTATGTATAGATTTATTTTCTTGTTCAAACGATGAGATTACAACACTGTGATTATTGATCAACACGGTGATCTCGCCCCAAGCGCGCAAAGCATGATTTCCGTTGCAAATAGAAATCCATACCAGTATGCCTTGCGAGCGCATTTTAAGAAAAATATTTTCGTGTCGAGAAATAAACAGCTGATGAGCGAGGTTGATCTTTTGTGCTTTTGTCGAAGAATGGCGTTCAGCAACGAGTATCAAGGAGTATTTTTAATCTTGGTTCGCCTAGGACGGAGAATAGAACGTACTTGATTTAAAAAACTATGATTTGAGGGACATCGTTGTTGATCAACTTGTAGTGGACATAAACACGCTGGCGCAGGCGAGTAAAATTCGATAAATTTTAGGTTTATATGATGCCGATTTCTGTAAAATTAGGTTATTATAATAAATTTTTACACGGTTCTAATTTGTTGTGTGTTTATTTTCTCTAAAATCGGTTTTTTAAAGTAAAAATATGGGGTTTTATGTTGTACTTTACGTGCAATGTGGGTAGCTGCGAGATCGAACTTTGCGGTTTTTGGCGGGATTTACAAACCTCTCATTTCTTTCGTACAATATTTAAAAAGGCTCACCTAGCTTGTTTCCTTGTTCAAATGACATTGATATATAGCAGGTCAAGTCAAGTCAATCCGTTTTGTAAATCGGCAAATCATTTCCAGTTTTTTCCACATTTAGTAAAATGTTTTAAAAACACTTCCATGATTCCAGCACTTACTAAAAATACTCCCTCAACATTTTCCACATTCAAAATAGTACAGCAAATAAAAATTTCGTTAGTTTGATGTATAATTTTCAACGTAACATTAAAAAAATGCTCATGTTTACAATGTTCGCCCTTCAGTAGTCCGCCATCTTGAAATAATCATTATCATTCCAGTTATACATAGAGATCAAAGAGTAGAAATATAATTACGTCATTTTAAGATACCTGTCGCTGATTGGCTGCAAGCTAACAGCCAACAACTAACAGCACGATGGCGATATATCTGCATTCGCAGATACAAAATGGTAGTATTCATGAGCAAAGTTGGACTAAATTTAATATTAATAAATCTCTTGAATTTATTATCTGTCATTGCACTATATGTCAAGAGGCATGGCCATTAAAGTCTAAACCAAAATTATTGTCACATTGATGGCTATAGGCAGCATTTCACTTGCGATAGTAACTTCTAGTTTAATTCATTTAACTCACCCACATTTGTTGGCATTTCATCATCTATACTAGATTGTACGTCAGCATTATTACTTACGGACTCCCACATGGCAATGTCCTAACATTTCCTATCGTAAATATAGTTTAAACTCATAAACGTTCACTTGTCACAAAAGTAATTAATTATCAAAATAACCTTAGGCTGATTAGTCTATATTGGCAATAGAGACTTAATCTTAAGCTGGATTTCCGATCCTATACAGGACTGTGTAGCTCTGTTGGCAGAGCGCTGCGCCGGAATCGCAGGGACGCAAGTTCGATTCCTGCCTGAGGGCCTATAGTTGCATTTTTCGCAACCGCTCCTGGTTAGGTCTAACAATGTCGAAATTTAAAGAACGAGAAGAAGTAAACATAAAACAGAAAGGCTTGGCGCCTACTACGGCATTCCCTGCAAGAACTTTTGCAATCGAAAACAATTCGAAATATTTTGACAGAAACACACATTTCAACAAACATGCTCGAAATTTCCACCTACAAACATCTTCAACTTTCTATTCAGAGACCTAATAGCTCGTTGTGATTAGCCGGTAGAAAAGAATGACGTTTAATTGGTTCTTAACATGAATTTTATATGTTTTGGATGAAATACTTAACCGTCATTTCTAAATTTGAACAAGAGATAATTGGCTTTACGCATGTATTTGAATATATGCATGGGATAGTTTCAAGAAGTACATGGCAATGTTTGTGTTGTGAAATTCTTGCAGGAAATCTTAAATTCGGTGCACACAGGAAATTTCTATTGCTGGATTTTGCTGCAAGGAACGCAAAAGTACCAAAACTTTTAGCTGCATATCGTGTAAACTTATACTCATTGTAAATTCTCCCATTCCAAATGACTATTGGCAATATTGCAAAATAAAACGCGTGCTGTGTTAGTGTATAAATGCAAACGAAATGAACCTGAGTGTATAATTCGTAGGCGCATGCCCTAACCACTCCGCCATGAAGAAACTTCCTGCATGCACTGCTTACTGGAGAATGATTATTTACTCTTGTTAGTCTTGTGCTAGAATAGACGGGGCACCGCACTGTGCACGTGTCTGGTTCATCTTTATACACACCAGTCCTAACCTAACCTACCATACCAACCTACGTCATTGCCCCCCTGCATATGTCATCCGTTTGTGCTTTTGCATAAATTAAACTGCAATATTTGAAATTTATGCGTGGTTGACTTGGCGCATATGCAAATCGTGTCAATCGCCTCAGAGTTCTGCCCAGAACCACGTAAGTGCCGGTATCTGCTGGCGCGGAAACATGCTTCCCCTGGCAATTTTTCAAATTTAATGGCATAAGATAATTCAATCTGGCTTTGGATGGACATTGCTTTTTA
Source organism: Trachythela sp. YZ-2020 (assembly GCA_016169945.1). Classification (NCBI taxonomy): domain Eukaryota; kingdom Metazoa; phylum Cnidaria; class Anthozoa; order Malacalcyonacea; family Clavulariidae; genus Trachythela; species Trachythela sp. YZ-2020. The sequence goes on from JADLSH010000340.1 coordinate 252,235, forward strand.
ACAAGTTACTGGTACTAAATATTGCATACACTCTGTTAAATTACACCAAATAATCATCAATGGTATTATGTACATAAATAAAATCTACTGTGGCAGGTTTCCTATCACATACTTGATATTCCTTGAAGGCCGGGCGGACGAGTCTTATTTGGCGTGAGTGCTGGGCGGCACTGACGAATGTTGGTCAATGCCGCCCGCTGCCGCCCACCGTGGTCAGAACCCTGACCTAAATTACGGTAGTCAGCAATAATAGTTAAAACTCGTTTCGGCGAATTTTACCCCTTCGCAAAGTATGCTTATCTGTTCTATCAAGTCTAAAATAACCAAACCTAATCTCAATTTCGTCATCTATAGTGTGGTTGAAGATACTTATACTTTAGAAGAAGTACTGGAAATGCTTGAAAGCGTGCAGTCTGTTGTTAGAGGAGAAGTGGAATCAGAGCTCATAAATACTGCACACACGAACGTCTTACTATTAAGACAGGTGTTTTCTCAAGCTGAAAAATGGTATCTAAATCTACAAGCTGATATATCTGAATTAGAAAACAGGTAAGGTCGCTCATGAACAGATACTAAACATCACACAGGAATTGACTTTCTTTGATATATAAATAAGGACTCGTCATGAAATAATAATGTCCTTAGAGTGCATGTAGGATCACTACGTGGTTCAAAAGCAGGCATAGGTTGTATATTTTGTGCCGCCATTTTAGTTTTCGCTTATATTTTCACGCTGCCTAATTTTTACATCCTCGTCGCCATTGTAGAATAGATTGAATGATGATGTATTATAAACATCAATCAAACTTTTACATATTAACTTATTGCTATATACAAATACTACATATACATGTAATTTTTTATATTTACTCTGGACAACTAAATTGCAACATGGCGTTGTAGTTCATGCATACTACAAAACCAAACATGGTGAATTATACTACAGGCATACGAGAGACTTTTAGATAACAACTGCAGATGTTGTGATCTCTGCAATGAATAACATTCTACAACTTATATAAATATATAGTATTAGTATTATAGCCTTAAATAGTATCTTTTATTATATATTTTAAATTATAGTTTCTAAATAGTGTCACCAATTAGCTTGTAATAGTTAAATAACTTTGACACTGAAATAAAGTTTATTATTATTTATTAGGTATATATATACATGCAGTAACTGTGCCAGCTGTTCACAACTATAACTAACAAATGTCAATAAATTTCAACAAATGATGGGCGTCAGCCAAAGACAATACTGCAGACACCAGCCCAGATATAAAATCTATAAAAACACGAAAATAACCCCTAAGTCTTCTAAATATTCTTTCGAAAGTAATTTAACACTTACTCTAAGAAAAACGTTCTTACTATTAGGGAACTTTCAAAATTCATTGTGAAAAACAAGCTTTGGTGGCGCGATGTCTTCCCTCTATTATAGACGCCATTTTGGCAAACGTTGAAATGACTATAGTCACTTCAATGCTGAATATCTAGAAAACTGCCGGTGGATGACCCGGATTAGTACAGCACTTTTAAAGTTTAGACATTTGTCTTGATTTTTTCGCAAAAATTACGAAAATCGAACCATGGGAATTCCAGATTTTTTAGTTCGAAAATTGTAAACAGACACGGACTTGAGTCAACACGCAGCGACGACATGACCAACTTTAATCATCAAAATAAGGTTAAAAAATAACGTTTGCAGATATCGCCAGTCCTTTTATTATACTAAGGCCACGCTTGCATTTTAATGATAAAATTTGAATATTTATATATTTTTTGAGTGTTTCTGCGTCCAATGCAAATTTAGAAGGGCAAAAATCTTCGCAAATACGATGGGAAAATAGCGCGATTTCATTGGTCGAGATATTCACGTGACAGCTGCCCAACCTCCTCTGGTCCCATGTATATAAAAAATGTTTGTATTGCTACTCGGAGTTTCATGCCGTAAAGACAATCTTCATGCAATAGTTAATATTTCTGTGGGATAGTTCGTTGGTGTTTGCTGACGATACTCTTTGTTTGTTGACGCGTGTTCACTTTTTTCGCGCGACCGTATTTTCCCGCTAAATATCTCTTCTGATGTCTGCACTTCGAAAAAATCTCTGATCTAGAATTAAGTAGCATGTTTGCTTTCAAAATGCATACTTTCTCTTGGGTGCACAGGCTACATTGCTTTCCGCCATCCACTTGAATAGAGCGTTTGGACATGACGTCACAAAATGCATAAATTAAAGCTACAAAGCTGACTGCTTTATATTTTCCGTATGTTGTTACTAAGAATGTTCACCAAAAATTTTGGGTTCGTACAATTATTTCTCCCTGAGTTATGGAGTTTTGAAAAATATTATTGCTAATGTCAGCATTATTTTCAAAGGCTGTTAAAACTATGCTATACACACTATTTTGTTTTAAAATGCTTGGTTAAGGTTAAGAGGCGATGCCTAATCCAAACTTAAAAAGAATCTAAAGATTCTGGCCCTTATATTAGCATTTGATTTTATGCCGCCATGTTGGTGTACTAACTCAACGCCATTTTGGAACACCAACATGGCGGAGAAAAAACAAGTGCTCAAATGAAGCCGAATTTTAACCCAAATGTTTTGAATCTTATTAAGGGTGATAAACAATACTTCTTAACCTTAATCAAGCATTTTAAAACCAAATTGTGTCTATAACGCTGACGTCAAAATACGTCTATAACGCTGAAAATAATGCTGACGTCAGCAAAAGTATTTTTCAAAACTCCGTAACTCACGGAGAAATAATTGTATGAATCCAAACATTTTGGTGAGCACTCTTAATAGCGATCTAGAAAACAAGTGAGAAAGCCAGCTTTGTAGCTTTCGTAGTTTAGATTTTAGAATTTGTCACGTGATAAGTGAAAACGCTCTATACGATTCGGCACGCTTTAGAATAGACCATTTTAGTGTAAAACGTCGTCCGCTCTGCTTAAGGTTCCAAACATGTTTTGAAGTTACGTGTCGTTTGCGTAGGTAGCGTTCGTAAAATATGTTTCATGGTTCCTGTAACGTTCCTTAAATGTGTTTGCTGTCATTCCGATGTATTCTTTCGTTTCTCCATTATCACTCCCTACAACTAGAAATACATGCATGCAGAATCCCCTCGCCCATTTGAACCAAACAATTTACTCCCCAAAAGTTATTGTAACATGAATTACTGAATAAACCATGGTAACACGCAACACTGTATATTTCTTTTATTTTAATTTGTAAAAAATATTGATATTTTGTACTTTTAACTATAAAATTATCATTATCAATTGCCCAACTATATAAAGTGGGTATGCAATTATGTACTATTTTTGCTTTGATTTACTGTAACATTCAACCTTAGACGTTCACAAAACGTTTCGAAATTTTCATAAAACTTCAACTGCTTTTCAAGAAGTATTTTTATACTTCGGCACTTGCTTTTGAAATGAAGTTTTTGAGATTTAATATGTTTTTTATTTTTCTATAACGTATTTGAATCAATACTAAAATACTTTTAAGATCAATCAATGTTATATTGACCACACAGAATGATCTACGTATTTTCAAATTCACAAACTGTACTGTATACTCTGTATGCTATAAATCGGCAAAGCAAGTATGCAAAATAGACACTTACCCGTTTAAAACGCTCCTTTTTCACAAACTATACTGTATACTCTGTATACTCTGTATACTCTGTATACTCTGTATGCTATAAATCGGCAAAGCAAGTATGCAAAATAGACACTTACCCGTTTAAAACGCTCCTTTTTCGGTCTTTCGACTGGGTTTTTTCTTGTGGATTTATCCTCTAAATACTTTATCTTGTTTTGGATATTTTTTTATTTGTATTTATTATGTACTGACTCCTGAGTATTATAAAATGAGTGCAAAACTATTTTTGAAAAAAGTTTGCAAAATGGCAGTCTTCTCTCGGTCTGATCTCGTGCATGGGCATAACTTAAAAAACCGTCCATGACAAAAACAAATGGCGGACAACTTTGCATTCCGCTATGTTTTCACATATCCGGGTGTAAATATCCGAGCGGAATTAGTACCCTCGCACGGTGCTTCGCGTCGGCTCGGGGATTACAGCTCGGTAAGCAGGGCTGCTTTCCTGACAACGACCTCGGAGTGGACACTCTTTCTCGTTTATGCTTTCTCGTTTATTAAATTCTCGGTTGTCTTTGTCGTATTATGCAGTTACGTTGTCACTTGTTTCGACTTTGATAGGATTCGGTGGTTGCCTCTCGAAATGGCGCTCTTGACATTTTCTATGCAGGAGTAACTTACTTTGATGGTATTACTATTGAAGATCTTATAGAGTTTGGTGGATCGGTGGAAATGCTTGTCAATGAGGCGTAAAAAGTTATTGGCTAGGTTGGTTTTAACATTCCTGCTATATGGTTGGTTGAACCAAATTATCTTGAAAAAAATAATACATCAGAATGACAGCAAGGAACGTTACAGGAACCATAAAACATCTTTTACGAACGCTACCTACTCAAACGAGACGTAACTTCAAAACATGTTTGGAACCTTAAGCAGAGTGGACGACGTTTTACATATTATAAAGCGTGCCGCATCGTAATCAAGTGGCGGAAAGCAATATAGCTTGTGCACCCAAGAGAAACTATGCATTTTGAAAGCAAACAAGAACAAGCTACTTAGTTCTATAGATCAGAGATTTTTTCGAAGTGCAGACATCAGAAGAGATATTTAGCGGGAAAATATGGTCGCGCGCAAAAAGTGAACACGCGTCAACAAACAAAGAGTATCGTCAGCAAACACCAACGAACTATATCCCACAGAAACATTATAACTATTGCATGAAGATTGCCTTTACGGCATGAAACTCCAACAAACTAGCAATACAAACATTTTAAGTATTTATAGTTCGCTCTATGTTTCAATATTGAGTACTCTCAATTATACGTTCAAAAAACTTGAATAATTGTAGATATATATATTTTTTTAATACTTAGAGAACTTATAGAAGAAATTGCGAAGTTTGAAGAGAGAGAATTATCGGCAAAGAAGACAGTTTCCCAGGTATCTTATACATGTACTGTATATATGTTAATCATGAGCGTATTTTTATCCTGCCTATTTTAGCGAAAGGAATACATATATATACGAAGTATTTATATATCCCTATTGAACCTGCAAAATAATATACTATTCAACAAAAAAACACGCTTTGTTTGAAACAGATTTACCAAATGCTGGCTACATGGAAATGACGTCATACACATGGCGTTACCACTTATCAATGACACTGCATGGGCATCATCCAGTGGCGGGCACTAAGGGGTGCCCCCCCCCCCAAATAATTTATCAAGGCCTTTGAATGATAGCTGGTTAACTGCACGTGTAACAAAGCTGTATCACTAATTTTACAACCACGAAAGCCTTGATAGGCTATAGTTTAAGTACACTTGCGTGAAATTTAAGCCAAAAAGGTTTTAAAGAACTGAGATTTGCAGTAACAAAAGCGTGGTTATATGTTAGCAACCTAGGTTCGCACCCCCAATACTGTATTTCGCGAAGTGTCCGCCACTGGCACCATCTTGACTGATTCTATGAAGCCAATACTATGAAGAAATTCAGATTTGTTCTAAAATTAGCTTACCGCGTTGTTTATATGACGCGATATGAATCGAGATGAAGAAAGACCGCGTCGATTACAAATGTCGATCTAAAAATATACACACGAGTGTGCCACTAGTCGGCAAAGCAAGCGATACGTTATGAAAACATAATTGGATCCCTGCCTCATACCCCTCTTCACGACGTAATCAAAGGCTATCGCCATATGAAATGTTTTACTTGACGTAATCACTGTGTTTTCCTTCATTTAAATGTGCCATTAAAATTTTGATCATTACTCTAATAGTTTGGAAAGAAGAGCTGGAAGGAAACAATATCATTTTGGGAAATTTATTTTGAAAGAATAAAAATTGGAAATTTTGTTTCGAGAATAGGAAGCACAGTAGCCATGGCAACACGATTAATAATATAAATTTATTTTCTGGAGTACAAAACAGTTGAACAGGTTACAAAAACTACAAAAATAATTAAAATATTAGTTGTTTTAACCATACAAATCTGAGATATATGGTGTAGGTATGTTCTTATGCATTCTATAAGCTTCAAATTAATGTTTAAATGCAACCTTCCGTTCGGCGTTCACTAAAACATTTCCAAAAGTTTATAAAATTAAACTGCCTTTTACTGATAAATTAGTTTTTGAAATGAAATCAGATGAAAATATACAAATTCTCTCGTGTGAAACGATTTCGCTTTCCTTTTAAGTTGGAACTTTTTGATAACATAAAATATAGGATACTTTAATTGGGAAAAAAAATGAAAATCTATGTAAATAAAACAACAATTTTACGGCTATATTAAAATACAATTATAAGAAACTTGCCATATTTTCATCTATCTCTATTTATCCTTTTTTATAAAGTATAAACGATAAATTTATAAGTTATAATTCAGACTTACTGATATGACTTACTCATGTTTTTTTTATAATTCGCTCATTCCACTCCTAACAAAGATTAGTGAGATGACCACCCATATGGCCATCACAAACCATCACACCCATGAAACATAGCCATGCGCCCGCAAAACTTGATGAACCTTAGATTTCCCACAGCTTTCCTTTTTTCCCGGGTGTACTAAATAGCCGAGTGGAATTAGTACCCTAGCCCTGGGCTATCGCCCGGAACGGCGCTTCGCGCCGTTGACTCGGGGAATACTGTGAAAAATCACCATTCTTCCTAAAACTCGACATGAACAATACAAAAACCATTTGCTTACGTATTTTTTGAAGTTTTAGTGTAAATTGCACGAAACTTTTATATTAGTCCCGTAACCAGTTAGACTCTTGCCATTTTCTCTTTATGTAAATTTTGAAAATCAAAATTTCGAAATGTGAATAGAATACCACCCAGTATATTTCTTGGGTTTTTATATTAAGCAGATTAAGGTCACGTGACATCTTAGTGCAAGTCGCTTATTGGTTCGGTCTTTTCGACGTAAAGCTGAATATATTTTTGCATAGGAAGACTTTTCGAAGACGAAATGGCCCATGACACAAAGAAACATTCTATTTTTACCAAACATGTGCACTTTAATAAAACTTAAACTTATCACAGGAAAATCACCTTCGTTGATTTTATGTCTTGTTTTCTTGTTTATTTCCCATTCTTTTTTCCTGCCATTTTAGTATAAATACGAATCCACAATCATGCCCAAAATGCTTGTCATCGGTCGCTAATCAATGCTTACTTTATGTTGTTACATTTTAAGAACCCCACGCGCTGTTAACTGCGTGATTAGCTAACTACCCAACTAACCACGTTGGCCTGTAGTGAACTAATTGCATTTTTATACAACCGGCTCCTGTTGTTTATACTTTTTAGTGTCTTATTATGTACCATATGTATAGCTTATTCTCTTATGTGACCACGCCGCCCCTAACCAGTACAGTGTACTACACTACAAGTAAATAACTTATCAAAAAATCATCCGCGCCGCTCGCACCGGCTGCGTCCTGCCGGTGCGTCCGGCGTGCGTCTGCGGGTGGGTCCGCTTTGCGTCTGCGGGCAAGTGGACGCAGTGAGAAAAATTTCTCATCGGAGATCGCCGGGAAATATCGTGCTTCGCAGATTTTCGTATCAAAGAAACGTTATTCGTCCAGTATCTTCATGTGTTATACATTTCTAGGGGAAATCTACTGCTGTATTGATATTCACAACCTCCTTTAAGATCCATTTTTGTGATTCGCGAGTGCAGTAAATATCGAAGTTTTAAAACAATTTGTTAAGCAGCCGGGATGGTCAGCGTTAGATCATATCGAACTAACGTACCATTACGTCATAACTTCGGTAATACCGGAAGTGCTACTATTATGCGCAGGAAGTGCGGTACCGGAAAATAATAAAATTCTATTTTGGCGGGGAATTTTAATTTATTGCGGGAATCGTAAAAGATAAACAAAGCAAGAATGGAGGAGCCAGAGGAAAAATTATTGTCGTTTTCTACGAGAGATGAATTACTAAATACGTTTCAGGATTTTAAGAAGGATACCTGTACCGGATGGCGCTGTGTAGGAAAAGAGACAAATTTTGGTAAGTCTCGTGAATGGAATTGAATAATTCATAAGAAATTAAATCTCGTGCCAATATGGCGTATCTATATGATTGATCATATTTTACGTTTAACATTATTTTGGACGACTGTTGCCTGTGCACAAATAGCTGTATGACGGGTTGTGCACAGGCAACGATAAATGGATCCTTATCTTGTAGACAAGGATGTAAACGAAATTATTGAAGACGCAAAAAAACCTTAAGGATTAAATGGTCAATACCTACCAGGAATGAGGGAATTTCGTTTGAATTTGATGGCACTCCAATTATGTCTGCTGGTGCTGCTCGGTTTCATTGTCACCAGGGAGTTGATGTAGACTTGGTGCAAGAAGGGTGAAATTCAGTATTATCTCAATCTATTATGTGTGTAGATGAATTCGTGTGTATCCAGTAAACTATTGTACACACTGTTGGCATAGAAGGTGGTTCTCCCATCTTACGGTATCGTTAGCGTTCTTAGTGTGTGATGCAATCAGACATACTCACAAATTGTATTATTCGCTGGCAACACTCGCACCTATCATTCAAGCCAAGATCGAGCTAAGCTGGGCTACGACCATGTATTTATGAAGAGACGAATTTTGATACAGCCAACCAAGAAGTTGGGTTGTCCCAGTAAAGTGTATTTCTCTAGGGTTCTGAAATTTCCAGATTATGAGGTTGGTATTATATGTTCCATTTGAAAGGGCACTTCTTCCGTTGTTCTATCTGGAAAAGGAAAACGTGGGGGTGTCCACAGTTCCTTCGCCTTTACCCGTTTTCCTACGAGCAGATCTCTTTCCAATTTTTGTTCAATATATTTTCTTAAAACATATCTAATATTGAAACAACATGCATAATATATAATGGTTTATTACACTTTCTGTGAAATCTAAGGGACCGTTGATCCGGGAGGGGGGGGCTGGTGGAAATAGGGGGTAGGCCATCCAAAAAAAGATGGCCTTAAAGGGGTGGGCCATGTGAAAAAATATTAGCAAGAGGGGTGGGCCATGCAAAAGACGATACAATGTTTTGTTGTTCTGTTGTACTAGATGTCACCCTGAAAGCACACACGAAATGGCCAATATGTGCTACTAAAATTCAAAAATTTCCGAGGGAGCATACCCCCAAACCCCCCTAGACTACTCAGACTACGCAGTTAGCTTCAATGATTATATTGCAACTGCTGTTCAAATAGATTCTGACACATCATGAACAATATATTTACGATATAGTTACAGCTTGTTCTATCTGTTGCTAAGTATAACTTGAAAATATATTTACAGTATTAAAAGTCACCAATGATCACAAAGCTTTTTGCTCGCAAAAACGAGTTTTTAAGATTTTAACATGTACTTTGGATTTTTTAGGAGATGTGGGGGGGTCATGTGAAAAAAATCAATTTTTTTTTGGTACTCTGGGCCACTGGAAAAGGGTAAAGCCATGGGTAATGCCCAGCTATAAAAGAATAATTCCACCAGCCCCAGATAAAAAAATGAACGGTCCCTAATAGTGAATTCGTGAACCAATCGATGATCGCATACTTAAGAAGATGAAACAACTTCATCAAATTGGAGTAAAAACAGTGGCTGAAGTCCAACGAAATGTATTAGTCATATTGTTAGCCACATGGTTCTTCTAATGGTGTTTTAATGCTATTTCTCACAGCCATCAATCAAAAGCAAGGATAAATTATTATTCATATACCAGTCTGAGTGGATGAAAAGGTTGCTGTTCTTGCATGCTCAAGAAATGTGCCTCTTAGACGCGACATATCGAGGTTGCAGGTGAAACAAACATTGTTATTGGCTAAAATCGAATCTGAAAGTTTACTGAGCTTGTTATGTAGTAATGATAGTCCATAGTCAAACTGTTATTAAAATTGGATGCTGCATGCTCATATATTTGGAATTCAAAGATGGCGGATGCAAAATTTTAAGCTCTGCAAATTCTTTAGTATTTTTATGATTTTCGTTAAGTATTATTGATCAATTGTTGACAAATCAATGTTGCTAGCTTTTATATCAGTCTGGTTTTCAATTTTATAAAAAATACCTCAAAGAAGCTGAGAAATCTAATATTTGGGACAAATTCTCATTTTCGGACAAATTCTCACATTGGGAAATGGTACGTCAGGAGAGGTCAGAATGGACGGATTACCTAAAGTTTGTTCGGCAAACAACAGCGGGACCCAGCAACAGGCAAGAATCTCTACTATAAACAACAACTCATTTATAATACGCTCTAAAGGTGCAGCAAATTATTAAGTATTCAAGCAAATAGTTCAACGTCTAACTTTAATATTCAAAATTTATCACCTCCGCGTTTGGATGTAAACAGTTCACTGGATCCCCTCCTTCCTAACACATCTCCATCCAGTAGGGTTATTGGTTTAGATAAAGAAAAAGAACGGCCTATTCCCGTTGTCTGGTCTCGCAGAAGATATCGAAACATTCCACCGAAGCGACAAAATGGGGTAAATTTAGTTCATTTAATAAACACTCGAGTTAACAAGTCAATGTCAGCGACTAGCTCAATGGACCCAGACTTACCATTTCAAGGCCGAGTGCCTGGTTTCCCGAATGTTTTCTTTCTCATGTGAGATCCATATTCAATAAAGTAGACGATTTGGACCTAGTCGTTCAAAGAAATGGAGTAGATTTTGCGGTACGCTAATATTGGATAATAAATAAAAGAATGCGCTAGATGGTAATAAACAAAACGCGCTATCGAGTATAACCGCGGTTACCATTTAGCGCGTTTTGTTTATTACCATCTAGCGCATTCTTTTATTTATTGTCCAATATTACCGTATCCTTTTATATTTTTTTTTATCCAAGCCTCTGCGAAGGAGAGCGGAATCCGCATATTCCAGATAACTGTATAAATATCCATGGTTTCAACCTAGCTAGAATAGACCGCTCTAGCCAACGTGGGGGTGGAGTTTGTGCTTTTGTGAAATCTACTATCCCTTTTGTAAATCTTCCTGACCTACAGTATGTTGCGCAGACCACGAGTGTCTGTGGCTAAAGCTTCGACCCTACCGACTTCCGCGGGAACTTTCCTGTATTATTGTTGGTGTTATATACCATCCACCATTGGCTGATAATAACGAACTGTACGACTATCTTATCGCTGGACAAAATTTTAGCATCGTAAGGCGGATTTCCAGTCCTCGCACGAAGCTCCTCGCAGCTCGCTGCGAGTACTTTACCCTACAGCAGGCATAGTTATCATGGGCGACTTTGATCAGTTCGACTAAAGAAACCTACCCGTGGAGATGCAACTTTAGATTTAATTTTTACTAATATGAAGCGTTGTTATAATGACTCAGTACTGTTACACCCGCTTAGTCACTACCAACGCCTCAACACCATCACCAAAGTTTGGGTCAGAAAGCGGAAACCATAAAATATGCAAGCATTTGGTCGGTTTCTTTCTTACCTACCTTCCTGTCAAAAAATGTGTGACCTGTTCTATGACATAATTCTCATGGGTCTGGATACAATACTTCCCAAAAAAGCGGTTAAACTTCACTGTAGAGATAAAGCGTGGATTACTCCTGAATTCAAACTCGTCATCTCCCACAGACAGAAGGTCTTTGCCTTTGGAATACAACGGAATACAACAAATTACGAAATAAAGTAATTCATATCGTGAAACAGGCCAAGTCTAAATATTTTGAGTCCCAGGTGAATCATCTAAAAAACTCAAGGCCCAGGAAATGGTGGGGTGCTATTAAAAACCTAGCTGGCTATTCTTTAAAGCCAGACTTCTTCTGGTTTTAGTGACGTCATAAGCAGGAGCCATATAAAACTACTCCTAGGTGACCATTAGTAGATGTTTAAAAAGTTGTCAGTCGATTTGGTATTTGAAATAGTGACCGAAGTATAATTTTGAGCTCATAATGACCATTGGCTTTCAGGGTAAAATATTTGCGTGACCCTGCTTGTGACGTAACATGCATTTCCACAAAAATTCAAGATGGCGGACAGCTCGCTGATTTATGATTATTACTGTCAAAATATCTCAAGAACTACGGAAGATACGAAAAATCGGCAAGGGATATTTTTATATAATTTTAAATGTTCTTTCAAATGAGACAAACTAAATTTTTATTGCCATATCCCTTTAATAACTAACAACTATATATTAAATACTACCTGATGTACTATGTAAGAATATATATAGTTCTTTATATTAAAGTTGAAGGTCGATTTCAAAGTCCAAACGTACCTTATACATCTTGAAATCACCGATACCAATTTGATAATCCATGTCCTTCGTCATATTAAAGTAAATGGGTAAAAACGAAGATAAATATATATTGATGATATTAAACCGTATCCGTTCACTCCTCTGTCGTCGATCGCCATTTTAGTTTAAAAGTTGCTTCATTGCACTTCCGGCATTGCCGAAGTTATGACGTAATGGTACGTTAGATCGATATGATCTAACGCCGAGCAGCCGGGATTTGTACTGTAATTTTGAAACTCAGTTGATCACTCGTTCTCATTATAACACAAAAGCAGTTTCTTGAACATGTAAAGCTAGCCATTAAGAGTACGGATTTTTGCATCCGGCCCGCTCTGAAACTCATCCGGTCCGCTCTGGATTACGCGACAAAACACAGGAGTGAAACAATTTTTAGATTAAAAAATCTACCCAGAAAGTTCAAAAAGCTAGCCTAACGATTGTTAGAGTACAAAAATGAATTGCATCAAATCTATAGGCTTCATACTAAGCACGATGCGCCGAGAAAACTAATACATTTGTTTTAAATGCTCATGTATTTCAGTATTTGGCCACATTGAAGTTAAAAAAATACAGTTTAAACAGATATCATAGAAGAAAAAACTTTTCTCCATACATAAAACTTAAAAACATGGACCAACTGTAGTGAAAACATGATTTTTAAAGTACTTTTCTTATACATATTGTAAACAAAAAAAATTAAAGCCTTGGCAAAGAAAGTTGAGGGTATATGTTTTTTATCGTGAAACGATCAGAAAAAAATTACAGCATACCTGTAGTAGTATGCGTTGATCTAAGTCAAAACACATGCATTCACTGCATGATTCACTTTATGGGCAAAACAAATAAACGCGAAGATATCCTTGTCGAAGCAACACTAAACACCAGAAAACGTGTTTTTCTTGGGCACAGTTTTTCTCGTCCGGACCTCGCAACCGGTAAATAACGTATATATATTTGTCTGTATTTAAAAGAGCATGACGAGAATAACACGAGTTGTGATATTTAATATGACTTTTGAAAATAGAAAAATCCCAAAATTCTGCTACCAGAGGCTGTTGGTATGTACTTCAACTTGCACGGATATTTTGGATCCGTACATATGCGCTAGGGTTCGTTAGGGATAGGGGTAGGTTAATGGTCAGGGTCATATGATCGCAGGCTCAGCGAACGAGATTGGCCGCCATATTGAATTTAAGCGCGCCGGAGTCTGAGACTATATTCGACTTAGATTTTTTGCGAGGTGTCGAACTAAAGAGAACAATAAAATGTTGAAACTAAACACTAAAATAACGCAGGGCGCGAGCCGCACTAACGCCAACGTAGAAACATCTGCTAATAGCGCAAGACCTTAACCTTTCGGCCACATGACCATATGGGAAACGAACACAAAATATTCGTAGAATTACTTTTACATTGCAACTTACTTTTAGTTTTTCTCAGCAGTATAAATTTAACATGCAGAACGTTATGAGCCTTTAACCGCGTGGCCGTGAGATGTGGAAGACGTTTGGGAATCCATTATTCTGACTTGTTTTCTATTATCAAGATGCAAAAGATGTTTACAAACTATAAAATTGTTTCGAAAATTTGCTTCATAACATATTTTCATCCTGAAACAATGTTTTTGGGTAAAATAATTCACTAAATCGAAGGAAAAATCAAGAAAAGGTTTAGTAAAGGTGGATTTTTTGTCAATCGTGATCATTCGTGCGCCTCCCGCGTGATCCATCCGTGATCTCTCGTGGTCATACGTGGTCTCTCGTGATCCATTCATGTTCGTGGTCCACTCGTGTGTACTTTTAGACCACATCACAAATGTCCAATTTGGTAGTGATAAATCATACAAGAATGTTATAAGAAAAATGTCAATACAAATCCTTTGTCTTGTTCTGATACAGTTATTCGTTTTAGACTTCTGTTTCGTCCAAGTTAGCCCAAAAACCGAAGCTTGAACCCCTCAGTGATGGCAGTGGGTCTGCACTATTACAAATGGTAAGTATATTGTCAATGAAAAACGAATGTGTCATAGCAAGCATGTCTACCGACTTGTTGTATGAAGCGTGCTGCCCGGAACTTATAATAGTATTCAAAAGAGTTGAAAATGCAGTACAATACAGATTGCTATAAAGCTGGATTGTTTATCCGTTCTGTCCATGCATTGAGCTAAAAAGTAGTACGATCACTGTCCGAATTTTGGCGTCGCCCACCCTGCATGTGTGTAAGTTTCCTATAGTATGATGGGAGAAAACCTTAGTACCTGGGGAAAGTTTGTGATCTTCGGCAAGGCGTTTACTTTGTTTTCCCACGAGATGTTCTCAGAGGGAAAGGCCCTATCGAATGATGCTCTCAATATATTGCTACGTTTGTTTTGCTATGATTGCTATTGCATAAATAAAGATGCAGGTGCATGCATATTCGTGACTATTAACAAATACTGTATACTATTGATCGCTATTTTGATTCTCACTCTTAGGCGATGGTTTTCTTGAGGGGAATAAAACTGTATTAAAATACAAAAACGAAATTCGGCGTAACGAGGAAATATTACGCTAATTATTAGCTAAATAAGGTTTAGTGAAAATTACAATATAGATAATTATCTAGTGAGCCGATTTTGCGATAACAAACAATTAAAGCGTTGTAACTAAACGACGACATGCTAAGCCACAGAACTCTCTAAATTCAAAAGATTGACAATTCGTGAGTTAGTGCGAAAGTACAGTTACGCTAATGAAATTTAGTTCACTTTTTTGTTATTGCATGATTTGTGATATGATCTAGTCTTGAATAATTAAGATATTAATCTATGTATATGCGCAAATATGATTATGTATCTCCATAGCTCACTATCGCACATGTATTTGGCAACAACGTCTCGCTATATAAAACTTTAAAAATGTTTTCACCGAAGACGAAAATAATATGCGTACACAAAATGGAATCTGAAATAAAATTTGAACCGTCATCTGAAACGGGAATCCTGCGAGGTCTCATAAAACATATGTATAAGGTATTTTATCGACTTTTATCATTTGTTTTTGGCTAGTTTGTTGTAATGTAACCACGATGAATTCTTCTCATCGCCATTTCAAAAGACTCAAGTTCTTAAACTCGCCGAATTTATATCCTTTTTACATCGCAACTTTGGAGACGGCAAAGATCTTTTAAATAATCAAAATTCGTGCAATTTACATATGAATATAGCATTGCATTATGGAAAATTTTATGAATTAGTAAGAATTAGCTAATATTGAAAAATTTTTGTTCGCAAAAGGGATATTTCTATTTCGTAGAAGCGAAAAAATTGTGGGAAGGTGCTGAATTTTGTGGGTTGGTATCCCAAAGCTTAAGTAAACTTACAGTTGTATCAATAGCATAAAATTACTTCGTGTGTATGAAAAGGATTCGCATTAGGCTATAGATCACGTGAATCCATACAATCGGTTGGGTACGAATTTTTGGATGATTATTATTCAGTGGCATACTGAGAACGTTTCCACTGAGGGGGTGGGGGGGGGGGGCATTTCAAAATTTACTGGCGACGCAGTGTCACCCACTCACCCTCAGTAGAAGAGACGTAACATGCAGTAGACGTAACTTTGACTTAAATTTTGGGTTAGTGAGTTTGGATGAAAATTGGACGAAAAATTTACCGAAAGTTGTCTTGCTTTCCCCGGCTTAACAGAACTGAAGGCGTATATTAGTGATGTATAATTTATGCATGATAGACCGGTTGCCTTGTTTACATTTTGCTGCCAGGCAAATTCCGATTAAACAAATTATTATGTTCCCCATTGTGTTTCAACAATCCATATCACAATAACGAAGCTTTCTTGGGAGCTTTAAAAAGCTTTTGCCTGCCAAGACAAAGGCAATTAAGGGATCAAAATTTTTACCTTAATATGCAGGCAGAGGTATGCAATCTCTAAGTTCCCTCTAGTTACATATCATTTCGATTTTTTGAAATTTTAAAATTTCCCGATCAAGTTACTTTGAAATTCTACGTTTTAACCATAAATATAAAGTATCTTACAAGTGCTGATTGGAATGTGCAACAAAAATACCTAAATACAGTTTTGCTTTAACAACAATGAGGTTTGAAAATGGCCGATTCGGAAAACCGTTGCTTAATTTTTATTTCCTGTCATAAAATGTTTATTGTAGTATATTATTGCAATAACTTCGACTGCAAAGACTTAAAATTTGGTA
Organism: Trachythela sp. YZ-2020; assembly: GCA_016169945.1. Taxonomy (NCBI): domain Eukaryota; kingdom Metazoa; phylum Cnidaria; class Anthozoa; order Malacalcyonacea; family Clavulariidae; genus Trachythela; species Trachythela sp. YZ-2020. The sequence continues at coordinate 268,844 of JADLSH010000340.1, forward strand.
GTGTTGATAATAAATTTTTTTGCTATACAGAATTTCTGAAATTGTCCAAATAATTCATACGAAACAAAACAAATTTAGGAAATGAAATACTGCTCAGCGAGCATAGGACTGGTGCAGAAGGTGCTAGTTTTTGGCATGTCCTTTATGTTAAATCCTTACGCCAAATGGTAAGCATAGGAAATAGGAATGTCCTTGGTTCATACGGGTTAACAATTCTCACTCTCCCTTGCAGCAATTGCTAAATACAGTGTCTATTACAGATATCGCAGTAAAAAATGTATCAATTCTATCGAAACAATTCTATCGAAATAATACTTCTGTCGCAGTGTCGCTATAAATCAATACCGTATCCATGCTATATCTATATAGTATATGGAAATAGCAATTAGTATGGGACTTGGGTTTCGATAAGGATTTTCAAAAATATTTCCAGCATTTGTACTAATTAACCATGCACTATTCTGCGCAAAATTGCCACCTTCAAGAATTAGGATGGTTCTTTATGTAACTCTACACGAATTATACATAGGGTTAGAGTAAAGTACTTAAGAGTCCCATCGATAGAGAAATACCTGTGGGCGATCAATATATCATATATATGCAGCTGGTAACAATGGCGTAGCCAGAATGCTCCTTGAAGGAGACCAATGAATGGATAAATTGGTGTCGGATAAATTTGAATTAATAAAGCTATTCCATGTTCGCAATCCCGTGCCTGAAATGAGGTTTTCATATCGATTCGCTTATTCATAATTGCTTATTTTAGGAGATTAATAGGCTGCAGGAAGAAAATTCCAGGTTAAAAGAAAAAATTAAAATGAGTGAATCAATGGTAAGCCTTACGTTTATTTCTATTTTATGTATATATTTATTTTATAGCGGTCCGTTTTCCTTAAAAATAGAGCATTCTGATTGGCTTGCGAGCGGTCTGGTTTCTCCCATCCGAACCGCTCAACCACAGACCGCTCCGGTTCCGCACCAAAACAGAAAGCAGTGAAAGCAAATTTTCAAACTTAAAAAACTGCCCAAAAAGTTTAAAAAACTTACCATAACGATAGTCCGAATAGGAAAATTAACACAATAAAATTGTATGGACTTCATCTTAATTTTATGATTTTCATTTGTACTAAAAACGCATGTTTTCTGTGTTTCTTGTCAGTTTTTGTATTTTTGTATTAATAATAATAATAATAATAATTGGTTTAATGAACCGTATTGCAGTTACAAACTGAATTGCACGGCTATAATTATTTTTATTTTTTATTTTTTTTTTTTTAACTTAGCCATTAGGCAGGTTAACCCTACAGAGCTTATTGCTCCATTTACAGGGTTCCTAAATACAAACAATAATACATTATTTACAACACATTTTAACCACAAGACTTGACAACGGACGACACACGTGACACTTAACACATATACTTTTAAACGTTTGTGGAGCATCAATATCATATATTTGTTCAGTCATGGTATGATAGTAAGTCAACAGGTAGGATTTGAATTGGCCAATAGTAACGCCTGCTTCTCGGATATGTGATGGTAGAGAGTTGAAGACTCTAGGAGTTCTATTGTAAAAACTGTTCTGAAAGGTTAAAGTGTTAACTTTGACGATTTTTAATGTTACACTGTTAGTTGTGGAACGCCTGGTGATACTATCATTTGATAGTAAAGCAATCTGGTGGTCATTCAATTTAATTACCTTAAAAAGGTATACTAAGTCCAGGTACTCGTGCCAGTAGGACAAAGGAATTAGTCCTGTTTTTAGTAATCTTTCCTGGTAACTGGTTTCAGATCTAAACGGCAGCGATAGAATGAACCTGGTTGCACGTCTTTGAACCTTCTCGACTTCGTGGATTAATGATACAGACGGGGACCAGACTTGCGAGGACCAGACTTGCGAGCTGTAAGTGATACGACTTCGTACTAACGTTTTATATAATGCAGTACGTGTACGTGGATCATGCATGTTGAGAGAGGACCTTCTTACAAACCCAAGCATTTTGTTTGCTTTCGCACATACAGCGGACACTTGGTGGTTCCATTTGAGATCTGCAGTGATCAGAACGCCAAGATCTTTTTGAACAACCCTTTTACTGATGACGGTGGTATTGGCAGAGTTGCTGAGGTGGTAAGATGACTGTATGGGTTTATATGAAATAATTACAACTATAGTAAGGTAATATAGTTAATCTAAGACCTACGTTAACTAAGGAATAAGGATACGTCAGTAATATTTACATGTTATAAACTCTGCGAAACGTTCAGTACTTGCGTTTACTCCATTTATTGGATCAAATCTTAAATGGTAACTGTGTTCACGGACATAATGGTTCTGACTAAAAATGTTAGCAAGAGGATTATACCCTACTTGCTCTTGCATCCCCATTTTCTCAACAAATTTTAAACATGCAATATGTCGACGGTTAGCTAATTAGGCCGTATTCTGTGCCACCGAAAAATGCTTAGAAAACAATTCCCGCTGCCATCGGTCGGGCACTAACTTTAATTTACACAAATCTATAGATTTTTATACGCTAAATAAGAATTTAATTGTTGTCACGCGTAAAAACCTGCAGTTTTTTTGTATTTCGCCACCAAACATCGACAATTTTCACTGCTTTGAAATTGGATCGCCGCCATTATCCGTGCGATACTTTATGTAATATTCGGTTATTGTACTAGTTCTAGTCCCCTACCTGGCTCATCTTCGCGCGGTCCGCGGCAATCTATAGATAGTTCTGCAACTTTCAATCCAAAGTTAACGCTGAAAAATAACAAAAATTACAGTTAACTTTCAAAAATGCCGTTTGTCACAAAAAATAATAACTTAACATTACTATTTTCACTCGTAAAAGTCGTCGATGTTGTCCAACTCCCCATCGGTACTGTCGCTGTCCGAATTCTCTTTGTCTAAGCTCTCTACGTCTTCGTCTTCGCTGTTAACGCCTTCTCTATTCTCGCAATCAACACAAGAACATAAATCTGTGCACACTAGGTTAGCCTTCTTACAGGAACATCGCTTGTTTTTGCACCCCGTCTTACACTGGCAGTCGACGCAATCAAGCAGGGAGTCTGGAGCTGGAGGACGCGTCATCCACACGATGTCAAGTTCTCCATTTGAAAACTGCCAACCATTACCAATTGGGGAAGGGATAATAATTTGGGCAGACAGACACTGAGACCACACACCAGCCTGGTAGTTTACCCTTTCGATGTGTTTAAAAAGGCTGTCGCATGTGGGAGGCAACACTTCATCTGAACATTTGCCACTCTTGAACAATGCGTATCGGCATTCGTCCACGTTTGCAGATATGTTGTCCCCGTATAAAAGGCAAGTGAACTTGTTTAGTTCACGTACAAGAACGTCGGTAGGAGGAAAATTGCAACCAAGCAAAGCAAATGTCTCAACAAATTGGGGATTGGCAATCAGCGTTTTCCATGCCTTAACTTTCCTTTTCCGTAGAACGAACTTGTGCAGTCACTTCCTAAATATAATAGCATAATGTCAATGTTTTAGTAACCCAGAAAAATAAAGAAAAGATTTTTAAGAATTCAATTGATTAAACTTGTGTAGTGACGTCGTCACCCATGAGCTTATAGGGGACGATAAGGAGCAAAGGGCAGCCGCAACCCTACCATCAGCCCCGGCATATCCACATCATATATTCTTACCTGAAAACGCATGGAAGCCAGGCAAGCAACGACAAAACTCTTCACCCATGACGTCGGTAACTGCATTTATGCGTCCTGTACGACATTTGTTTCCAGTACCAGTCATAAAGAACAAGTCCTTTGAACCCAGGCATTTTTGCATTGCAGTACAAAGGATGAAGACATCCGTATCTGGACTCTTAATAATCACTGCATCGTTGGTGTCCATTGCATGCTTGGCATGTAACAACAAACGGGTGTCGGCCTCCTCGTGATTGCTTTGTAGCGCGCCACACTCAGAACTTGAAATAAGATCATCTTCAGACGCTGAACAAGAAAGTACATGGCATTTTTCTTTTGAAGTGACATATACACTTGAAACGCGTACGAGCTGAGATGTCTTATACGCTCTCCAATGCTCGCTCAAGAAAACCATAAGAGATTCCTTGTTTTCTCCGCAACTTAAGAACTTTTTCCACTGCTTCGAACTGGTTGCTCTTTACCAAAAATGCGAATTCGTTGAACACCTTTCTCAGCCCTTCTACTTCTTTCAGCATTTTTGATGCTCACGTTAGGTAGCGATCTGCCACGAAATCCAACCTTGTAGCATTGCATTGTTGCGCAAGTTTAATAAGAACTTGGAATATCGAATCTGATAATTCGCCGAAGGTCTTCCATTTTCCTTAAATAATAAATCAGAGACAACAGGACTGTTACTGGATCGCACAAAAATTGAGCTTTAGTATAAATTAAACTTTTAATAGCGTCATCAGTTTTCTTTGAAATCAAGAATGTCAAAGAAACCAGTTACACGTTTATGATTTCAAGAAAAAGAATCCCTTCAAAATGGCCTTAATTGTATACGCGTATGCCCTTATGAACACCAAAACTGTCACGCGCTTGATTTATATAATATTAATGATGAGCTCCGCGCAAGCAACTATCTGTAAGGACTTACCTTTCATGGTTTGCAAAACAGCCATTGCATCCACTATAAGGGCATTGTTGTGAAAGTTACGAATATCAACTTCTGGGATGTTTGCTCTCTCTCCATAATTTCAAGAAGTTTGGACTTCGCAGTTTTGACGAGACCCCAGTTGGTGTTGCAAGTGACAGGAAATGAGCCAAGACTGTATGACAGTACCTCCTTCAGATCTACCTCGCGATTTTTGCTATGACTAAAAGCCTGGCAAAAAAGTTCCTGTTCATTTTGATGCTTATTTCCTTGCCTTTGCTGCCAGTCAATACTTGTTTCTTCTTTGTCGAGAACGTTTGGAGCTTGTTCCGCTCTAATTTTGTGAAAATGTCCGGCTCGTCACAGAACAGATTTTTTTCTGTAAATTCCGAAAACTGCTGCTCACCAAGTTTCTCTGCTGACAGAAGTCGGTCTGCTACATCGGTTTCTAACTCTATTCCGCTTGCCAAATTTATCAATTCCTTTTGTTCGACATCAAACGGGTTTGCCATTTGTGAAACGGTGGTCAGTACGTCTTGTACACATTTTTCATAGCGCCTACATTTTGACTCATCAAGGTCTTTGCGCTTCCTGAAAAAGAGCATGAAAATAGATTTTGTGACCCATGCTATCTTCGCTCATCGTCTAACGCTGTATCATGGCTGGGATTTCTCCGCCAACTAGTAGGAAGTTCTACCTGCATCAGGCATGAAAACATTTATAGACACAAAACTGTGCTTTTCTATTTGTACTTCAGAAGTAAAATCCTCATTTTCACCTTGGCTTACACTCCAATCCAGCCATGTAATTACACTTGCTCGTAATTGCTGCTCTCTCGGATTGTGATAACATCCATCTGTGCACCGCTGCTGAATTCATGGAAATTCCAGTCAGGCCACCTTTCGTCTTTGAATCGCGGTTTGCAGTTTGCTCAATCGTTTGGTCGCAGGGAACAGCCGAAAATCCATAATTGTTTTGACGCTGTACAGCAAAGTTGGATGATATTTCAGGTAAGATTCCTATATTTAATATAATTCGTATATTAGATTGACATATATTAGTATAGCCTTTTGTGCATTAGGAATGTTGTTTATAGGCAACAGAGAAATTGGAATGTATAAAACAAGTAAAATAGCGACCAAAACAAACCTGGATGTGTTTGATCCAACGCCATCATCTCCAGCCAATATGCAGATCCATACCTCGCATAGTTAACGCGATCACAAGCGAAAAACCACGGTAACATTGCTCTAAATGTTGTCAAATGAAGATTCCAGTTGATTTCTCTGGTGGCTCTGATAAACATCAACAAAATATCTAAAAGTATTTAAAATAAAAATAAATTTGATAAATGCGCGAATTCCAAGTGTACGTCACCTTGGTGCCAGAGGGTTTTTTCTCATTTATAGAAACAAAATGCCTATCAGATCTCGCAGTTCTGACTGGATGGGATTTTATCTACGAGACCGGCAAAAACAATGTAAACTGAATGATTAAAACTTATATTTACCCGCCATTTTGATGTACATACTCCAAAAAGCGAATGTCCTTGATTTGACGGATGCATCTAGTATAAAGTTTTCATAATCTTTGCAGATTTCTTCAAACAGTTGACTTTCAACACGATCGAAACTCTTCTCTGAAAGGAATCTAACATTTCACCAAGAAATTCCATAATTCTTCCTTCTTTTTCTTCCTCGAGATTATCCAGAAATGCTTGAAACCTCAAGCGTTGCAGTGCTTCGTACACAATTTTATGGCAAAATACAGATCGGTTATAATGCTTTCCCGAAAGGACACTTTTGACAGATCCTTCACTCACAACACCCGACTCGATAAACAAATCCTGCAAAAATGTTTTGAAATCAATATTTACAAAAGCATATAGACGTTCCACTTCCATGAATGTGTTGCAGTAATAAAATCACGAGTATTAAGAAATATAAGTGGTTTCTCCGAGTGTAAAAGTATTATGAAACACGCTCTGTTGCTGTCAGATCATAACTTGGTTGGTGAACTTTACAAGAGATAAGAGATAATAAAATGAATTCTTTAATGAAACAAATTATGAGAAATAATTCTATTGATTATTTACGACAGTTATTCACTATCTCTTTAAATCCAAATTACCTGTTGAGAAGTAATAATTGTTCACTTTCCTTACCTGAACCCAACACTAATGCCCTTAAAAAAAGCTTTTGTTACAAAGGTGCTGCAGCTTGGAATAACCTCCCTATCGATGAACGTAATTGTGGTAGGGAAGGTTGACATTATTTGCATGTGCATATTTTTAAAGAAGTATTTTTATCGACTACATTTTATCGTTATATTTTTATCGAAGCATATTTTTATCATTATATTCTATATTTCTATTTTAATATATTTAGTCATACACATGTACGCACGACCATCTGAAAATCAACCTCATTAATTTGACTTTTACGATATGTAGATTTTCTTATTCTTACTATAGATATCGATAGCTTTTAACTTTTTAAATTTTAGTATTTAGGATATGGTTTGAGATGTTACCGTGGATAAATAAATGTAAATAAATAAATAAATAAATTATTCGTACCTTAAGTCCTCCATCTTCAAAAAGCTTTGACACAGCAGATAGGAAAGACATGATAGTATGAAATTCGCCAAGTCGTACCACAAATTTGTCATAGAAAACGGGTTCTTTCCATCGAACGTGCTGGACTTTCGAATAAACAGCTTCATCAAAGACTAAGACGGCATGTTGTAACTCTAGCTTCTCCGCGATATCCTTGCTTCGTTTGAGAATTTCATTTATTGTGGAATATTCGGTTGGTGGTGCGTTAATAACTGGCAGGTAGCCGATTCTTGATACATCGGGTATTTCGTCAATAAGTATGGTGTTAAAGCCAGTCCATCCCGGGAGTGGTGCATCATCAATAGCATGAACCATTTTAGTCAGAACATAAGCTAAATCGAGCTTGTAAGCTGCCTGATGTGAGCCATAATTCAGTTCAATCGACATAGACTGAGTATCTTCATGGATATCTTGAAAGTTAGGGTTTTTTGCTCCAATACTGTATCCTGCAATGTCAGTGGTTGGTATCTTTACAGTTCGTTGTGACTTTTTGATGATGCTGGTATTATGCAAACTATTGCATTGTTGCACGGCCAATTTCTGTGTAATGATTCCATTTGTAACGTGTGTTTGCTTTACGATTTCCTCACCAAAATCGATATTGTCGTAAATAAGGTTTACATACTCTTTCTCTACAAACTCCTTTGGAACAATGTTAGATGTATTGATAGTTGTTTGTGCAAGAGCAGAATCATAGGCCATTGTTGATGACAAGGAAACGCAATGTCCAAGACCGTTCAAAATGTTAATCAGCCTTGAACAACCAGAAATTTGTCTTACAGCTGTTGCCAATGCTAAAGATTTAGGCGTTTGGATTTTTCCCTTGCTGCTAACGTTGATCAGATCTTGGCATATAGAAAAACCTTTACCTCGTGCTTTTCATCAACTTCAACATACTCTGACGATTCTGGGTCGTCTGAAAATCGAGCAGCCATGCAAGAAAATTAAAGAGTTGGTGAAACTATTTTCCTAACATTTTCACCAGTGATGTCAGAAGCGAGGAGGCCAGTTTTCGTACCATGTTTTGCGCTGGCACGTAAGATGTCAGGCCACGTTATAAACTTCTTTCAGGGTAGTCGTCTTATTATACCCGCCTTGCAATACCTCATCGTCCAGGATCTCGTCTTCCGTATCCATCTCACTCTGTGAAGTTTCAATTTCATCATTTAGATAATTTTCTGCAACGGCACCTTGACAAAGAGTTTCAACATACACAATTTCGCTTTTGTTCCGTTCGTTTGGGGTAAAGAAAACAATTTGAGGAATCTCTGCAACCTTTGTTTCAAACGAAAATTCCTATAATTCGATGCATAAGTGTCCTCAATTTCGGCAACTGTCTCCACAAACTCTTCTTTAATTCTCTTCATGAAACAAATCTCCTCGTTTTTGATCAGTTTTTCTTTCACGAACCTTTCACAAAAAACATCGAAGGACTTCTCATATTTGCAGGCGTATCTGTCATAACTTTCAGTCTCATCAGCTACGTCCGTTAAATTGCCGCGTCTTAAAAAGCTTGTGTATCGTTCGTAACACCGTTTATGGTACTTGACCTCCAATGCCACGCAGTCTTTATCGGCAATATGAACAAGTATACTTTCATCTGATTTTCTCGTAGCCGCTTCTCTCAATCTTCCCCCATCTGTTGTCTCTGCACTCACCAGTCGATCTTGCTTTCGTTTTCGAGTGTTCTAGTTGAGCAATTGAAGATAAACGCAATAGTTATCAGGTATAGTCGGCGTATACTTCCACCATCAGTACATAAGTATGTTTTTAGCAAGTTCATACTAAAGCCTTTATTAAATACAATAACACTGTGCTACTACACTACAACAATGTGCTACTTACCGTTTCAACCACAAATGACTTTTCTTTTTACAAATGATGCATATCGGAGGAGTACGTGTTTTGATTTTGGTGCAATAGTTTGCTTTTTGACAGCAGATCTCAGTAATTTTCTTGATGTATCTGTTTCGCTTTCATCATCAGCAGGCAATAAATGTTCTGTAATTGCTTTGGTTCCTAATTTTTCACTCTCCTTCTCACACCGAATCTGCGCTCGTTTTATGAATGTTTTATTTGTAAACTTCGAATAACAACCTCTGTGGTAAACTAGGTTTAGAAATTGTTCATTTTCATTGATGGACGCCGTTCTCTCGGCGATTTCCTCTGATTTCCATCAAGTGTCAGCCAAATTTCTCTGCATTCCAAAAACGTTTTATAAGAAATTTCGGTAAAATGTGTAAGTTGTTTCTCCTCAAAGTGAATTTAACACCTAAAAGGCACAGATGCCATCTTTTAAAGTCTGTAAGTATATTTTTTCCACTAATTTTACCAACACTACTTCATGTAAAACTTAAATAAAGTGAATCATAACACAGAAACCGCGCGAATATGAGCAAGGTAAGGGACTAGAACTAGTACAATAACCGTATATTACATAAAGTATCGCATGGATAATGGCGGCGATCCAATTTCAAAGCAGTGAAAATTGTCGATGTTTGGTGGCGAAATACAAAAAAACTGCAGGTTTTTACGCGTGACAACAATTAAATTCTTATTTAGCGTATAAAAATCTATAGATTTATGTAAATTAAAGTTAGTGCCCGACCGATGGCAGCGGAACTGCACGAAAACTGGCCACAGAATACGGCCTAAATGTTTCCAAACCAGACCGTAGGGATAAATAATCCGTAAAGGTCGTATTTGAACTGACTCGATTAAATTGTTCAAATTGTCCGTTAAGTCCGCCCATACAGGTGATGCATGCATATTCAACACAGGGTCTAACCATCGAGCAATAAATTTGAACAAGGTCATTATGATTTAAACCAGCTTTCTTTAAAGCTTTCTTCAAAGTCGAGAATTAGCTTTCTTCAGAATATATTCCACGTGACTGTTCCAAGTAAGGTCTTGCGAGATGTTGACGCCCAATAGCTTGTAGGAACAAACCCTTTCAACTGCTCTGCCAGAAATATAAATTGACTCCATACCCTGCAGCAAGTCATACTTAAGGAAAGATACCAACATTTTTTTGCATTTAATTCCATTCCACGTGATACAGCAAAACGAGAAATTTCATCCACCACACTAGGAAGTAACCTCGGTGAACAACGGGGGATAATTTCAAGCGCCGCGGTATCGTCAACGTACTTAATCCTACCATACCAATCCTTCAACATGGAATTAACTAAGATTGCAAATAACAGAGGGCCTAATTTAGTACCTTGAGGTAGTCCACCGTTAGTTTTCTTCCAGGAAGATGTCAAGTTACCAATTTTAACACACTGCTCTGTGGCAGTTAAAAGGACTTAACCTAGCGTATAATGACAGGATGGACGCCAAGATTTCCAAGCTCTGCATTGATGACATTATGGTCGACAAGGTCGAAACCGTTTTTAAAATCTGCAAAGAAAATTCTGGCTGAGCAATGACCTTTATCGAGCTCGGCATGAATTTGGTGCATAAGGTAGACCAAAGCTTGAGTTGTTGACTTTTTGGGCAACGCGAACTGTTTATTATCTAGTTTATCAATCACTTCCAGCAATAACGAATCCAAAGTAAATCCTTCCATTATCTTTGCAACTTGTGGGGTGAGAGAGATAGGTCGTAAATCTTCTTCAATGGAACCTGGAGGTGATGTCTTCGGAATAGGTACAACAAAGGAACGTTTTAAATTTTGGGAAAAACTCCCTGACACATTGAGGAGTTATAAATATCAGATAATACAGGGGCAAGTTCAAACGCGAAGGTCTTCAATATCTTGTTTGGGATACAGTCAGGTCCAGATGATGTTGTAGTTTTAATGCGACGTAAGACTGAGTAAACTTGGCCGTCATTAACCATAACATTATTTGGCACTTCAAGATCCTCAATCTGACTGCAGTTAACCAAAGGTTCAAAGTGGACAGTGAGACCAACTAAAAAATCATTGTAGGACTCAGCAAGGTCAGCACATGTAGGACTGTCATCGGACAGCAACTGATGGACCAAGACTGTTGAGACGATAACCACCCAACGACTTAATTTATTTCCACCACCTTGCAAGATTGGTATTCTTTAACCTTTTGATCGACTGGTGATAAAACTTATTGCGAGCAGTTTTGACTTCGAGCTGGACTTTATTGTGCCAATATTTATAAATCTGCGAGGTTTTCCCATACGTATGCAGGGCTTTTTGGCGACTCTTAATTAGCAATTTCAACGACTGAGTCACCCACGGTTTGTCTGATTTTCTCATTCTCGTCGGCTGATTTGGGAAAAAGTGTTCAATCATATCAAACATTATGTCATTAAATTTACCATACTTTAACTCGCAATCGGGGATTTCCACAACTACCGACCAATCAAGATTGGTTATCCACTGTCCGAAAAATCTTATGCTACTGTCTCGTAAATCTCTTTTCCACACTCGATCGTTAGAGGGCTTATATACACGATGTAATTTCCCGTTCACTAGAATTGAATTATGGTCACTTGAGCCAACAGGAGGCAGTTGAGTTATCTGAAAATTAAGGTGCCTCATATTTGTTAGGCACCAGTCCAATATTGATTCTTCCCTAGTCGCAACGTCAATAATTTGGCGTAAACCAGTCATCTGTTTGACTCTATTGGCATTAAAACCAGTACTCACAGGATTGAAATCACCAGTTATTATAACGAGAGCATCAGGATGGTTAGAAAGAAAAAGGTCTACAGTGCCTTGAATATGATTGTAAAGTTCCAAATTTTCCGTAGCGTTTCTGGAAGTACTATGATAAAAAAAACAGCAAGTAATATAACTGAAATAGATCTTGGTAAACGCTTAGGTCTAAGTGAGATCCAAATAGATTCAATGGTTGGGTTTTCACGAATTCAGACCCCGCCCCCAACTGATGACGTTCGATCGTTTCTAAACAGAACAGAACTTGGCAGGGAAACCGCAACTTCCGGGACCGATTGACTCAGCCAAGTTTCGGTAATACAAACAACGTCAACATCATTAATATCCAAAATGGCACATAACTGATCTACTTTCCCACTCAAGGGACGAACATTGGCGATAAGAACACTTGGTAAATAGACATTGTTATCATCAATCAAAGTCTGGGTGGTCTTATTGGGATCTGCATTAGCGGAGGAGGGTGTAGAACTGGGTAATAGTTATTGTTTGGGTATCGTACAACCTGATTCCTATTTCCTCGTTCTTAAGCTGCATCGAACCGCCACCAGGAGAGATCCATTTGCCTTTAGCACATAGCACATCCTCTACAAAACGCTAAAACTGAGTAAAATTGCCTCGCCATTTGAATTTGTCTTTCTCGTCAATAGCCAGCAAGTTCGTTTGAGAAATCGAGTCCATTTTTGAAGGCATTCAATCTCAACGTTAAATAACACTTAACGTGGTCAACTAAAGAGCAGCAAGGCTTAGAGTTCTCTCGCGTCATCCATGCATACTCTGAATCCTTTGGAACACGCAGCACCACTGATCTCAAAGATAGTTCGCAACACTGGAATTTACTAAATTCAATTTTCCATCGAGCAAAAAATATATACGTTATTTTTACCATTTAGGTCGGTCCGTGCTAGAAAATCGACTTTCGGTCTCGTATATTCCGTACTTGGACATATATTCCAGTACGGATCTCCCTGCTGGCAAATAACGTATAAACACTATGTATAACACTAATTTCTGTAATATTTGAAAGATTTGTCAAGATTTGCATGGGCTATTAGGTAAATGAAATATAATTGTACGAGCAAATCATTCGAGTATTATTAATCATTGTTTTACTCACTCGTATTTTTGACACGTGGTTTACTTGATGAGATGCAGACAAAAGGAAACTAATTCTTCATACTCATTGCGTTTGTTTCCACATATAGAAAACGGAACTTCGTTTGATTAAACTCTTGAAGTCTGTTAATCTATCAATATTGAACTCTCTATGTGATAGACAACCCTAAGTTTTCAATATATGAAATATTTTTTTACCTTAAGAGAGATCTTAAACTTAATAGGAGATTTGAACCTTATATATCATCATCACTATCCGGTCTGGACATCCTCCCGGGTATACCATCCAGTGCATCCCTTAATAAGTGTGCTTTTCTCCGGTCTCTATAATGACAAGTGAAGTATCGGAAAACTCGACTTCTTTAAATCATCCTTTAAATTTCAAGATGACATTTCAGACTAATCGGAATCTGTTTCTTTCTGTATTTTTGAAATTCTCAGCAGGCTGTGATTTTCAATTCCCTTTCATATAGTATATGCAGTAATCGTAATAAAGTTTTTATTATGGGATTGTCTAGGCAACTAACGTATTGGATGAGAAAAGTAAGTTAAAAGCTGATCTGGCAAAGACGCAGTCAGAACTGTTAACGATGTCGCACTCTGGCGGCGGAGATGAACTCAAGGAACTGGAGAAGAGAATGGAATCCGTAAAACTAGAAATGGAAAGTGTTAGAAAAGTTAGTGTCCAATATCTTTATATACGATTATAGGATAAAGTGAAGTTATGTTCATCCTACTAGATGTTACTATGTGGCTCTGGGAATCGAGGGATGGGGTGGGGAGGGCGTGATTTGTATAGACAGTAGCAATTACGTATGCCCCGCTGATCTAAATAGAAGACAGAATAACCCAGCTCATTGGTGGCTCGCTGCACGTGAGGATAATGAAACAGTTAAAGCTTGTTAGACAATAGTAATCTGACATTACTTAGGTGCGAAACAAATGGACAAACGTGCGTCTTTTTCAAACATCTTTGAAGTCTTTGAAAGTGTCAGATAACATTAACTACATTATGTAGTAATTTTAGTAATAGCTACTTTTCACAAAAAAAGACACATTTGTTTGTGAGCAGGGTAATAGAGTTGCTTGTCTTCCGCAAACGCTCCACATTCACAAAACTGTATTTTGTACGGTGTGCTATAAGTAAGATATAACCTGAAATGTGATACTATAGGGTAATGGTTAGGGCGGGTTTTAATTTATGTTACATTCTTATTTAGGCTAGTTCTGCTGGTGGTGATAAAGTTTCCGAAATAGCGGACCAGCTGTCTAATGCCAAGGTAATAACCGGAATTTTACAGTTCTCTTAAGGCGTCTTCACACGATCCAATTTGTCGGATCCGATTCTCCTCTTGACGTATGTGATTTACTGGATTTCCTGATAAGAGTAAGGCTATTAATTGGCTCAAATATACCTGGCGAAAAGTGTAGTTGCTCCTGTATTGTGCGAAATCACATACGTCAGGAGGAGAATCGGTTCCGACCAATCGGATCGTGTGAATAGGCCTTTATACTTCATACTACACTTGCATGCAAAAATAATACTAATGTCATTCCGATTGAAAACATCAGCGTGCTGTATGTGATCTTGTTCGCCAATATTTGACCGACTTAATACTTACTTGATTAACTATTAGATGATATTTCCCATTGTCTCTTCAGTTATAGATCATTGAGCTCCATATATATCTCGCGTGAGAACGTGCGTCCAAAAAGTGAAGACGAATTGACGTCCAGTCCCTTTCTATTGTTTTTGTCTGCGCGGTTAGCACAATGCTGCAAGGAGTGTGCCAAAAATTCGTGTTTGGCTTTGATTTAAAGAATAATATTATGGTTTTATGAACTTATATCTTGATTAGTGATACGATCCGTTAAAAAACTGGTATTAGCTGGATATATATAGAGCTCACTGTTATAGATACGGGGATGGCGTCATAAGTGGTAAGAACAAGAAACTGGCTGATCGGTTACTTATGTTCTCGCCACGTTATGACGTCCTGTGTGTAAAGAGAGTTGAAAAAGCTCAACTAAGCTCGTGTAAAACCGTTTTGGGGTTTTGAAGGTCGACTGAAAGATTTACACGCCATTCCACGTGATCTATTCAAAACAAAGCACGCGATTGGTTCGTGATACTTTTGAGGGAGTTGTGATTGGCGATAAGGTATTACGTCACTGAAACATTTGGGGTCGTCCGTGCGTCTGTCCTCTGATAGATCAAAACTTTTGACCAATGAACTCAGAATTGGTCAAAAGGCAGAATGAACTCATATTTTTGTATAATATAACATTCATAACAAGATAAAAATTTTATGTTACTAAAACAAATTTAAATCTTAACTGTAATCAACCATTTTTTAGCATGAAATTTTGCGTTTACAACACGATTTGCAAGAGAGGGAGAAGGTAAGTGGATTGATTTTTACCATGGAACAAATAATACTTTTTTAGTATTTATCAATTTGATTATAATTTCAAGGATCTGACTTCTAAAGTAAAGATATCTGCAAACTATATATTAACTACTCTTAGGGGGTTGGCCGCTTTGCCACAAACATAAGTATAGTACAGGCAAAAGCATGCTTAGGCTATATTCACATGAGAAAATATTGTCATTGTTAAGTGTTCCAGTCTAAGGCACGCAATCCAGGCCAGTACTTGGCCGGTTTGTAAGACTTGCGAACACTGCATTAATTGTGCCTAATTAACGTACTAAGCAAGGCAGGGCCAGTGGTTCACTGTATATAATGAATGATAATTATGAGAAGTGCACATTTTACCATACGCGAACTCCGACAATGCGGGGACATGATTCAGTACGGCTGCATGTCTCTGAATGCCGTTAAATCTTTTAAGTCTTTTAAATCGTCCTTGAGACCGTGGCATTCTGCTCAAGATGACTGTAACTACATAGTCGAGTTGTAGAAAATTATGTAATGTTAGCAACTTACGGAGTGATTTAATTAAAATATCCATGATTTCATTAGCTTTGTAGCTGTATATAACATTATGTTTTTGAACTTGGATGTCAATCACGTTGTAACAGAATACTACTCAGAGTAAAGCATTGTATTTTGACCGTAGTCAAGGCTAACTCACAGTATTCATATTACAGGAATTAACGAAGAAATTTAATGAAACGACGCAATATACAAACATGAAACAAATTCTACAGACCAAGAATGAACAGATGAAGAAACTTAGGCAAAGACTAAAGAAGTAAGCTACCATAGTATTTTTGAATTGAGAAAATTCTCAGAATTGCTTATGATATTTCGATATACATACACTGAAAGGTGTTTAGTCGGCTTTTCAGCACATTCCACCGTTGTTTCAATATTATTGTTCGAAGACTGGATACCTCCACCGGCAATTAGTTTATCACATTTTAATCTACATTATGGCTTTCTAGTATTCTCGAAGATAATTATACACTATCTAGGGGTATGGGCAAGCTAGGGCTGTAGTGTTCTTGCAGCTCGTATTGTTAGGCGCTCCTGCTACAAAATAGGGAGCTTTAGCAAAACGCCGTGTTGTTGTATATACGCCATCTCGCAAAAGTCGTAGTCGTCGGGCTTTTGACCACGAGACTTTTAATCAATCTCGTACTCAAAAGCCCCACTTTTGCGAGTTGGCGTATGCAAACAACACGCGAGAATGACGAATCTCGTAGTCGTAGTCGTACTCGTACTCGTACTCGTAGTCATTGCTAAAGCTCCCTATTGTTTGGCCGGAGTGCCTAACAATACGACCTGCAAGAGCCCTAGTACTCCCTAATATCGGCCTCTTCGTTTTGTAGTGTCAGCCATATAGAGGTTTTGCACATCACGTGACTAAATTCTAAAATCTTTAACGTGCAACCTATAAAGTTGGCTGTTTAACATGTTTTGTAACCGTGTTATGACAAGTATTCATGACAAATTTCAAGTCGATACAATTATTCCCTCGCGAGTTAAGAAGGTTTGAACAATTATGTTTGCTGACGTCAACATTATTTTCAAATGCCGTTTAATTAATAGCTACGTTTTTTTCAAACCAAACGCGAAAAAGTAAATTTAGTTTTTTAAAAGCAATATATAGTGTCATTCTAAACAGAATATGGACATGTGTATTAAAACACATCTTTCCTTGAGCTTTTGTTCTTTGGCCGCCAAAAAACAGTGTTAACTGAACAGAGGGGAATTTTGTCTGCGCATGCACCCGGAGAGGCAAGCGTGAAGTACACGCAGCGCGGGATTATCGCGTGACTGAATTTTATATACAAACAATGTGATTAGCAAATTTGCCATACTATACAGGGTGTATAAAAAAACTGAACAAAATTGAAATTGCTCTCAATTTCGCGAAGCGGCTCTAGGTACGAAGTTTTTTAGTAATATATATTGTTTGGGTATTTATAATGTAGAATAAACTAAAAAATTCTGAAAGTTACATTTTTCAAAACCCAGGGGGGATGTCTTGTCCAACAGATCAAAAATGACTTGCGCACGAAGTTTGAATGCTTAAAAGTTATTTTGAGTTAGTGGGTGGAAAATGTGTTGGGTGTTGCATTGCTGTTCAAAATTTCAGAAAATTTGCGTAAGTGTAAGCCCTTCAAAACGTCGCGCAAACTTTCATTGTTAAGAAAAAATCAAAATTGTCTAGACAATATGCAAATTAGGTAAAGGCGTAAATTAAGCATGCAAAAGCTGATTTTTTCTTAAAAATGAAAGTTTGCGTGACGTTTTGAAGGGCTTACACTTAAGCAACCCTGGGTTTTGAAAAATGTAACTTTCAGAATTTTTTAGTTTATTCTACATTATAAATACCCAAACAATATATATTAATAAAAAACTTCGTACCTGGAGCCGCTTCGCGAAGTTGAGAGCAATTTCAATTTTGTTCAGTTTTTTTTATACACCCTGTATACTATGAGGGCGTTTTCTTGTTTCGTTATTGTATGTATACTCACAATTTTCAACTTTTCCTAGTAGAAATAAAAACGTTACCGCAGAAGTATAATTTCGTCGGACAAATACCTGTTTATGTATACGTTTTCGAACGCTCGTCGTAAGAGAAAAATACACATGCAAATTCAGCTTTCTTTAATGTGTACTTGGGCAATTTTTCACTCCATCAGAGCAAGTTTCATCGACAAATAAATCATTTAGCTTTTAAAACAAGCCGGAAAATGCTGTCCAAGGCTTTTCCCATACGTCCAAATGTAAATATCGCCAGCCATTTTCCCCGCATGAATATATTTGTCTTCTTTCAATTTTTTTCGCATTAAAAGCACTTAATACGTAGATGAAGAGTTACTCTATTACTTGCAGCAAGGAAAACAACGATATTTTAAAAATACAGTAAATCACATTGCCGTAAACTCCGACGTCCTTCGAAATTGCATGTCAAACGTCGATAAACAAAATGCGCGGGTGAAAACGCTCGCACCCGCGATAATTTCGCTCAGCGTCGATTAAAGTCCCCTCTGTTTGTTAATTATATACATTCTCACTTACAGAAAACATGCACGTGTGGTGTGGGAAGCTGCCCGGGCTTTTGAAACGAACGAAATTAATTGAGAGCCAAATTCAGCCACTGATATATTTCAAATAGAACCGTACAGTGAATTCACTGGGTGACAAATTTGTTTCGAGATGCGTGATAGTTTTTTTATTTTTAGATATGAACCCGATTTTGAATCATGATGTCAAATCTGGTTGCTTGCTGAATTCTTCATATTCCATTATGTTTATCATGTACATTTAGGCATTTAATCGTTATTGCTTTCAATCTTTTTATTATTAAAGCATACTGTATATATTTAAGCTATAAATTCAATTTCGGAGCTGGTGTTTCTTTTTTTGTGTATAGGTATAGAAATATTTAAGAGCATCGCAAACTACTGAAACTTGTGATTTGAAAAAGTCACTGAAAATGTTCAACAGGTCAACATGCATGCGACAAGCTATATTATACTTTTGCATTGCCTAACTAAACCATAACCAACAAGACATGCAAATATCACTCTATGAATTGGGGTGGCTTTCCATATTACTATCCCCATTAGGATTAGGGTTAGGATTAAGGGTTAGGATTAGAGTTAGGATTAAGATTAAGTTTGTATAAAATTCAGGTTGTTAATATGGAAATTGAGCCATGAATTGATAATGTGCAATGAATACTAATTTGCATGAAATTCTATAATTGCATGAACATGAACTTTATATAAAATGTAATCCTATAATTAGTTTTGTTATATACCAAGTGTCCGAGATCATTGACGAGAGATCTACGCGTTGCTGTCCCTAGAAAAACATAACTATATTTTGATCCAGAGGAGGTCGGACAAGCAATTAGCGAGTTGTCACGTGAGCTCTCGACCAATGAGATCGCTCTATTTTCTCATCGTATTATCTGAAGAATTTGGGCAGGAAATTTTGCATTCGACGCAAAATAAATCGAGAAAAAGCATTAATATTAAAATTTTCTTGCAAACTTTCAAGTGTAGCTGTAGTACTACTAAAGATCTGGTGATGTCTGTAAAAATCTCTGAGGTAAACGTTATTTTCAATGTTATTTTGATGTTTGAAGTTAGTCGACTCCCCGCGACGTGTTGACTCAAGTCTAATTATGTTTACAATGTTTAAAATGAAATATCTAGAATTTCCATGGTTCGAATGATTGAATGATTGATGAACCATTTCCATGGTTCGAATGATTGATTTCGTGGTGGTTGAAAGCTGATGGTACTGACATTCAAGAGGGACTCAGAGAATCTATGACAAATGAATGGTCAGGTGATGAAGACCTAGGAGATTGTAAGTTAGGAAGTAAGTATTCCAAATACTTAGAATACCTTAAGCTTGTCCGCAATATAGGGTTGAATGACGGGGCTTCCTCTGACAACGTCAAAGAAGACCTTAAAAGGTGTGCTCTGAGCTATCCACAGAGAATGAGTTCCTGACAAATGAGATGCCAAAAAGGATTACCAGGATATGGCCAACTCTACAGAGAAAGCATTGTTTGCATGTGCGTGGAAAGTGGAAGAGTTCAGCAAGTTGCTTGAGAAGAATGCGTCCTTGTCACAGTCATTGAATAACATCATCAGCATCCTTGAGAGTGGAATATCGCAACAACTCTGACTAATTTACGTCAAGAATTACTGGATTATGTTAAAGGTATATAGTTAAATTAAAGTATTAGTTGTATTTTTATAGATTAATTCATGTGTGCCATGTGATACAAAGTTAAATCTATTCTTTCATTATATATTGCAAAGGTTGAAAATATTTCAGTCAAATTGTATGCTTCTTAGCAAAGCTTTACTATTACAAACATGGAAATGTTGTTTATAAGTTGAATTAAAACATCACTTCACTCTCTTCTATTAAATGTTTCATGTAGTAGTACTGTACAGTTAACATACATTCTGTTCTTCTGACAGACAAGAATGCACGAGACCTGAAGAATGAATTGAAAACTGCGATGGAAGACATTGGCATGGTAACTGTAGGTATGTATGGATATTGGTGTTCTTATACTTATTGTCTTACAGTGGTAGAACGATTGAAAATATCCATGGACCAGAGGCTGCATACTCCCTTAGTGTCAGAATTTATTTATGTCAGTCAATTTACCGTTGATTTTTTTATCTAATTATATAGTCATTGTATATTTATTTCAAATATTTTTTTACTGATGGTGAGTTCAATTCATTGCGAATACAAGGTAAAGATAGACCCGTCTCAGTCATTCAGCTGATTATGGACGCCAAGAATGAAGCACGGACGATACCTGCCAAGGAGATTGATAAATTCTTCAAGTCTGTAAAGAAAGGTATGGCAGTATTGTTGCATCATACCAGTAACCTTACCCTGTGAGATACGTACAAAAAACTGCCATTCGCTGTTAGTAATAGCTATTGTAGCACATGATCTTCTTAATTTGGTGCAAGCTTATAAGTTCTTTGGTGTTCTGCGATTTACAGAAAGTTTAGTCTTGCCAGGTAAGGTATCTATGATACAATAAACATATGCCACGATTAATCTCAAGATTAATCTCAAATAATTTACTCGTAATATAATGTACAGTAAATTATATATTTTTATTATTTCTGTTATGTAAAGGTAAACTGAGTCGAAATCTGACTGTCTGAAATCCCTAATGGCCATGTACCTCTTTAAGAATAAAGTAAGTATGTACTGTGCACACCACAACCATGTGCTGAAGAGAATAGCTGGCAGTTTGAGAAAGGGGCATATCCCGAATGTGGATCTTCAAGCATTTGTCAAGGCTATGAATAATGCAGAAACAGGTTTGACCTACCAGTACTGCATTGACAGATAAGAGAAAGCAGAGTGTGGGTGACGCCGAGAAATTGTTGTCACCAGCAGTTGCTAAATGGTTGAAAGCTAACGGGTTTTTTAATGAAGGTAGATTGGTAGAGATCGATTGTATCAAACTGGCACAAGGCAAGTGATGGTCGTGGACTGACGGAAGCTGACCGTAACAAGTACAACCTGGCGATGTTGGATTATCTCTTGGAAGACTGGATGCCATGGTACAAGGACGAAAGAGATTATTCAACATTAGATGTCAGCAGGTACATGTGATGCGCCCAAATGCGCCCTTTGTTCTTTTACTCTGTCTAACGCCAGACAATTTTAATCGTCAAGGGAAGAGTCTTGCGCTTTAATGGGTTAATAGAGTTTTATGTAATTGCAATAATTTCAGTGCATATTGGACATGCTGAATTTAATGTGCACTTCTGTTAATTTATAGACCTATCAGAGGAATTGGAAGATTCACCAGAATGTTGTGTTGCGCTAACGACGAATATTGAAAGTCAGGTTTGTTTATAAACTTGCCTTACAAATGTGTGGGGAAATGTGCAGTGTACAGACGGAGATATGGAATTGAAAAGGGGCTTCTTCCTGAACATCCAAGAGCAGAAATGTTGAAGGCATTTTTGCTTTCTTGCATGGACTGCTTGGACTAATTTTCGATGAAAAGGATTTTCATGACGCCTTCCCGAAAGTTATCAGCGAGTACACCAAGAAATCCTGACTTGCCCTTTTACCACTACACTGGATCCAATGACCGATACAACGACGGTTTATTACAGTCATTTAATGTACCCTCCAGCAGTGGTGAAGAGCGACTGGATCGTGTACGTATTTCCAGACGAGCTGATGCGTGGCAAATCGAGCTGTGATTCCTCAGCGTGGATAACTCAGTGTCAGAACAGCCCATTTCAAACCAGCAGAGAGCTTACCACCACCACCTCCTCCATAGAATACTGTACATAGACACATATATATGGTAATGATTTGTTGAAATTTGTTGACTTTAATTAATATATAGTTTGTAGTTTATAATGCACATACATGACAATTACTGTATGTGTACACCTGCAGTACAATTTACAGTGTTCCGTTTTGTAGTATGTGGCAATACTACAGAGTCATTTAGAGATGTTGTTCATATTCAGAGCAAATGTAGAAAGGTGTACAGTAAAGACCTGCATAAAAGAACCATTGTACTGGACCAGTCACAAGCAATTTTTGCAACAATACTGTTTGTGCCATGTACCAATACAATTTCAGGTTGACGAACAAAAATGTATTTTTAAAAATTTTGATTAACTTTTATTAGTTTTGTAAGGGCAGATACAAAGACCATCTATGGACTCTTATTTTTATTAAAAAAGAACTATTTACTGTGAAATCCACTTTGCTTGTTCTCTCACTTCATATTTTATAATGTCAGACAATCAATAATTCAGCATATTGGTTCTTATACTTATGGAGGTTTTTATTGTATTATCATGTATCATATAACAATTTAAGTATCATTGTGGGACCTCTGATCAATTTAATAAATATTATACACAAAAAATTACCTCTGAAAAAATTACTCACAAAGTAGGTCAAGTGCATGGATAAATTATTAATTTATTTACTAAAGCACATTTTTACAGTTATGTACTTATTTGCATGAGTGTACATGACAGATTGTTTTAATTAGATATACCCAGTTATGTTTTATTTAAAAAATGCTGGGGGGGGATCTAAAAAGTTAGCCAATTGAAATAAATGCACTTCAATAACTTGCTAAACATAGTTAGTTGCTATTATTTATATCAAAAACATCTGTCAACGTACACTCGTGCTTTTCCTTACCACTTGAGTCTTCCACTCACCACGTGGCAATAGTGGGTGCAAATACTTGCATAGTTCAGAAGCAATATATAACCAACATGTGTCCATCCAGTTCCATAGTCTATATCAATTGCTATTGCACTTGGATTCAATGGCTCTGCCGTATTCTTACATTCACTGGTTTATCTTGTTCATGAAAAGTGAGGTATGCCTTTTCCAAATGATGTTGGTTTTCTCATGAGCAGCACCGATGCACTTGAATGGTACAGCGTGGGTGATTTCTTCCTCCTCATCACTTTCATCCTCATCACTTAACTCGTCATCACTTTCTGCCCTATCACCTTGATCACCTCTTTCATTATATCCATCCTGAACAGGCTCAAGACCAGCCAACCACTCAAGTAGATCTCTTTCTACAAAATCATAACAAGAAAATTATTATTTCATACACTGTCATCTCTAAAATTAGCATATCTTACGCAAAAGCGCATGTAACCTCTAAAATTATATTCTCAAGACCTAACTGTGTCTCTATTATTAGAACAACACACAAACATAGCAATATTTAGATGAAAATTGAAAAATATCAAACTACAGTTTGCACATTTAAACAACCATCCACAACTAGATACAAACCGGCATCATACTTCAGCAAAAATTTATAAAACAATACATACAAATAATAATACCTTCAGACTCCTCTGAGATACAATGTTCATCATCAGAATGTTCATCATCTGAATTATTCCTACTTTGTCCATCATCAAGATTGTCTTCGTTTCTTTCTGTTGGTTCTTGAGAATTTCCTCTTTCAGGAGTCTCGTCTAAAGGAGGTAGTAAAACTTTGTCAGTATCTGGAAAGTTAGAACTATTGCAACTTACCACATCTACGGCCAGCAATGGGGTCTCCAGAATATTGTCGAAATCAGGCACAACCGCAGCCACTGCAATTGTATTCGCTGTCAATATATGATCTACATCGAAATACCAAATCAGATGCATATGCTGGTACAGTGTATTTATAAAATTACAGTACAGTATTGAAAACAGCAACGCGGAAATTTGACCAAATAACAAGTCAAATATTTTGTCTTTTGACACTTGGCCTATCACATATTTACTGAAACCTCGGGAAAACTGTGTTTTGTGGGCCCTCGACCGCTCGTTGTTGCCCTCGGCTTCGCCTGCCAACGTGTTAACTATTCAAAGAACATGCCAACACATATTGACAATTAGAAATATTCTCCGAAACAGGAATCAAAACAATGCATATGGTTCAAAACCAAGATTTGCTAGCCGTATAAAATGGGGTGTTAACGATGGTTCATCGTCTATGAAAAAGTACGATACATTATAGAGGTACATTACAGATACAGAATTCTGAAAGGAACTGTTACATGGCATAAGAGCTAAATGGACAATTACGTACCTGCACTCGGAATATTAGTTGAAACTGGCTCAAATTTGGCTCATATAAATTGCCTTTCAAAGTTTGAAATATCGGTATGTATGTGAAATCTTGCATTAGCCAAAAGCTATAAGCTGCCTAGAATTATCAAGCATGATTATACACCAGGCGATGAATTCGTTAACATGCATGAGTGGGCAGGTTTATGTAATATTTCATTGCGTTAAATCAATCAGCACATAATAATCTGTTGAACGAAACCAAAAACTTTTAAATAACTTCTCCACGCATAAAATTCGATTCAATTGCGTTTACGCACCCATGGGTTCAGTATAGTAATAGGGCATTCAAATTATAACAAGGTGAATTTCTAAAGGTCTCCTTTTTTTTGAGACACCCTGTATAGGACAGCCAACTCAACCGTGTACTGTATACAACAGAAGACAAAGTTCATGTGTCCTGATTGAGGATCACTTCTTGCCAGCGAAATGCGAACCAGGTGCCACTTATATTTTACGGTAATACACTCTTTCGATAATTACGTCACATCCGCCTATTTGGCCTGGGATCCTCGCTTTCGTGCATCAAGACGAAACGTGATTGGTGAGGCTCCCAGGCCAAATGACGTAATTATCGAAAGAGTCTATTGAGTAATACGTTTTTGCATAAAATTGTGCGACTTAATTTGCTGTAGCTCTGATTGATTTTCGTATTGTGCTAGCCTATTTCGCTATTCCCCCAGTCATAGACATGTCATAGACATTCCCCCAGTCATAGACATGTCATCCATATTCATAGGGTAATGGTAATAAGGTAGTAAGAATAGCACACCTAGGTCCCACATAGCATTAGGCTAAAGGTAATGTGGAAATACGAACAGCACACATAGCAGCAGAGTACTAATGGTAATAAGGTGATAAGGTAATAAGAACAGCACACGTGCACATAGCAAAATAAGGTAATGTGCTAAGAACCTTACTAATGGGAACCATAGATACATCAACCAGAATATTAGGGACCGGTCATCAAGTATGTGTAGTGGGGGGGGGAGTACCAAACAAAAATAAGTTTAATACTATGCTTTACACTGAAAAATTTAATACTTCAAAGCAGTTGATTTTTACTTCAATTGCATAGCAGGTTAAAATGATCACTAAAATAACTCTACATGCAAAATGTGCAACTGGAACAATTCTCATTCCGGAAATATTAATAACATCTTTAAACTGGAGAAATATTTAGAACTGCTGTTTTGCTCTCTCAAAATTCATAGAATTTTAATTTGTAGGAATAATACTGCTGATATTTAACAGACTTAACATAGAACTTAGTTATTCGTTATCATCTGATGAAGAATTGCTGTGCGACACTTTTCTCCCTTCCTGTCCCAGATATTCATCAAGAGCATGGTATCAAAGCCGCGCAGTATTTTAATAGATTACAAAAGTCAGTACCGTCTTGCAACTACTTGTGTTTCAATAATCTGAAATAGTCTGTTGATCACTCACATTCTTGGTATTTATGGTTATTTGTTGGCTTCTTATTTTGGGGGGGGATATGAAATATTTCATCACTTTTGAGATGAGTGCTAAACATTTTCCGACGCTTTTCGGAGGGGTGCTAAATTTATTGTAGCATTTTGGAATACCCACCACCACCCCCACCCCCCTATTACACATACTTAATGACCGGTCCCTTCGATAGCAAACAGTGGCTGGTGCAAATAGAGAACATGTTGTCTGACCTATCGACCTCATGGGATGGTCTATTAGTAATTGCGGGTGATTTTAACATCGACATGCTCAAATCAAACTCTGCTTTGACGAAACAATACACAGATTTATTATATTTTCCAGCGCAACATGCATTAATTGATCACACAATTTCCAATGACCCTGAACGTATAGCACACCGCACTAATTCCGCTCGGTTATTTATCTAAAAAAGGAAACCCATGGGCGACTAAAGTTCATCAAGTATCGTGTGCGCATGGCTATGGTTCAAGGTTGGGAAGGGTGGTCATCTCACACTGATCTCAAAAGTATGGCGGATTCATTCTCAGGAGTGGAATGAGTGAGTATTTAAAAACATGAGAAGATAGTTTGAAGAAATTTAAAAAAATATTTAAAAGGTCAAAGACAAAGTTTATAGCAAAGCGTATCAGGCGAGAAGCAGTTAAATTCTACAAACACTTCAAATGGTTTTAGCAAATTATCTGTTTCGGGGTTTGAAAATTCTGTGTTCAAGTCATTTTGTAGAAAAAAAATATATAAAAAAGCATACGAAAAATTTCCGTGTAACCATGACGACGACCACAGATGACGACAAATAATTTCGCACCAGCGATATTTTCGCGCCCAGCGGTATGCTAAGTAAGTACCAATACTTCATGTAAACATGCGCATGATTATTCATCCTATTAAAAGACGAAGTACGATACGATATCTGGATTTTTAATATAATAAAGTTTGAAAATATTGTGGAACTATTGTCGTTTGGTTTAAAAATGCTAGGGGTTGCTGCATGCATGCATTTCTAGTCTAATATGTATTTATCCCCGAGCCGGCGCGAAGCGCCGTGCGAGGGTGCTAATTCTGCTCGGATATTTACACCCAGGTATGTGAAAACATTGGGGAATACAAAGTTTATCAATAATCGCGGGCGCGTCATTATGGCTTACAGGTGGACCTCCCACTGATCTCAAAAGTATAGCGGATTGTAAAAAGTGAATGAGTGAGTTTTTAGTTCGAGGTTTGAAGAAAAGGGCAATAAAGGCAATAACTTCGAAATGTTAAGAAATAGTTAAATATGTGAGAAGTCAAGTCACGGCAATAACTAGGCTTATTGTTTCTCTTTGTCGGTTTAAAAAATGTTGGTTATACACAGCTTTCCATTTTTATAGTGTCAGTGTAGGTGTAAGCTTTTTAGATTACCCGATTACCACGAAGAGACCAGAATTACTGTGCATTCAGAAGACAGTCAAAGACAAAATTTATGGCAAAGCGTATCAGACTATCAGTTGAAAAGCAGTTAAGTTTTATAAACATTTCAAAAGGTTTTAACAAACGTCTAAGATCCAATTTAAAAAAAAATTACGCTTATAGAATGCATAACAACATACCTACATTTTATGTTTGGGGGATTGAAAATTCTGTAGTTAAAAGTATTAATTTTTCAAGTCATTTTTTAGAAAAAAATATAAAAAACATACAAAAAAATGTTTCCGTGTAACTATGACGACCACAGAGATGGCGCCAACTAATTTTTCCAACTTGGCACCATCTCACCTCATCTCATACATAGTTCCATAATTTCTCACTTTCTTGTTTTGTTCGCTTCTCCTTACATGCTAATATATTTTATAATGTGATTTCCATATTTTGTTTATAGTTTGTTTTGATTAAATCAATCTGATTGGTTTATTTTTTATCACGTAATCGCTTTTGTATTCACTATAAAAGCACATGTTTTCCCCCGACCCACTCTACTAACTTCCAGACGAAGGGCCTTCGTTCGGATGTGGAAGTTCTTATTGTATTTTTCAGGTAGTTTTACACAACTCAACCGCCGAATCTTCGTTATACTCCACCCACACTGGCCCCGCACGTTCGAGTTATTCTTTATTGATTTACATGTCGAACAGTGCAGACTGGCAGTCGAAAACTCGTGTTCACATGAAGATTTTTGATCAGAGAAAGTCCCAATAATCAATGTGAATTGATCCTTTATTTTATTTTATTTAGCTTCGCCAACTAGGGCAGGGTCACCACAACAGCATATGCCAATTACTGTGGGCCCTTTTACCTAACCCACCCTGTCAACTTTCCCTTTTTGGAGGAAACGGGAGTACCCGGAGAAAACCCACGACTTTCGGCAGAGCGTTGACTTTACTCTTTTCACTTGAGGACTGGGTTCGAGTCGCATTGAGAAAGTTCTCACTGAGACTTGAACCCGCGACCTTAGAGGTGAAAGGCAAGTGCGCTAACCACTTCGCCACCGAAGCCCGATCCTGGTCGCCGTTCTAGCATTTTTAATATTTCTCAGGTAGTTGCATCCTTCAACCAACTTCTGGAATGTTTAGTAGTCAAAAAATATCTGTTGCAATTGGTTAAAATTCAACTTGACAACTAATTTTCATCTAAAGGAAGGAAACACAATCTGAAGCATCTTCGTTGATATGAATCTGGTGGAGGTAATATTGTTAATGTTTCCGGACTGTATGCATTTCCACCTAAAGGTAGCAATATGGCTTACTATTATAGCATAGATAGTATATCACTATTCTTTTTATACTACTATTTCCTATCTTCTTAAAAAAAACATTCGAACTGCAGTCCATATTGTTATTAGTTAGTTAAAATTATTATCTAGGGACCTTAAACAAAAGCCTTATGGTTTCTAGTAGGTTCCTAGCCCTAATTTTATTGATTGGATTTTACGACAGCCATAGACTGCACCAGAAAAAAAATTGCTTAACGATATGCCACTCTATGTATGACATGCCACTCTATGTAGGAAAGCGTTTGCGACGGCGGCTTGATTCCCAACCAACAAATTTGCATGTCCAACTAGACAATACCTGTATTGAGCAAGTAACAAGTCATACTGTAAGTTGTACATTGACGAGGATGCAACTTATGAAAAACATGTTGATGAACTTTGTAAGAAATTATCTAAGCGGCTTGGTCTATTACGACATATAAGCTCATATTTGGGAAAAGCCAGACGTTAACCTATTAGGCTGCTGTCATCAAACCCCTTATAATGTATTTAAGTCCAATATGGACATCATGCAGTAAGGAGCTTTTGGAGAGTATCCTGCGAATGCACTAAAAGAGAGCAGCACGTATAATTCTGAGCGCTCCAAGAAGAACTCGTACGCTAGCCTTATTCAACGAATTAGAATGGATCCCTTTCTACACTGAATCATATATAGATAGATGTTCTATACTCCGATACTCGTAAGAGATTAAATCGCTTTACTCCAGCTTATATAAATTCTATCTTGAAAACAAATTCTGACATTCATAATTATAAGATCCACTCGTTTCTCTACTATAAATTTTCTGTCAATGCCCTCTTTACAAAAAGAGTACCGAGGGTGGAAGGACCTTTACGATGAGAACAATTAAAGAATGGAATGTTCTACCAACGGAATTTAAGAAAAGTAAAAGCGTTAAAAGCTTGAAGGAGAGACTTTATAAATTTATGAGTAAAAAACAGAAGGAAATTGGTAATTTTAATTACCAAAGCTATAAATAAGTATATTTGTCTATCACATTTCAACCTAATGTAAATAGTAAATTGTAAATATTTATAGATTTAGACCATAGATATGAAATTGTAGAAATTATTGAGGGCTACTAGTTTATAAGTGGTTTCCCAAACTACTGTCAAGTGTAACCCTCCTGAACTAAAGTCGCAAACAAACAAAACAAACGACGTAAGAAGGCTTCTCGTCGGGAGAGTTATCAGAAAGATAAAAATTAAACACCCTACTTTTATTGGTATTTTGTAGATGGAATATTCGAACGAAAATTTATATACCTTCTAAGACCTAACCAGGAGCAGTTGCGAAAAATGCAACTTTAAGCCCTCTGGCAGGAATCGAACCTGCGACCCTGCGATTCCAGTGCAGCGCTCTGACCAACTGAGCTACAGAGTCCAGTTGCTGAGCATTAACCACAAATTCGTGTATGCATAGTGGAGTGATGCCAGTAGAAGGTATGGGTAAATATCAAGATTATTTGGGCATCTCGTTCGATTGAACTAATAGTAGAAGGTGTTTAGTTAATACGCGTCAAGATTTCCACACAATGATATATTATAAGAGGTTTGGCCGTCGTCTAAGAGTTGCAGTCCCCCGTAGGCTCTCTTATTACCATTACGTCATTCCATTACATAATAAGACCGCGTATGATTTTGAAATAAAATAGAAATAACACAAACTTCTCATAGTCTACAGTATATTGTCTTGGGTTTTAAAAATGTTCATATGCTTTATCTTGACACGTACTTTGAATATCCATGAAGTCAATGTTTGCGGCTTGCATTCTTTTCACTTTTTTGTTGAGGTTTCTTGTTGAATAATTTGGTCATGATCATTGGTTTGGTTTCTGGTTGCGATGCACCAGGCGAATTAACTGTGGTGACTGTAACAGATCTTTGTTCCTGGAATTAGAAAGTGTTCCTTTATGAACTGTTGGAATTTGCTCATTAAACTTGGTTAAGCTCCCAAATTTGTATTCTGCGTTCAGTGCATGGTATAGTCCATTTTCCTTTAAGGTAAATGTTTGGGTCGCCACGAACCTATATGAACAGGCTTTGTGATTGGTTGATTATAACAATAGAAGACTATACTAATAAAAAACTGATACTAACAATATTTTCCGCTGTTATCAAGCGCCATTTCATTTATAAGAATAAAATGTTTTTAAAGTTTGGCAACCCTTTTTGATGTGGTGTTCGTTCTGCGTCTGAGTAATGCCAAACCCAGAAGTGAAGATTCGCGAATTTGTTTAAGTTTCATTATACCCGAATAATGACTTGCATTAATTGGAAGCTTTTTATTATTTTCATTATCAAATGACAAAGCTTCGTAAAAATAGTGTCTGTCAGCTTTGTCCCCAAGCACGCGTAAAGTGCGTGGCGAGGGTATTAATTCCGTCCGGAAGTAGCGAGAGGAAAGTCTTGAATGTATGACTATGTCTATGACACAACGAGTAAAAACAAAAAGGCTTGATGAGTGCTTTGTGTCCTCATGTGGTCAATAATGACAAAAATATAGATAAATTGATCGAGCAAGGCGAGCATAGCGGAGTTCAAAGTTCTGAAAATGTAACAAAATGTATGTCATGGACGGTTTCGTACGTTATGCGCATGCGCGAATGTCATTTTGCAAAGGTTTTTTCAAGTTTTTATATAAAATCAAACTTTGTGACAAAGATATTCAGAAAAACTGTACAATAACGGCTTTTAATGAAGAAAGATCCCGAGCAGTGAAGCATTGGACAGAAAATACATCGATAAAGCATACAATGCTAGTAACGTTGCTTTCTCGAAAGCAGCAAAGTCTGTGGCTATGAGAACAACGGAAGATGCTGCTGATGAATTACACTAAAAGAATTGTAACTCAATTACTAAGTGTGTTGTTTCGTGTGATGGAACCTGGCAGCGACGCGGGTATTCGTCTTTAAACGGTTGTGTTACAACCTTGTTGATAGACACTGGTAAATGCTTAGATGTTGAAATCCTGACGAAAGGTTGCCATGGGTGTCAGAAGATTGAGAAACAAACAGATGCTTCAAAGAAAGCTGATATGCTGGAGAGACATCAGTGCAAGTCAAACTATAAAGGATCAGCGCCTCCATGGAAACGGAAGGGATCAAGAGGTGTTTGGAAGAAGGGAGGAGACACGTAAGCTGCAATATACGGAGTACTACGGAGATGGTGACAGCAAAGCCTACAATGAAGTAGAAAACGGTTATGAAAACATACATGTAGAAAAAAGGAATGTGTCGGCCATGTGCAGAAGCGAGTTGGAACGGCACTACGGAAACTTAAGAAAGAAACGAAAGGAATTGGTGGTAAAGGGAAGCTTACAGATTTACTTATCGATAAGCTTCAAAACTATTATGGGATTGCTATAAGAAGCAATTCTGGAGATTTAAAAAGCATGAAGTCTTCCATTTTTGCCAGGTTCTTCCATTGTCTTTTCTCTGAAAGATGAAATCTCCACCAGCACTGTCCAGATGGTCCCGATAGCTGGTGTCGGTGTAAGCAAGACAAGGCAAACAATACTAGCCAGTATAAACCAGGACTTGGTCTTCCTGACAATATAATTGCTTTGATTAAACCAATTTATACCAGGTTTAGTTCTGATGACCTGCTGAAGAAGTGTTTGGATGGAAAAACACAAAATCAAAATGAGTCATTAAATGGCATGATTTGGAACAGGCTACCGAAGACTGTTTTTGTTGGTGCTGATGTGCTGAAGTTTGTTGCATATGATGCAGTTGCTCACTTCAATATTAGTTCCAAGGCTGCAACAAAAATCTTTAATGAACTGGGTTTGGTGCCAGGAAAATTATTTGATGATGGAGTTGGAAAAGCTGACAAGAGACGGATAAAGAGGGCTGACCACAGAAACACTCCGGTGGTGAAGAAGAGGAGGAAGATCCTGCGTGGTAAAAAAAAGAAGACAATACACAAAAGAGAAGGAGGGTACTACATATAAGGCAGGAGCATTCTGAAATGGTAGCTATTGTCCTTTAGTTCTATAATGCCATTTTGAGGCGATTTTCTAGTTGATAGACTGAACATTTAACTTTACCGTTCGCATTTTTGCATTTTTTTAAAAATTGAAAAATATTGGATTTTTTGTCCAAGACCACCTTAAAGTAACTCCTATTTCTTTTAAAATAGAGAGATTTTTGTAAATTTAATTAAGATCACGTATCAAAACTTTCAATTCGAACTTTACCGGATATCCAGTGCGCGCATTTCGGATTTAGAATATTACATATCAAGCTCATAAATAATTCATAATGGTAATTGAACTGAGTGGAGTGCAATCTGGTCTGAAATCAAACGCGTGATTACAAAATCGCACGACCGCGAAGCGGGAGTGCGATTTGTAATCACAAATTTGATTTCCGACCAAAATTGCACGACACGAAGTTCAATTTCCACTTTATTATATTCATTTTGAAATCTAAATAATTTTTTAAACCGGACGAGGTATTTTATTAGTCTTTGTTGTTTACAACTGACACACCCACGATACTCCCTGAAATGCCGTAGCATAGCAACAACATGAATTGCAATTTGACAAATTCACAAAAATTTAAAAAGACTCAGTATAATCAAGCAAAATGTGAGCGGATTTTTAGAAATAAAGACCGTAAAAGTAAGTTTAAAGACTTTATGTTGATTTTTATGAGAAAAACTGCAGTAATGCAGTCTAGAGTATTGACAATTTATAGTGAACAGATTTGGTCATTTGCTAGATCACATTTTTATTTAAATTGATTGGCAAGTTGAATTCTAGTTGATTGGCAAGTTGAATTCAATCTGATTGGTTGCTGTGGTGCAGAGCTTCAATCTGATTGGTTTAAAAATGATGCGATTTAATCACGAATCGCACTGTTTAGACTTCAAAATGATGCGATTCGTGATTAAATCGCACTCCTATGAACCAATCAAATTGCAAGAAACACCATTGATTTCAAAATGGATATAATCCCCGAGCCGGCGCGAAGCGCCGTGCGAGGGTACTAATTCCGCTCGGATATTTACACCCGGGTATGTGAGAACATAGCGGATTCCAAAGTTGTCCGCCATTATGTCATGGACGAACATGGTTTTCTACTTTATGCGCATGCGCAAGTTTAGGTCGAGAAAAAACTTTTTTTCAAATATAGTTTTGTACATTCTTTTGTACTCATGGGTCGGGAAATAAAACAGACAAAACAAAGATAAATGAAAATTTTTTAGAGGACTTTCACTTACTAAAGTCAACTGGAAAATAAATCAGTCAAAAGACCGAGAAAGGACAAGGTTTTCGAGTTTTAAAACGCGTAAGTGTCTATTTTGCATACTTGCTTTTGCAGTTTTTGCCGTCAATTGGCATGCACTATAGTTTGTGGTTTTCAAAATGCGTAGTTCATCCTGTGTGGTCAATACAACATTGATTAATCTTAAAAAGTGTTTTAATACTAATTCAAATGCGTTATAGAATAAGAAACAACATATTTAATCTCAAAACCTTCATAGTATAAAAATACTGTTCAAAAAACAGTTGTAACGTTTTCTGAGACGTCTCAGATTAAATTTTAGACTAAATCAAAGCTAAAAGAGCACGTAATAACATAGTTACTTTATACAGTTGTGCAATTGATAATTTTACAGTGAAAAGTACAAACCTTATCACTATTTTTCCATTTTGTGCAAAAAAATAAAAGAAATATACGGTCGGTTGCGTGTTACCATGGCACAGATTAAAGATATAATCTGTGACCATGGTTACAGTGATCAACTCAGTACTTCATGTAATTACAATAACTTTTGGGGAGTTTAATTGCTTGGTTCTAATGGGCGAGGGGGTTCTGCATGAATGTATTTCTAGTAAATCAGGAAATTGGCCAACCGTATTTCCCTACTTTGCCAGTTGCATCAAGAAACTTGATATACTTGGTCAAAGGACTGGATCAAAATTACTTCAATCCTAGCGAATGATAACATGAAACAACCTAACGGAACTCCTATTCCCATACCTTTGGTGCGCAACAGATTCCAACACAACCATAGATCACTCCAATTAAACACGTGATTTCCAAAACCAAATAAACAAACGTGGCAGCAGCTGTAACATTTCTTACAGTTCTTAGATCAGAACAGTTAACGTCATCTGTTAACAAAGAAGAATGTCTTCAGAATCAACACCTTTCTGGAATATTCTATTCAATCAATTGCCAAAATCAATGAAAGAAACGAGGCATTATTTTTGAAGACCCAATCGCATTCGAAGTATATCTCATGTTGTAAATGCAGGTTATATAATTTATTGAAGTATTTTTCGGATAATTGCAAGCCTAAAATAATATATCAGTGACTGAAATAGCCTATAAATATAGACTGTAATATATTGTAATATATTTCCAAATTGCAATGTTTATTGTAATTGTTATAACATAAATTGCAATGAGCATTGTAATTATTAACTTCGTCATTCAGCCGGTAAATTAAGGTCTGTTTTTGCCAATATTTAAACAGTAATTTGGACTATTTCTCCCGTTTTTCGGACACATTTTGCTTTTATAATTCGATAAGTATTTAGGAAAAAACGTGCTTCTCAAAACATATATTATGCAATGATGTTAACAACAAGATTAGAAGGTTAACAACAAGTCTCATTCTCAATTTGGTATTCTAATTCAACGAGAGGTTTTAATACACTTAACTCCAATCTATACATCCATGGCATCATCAAACATTGACAGTATTTCTGCATCTCACCAAATTGCACACATTACTCTATGATTTTCCTGTATACATGTATTTCCCCTTGTATCTTCGATATTAATATATTATGATATTAATATATATCTGAGGTGGTTTGCTCACTTCATAGTATAACTATTTGACATTGTTAAATTTTGACTACATTCATCTGATTGGCAAATTTCTAATAACCAATCGCTTCTATATGGGTTTTCCCGACCAACGACAACGGGCCTACGCTCGAAACGTGAAGTACATATTTTAGGCAGTTGCAACCTTTTACTAGCCTGGTAACTAGTGGACAATATGCTTCACAGCTCCATGGTTCAATTTGGTTGAGCTACCTTATTGCACTGCCGTGTTGCGTGATAGGACAATGTGTAAATTAATAAATAATTTGGGGAATTTTCTGAGAACTGCAATAATTCAATAACAATAATGTTGAGACTTACAGTTAGTAAAATCTCCGATAACTCCACAAGCACAGAGATCAGATAAGACTGGACCAACAACCAGCGAACTTGAACAAGTATTCAGGAATGTCCAAAATATGGCGGATATGATTATTCCAGCAGCTCCAATGATCAGTCCAATGACTTGAAAAACGAGGGCAAATCCAAGCTAAAGATCATTAACATTTTTTGCTAAGGATGACTAAAAATAGCTTATCTTACATTAAATCTGTATTATAACATTCAGCTTTCTTAAATCTGTATTATAACATTCGCGTCCAATAGTAATCACAAGTTACACTGCTTATTACCTGATCAGAACATGTGTAACATTAACCTTAGAAATAAACGGAACTTTAATGTGCCCAAATGTAGAACCAATAGGTTGAAAAACAGTTTTATATACAGTAATTGTAAGTAAAGTAGAAAATTTAGACATTTTATCCTTTTTAATATTAACTGATTATTGTAGGCTATTTTAACAATTGTATTTTAAAATTTGTTATAGATGTAAAGATTTACGCAATTCAGCTATCCAGCTGCAAATGTAATTTCTAATAAATACTATCTATCTATCTATCTATCTATCTTTCTTGTACCGACGCAATGTGGTGTTTTCCAGAAAAGGTGTACAAATTGTAGCAATTTTTTGGGACAAGGCTCTGACCTACAGAAAATGGGTAAATTACTTCATAGTACGATATATATAATCTATCAAGGGATGCGGGGCCACAGGAGGAATGGGAGCGGGTTGTCGCTGAAGTTATTCCGTAACTATTTGCTTTGAAATTGTAAGTAATTGTACCCTACTAACTTCCAGACGAAGGGCCTTCGCTCGAAACGTCGAAGTTCTTATTGTATTTTTCAGGTAGTTTTACACTGGTATCGCGAACGCTTGCCTCCCCAGCTGTAATTCGCAATAAAATCACACAATATAAAAGGTTTGAACTTTATTATAATGTTTATTAAGTGTCTCTAGTTTTTTCTCTTTCGCTCACATGTGTCTTCTCAGTCACGTGACAGTCCTTTTAAATACTTCATGTTATTTTAACCTAATTGGACCGCCAGTCTTCGACACCCTCCCCCCATGGAGCTCTTACGAGCTACATGTTCTTAAGAAGACTGAGTATACTGTAAACTGTAAACTCAACAAAGTCAATGTTTTCATTTAAATGTACTTAGTCACTCATCTGAGTCTCTTCAGTTGCCAATGTTTGAATTTTGGTTCTTGCTTTCTCCTTTGCCCGTCGATTTGGACGGAATGTTCGTGCCTCTGGATTCAAATTCTGCTTCGCAACGGGCACATCGCTTCTTAGTTCCAGTGGGTACAAGTGTTGTGGTGTTCTTTCAAGAACTCCTTTTCCAGTTTGAACCTTCGCTCCATGTACCACTTCGTCGCGACCGTAGATTAATTCAACGACTTTTCCTAGTTTCCAATGATTTCGATTCTTCTCGTCTCCTTTCACTATGACGATCTCTCCAACAGCTGGCGTCCGAACGCCTTTCGCATCCTGCAGTCGATGCCGTTCTCGTAGACCTTTTACGTATTCTTTGCTCCACCTTGACCACATTGCACCCTTCACTCGTGATAAGTGCTTGGCTCTCCGTCGCAAATCTGGCTCTTCTATGCGGTGGGATTCTAACTCTGGTAAGTAATTTGATTGAAGAAACAGCAACTAGTTAGGGGTTAGCAATGGAAATTGTATATCTTCCTCCACATAGTCCAACGGTCGGTTGTTAATCGCAACTTCTACATCAGTGACCACTTCAGATAACTCGTTGAACGATAAACTTCCATTTCCGATTGTTTTGTAAAACGCTTGCTTGAATATGCCAACTAACCTCTCAAATTGTCCACCCCACCAGGGTGCGCGACTTAAGTTGAACTTCCATTCAATCGAATTCTTGCCTAGGTAATTGTGCAGTTCTTCATCCTTGTTGACCTTTTTAATCCACGACGCGGCCCCCTTGAACGTACTTCCGTTATCGGAATATATAATTTTCGGTCGACCCCTTCGTGCGACAAACTTCTTCAGACATCGCAAGAATTCCTCCGTCTCTAACGTGTATAATAAATCCAGATAAACTCCGCGTGTTAAACTGCAGGCGAAAAGGCATAAGTAAGCCTTCCCTTCAGTTTTCCCTTTCACGAGATACCTGATCGGTCCGGCGAAATCTACTCCAACTACCTCGTATGGTGTTTCTCCCTAGGTTCTGGTGGTCGGCAACTGTCCTGGCGGCGGCGAACCGTATGCTACCGCGTGAACTCTCTTGCATCCAAAGCAACTCTTGCACACATGTTTAATCAACTTCCGTAGTCTTGGAATCCAAAATGTTTCGCGTATCTTTGACATTGTAAGAATTACTCCCCCGTTCAGCGTATCAACATGAGCTTGGTGGACAATTGCTTTGGTAAAGGTTGCATTATCAGGCAAGTACACCGGATACTCCCCAACGATTCTTCCTCTGCATTCCAGCAGTCCCTGATCGTTCTTTTGCAAGTTGAGCTGTATTCGATCTTTCTGAAATTCCTCTGCGTTGATATGCTGTTGCTGGACTCTCTTGATCCACCAAATTCGTCGTGCTTCCAACTCGGCTGTTTTAAGTGGACCAGTATTTCGACCTCCTCGTTCCCCTTTTAAGTTGGACACGAATCGACACACCCAGGCACATACTCGTAAGATTCTCCAGACATTGGTAATGTGAGCTTCTAGCAAGCTATCGAATACAT
Organism: Trachythela sp. YZ-2020; assembly: GCA_016169945.1. Lineage (NCBI taxonomy): Eukaryota > Metazoa > Cnidaria > Anthozoa > Malacalcyonacea > Clavulariidae > Trachythela > Trachythela sp. YZ-2020. The sequence goes on from JADLSH010000340.1 coordinate 307,571, forward strand.
CATTTTTGACATTGGGTTGGACTGTGCAGGCAACGTTCTGTCGGTCAACCTTCTCCTCAGCTCGGCTTTCGATAGTCGGATTGATCACTGGACTTGTGGGCCAGGAATCTGGATTTGATAACCAATCTGGACCATATCTCCACAAATGGTTGAGTTGACTTGTCCCGCGACTTCCGAGATCCGCCGGGTTCTCTTTGGAGGTACGTGGTGCCATTCAATCGCCGTATGATTCTGTATTTTACTGACACGGTTTGCCACGAACTGCTTAAACTTCCCTTTATCTTGAAGCCAATAAAGGACCACTGTGCTATCTAACCAACAGTGTTGAGTGATGACCAGGTTGCTATCCAATGCCTGATGGACATTGGTAACAAGGTTTGCTGCCATGTGAGCCCCAACTAGCTCCAGTCTTGGGATGGTCAGCCCCTTTTTCGCCAAACGGGATTTAGCAGCGACTAACGTTTGAGTTGTCCCTGAAAACTGTTCTACCACTGCATAAACTGCAGCGCAAACACCTTGCTGACTTGCGTCTCCAAATCCGTGCAGACTCATGGATTTGATTCTTTCATGATGTGGTGCCAAAGATCTCGGTACCGATTCTCCTTCTGGTAGTGACTCTTCCCATACTTTCCAGCGTTCAGCCAAGATTCCCACTATCTGTGCATCCCACGACCACTTCGCATCACATACTTCTCTATAAATCATCTTTCCCTCTACTGTTATTGGTGAGACCAGTCCGAGTGGGTCATACACCCTTGCCAATTTGCTTAAAGTCCCACGCTTCGTTGTTGATGGCGACTCTTTAGGGAATGTGACTGTTAAAAAGACTCCTTACTCCATGGCAAACCGAGCATCTTCGATTCACTTTGCCGAACATTGAGTTGTTGCTTTGCAAATGTCTGACTTTCGACTTTGTCATCCTTCAGGATCTTACTGTCATCCTCAAGTTCTCTTTCACGTTTAGGATTTTGGTCATGGTTGTCTTCTTCTCTCGTGCCTCATCGATGGTGACTCCACCCGTTAACAAATCATCCACATATATATTTTTCCGAAGCTCAGCTACCATTTCAGGTTCTTGACTCTGCCAGAGTTCTAAATGTTGGTCGATGACACCGCCAAGAAGAAAGGGAGAGCATGTAAGCCCGAATAAGGCGCGTGTGAATCTATACACTTGTATGAAATCATCACCAGGGTGCTTCCAATGGAATCTGAGTGCATCACGTTCACATTGTTTAACACGGACTTGTAGGAATGCTTTCGCTATATCTCCACATACTGAGACTGGATATGATCTTTGTCGAACAAGGACACTCCATAACTTGTTTTGAAGCGGTGGCCCTGGATTTAGGCACTCATTAGAGATGGGTAAGTTAGTCTGTTCCTTCGCCGGCATCGTACACCACCTCTGAGTTTAGTAGATCCGCATTTCTCTCTCTCAACGCCCTTATGTGGTCAGAATTCATTACCAGGATGACCTCTGGAGCCCGTTCAACCAGTTGGCTTCTATGACCTGATAATGTTTTCTGATCATATGTTTCGTGTATTTCTAACCTGGTCGTTCGAGTTCGACGCAAACTTCCTCTTTCATTGGTTGGTAATGGAGGGTGGTTTCCCTTCCAAGGGAGCCCTGACTCGTACCACCCTTGCTCACTGCGCTCTAATTGCTCCTTGAATTTAATGTACACATCACTTGATCATTCTCTGATGTATCCTCAAGCCCAAGCACGTCTAAACGCCATAACCGTTCATAATCTGTTTGAGTGGTTTGTGTGAATAACATTCGGTTGTGGTCAAACTCTGCCCCAGGTGACATCACAAACCATCCAAGTTTAGTCAACTCTGCTATTGGTTCCCCCTCTCGACCTATGCGTGGCTTGGTGTTTGTCTTGATCCTCGCATACTCTCCAGCACTCAGCACAACATGAACAGGCAACTTGGGTTTCAGATCATGATCAACTACTTCCACTCCTCTCAGGTGAGGGTACTGCTTAATCAGGTCTTGGTATCCTGGATTGTCAATGGTCAAAAGTTCCTTTCGTCTGTTTATTTTGGTCAAGTTCACTTCCATCTGAAAATCGCCGCTTACCGATCCAATTGAGGTTTGGTAGGTTTCAAGATGTGCCACTTGTGATCCCATCAGCATGTCTACTCTCTTCTTTGTGATATCGATTGGCTTTTTCTGTAATAAATTGATCAGTTTGGCTGAAGCATAAGAACTGCCCGCACCGGAGTCAATTAATGCACTACACTCAACACCATCAACTTTTATTTGTGTGATTGGAAAGATTCCTTCAGCGCTCTGTTCGGTTGAAATTAGCAAAGTCTTTCCTTTTTCCTTGTTCTTAGTTTCCTTCTGCTCACAGATCGATGTATGGTGACGGCGATCACATAGCTGGCATTTGGACTTACTCTGACATTCGCTCGCCCGATGTGTAGAACTTGTACAGTTATAACAAAGATGACGTTTCTTCAGGATCTCTCTCCTTTCTGATGGTGACATAACACTTGGACAATCACTTGACTTGTGTGATGCATCCTCACAGTAAACACAAACTCTAACATCCTGACGCCGTACATTGAGTAGCTTTCCTGATTGTCGCCTATCACCTTTCGCAGGCTTTTCCACGGGATTGCGACGAGTCCACAACCTCAACGCTTCCGTCAACTTGATGAAGTCCCATGATTCCCACGAATCGTCTGTCCGCACGAGATCACCACGGATGGCAGATAACTTGTCTAAGGTCATGGCTACGTTGCCGTTGACTTGCGATAACTTCCCCATAGTCTCTAATGACTGTACTGCATAAGTCAGCTTTTCCGTAAACTCATGAATTATATTGACATTCAGAATTGGAATGGTTGGGAGATCAAAAATCTGTTGGGTATATGCTTTGATGATCTCAGATTCTTTCCCGAATTTCTCTTCCAGAATGGACTTGGCTCTGTTGTACCCCTCACTTGTGAATGGTAAGGCTTCAATGGTCTTGCGGACTTTGATGTCAAGTAATTCCCGCAGATATGTTAACTTTATAACTGGTTCAATCCCTGTTTTATCAACCGTCTCTCGGAACTGCTCCCAAAACCTTGGCCAGTCTTGGTAAGTACCATTAAATTTTGTGATAATCAGTTTGGGTAGTTCAGCTTGGGTGTTCTTCTCTGTTTTCAAAGTTGCTTCCTCACTGAGTTGAGCATCCTTTGTCGCTTTGGCTTGTTGTAGCTCAGTCTGAAATTTAAGTCGAGTTTCGAACAGCTCTTGCTCAAACATTAACTCTTGTTTCCGTTGTTCTTCGCCACGCTTTCGAATATAACCCTCATTCCACATCTTCAACCGATTGATTTCCTGTTCTGCTTTAGCTACTTTCTCTTCAATCTCAGTATTCCACTCCCCGATATTTGTAAGGTCCTCTTCCGCAGTAATTTTCCTCGCTTATTCTTCCCTCCTGTATTGATCAGCTTCAGTGACAATGGCCCTCAAAGCATTCATATGTCGTTCAATGCGTTCCGGGTCTTCGGTCTCAAGTACAGTGTTTGTGCGCTCTGCTGTGATTTGTAATTGAATTAATTTTGCTTTAAGTTTGGCTTCACTGGTTGTCATGGTGATATATTGTTTATCAGATTAAACTTCCAATTGATAGACACCCTTTCCTTTACGTTTATAAAATACAGTAGAAAATCCCGATACATGTGTTCCCAGTAATTAATAAGGTGTTCTGTAGTATTTCTTGTAGTATTTATCCTCTCGTGTGATACTCGTGGAGAACGCGAGTAAAATCCCGCAGAAACTCGCGGAAATTCCGTATAAAATTCTTGTTAAAATCTCGTCGTATTAAAACCTCGTAGAATTACATGAAAATCCTCTAAAATCCTTCTTATAAATCCCGTAAGAACTCCTGTAAAGATCAGAGTAACCTCGTACAATGTCCCGTACAAAATCCCCGTATAAATGTGTGAAAATTCCGTTCAAAATTCCGGCGTACTAAATACTCGCCAAATTGTAAACAAAATCCCGTAAAAATCCCTCAAATATACGCTGAATCCCCGTCGGAGGTGCCAGGTATCGCGAACGCTTGCCTCCACAGCTGTAATTCGCAATAAAATCACACAATATAAAAGGTTTGAACTTTATTATAATGTTTTATTAAGTGTCTCTAGTTTTTTCTCTTTCGCTCACATGTGTCTTCTCAGTCACGTGACAGTCCTTTTAAATACATCATGTTATTTTAACCTAATTGGACGCCAGTCTTCGACAAACTGTTTGCTACACTCTACCCACACTGGCACCACACGTTCGAGGTAAATTCTCAAACCTTGGATTTTTTATTAGAACGATATATCAATTACATTGTTGAAACATCTCGACGTTGTCACGCATACATGCGTTAGTTCACAGGAAGCTCAGGTTCTGGGTTCTGCTCATACCTGCATAGCCTTTGCCCGCGCCCGCTTCCACCCTCCTTGATTATAAAATGGAAGAAAGGAAGCATGGTACGCAAATTCGCCCGGACTCGTGTGCATAACCGTAATCTACCATTGATTTTCTGGCTTTTAACGTATTTCTCTGAAGTCTAATCGGTACCCTTCAAGAATAATCAGGTATAACTCTTTAACAAACTATGCAATTATCAAAGAGTTTAAATTCGTTCTAGAATACGACGAAGAAAGATGGCATTTGGCCAAAATATACCAACGTGATACTTTATCTGTACAGTAACCGGAAGTCGTTAAACAACTCAAAAAGTGTTCAACCCTGATTGGAAAGGATTTATAGCAACAAAATATAAATTGTGTCAGAACTTACGATTCTGGATTCTTTAAAAAAACCTGCAGCAACGCAAATTACACCTAAGAGCATGAACTAGATAAAGCAACCAAACAATATTATCAACGAAGATAATTAAATTTTGAGAGGAATTTAGGTGTTAAGCTGTGGTGTTTCAGTCGAGCTTTGAATAAATATATCTTTACATCGGTGAAAGGTCATATTACATAACAAACCACAAATTTACAAACTCTACATTGATACGTCCTGTTTTGGTGAATGATTAACAATGCTCGTGGTTTAAGAATATTAATATACAAGCGTATAAGTCACCTACAAGTGAGTTTAAAATATAGACCTTCGCATGCACTAAACCTACTGAATACTGTAGTACATGTACCTACAACCTCTTGACCTTATTGCTGTTGTTCTTTTGATGTGTATTTAAATCGTTATTATTGTTATTATTATTAATATATTTACAAATATTATCATGCAGTATATTACTTAAACTGATGTAGCGTAACATGTCTTAAGCCTGACTGCCAATTGGTGTTAGAAATTCAAGGGCTACCAATGGCGATAATCAATAAATAATCATACTAATAGTAAAATAATCAAATAAATGTCATTAGAATGTTATATGTCACTTACAATAAGATACGTCATGCGGTTATGCTACCGCAATACAATTTATGGCATGCAAATAGTATGAGAGATTAGACTTACATATATCGCCCAAAAACCAATAGTTGCTCCCACAGGGCCAGTCAATTTGCTCTTTGCTACAGCCCCGCAAGCCACACCAACGCAGCCAAACAACAGTTGGACAAAGCCAAGTTGAATACACGATCTAGCTATTCGCTTTGACAACACCATTTTATAGATTTGTAGGAAATTCAATTCGCTTTCACGTCTTCAAAATGTCTATTTATATGTGCAGTATAGTATTTTACCAGTATTTAAGTTTGATACCAATGCATATACATGTGTATAATATGAAAACTGAAATATTATTGAACATGATATATCTTTAATGCGATTGCCAAGTATTCCTGTTATGTTGTTTACGACTATACTTCCACAGCCATGCTAAATATTTATTATATCGGCATTGTCTATGTGCCGATACTTATTTCATGTAACTTCCGATTCCCATATAAGGATACATAATTCGAGAACAAAGATTAAGTATTTCGACAAGTGATTCAAATATGAATTGCTTGACCATATCAAGACATGAAGGAGACAAGAAAACAGCTCCTTTATAAAATGCATGCACAATTAAACTGAATTGATGAATTTTATATCTTATTCTTTTCCGTGCATTTTAATGAGCGAAACACATTATTCATTAATTATTATAAAAATTATTATTAAAATATCTTTTTACACGGTAACTAATCAAACCATATAAATATTTACAAAATTAAAAAGCTTGCTTTTCATTAGGCCGTGTTACTAAATCTCTACTAAACTAATTTACATGTACACTATTGTCACTAATTCAAAATATTCTACACACAATATAAGAACATTTAGAAGGAGGATAATATATAAAAATTGGTAATACAAGATTACGTAGACGTATATACTCATATACTCTAAAATTAATTAAATAGATTTCGCATTTCTATTGTGGCATCCGAAAGTCCTCTTCATTGGGTTTGTTTTAGGCTTCGACAACATCACCATCTTATTATTACTTCTCAAATTATAGTTATCAGAATTTGAGTTTTTAAACATACTTGAAATGTTTTCAGGACATTGATTAGTAAGAGCTTGGATACATATGCTAATTTTTGCTCATTTCTTCTTTCTTCGAGCGTTTTCCAATTTAGTTTCTTTAAAATATCAAAGTATCGCCTGTGATTACCCTCGCTGAAGTCTCTGTAGCTTTTCTTTTAAACCTTCGCCACAGTTTCCCCAAACCATGGAGCAGTAATCAAAGCTCGGTTGTACTAAAGCTTGATAAATATATCTAAGAGTTTCAATAGAAACAAATGGTTTTGTTCGTCGTAGCATACCAATGCTTTTTGATACTTTTTTACTGATGTTGTCGATTTGCTCATTCCAGCATAGTTTGTCGTCAATTAGTACACCTAAAGTCTTTTTAGAATAGACCTGTTTTAATATTTTGCCGCCGATTGACACATTAATATCTTTTGAAATATTAGCCAATCTTTGACGGGTTTAATGTCAGCTTATTTGAAAGAAGCCATTGGTGAATATAATGTTCATTTCAAAATTCAGTGCTTCTTCCAAATTATTTATGTTATCGGAACGCACTGTAAGATTTGTGTCATCTGCATACATTGCTGGACACGACTAATTTATCCAAACAATTCGGCAGGTCATTAACATATAACAAGAACAAGAGGGGACCATGGTTTGATCCCTGGAGAACCCCACAACTTATTTTCTGAGTGGACGATGTTGCATTGTTTACCTTGCAGTATTGCATTCTATTATTCAAATAAGATTTAAATCAAGGCCTCATTTTGAACTCCTGTTAAACCGGCAGTCTAAGACATATTATTAGCACATTATATTAAACGCATTTCGTATTTATTCTTCTAAATGTATCAAAAGCGGGATGGTTAGTTACCAGAACAGTTTCTATGTGAGAGATCCTGGCGTTCTGAACATTCATTCTGGCTACATCCGTGACACGTCAAGATATTTCGCTTATACTTTAAAACCTCATTATTTAACTGCTGTAAAGTCATGTTAGTTTTTGTTGGGGACCCCGTTATTAGAGTTTATCTCTGTGGACAGTCTCTGCCTGTACTGTTTTGTAAATTGTGTTATGTTTTTACTGAAATTTGTGCCTGGCGATACGTACTGTATGAAGAGACAATATTGTCACATGAACATGTGGTATTGTGGTCACTGCATGCGCGTTTCAGCCGAGAGCCTGTATTTAACTACACCTATCAAAACAAACTGCAATACTGAACTTATTTATCTGTTTTTCTGTTGCATTGGCTTTTCAAGAAATGCCCTTTGCAAGACGGTATCTGTTCCGATCTTTGTTTGAAGTGTGGGCGATAAATGACAATACAATGAATAAAACATAGCTACACACTGAGTGTACCAGTGTTTCCTGGTAAACTTTCCATGCTTGATGAAATACAAAACAAGACAAACAGATACAATATATAACTAGAAATACATGCATGCAGTAACCCCTCGCCTGTCGCATGCCATTGGCATTACTGCAAAATTATAACAATTATATAAATAATATAATTCTTATCAAACAGATTGGTATGCATAATTACATATGCTAATTTATACAATATACACAGAGTGTTTTTTTATTGACAAAAACATTATATTTTCATAAAAACTTTGAACTTAGCAAGACATAAAACAACGAATAATAGAACAAATTGAAAAAAGCACGTCTTCCATGGATACGCACTGTACTAAGTCAGTATATTAAATCTGGAGGGTCAGAGTCTTTCAGTTTCCTGCTGATTTTTCATACAGATAAATAGGGAACCCAAGTTTTGGTGTTATAATAAAAGCAATCCAGAGAAAATATTCTATAGGGAAACATCGACCACTTCCTTTCTATTTATAAAATGCCACATGTCATGGATAATTGATAAGCAAGAGATAGGTAAATTTATGCCTTGTTATCACATCAGTTAAGCCAGGAAAGTTTAAACAATCCTTATTTCTGAATTAGTTTCCAAATAATACACCGCTCAACATTATAAAATCATGAAATAAATCAAGAAGGTCCATCAAAACTTGAAAATTATTAAAAATAATTAGTTATGCAGTTTAACATCTGTCACAGTAAAATAGTTATTTTCGCTAACCTGATCAGACGTACTTGCACCATCGTTTACTTCGTCAATAGATCTTTTCTGTCCACGTCCCGTTTGCACCATAGGCTCATCATGGTAAAAGTTCTCTTCGGACAAACGGTGCTGTGTTAAATCCTCATACATTGGAGCAAATGTACTCTAACTCAATCTTTCCTTTGATACTTCGTCCCTCAAGAATAACTTCTCATTCGGCTACACTAATTGATAATATATTTACCAATCAATTGCATAGCAATATGAAAAGTGGCTTGTTGTTTACTGATATTTCGGATCATCTTCCAATTTTTTGTATTTGCTTTGAAAATAATCAGACAGTAAATAAGAAAAATGAATCAATCACTATTCGAGAAAAAAACGAGTATAATTTAAATAAGTTTAGTGAGCAATTGTCCAGGGTTAATTGGTCAGAACTTGAAGGTTTTAATGATCCAAATCAGTCATATAAGGCCTTCCATTCTGAATTTACTAAAATATATAACACGTGTTTTCCAGTTAAGCATATAAAGAGAAAACATCATTTTTCATGTAATCCATGGTTGTCAAAAGGAATTTTAAAATCCATAAAAAGAAAAAATAAATTATATAGACGTTACTTACGTAACCCTACACCTGAAAACGATTCGTATTACAAAAGATACAAGAACAAACTGAATCATTCAATAAAGATTGCCAAATCATCATACTATGCTAGTAAATTGCAAAATATGAAATCTGACATGAAATCTACTTGGAAGGTTCTCAATGAGGTTATTAATAAAAAGAAATCAAAGCCTACCATAAGTCCATTATTTAAAACGAATGATAATGATAATGAGATCTCTGATCCAATTTTAATTGCCAATAAATTTTGCAACTATTTCACTAATATTGGCCCAAATCTTGCTAAGAAAATAAAACCTTCTCAGTCACATCGTTTGTTTCTTTCTGGATGTTATTCTCAATCGGTTTTTCTTGATAGTGTGACCTCCGCTGAAATTGTTGAAATTGCTAAATCGTTTCACCCAAATAAATCTGCTGGTTATGATAAAATTCCTATGTCAATAATTAAACAGTTTATTAATATCATTGCAGAACCACTTTCTCATATACTTAATTTGTCCATTGCTAGTGGCATTGTCCCTGATGATATGAAAATTGCATGTGTAATTCCCTTATTTAAAGCAGGTGATCGTGCAATATTCTCAAATTATAGACCAGTATCTATACTTCCATGTTTTTCAAAGTTTCTTGAAAGGGCTATGTATAATCGTTTATTGGCATATCTCGATAAATTTAAGATATTATATGATAATCAATATGGATTTCGCAAAAATCATTCAACTTCACTTGCTTTGATTGATTTATATGACAAGATTTCAGATGCGATTGACAGAAAAGAAACTTCTGTGGGGATTTTCCTGGATTTATCTAAAGCCTTTGATACTGTCAATCATGAGATTCTATTTGATAAGTTGGAACATTACGGAATTCGCGGCTTGCCATTGCAATGGATAAAAAGTTATTTTACCAATAGAACCCAATTTGTTCAATTTAATGAACATCGCTCATCTCCTAGTGCTGTTTGTTGCGGGGTGCCTCAGGGTTCTATCCTTGGCCCTTTATTCTTTTTACTTTATATTAATGATATTTGCAATGTGTCACAATTAGTTGAAACAATTTTATTTGCTGATGATACAAACATTTTCTTTTCACATAAAGACCCGCAATATGTGATCGATTCTTTGAATAATGAATTGGAAAAACTGTCTGATTGGTTTCAAGCAAATAAATTGTCGCTTAATACGGAAAAAACGAAATTTATGGTATTTAAACCTAGACAAAAAAAATTCTGCTTGGACATAAAACTATTTATTAATAATAAGTGTATTGAACAAGTTAAGGAAACTGTGTTTTTGGGAGTTATTCTGGATGAAAATCTGAGTTGGAAATCTCATTTCTCCCATATTGCTAATAAAATATCAAAATCTATTGGTATAATTTATAAAGCTAGTTTCTGTTTGCCACTAGAGTCTCTACGTACATTGTACTATTCGATTATTTATCCTTACCTACAATATTGTGTTATTGTTTGGGGACTAACGTATCCTACTAATATTCGTCGCATTGAATTACTTCAGAAACGTATAATTAGAATACTGAATAAAAGCGCATTCGATGCACATACTAGCCCTATATTTAAGAAGCTTGGCTTATTAAAACTGAATGATATTTGTATGCTACAACTTGGTCAATTTATGTTTCATCATAAATTTTCTCTTTTACCTGAACGATTTGATAACATGTTTTTAAAAAATGATCAAATTCACACTTTTAATACAAGAAACTCCTCCAAGTATCATGTACCTTCATGTAGGACAAATATCAGACAATTTTCGGTGCGCTTTCAAGGTCCAAAATTTTTTAACTCTCTTCCTCGTGAGCTGGTTGACATTGTGTCCTCTATTTTATTTAAGAGAAAACTAAAACAATATTTGTGTTCAATGTATTAATAATTATGATGTAAAATTTTAGTTTGTAAACTGAAGCACGTCTGCATTTCATAATTTATTAGGCCTAATTGTGTTTTTTATATACATGGTTTATATTTAAAGGGAGCCTAAATTTATATAAGCCTTGTGGTTTCGTTTTGGGCTTCCTTGTCACCAACATGATAAAATTCTAATTTTTTGTATATTTGTTGTGTTGTAATCTTTTATGTAATGTGGTGCTAAATCAAATAAAATTCAAAATTCAAAAAAAAATAAAAAAAATAAAAAATTCAAATTGAAAAGGTTAGTAGGTAACCCCCCCCATTCACCGTCCAAAGGGATGCCGACAATGACGTCATACCGCCAATGACGTAATGACCGGAAATACCCGCCCACATTCGGAATTAATGATGTACGTTCATGAATTAATTACCCGCCCACATTCGGAATTAATGATGTACGTTCATGAATTAATTACCCGCCCACATTCGGAATTAATGATGTACGTTCATGAATTAATTACCTGCCCACTTGAATTATTAAGTATGCACGTTCAACTACGTGTATCCGGTTTTAATCAAGATGACGTAATGATATGTTTAGTTATATTTAGTGTGCGTTTCAAATGTACTATACATGCATATAAAAAATTGATACCCCCACATGAAATACTTTGATAATCACGCATTTATCAAGCCAATAGTGATTTCCCACTGCCTAAGTTTTATAAAACATCGAGCTGGTTGAGAAGCGTACAATACACAAACAACGGCTCTTTTAAGAGCTACCAAATATACTAAAAGAATTAAACGAAACATTCGTTTCATGTTTACACAGTGTATAGTATGCACTGATCACATTTCGCTTAGAGTCAATACCCCCAACGCATGGACAGATCAAACATTTATAATACGCATTGATCGCATTTCGCTGAATATCAATACCTGTCGTATGAAATTCTTCGATAATCACACATCTATCAAGCCAATAGTCGTTTTTTACTGCCTAAGTTTTATTAGTAGCATACTTAGCTGTGAGATACAAAGGATTTGAATAATTTTTGACCGCTAATTGGAATATAAAATAATGATTTCCGACTTAGCAGCATGAGTCTAAGTAAAACATTTTGATCTATGCACACATATTTTGTTAGTCAGAAACTCATCCTCAAAATATACTCCTAGTTAGCACTGATAAGACCTTTTTATTATGACATTACACAATCGTCTCTCTCTCTGCGATAAAAATGTGGACATGTTTGTGAGGCACTTATTGCTGATTTTTGACGTGCTATAGCGATGTTTACTATAGATGCTTACTGACGTTTACTGTGGCATGCTATGTTCAATGAGCCGTGCGCGCATAAATTTAGGTTGATCTATGCACACTGACATATTTTGTTAGTCATTGACACTACTCAGTTCACGAATCCTTTAAGGGTGATATCGCCGCATTGTACAAGTTTTTCTAGCTGTACCAATCATTTTGCATAGCACACACATCCTTCTTGAATTCCATCGCCTTCGTATTTTTCTCCTGCATCTTCGCATTAAGTTCGCATTTTTCTCATGCGTCTTCGCAGGCCCTTCGCACAAATATACAGTTTTTACACATATTGTCCGGATTTTACACTATTTTCCAGTTTAGATCACTTGACGTTTCGTATATTTCTGTATATTTCGGGGTTCCCTAGGAGTTCGCCCGGGGTTCTCTCGGGGTTCTCACATATTTAGCAAGTCCCGTAGAAGTGCTCATTTACGGGACCTTTTTGCGGGACATATTTAGCAAGTCCCGTAGAAGTACTCCTTTACGGGACCTTGTTGCGGGACATATTTAGCGGGTCCCGACGTCCCTTGCGTCCCGTTTGAACGATTTGATAGCCATCTTTTTGCGGACATAATTTCAGGAACGCAGGGAAATTTTTCAAGTGGAGGTTCTCATCGAAACCGTAATGATTTTTAGAGTAAAATATCGCTACCGGTACACCGTTTTGGTTGACTGCATGTATAAATTAACACAACACGGATTAACACTTTAAACAAATTTATTCCTTTATTAAGTATAACAATTTTACAGAAATAAACAGTGATTACTGCCCAGCTTAGAACGTTTGACTTTGTAAACATTTCCTCGATCTGTTAGCAAAAGTTTACGTTTCTGTCCCTTATGTGCTATGGGCTTAACAGAAATGTGTAAGACATGGTTTATTGAGATCACAGCCGAACAGAGCTGCTCTAAACATCTGCTGGCTTACACGCTTCAGGAAAAAAGTAAGTGATCAAACAATTTGACTGAGGAAATTGCTTTATTTTAACACATTTAGTATTAATGATAATGTAATTCGTTTTTCAATTGATAATGTACGCCAGTATCATCACCATCATCACCACCATCATCATCACCATCATCATCATCACTGTCATGGAAATGCTGTCTGTCTTTTAGCAGACGCTTGAAAAGATATTTTCTCTTTTCTACTGCGGAATATAAAGCTTCGTCCCGGTCGAGGAAATCTACGTCTATCAAATTATCTCTTGTCTGCATAATCTTCTGGTGAGTTGGATCTTTTTTCATGTGTGACATCCACAGCAGCCGGTCTGCATAAACATCTTCTAGTTCTTTGGTCAGTTTTGGGAGAATTGCTGAAAACGATCGCCTTTTAGCTTCAACCTCACTAAAACCTTCATTTTCAATACACTTAACGTTTTCTTGAAATTCATCAAAAAGGTGCAGTTTTGCTTCATGTATCAACGTTTGCCAGGGGTTATAGTCCTCTCCATCTTCGCTGGTTTGGTGATCCCCGTCTTCGCTCTCCTCTTTGTTGTCATTTTCCTCGCTGTTCTCATTTTCTTCGCTGCTGCTCTCTTTTTCTTCGCTGTTATATTCTTCCTCGTTATCATCATCACTATCGAAAATATCGCCGTTTTGATATTCAGAAGAGGTAGATGCCCCTTCATCGAAATTATCCATTCTAGCTCTTTTTGCTTTGGGCATAATGTCGTGGTCTTCTTCATCTGCGCAAGATGACTTGACGTTATTCAGATAAACACGTCTTTCTTCACTTGATAACCGGTGAATGTCTGCCAAATGATTGGATAGTTTGCAAAGGTTTTTCTTTCCGCACAGAGGACAGTCTTTACGCGTTCGTGGCATGGAGCGAAATGACTTCTCTTTTCAGGGTACACAGTTTTTAATGATTCTGTCGAACAAACACGTCCTTGAAAAAGCCTGTAGAAGTGTCCTTACGTCCCGTAAGACTGTGCCATGGCGATACCTATACATTTTGTCAAACGGGACCCCGGGACGTCGCTACGGGACGCATTTTAACGCGTCCCGACGTCCCGTAAGACTGTTCCATGGCAAGACCTATGCATTTTGTCAAACGGGACCCCGGGACGTCGCTACGGGACGCATTTTAACGCGTCCCGACGTCCCGTAAGACTGGTCCATGGCAAGACCTATACATTTTGTCAAACGGGACCCCGGGACGTCGCTACGGGACGCATTTTAACGCGTCCCGACGTCCCGTAAGACTGTTCCATGGCAAGACCTACACATTTTGTCAAACGGGACCCCGGGACGTCGCTACGGGACGCATCTGAACGAGTCCCGACGTCCCCTAAGACTGTTCCATGGCAAGACCTACACATTTTGTCAAACGGGACCCCGGCACGTCGCTATGGGACGCATCTGAACGAGTCCCGACGTCCCGTAAGACTGTTCCATGGCAAGACCTACACATATTGTCAAACGGGACCCCGGGACGTCGCTACGGGACGCATCTGAACGAGTCCCGACGTCCCGTAAGACTGTTCCATGGCAAGACCTACACATATTGTCAAACGGGACCCCGGGACGTCGCTACGGGACGCATCTGAACGCGTCCCGACGTCCCGTAAGACTGTTCCATGGCAAGACATACACATTTTGTCAAACGGGACCCCGGGACGTCGCTACGTTATTTCTGTAAAATTGTTATACTTAAAGGAATAAATTTGTTTAAAGTGTTAATCCGTGTTGTGTTAATTTATACATGCAGTCAACCAAAACGGTGTACCGGTAGCGATATTTTACTCTAAAAATCATTACGGTTTCGATGAGAACCTCCACTTGAAAAATTTCCCTGCGTTCCTGAAATTATGTCCGCAAAAAGATGGCTATCAAATCGTTCAAACGGGACGCAAGGGACGTCGGGACCCGCTAAATATGTCCCGCAACAAGGTCCCGTAAAGGAGTACTTCTACGGGACTTGCTAAATATGTCCCGCAAAAAGGTCCCGTAAATGAGCACTTCTACGGGACTTGCTAAATATGTGAGAACCCCGAGAGAACCCCGAGCGAACTCCTAGGGAACCCCGAAATATACAGAAATACACGAAACGTCAAGTGATCTAAACTGGAAAATAGTGTAAAATCCGGACAATATGTGTAAAAACTGTATATTTGTGCGAAGGGCCTGCGAACGCATGAGAAAAAAAAGACAATACTACAAAGATGCAGAGAAAAATACAAGAGGCGATGGAAAGAAGGAAGGATGTATGCACTATGCAATGATACAGCTAGAAAAACTTGTACAATGCGGCGATATCACCCTTAAAGGATTCGTGAACTGAGTAGTGTCAATGACTAACAAAATATGTCAGTGTGCATAGATCAACCTAAATTTATGCGCGCACGGCTCATTGAACATAGCATGCCACAGTAAACGTCAGTAAGCATCTATAGTAAACATCGCTATAGCACGTCAAAAATCAGCAATAAGTGCCTCACAAACATGTCCACATTTTTATCGCAGAGAGAGAGACGATTGTGTAATGTCATAATAAAAAGGTCTTATCAGTGCTAACTAGGAGTATATTTTGAGGATGAGTTTCTGACTAACAAAATATGTGTGCATAGATCAAAATGTTTTACTTAGACTCATGCTGCTAAGTCGGAAATCATTATTTTATATTCCAATTAGCGGTCAAAAATTATTCAAATCCTTTGTATCTCACAGCTAAGTATGCTACTAATAAAACTTAGGCAGTAAAAAACGACTATTGGCTTGATAGATGTGTGATTATCGAAGAATTTCATACGACAGGTATTGATATTCAGCGAAATGCGATCAATGCGTATTATAAATGTTTGATCTGTCCATGTGTTGGGGGTATTGACTCTAAGCGAAATGTGATCAGTGCATACTATACACTGTGTAAACATGAAACGAATGTTTCGTTTAATTCTTTTAGTATATTTGGTAGCTCTTAAAAGAGCCGTTGTTTGTGTATTGTACGCTTCTCAACCAGCTCGATGTTTTATAAAACTTAGGCAGTGGGAAATCACTATTGGCTTGATAAATGCGTGATTATCAAAGTATTTCATGTGGGGGTATCAATTTTTTATATGCATGTATAGTACATTTGAAACGCACACTAAATATAACGAAACATATCATTACGTCATCTTGATTAAAACCGGATACACGTAGTTGAACGTGCATACTTAATAATTCATGTGGGCAGGTAATTAATTCATGAACGTACATCATTAATTCCGAATGTGGGCGGGTAATTAATTCATGAACGTACATCATTAATTCCGAATGTGGGCGGGTAATTAATTCATGAACGTACATCATTAATTCCGAATGTGGGCGGGTATTTCCGGTCATTACGTCATTGGCGGTATGACGTCATTGTCGGCATCCCTTTGGACGGTGAATGGGGGGGGGGTTACCTACTAAGGTTCGTCGTTATTCCAGTCTTGCAAAAACTGCTATCTTTGTTCAGGAATCCGTAAGGTTCGCCGCCAACCCAAGTCGCTCGTTTTCCGCCCTCCATTCCAGTACACGAGTAATAATTTCCACTTTCTTTTCGAAAACAAGATTTTGTTCGTATTCGCTCAAGACGTTCATACTTTCCAAAGCCGTAAGATCAGCAATCGTTTGATATTCGGCTATCTTAGCAGCCACATCCATGTCTAAACAAAAAGTTTTGTGTAAGTTTATCTATCCACATACGATAAAGTTCACACAGCGTTTGTCAAACAAATTTAGGCACTTACCCTTTAAAGTTGAAATCAAGTCCCGCGAAACGTCAAATATCCAGTAAAGTTTTCTCTGTGAAAGTTGTGCCAACAACATACAAAAACAAGTCTTTTCACAAGAAATATATCCAGCAATGTTCTCTCTTTGAAAGCTGTGAACAATATGTCGAGCAGTATCTACGTTCTCAGTTTATACTCTCGGATAACCTAATTCTACTGAAAACCAACCCAATTGCTTGGAAAACAGTAAGTTACGTCACGCTAGCCTTACGTACCGCTGGTGTTACGTAACGCTAACCCTAACCCTATGACGTCACTTCCAAGGATGATGTCATTGCCCTGCATACTAATTACCTAGGATGATGACTGAATACTAATTACCTAAGATGATGACACCACTGATCTGAAAATATAGTACCTGGATCGAGCTTCTATACCTATGAAAATTGAAGCCAGTTTTGGGATTTGGCGGCCATATTGGAGTGACCACCAATGGCCGTCGTAGATCGAGGCAATTTGAAGGAAGTATTTTCAATTTGCGCTGTGTTGGGCGATGGAATTATCGAAGTTAAATTGGAAATATGCAGAGGAGTTGGTATATTGTTAAAAGTCACCGATTTGGTTTGATTTCGGGCGTTTCTCGACGAAAAAACTGTTCGCGTGAGTATGTTGTTGTCAGCCATGAGTGAGCAAATTCACATGAAAAATTTCGAATATATCGCCGTACTGTGCCTCTCGGCGTAGCAATCAAAGAAAATACAAGAAAGGAGACAGTTCTACATGTGGAAATAATACTGGGCAATTATTGATCGTAAAAGATCTGCCTTAAAACGGGTTTTTGTGATGATTAAAGTCGACGAACTTTGCGTGCTGTGTACCTGCAACAATATTTTGCCTTCGCAGTGTAGTATGAAAGGCTAGACCTCCTGTGGGAGTAATATTACGCGTAATAATGAGGAATCGGGCCGAAAACGAAACATTTAACGGAAAGTGACCGTGATGTACTGTCGCTATAGGACATATAGAATTTTATAAAGTGCTTGCAAATAAATAGAGATATACTTTATAATTATTGTTCAGTTGCTTCATATTTAGTATTATGATTGTAGTGAAGTCATAATTTAAACTGTATATTTCCTGTAATTTATACTATTTTACACTGTATATTTCCTGTAAAAATATGTTTCTATTTCTCTGAAAGATTTTGTCTAAAACACCATGATAACTAGCCAATGCTACAAATGTTGACTTCTAAGACTTGCAGTTGTAGAAGTAAACTGTTCTTTATTAATTCCAATTTATTTTTAATGTCTTTAACCCATCAGTTTGAAATGCACCCAGATGCACCCTACTTTAATATTTTACTCTGACACCAGATGATTTCACTCGCTAGTGGTAGGGTACTGCCAGTTAGTTCGTACTCTACCACTGACAAGTAAAATCGTCTGGCGTTAGACAGGGTAAAATACATAGGGCGCATCTGGGTGCATTGTCCGCTAACGGATTAAACTAGATTTATACCATTAGGTTCCTCATCTTCTTGTCAGCAATAGTGCCATCAATTCCATGGCACAGGAACTTAGATCTCAAAACGGGGGCTACATAAATTAGGCCATGACCATACCTTCTTTAAAGATTTATTCCTTTTAAATTAAAGGCAGTCTATAAATTTTTGAACCAAGCCTTAATGCATATTATATGGCTTGTAGCTCAAATACAGAAATAATTTGACAATCCCTGATTTATTGGTGTATTTCTCCAGTAATCCCCACTAGCACAACCCCTGCTTCCTCTGCACAGATTCAAGCTTAAAATACAGGTTGTAAATAAATTGTTTATTTAATTCACAAGCAAACTAAACGCCACAGCATGAAGTTATAGATGGCCTGTACTCAATCTCCTGAGACATAGTAGACAAATTTGTGGCACACTTTGTTGGTTGGTGACGTAATGTACAGTGTGAACAATATATTTTCTACTTTCGCCCAACCTGCCCTATGTATGCTGTTGTGATATTTATTGCAATCCAACTATTGGCAGTGCAACCCTTGTAGTGGAACATATTTCTGACAATCCATTAACTGCAACCCTGCAAAAGTTAATTGGCAACAATGGCTATTCCAACCATCCAAACTACAGAATCATACATGAAACTATCTACATTTATTTATTTATTTATTTAAATTTGTCACAATTTACATATAAAGTATTTTTAATATATATATATATATAAAATACTTAGCTATAACATTAACAACGACAACATAGAAACAAACATATATAGTTGTGACAGGAGAAAGGAACAGAACTTTCGTCCCAATTGACACCTACCCCTAATAACGACATTAATAGTATATATACAAAACATACATTTAATTGCATATTTAATATTAATAATTAATAATTTAATATTACTTATATGCATATTTAGGACTTAAGTTGCGTGTACTTTGACAGTTTCGACAAATACATGTTTGATAGTTTTGACTTGAAAATAGGAAGCGAACGAGTGGCTTTGAGATGAGAAGGTAGAGTGTTCCATAGTTCCACTGATCTAATAAAAAATGAGTTTTTGAAATAGTCCTGTTTGTGTTTAACTAAAATGTTGTAGTTGTTAGCATCATAATGTCGGGATTTATATCCGGGTTCAAAAGTAGTTATAAAATTGTCCACATCTGTTGTAATTAATCCGTTTCTAGATTTATAGAGTAGGGTTAAATCAGCGACTTCTCTTCTGAATTCAAGTGGGAGAATGTTTATCTTGACTAGTCTATCTGCATATGATTGCTGATCTGGGTAATTAAGTATGAACTTTGTTGCTCTCCGTTGGACATTTTCAACAATTGATTGATGTTTTTTGGTGTAAGGTGACCATAGATTGCTGGCGTACTCCAGTCTGGGCCTCACAAGAGCGCAGTATAGTAATTTCCTGATTCTTTGATCAGTTAGCTCCTTACAGACTCTCTTGATAAGTCCCAGTGTTTTGTTTGCCTTGGCTACCATCACTTCTATGTGTCTCACCCAAGAAAGATCATTGGACACAGTGACACCAAGATCTGTGAGAAATGGAACACTATTCAGCCGTTTACCATTTAGGTTGTAGTGTACTTCACTCTTTGTTTTCTTTCTCGACATTTGAAGAACCTGGCATTTAATTAGAGGTGTTGAACTCCATTGCCCAGTCAAGACTCCATTTATACAGGCTGTCAAGGTCGTTTTGTAGATGGTTTCTTGAAACAGGAAGATCAATAGGTTGGTACAGTTTGGAGTCATCGGCAAAAAGGGCAATTGTTGATTGTGAGTGGATGTAATTTGGAGCGTCATTGACATAAACAAGAAACATGAGAGGGCCAAGTATGGATCCTTGTGGCACACCAGATGTAATTGGGAGCCAGTCAGAGTAGATGCCATCAAGAGCAACTCTTTGATGTCTGTCAGCGAGGTAGTTGCTAAACCACGAGAGAACAGATCCGATGAGTTTCAGTAGAAGTAGGTTGTGTGGGACCTTATCAAATGCTTTTGATAAATCAAGAAAGATGATATCAACTTCTTTACCTGATACCACAGATTCTAAGATGGTATGGTATACTTCTAATAGCTGCGTTGTCGTTGATCGCCCACGTAGAAACCCGTGTTGAAGATGGTATAAAAGGGGAGAAAGATGGTGGTAGCAGTGATTAAAAACGCAACGTTCTAGAACTTTGGATAGAATACAAAGCAGGGATATAGGTCTGTAGTTTTATTTTATTGTTGGATCTTCTTTTTTAAAAACAGGTGTTATATTTGCAAACTTCCATTCATTGGGTACCACACCAAGAGAGAGGGAAAGGTTAAACAATCTGCACAGAGAAGAAGCGATTTCATTAGCAACTTCTTTTAACAATCTACTTGGAATACCATCTGGACCACTAGCCTTGTTAGGATCTAAGTTATGAATTACTGCAAAAACCTCCTCTTCATTCAGTTCGATTACAGAGAGCTGATTATTTAGTGGTTGAGACAGAGTTGGGATCAAACTGGGAGGATCTATATCGCTGGGGTTAAAAACAGAATGGAAAAAATCATTCAACAAATTGGCTTTTTCGCGACTGTCGGTCGTATAAGATTGTCCGTTTTTAAGAAACTTTGGACTTTGATTAGACTTTGTTGTTGATTTTATGAATGACCAAAAACGTTTAGGGTTTTCCAAAACGGATGTACTTATTTTACTGGCATGGTCTTTCTTTTTCTTTGCGATTAGAATTTTTGTTTCACGTCGCAGTAGCTTGAATTTATCAAGATCATCAGGGCAGTTTGATTTTCGCATTTTTTTCCGTTGGATGTTTTTCTTCTTAGGGGCAGCCAAAAGTTCTTTATCAATCCATGGATGAGCATATACATTTTGGGGTTTACATTTTGGTACGTGGTCATTGACGGCTGAGATGAACAGGTCGCACCAATTAGAAAGTGATGCATTAACATCGTCAGAAACAAAATTTAAATCCCAAGGGGTATGTGTTAAAACTTGTTTTAGACTTGGCCAATTAGCATTTTTGAATTTGTAGACAGAGCGCATCACTTTAGGTTTTCTACAAATCTTGAGATCAATATCAAAACTTACGAGTTTGTGATCAGTACTTATGATGTCTTCAAATCCTTGTACATTCAGCACTTTGTCTGGAATGTTGGTAAGAAGTAGGTCCAAGGTTTTTTTTATTCTAGTTGGAAAGTCAACAAGCTGGTATAAGTAATTTTTTTAAACTGTTTTAGTGAAGTAATTATGAATTGAGTCATTGTTCGTAGATACTCCGGTAGACCAATCGATATGGGGAAGGTTGAAATCACCACATACGATTAACGAATCAAACTTTGATTTTGAAGCAAGATTGAGTGTTTTCTTAAATTCTTTGATGTAGTTGAGATCTGAATTTGGCGGTCTATAAAAAACAAGAAACAATAGCTTTTTTTTCGACTCCGGGCGAATTTCGCAGGCCAACATTTCAGTGTTGTTACTTTCAAGATCCATTCTACGAAGGTTAAGAATGTTATTCCGAATTGCTAGCATGACCCCACCACCGATTCTGTCAACCCGGTCCTTTCGATGGACAGTAAAATTATTCCCAGGTAAAAGTTCACAGTCCGCGATATCAGGCTTAAGCCATGTTTCTGTGACTGCAATGATGTCAAAATCAGTTACCAGTGATTGGAATTCATTCGTCTTGTTGGACAAGCTACGTGCATTGAGGTAGAGACATCCGATGTTGTGATTATTTCTAGCAGGATTATGATTGTCGCTCGTGTCATGAGGACCAGGATTAGACGCAATATCCATGTAGATGGTGATATGAACATCTGGATGGGAGTTTGGAGAAGAAAGACAGGTGTGGCCGTGTTTAAACCAAACTGTGATTTGAGGAGAGCCAATCCTAAATTGTCGCTTCCTTTTTAACAGTTTGATCGCTGAACGTTTTCAAGTTTTATGTTAACTTTAACTCTGTTCCTAAATTTTCCGCGAATCACTGATTTCATAACAATTGCATTGATACCAGTTTGTATATACGGTATATTATCAACTTGTGAAGAGAAATTTTTCATAAAGTCTACCTCATGAGCAAATTGACCAGGAGGTAAGTAAGGGGTCATTCACAAAGGATGTCCGAGCCGAGGGAGAAGAGGGGGGGGGGGTTTGAGAAATCCGGACAAACTCGGACTTTGGGGGGGAGAGGGGAGTTTTAAGCAATCTGGATGTCCGAATTTTAAAAAAAGTTCAAAAACAAATATTTTCTGTTTGCCATCAATTTGAACTCTCCTTCCATTGTGAAAATGACATTTTGAATACTTCACAATATTATCTCCATTGAAACAATGACATATGTCATTGCTATTAATATGAATTAATTTTTTCATTGATGAATTCAACAGTGTTGTGAAATAATAAATAGGTTTTTGAATTTAATATTATTAAACCTTCCTTTTCTAGACAATAGGTTGCCACAATTGCGATAACACTGGTGCTTGTTTCCTTATTAAGTGATTGTTCTTGTAAGAGGAGATTTTTACAAACTTATTGCGTATTACGCACTCAACACAGATTGTGAGTTTTTGCAAGACATATAAATGGGTGTCCAGAGGGAGGGGGGGGGCTCTAAATTCGGACAATGCCGGACAAGGGGGGGAGGGGGGTCTGAAAATCTATAATTTGCCGGACATCCTTTGTGAATGACCCCTAATCAGTGTTGAGCTGTTACTAATGTTTGTTTGTTAGGCTATTTATTTTTATTATTTTTTTATTTATTGAAATTTATTGAGTACTCAATAATACAACACAATCAAATAAATGACAATTCACTTGACATGTTGCAGTTACATGTTAAATAAATATAAATGACTACTTTATGCGAGTATCTCAAAAGGACAAGGCACGAACGGGACGTTAAGACCCTTGCAAGGTGCCCTCCTTTAAAAATATTAGAATCCTTTCTGAAATTAAATATGTGTGTGTTCTAATATACCAATTACTATTTTAAAATAATATAAATTTTATACGCTCATCATATAAAATGCTTCACTTTGAAGCAACAACGACCACAAAATGAGACAGTTTTTAAAAGCATGCACCTATGGCCGCTATCAATTCAAAGGGAAGAAGTTTCATCCCTTGACGAACAATACGAACACGCCCGAAAACGCCACCGCGCGCACATAGTCCGATGCTACATATTTATTTATTTATTTATTTATTTATTAACACTTTTGCCTTAAATTAGCGACTGGAAACCGCAACAGCCGTAGCCAATTACTGCGGGACCATTACATGATAAATAAAGTAACTATGATAAATAGATATGTGCAGACGGAAACGCTACAGAGTCCTTTGTACTGACATAAGATCGAAACTTTCCAACTCCATTTAAACAGTAAAAAGCTATGGTAAACAGCACAAAGACCCTCGGAAACGCCACCGTATACACATGGTCTTATACAGAAACAGAGCACAAAAAGCGCATGGACAAAACAACAATTATACAACTGACAGACATACAACAAACATTGAAGACAAACACATTTAACAAAAATATTAAAAACAACAAGAAGGCGTGCGCAAGAGGTTTCGGGCAGAATTACACTTAACGCAAACCGTTTTCCATGTCCTCGCATCCTCAGGGTCATAACATAAGTGCAGAGCATTACTATAATATTGCTTAAGTAGGGTTTTAAACGTAGCCAAAGAGATAGAGTCCCTACGCATTTCCTTTGGCAATGTATTCCAAACTCGTCTCGATCTGACCAAGTAGGACCTAGCGTACGTAGCTGTTCGGCATATATAGTTGTTCCTCTAATATAATTGTGCCGTCTGCGTTGTCTCCAGATCTTGTCGTCCTCCTTGTTTTCTTTACCTTTGGTACAATGTCTTTGTCTACGTATGTAATGTCGGATATTATTTTAAACAATTGTACCATGTCCAAGTACTCGTGCCAATAAGTCAATGGTATTAAATCTGTTTGTTGAAGTCGTTCTTTGTAGGTGTCATTGCAGCGATATGGTAGTCCAAGCATGTATTTTGTCGCACGTCGTTGAATTCGTTCAATGTTCTTGATGTTGTCCACAGTTTGAGGGGCCCAGACCGGCGAGGAATATGCGAGATGTGCACGAACGATAGCAAGATAAATTGTTCGTTTCGTGTCTATACTTTTGATGCTCTTTGTTGTTCTTTTTACATAGCCCAAGATCTTGTTGGCTTTCGCACACTGGGTTTCGACTTGTTTCTTCCATGTTAGGTCAGTCGAGATCCAAACTCCAAGGTCTCGTACATGACTACAGTGTTCTAATTGTAAGTCGCCCATCGTGTAGCAGGTATTGATTAACTTACAGCGTTTGCGTGATATAGTTTCAACCCTGTATTTCGTTGGGTTAAATGCAAGGTTGGTGGACGTGGACCACTGCGCCAAGGTGTTTAAGTCCTCCTGCAGCTTGCTACTATCGGTCTTACTTGAAATAGGCTTGAACATTTTCGTGTCGTCAGCGAAGGTAGCTATTGTTGAGGAAGATACTGCGTCAGGTAGATCATTGACGTATAGAAGAAAAAGGATAGGTCCAAGGATAGACCCCTGAGGTACACCTGATGTTACCGGTAAAGAGGAGGATGTTGATCCAAGGACTGTGACCTGCTGGCGGCGATGGTGGAGGTAACATTGAAACCAGTTGAGCAAGTTGTTTTTGAATCCGAAGCGACGAAGTTTATTGATCAGCAGTTCGTGATTCACTCTGTCAAACGCTTTAGTCATATCTAGGTATATGACGTCAATTTGCTCGCCTCGATCAAGAAATTTCCCAATCTTGTCCAAAACGCCCACGAGTTGTGAAGTGCAAGATCTGCCTGGGATAAAACCATATTGACAATCGTTGATGACTTCTCGTAGATGTTCCCAGATGTGGTTTAATACGCATCTCTCCAGTACTTTTGAAGCGATGCAGAGTAAAGAAATTGGTCTGTAGTTTTGAACGTGTTCTTTAACTCCCCGTTTAAAGACAGGAACAACGTTTGCTAATTTCCACTCATCAGGTACAACCGCAGAATGAAGAGATTTGTTGAACAGCAAGGTGAGAGATGGCGCTATTTGCTGGGCTGTTTCTTTCAGGATTCTACCAGGAATACCATCTGGTCCGAGCGTTTAGTTCATCTAGGTTTTGTAGAGGAGAATGATTGAAATCAACGGGATCAGTATTTGTCATTTCGCGACCAGTGTGAAGATGGTTAGTGAATATAGAGGCAAAATAGCTATTAAACAAGTCCGCAATTGATTTTGTACTGTTCGCAACTTTCTGGTCGTTTTCGGTCGTCCACGAAACAGACTGTGGTATATTACTGGTTTTGGAATTCAACTTAAACAGTTTCCAAAAACGTTTTGGATTTGAATTTACGTTTCAAAACCGTTTTTGATTTACTGCAACCTATGGCAACTGCAGTCACGGTTAAGTGACCAAGTGCAAATCATGTCCGAGTCAAAAATTGTTTTCAGCATATAAATGTACTTTTTCTTTAAAAAGCCCGCTTTAAACGACGATGGACTTGAAAACGTACTAGGCGGGGTTGAGTCGCACACGATGTTCCACAATTTGACCACGCGATTGAAATATGATGACTTGTACGTGCTAGTTCTGCAATACGGAATTTCCAAATACTCAGCAGCTTGCGATCGACGAGTCCGGCCATGACTTACGAATCGTACATACTGATGAATGTTGATGTCTATATGTGACCATTGACTGCTTTATACAGGAAAATCAAATCCTTAACCTCACGATCGTAAGCGAGAGGGAGCATATTCAATAATTCAAGTCTCTCTTTGTAAGATAATTCACCAGGTTTTAAGCGTAAGATCCACCGAGTAGCACGTCTCTGGATTTTTTCAACCTTTTGTTTCAACACTGAGCTTGATGGAGACCATACTTCGGTGGCATAATTTAACTGCGATTTAACTAAAACTGTAAAGTGTCCTTCGTACGGTTCTGTCTGTAATATATACGCAT
Organism: Trachythela sp. YZ-2020; assembly: GCA_016169945.1. Taxonomy (NCBI): domain Eukaryota; kingdom Metazoa; phylum Cnidaria; class Anthozoa; order Malacalcyonacea; family Clavulariidae; genus Trachythela; species Trachythela sp. YZ-2020. The sequence continues at coordinate 334,179 of JADLSH010000340.1, forward strand.
GTTCGTTTTAGTAGACCAAGTAATTTGTTTGCCTTCGCAACGATTCCGTGAATATGAGTGTCCCATGTCAACTTGTCACGTATAATTACTCCAAGATCTTTTTCTTCATGTGTCCGAGCTATCTTAACCGACTCCATCTCATAATCGTAAAACAAAGGATTAACTTTGCGTGTAACGGAGAGAACCTCGCATTTATCCGGGTTGAAGCTAATGTTATTTTGTCGACTCCATAAACTAAGTTCTGATAAGGTATCTTGCAATGCTTCACAGTCACCAAGAGATGTTATGTTCCTGTACAATTTGGTGTCATCTGCGTAAAGACAAATAGATACGCAGTCGGGAACAACCTCCGGTAGATCGTTTATAAAGATAACAAACAGCATAGGACCCAAAATGCTTCCTTGAGGCACTCCGGATGTAACACGTTCCCAGCTAGAAACAGCACCGTCTACAACTACCCTTTGAAATCGATCTTGTAGATAATTCCTAAACCAACTATGCATACGACCTGAGACGCCAAAACGCTTAAGTTTTTGTAACAAGATCTGGTGATCCACAGAATCAAACGCCTTCGCAAAATCTAAGTACAGCACATCTGTTTGGACATTTTTGTCAAGATTCTTTCCAATATCATGAAGGACTGTTAGCAACTGTGAAACACACGAGCGGTTACGTTGAAAGCCATGTTGTAAAGTGGTGATGAGATGTTTTACCTGAGCTCGTAGGCCGTTTCCAACTAAACGTTCCAAAACCTTGTTTAATATGCATAGTAGAGAAATGGGTCTGTAGTTGGAAGCTGGTGCTAGAAGACCTTTTTTGTGTACAGGAGTAATATTTGCCATTTTCCATTCCAGGGGTGAACAAGCAGTTTCTAACGAACGGTTGAAAAGGGAACATAAACTAGGAGCGATTTCGTTACTGCAAGCTTTCAGGATACGAGCTGGAATTTCATCAGGTCCACTTGCCTTCGTAATGTCCAAAGCATTTAGACAATTTGAAACTTCTTCGACCGTCACAGTAGTTTCAGACAATAACTCAGATAGAGGATGATCTTGCAAGTTCGAGTTTTCGATATTTAGCTCGGTAGTGGAAGGACGAAATACTGAAGCGAAATAGGAACTGAAGAGCTCTGCTTTACCAGCTGGTGTTGTTGCTGTAGACTGTAGTACCATTATAGGAAATGATGGGGCTTGATTTTCCATGTTGGTGTAGGATCGCCTTGTGATAACTCCAAAACAAATGAAGTTTCAAAATGTTAAATATTTAAATAGATTTCACATAATTCGTTTCTCCAGAGATATATGTAATATGTTTCACGTTGACGGTGGACAAGGACAGGCGCATAGCCTGCGTGGCCGGCCCTCGTTGGAGGGGAAAAGAAGAACAGGGAAAGAGGGCCTGCAAGAAAACCCAGCTTTCATGACTAAACGCCGTTCAATTTTTGAACGTAGAATTTGATTGGTCAACACCAAGAATTAATTGACATGTTTACGCACACAGGAATATATTATACATTTCTTCGTCTTGATTGACATGTTTATGCACAAGCGAAGACATTTCCTTCGGTTTGGGGTTTCCCCTATAGTCCAGCTGCATTTGTATTGGTCAATTTTAATGAGCCTTTATTAGGGCGTTCAGTCATGAAAGCTGGGTTTTCTTGCAGGCCCTCTTTCCCTGTTCTTCTTTTCCCCTCCAACGAGGGCCGGCCACGCAGGCTAACAGGCGCACTGCACACCAGATTTATAATTCACAGAGCTAGACGCGGTTGATGTAAATGAGGGGAAATCCCTGAAATTGAGAACAATGACGGAATAGCCACGCCACATTGACGCAGTAACCACAAAATTTTAAATAAGTCACGAAATATTGCGCCAATAAAATAGAAAACGTACGAAAATGTTGTTATTAACGAGATAAACACAAATCCAAAATATAAAGTTCACTTTAAACACCAAAAAATCAAGATACAACGTCGTAAAGTTGTTGCTATGGAAGGCGATGTTAGACAAAATTTGAATTTAAAGTTCAAAAGCACGGGCGGATCCAGGATTTTTCGTACGTTAGTCAAAATATCTGACAATACCAGTTTGCGCCGCAGGCGCAAAATAGGCCGAGCGCCGTAGGCGCGAGCAACCTAGGGGGGTATGGGGGCATGCCCCCCCAGAAAATTTTTGATTTTTGAACCTCGGAAACACCATTTGCGGCACTCTGGGAGCAGCTTCAGCCAAAAATTAACCTCCTAAGATGGGACCCAATTATAGCAATTTTCAGTCTCACTGACTCCCACAAATCACTCCTTAGGGATTTCACTTCACTTGATCAGACATTTAAATATTTGAATCATTGAATGTGTGCCCTATGAAACTACGTCTGTGGCTGTGGATTAAAAACATGAATTTCACAAAATAACACATGATCGTATTACACATTTACACCAAGCTATGCCATGTGGTATTGCCTTTGTATATTGCTCCATATACATTATATAAATCCAGTATAGATATAATTAAACTAATATTGGTCCACAAAAAGCATAAACAAACTTCCGATTCGCCTGGGTATTATTAAACTTGGTTCGCTGTAAATCTTATCTATAAAGTATATTATTATAAAGCGTCGAATCTAAGTCTTGACCGCAATATTATGTAAATCAGTTCACCTCATCACCTACGCGGGTCAATACTTTGCGCACAAATAAACAGTATAGGAGAATGTATTAATGATGTATAGGAGTCAAATTTAGTCAAAATGTAATATATTTACCTTAGGGCCGTACAACAGTTGCTCTTTCGATCTCGAACGTACTTCGGGATGTATGATTCGGCACCAAAATTCTCCCAAGGCAAAAGCTTGTGTTGTTGATGGCGCTCACTAGCTCTTCAACAGAACTCTTCGGTGAAGCGTCTATTCGCTTCTTTAGATCAACTTCAATATCTTGAAGATATCGCCGATCAGAAAGGCCTTCGAATATAGTTCTATAAATATATTCAGGCTGATCAGGCTGACCAGGCTGACTCGCTCTGATCGGTCAAAATTATGTAGCCAATGAGAACTCAGATATTTTTTAAGATTGGCCAATGGCAGAGCTTATATTTGTGCCCCTGATGAGTTTCCCGGTCAGAACTCCCCGGAAAGTGGTCAACATCGCTGCTAACCAATCAAATGACCAGATTTGCCACCAAGTCGGTCAAGATTCAAGCGGAAGACCGCTGTTTTGACTGATCATCATATTGCTTTACAGAAACGTAAACCTTTACCGCTGAACGCAATGTAATTACTGGACTACAAACTTAAATATGCTGACGCCACTGAACCAATTTGATAACTGGACCGCGATTTGAATTCGAATTAATTAACTTCGCAATTTTTTACCCTAGTCGCGTGACCGGGTTGACTACCCCTGGATCCGCCCCTGCAAAAGGTCAAAAAAGTCAAAGTACAATAAATCACCAATAGTACATCCAAATGATATAAAATTTACACATGAGATCAGGAACACAATTTATAGTTCGTATAGAAAGTTTCAAGCGAATAGGACCACGATGACGGAGATATTTTATACATGAACCAAAATCCCGGTTTGTAACGAGGGACAGCAGTATGATACAAATTTTGTTCATGGAAATCTTTCGGATTATTTTACACTTGTTTACCAGAGACGTAGCCAGGTTTTCCAGTCAAGGGGGGCCGAAAACATTTTTTTTTGGGGGGGCCAACTCAAAAACGTAAAATATAACCAGCATGCCCGACGGCGACCCACATTTTGCACGTGTTGCACTTCGGTCACTCTTCGGAAATCAACGGAATAATTCGTAATATTGTAGCCACTGATCTATCTATAACTGATCAATACATATAAGCCTCAAATCGAAGCCATTGTCATTGAATCAATGCTGAAATACGCCCAAATTCTCAAAACATCACGTAGTAAAAGTAAAATATAATATTTGCATGACATATAGCGTGAGAAAATAATAAAAATATTTTGCTAGTCAGAATTTTACCAAGGGGGGCCGAGAATTTCTACGTCTCTGTTGTTTACAGACATAAACCGTAGTTTCACTGATCTGGAGAGATTCCAGTCTTTCAAAACCTAGTCCAGTTATGAGCGAGTAATGAGGTCAGTTGTTGAGACCAATCTAAAACGTCATGTAAGTAAATGGAAGTGTATCTTCTATTTCTTCTAATATGGCGGAAAGTTTGGGCATTTCGAGCAGCCAATTCAGCAGTAATATAAACGAAAATCAGTTTGAATTAACAAGTACAAGGGTAACAGAGTATTATTTAGAAGATACAGAGTTAAACGAGTTTTATGATTTGGAAAAATGTGTTCGATGTATTAAGAAATGTGAGATTGAAACGCCAAAAGTAAGTGTAAAAGATATAAAGAATGTTAAATAAATTATGCTTAAATCATTCACCGTGGTTATTCGTCACGGTACCGGATCCCAATGTGTAACCGTTATTCGTCCGACACAATATTACGCATGCATACATACAGCATTCACACTATTTTCAACAATAAATTAACCTGCACCTTGACCAACCGTCCACCCCCCACCCCCTCCGTACCCTACCGACCCGATCAGGTAAATACTTGTGTTGGACGACTTGTCATTATAAAATAACATGTATATAACGCGTGCTCTGATTGGTCGAAACCCGTGTTTGGATCAGGCCATCCAAACACAGAAGACTATCGTGTTGTTGTTATTTTATAAAACAATTACTTTATGGTTTCCGTGTTTGGATGGCCTTCGATCCAAACACTTGGGAATGTTGCTCGAGTTAAGAAAAGCTCGCAAAATCACTTGCCTTCGGCTCGAGATTTCGCACGCTTTTCTTAACTCTCGCAACATTCCCGCGTGTTTGGATCAGGCCATCCAAACACGGAAACCATAAAGTAATTGTATAGTCATTCACTAGTACTAATAAATTATCAACTGCAGTCTTTTGCCTATGATGATTTATTAAAATTATGAGAAATTCAATCTGTTATTCAGCAATGCTGACCTGGAGCCTGTTGTACGAAGGCCATTTAGCTTAAACGGTGGATAAGCCAAAAATAAAAAACACGTTCACACCTTTGGTGAATGACTGAACTTAAATCTTATGCCCTTAATATGTAGTTGCAAATATAATTGTTCTATTCAAGTTGAAATATTTTAGCTTGGTTGTTGTATAGACTTATATTGTCGAATTATCCACCGTTTAAGCTAAACGGGCTTTGTACAGTATCAGAACAAGTGACAACACCAGAAATGTGATCACTGCCATTTAGAGAGTGCTCTTTTTCCAGCACTCTCCTCTCCCAGAGCATACTCTTAAATGTAGAACCTCGGGAATGATGTTGGGTCTAATTTGTTTAACATATTATGTAGACAAATGTGTACATTGGCCTTTAACCCCCTCCACTCAGCATAAGGTTTGTATGCTCCATCACCACTGAATGCTCATATGTGCAGTAGCTGTCCTGAAGGGTTACCTTAAGTTGAATTTTTTTGTATAAATAAACAGGTACATTATGCAATTAAGGGAAAAGCCTCATAAGGGTGGGCACATCTTATTGAAAACTTAAAATTTCCAAGTGAACCTTCTTTTGTTTTATGTTGGCAAGACTAATTATTATTTATCAATTGGGTTTTTAGCTCATTCTGATTTTCGAGGCATGCTACTTTTCCATGTGGTGCTCGTTCCAGTGAACTATGTCTGTTTATTTTTTCGTAAAATCAGTTTTTGAATGTACAGGTATTCTGTACTGGTTAGTGTGTGGGTACTTTGTCCGAATGTACCCAACATTATTTCATGATTCAAAATATATTTTAAGGTAGCACTGCAGTTTCCCGACTCGCAGTTATGTGATTCAGCAAGAGTTGCACAGATTATCGAAGAGAAGGTTAATTGTAAGACTTATATCTTGGCTGACACCTCTTACGGAAGGTACGCATGTTCATTCTATATAGCGACAATTAATTATTCAGGCCTTGAATTTAGCAAATGAAAAGGCATGGCTTGAATGTTACATAGATGGTTTCTAGGGCATCAGGACCAGTATACATGTACAGGGTGTATAAAAAAAACTGGACAAATTTGAAATTGCTCTCAACATCGCGAAGCGGCTCCAGGTACGAAGTTTTTTATTAATATAGATTGTTTGGGTATTTATAATGTAGAATAAACGAAAAAATTCTGAAAGTTAAATTTTCAAAACCCAGGGGGGTGTAAAAAATGGCTTGCGCACGAAATTTGAATGCTTAAAAGTTATTTTGAGTTAGTGGGTGGAACATTTGTTGGGCGTTGCATTGCTGTTCACAATTTCAGAAAATTTGCTTAAGTGTAAGCCCTTCAAAGCGTCACGCAAAACTTTTCAAAAAAAAAAATCAGCTTAAGTGTAAGCCCTTCAAAGCGTCACGCAAACTTTCATTTTTAAAAAAAAATCAGCTTTTGCATGCTTAATTTACGCCTTTACCTAATTTGCATATTGCTATTTCGCTTTTGCTCCCAAGAAACATCTCTTATATTATTAATATCTCTTGCTATTAATCTACAGTATTTGTAAATTTTACTGACTACTGAGGTTGAGGGCGGGCTACTGGGTGTGAATTTCTCGTCATAATATTACCAGGGCATAGCGGCCACCAAGCAGGGCATCGACGGCCAGTGGCTGCCGGTCAGGTGGCACCGCTAAAGTTGAGGCCTGTATTATTTATGCCTCGATGACGGAGTGACATTGAAGAGGATAACTAGGGTGGGTAACTCATGTTAGGGTGCCTAACTCATGACTTTCATCCATGCACTTAAAGGGTGGGTAAAAAAATTGGGATATCTTTCAAGAGGCACCAAGTACAGTAGTTTGTATATAAAGGAACTTACCCTAGGCCATTGCAGGCCTGGCGCTGGGACGCGCGCGAGCGCGCAGGCACGTGCCTGATGGCTGTTACGTGCGCAAAAAATCGCGCGCGTAAATCGTACAGGAAGAGCGAGTCATATTTACACTTTACAGTAATTGAGCAATTTACCTTAGGTATTAGTGTGAGTAAAATACCGAGCTACGTCTAGTCATCAGTCTTTATAGTAGACTATAAGCACTAGCATCTTCCCTACAGATTGGAAACTAGCGAGAGTTACTCCAATTTTTAAGAAAGGTAAAAAAGACAATATGGACAACTATCGACCAATATCCGTTATTTCGGTAGTTGCAAAGATTTTTGAAAGGCTGGCTTTTGAGCAGTTGTATGAGTATCTGAACAACAACAACCTAATATCTGCGTATCAATCTGGTTTTCGACCATTGCACAGTACACTAACTGCCCTAATAGAAGCCATGGACAATTGGTCAATCAATATAGATAATGGTCTTCTTAACGGGGTAATTTTTATCGACCTTAAAAAAGCATTTGATACTATTGATCACGCCATTCTCTTACGGAAGTTACAAATGTATGGTGTTGACCAAAACGGTGTCAAATTCTTTGAATCATACCTAAGTAACCGCAGCCAAAGATGTAGACTTGGGTCAAGTCCGTCTCTTTAGAGTCCGAGGGATCGAGGGATCGAGGTGAAACTTTCCCGCGTTATTGCACCTCGCGCGCCGCTCCTCGGCGCGCTCGATCCCTCGGACTCTAGAGAGACGGACTTGATCCAAGTCTACCAAAGATGTTGCGTCAATGGTGAGTTATCTGAAGCTGTTAAAATAACCTGTGGGGTACCACAAGGTAGTAACTTGGGACCTCTATTGTTCTTAATATATATTAACGATCTGCCTAATTGTCTCAACAGAGCCTCTCCAAGAATGTTTGCTGACGACACTAATATAAGCATCGCAGCAAAATCCGTAACGGAGCTTGAGCTAATAATTAATTCCGAATTGAAAAATCTTCATCAATGGCTACTAACTAATAGACTGAGTCTAAACGTCGCTAAAACGGAATTTATGATAATCGGGTCTCGTCAACGATTACTCGTACAACACATAAGCGTGGAAATTGACGGAAAGGCTATCAAGAGAGTTAACGAAACGAAATCCCTAGGCTTACAAATCGATGAGCACCTTACATGGGCACGGCATGTCGAAAATATTTCCAAAAAGATTGCATCAGCTATTGGAGCTCTTAAACGGGTGCGCCAATTTATAGATACAAACACTGCCCTGAAAATTTATGGAGCATTAATACAACCGTATTTTGATTATTGTAGTTCAGCTTGGGATGGTTTAAATATCACGTTAAATGATAAATTGCAAAAATTGCAAAATAGGGCAGCGAGGGTCATCACCAAATCTCGATATGATGCTAGTTCCAGCGACCTTTTTAGTAAGCTGGGCTGGGATAATCTTTCAACACGCCGGAAAAAGCATAAAGCTATATTGATGTTTAAAACGATTAACGAATTAACTCCGCATTATCTTCATGAATTGTTTGAATCCCGCAGCACAGGATACAATTTGAGAAACTCTGAAAACACTTTATTTGTGCCAAAACCGCGAACGAACTACGGTAAACGAAGTTTTAGTTATAACGGGGCGGTGCTGTGGAATGAGTTACCTCAAAATGTACGAGCAATATGCTCTCTTAGTCAATTCAAAAGAGAAATTGACAACCTATTTTCCATATGATACGGACTCCCGCACGGCAATCTTGTAAATCAGTAAACATGTTGTAGTTTTTAATATGTGTAAAAGTCTAAGTGTAAATTGTCTCTGTATCAGTAAATTGTTATTGTAAAATGTTACGTTATTTTTATACCATACTGCAGATTTTACGGCTATCTGTAAAACAAGGAACGGGGAATCAAGGAACGGAACGAGGAACGGAACGAGGAAAGGAATCTGGGAATTGTAAAAGCCGGAATCTGTAAAACCCGGAACTGTAAAAGCCGGAATCTGTAAAACCCGGAACTGTAAAAGCCGGAATCTGTAAAACCCGGACCTGTAAAAGCCGGAATCTGTAAAACCCGGAATTGTAAAAGCCGGAATCTGTAAAAGCCGGAATTGTAAAAGCCGGAATCTGTAAAACCCGGAATTGTAAAACCCGGAATCTGTAAAACCCGGAATTGTAAAAGCCGGAATCTGTAAAACCCGGAATTGTAAAAGCCGGAATCTGTAAAAGCCGGAACCAGGTGTAAGCCGGAATCTGTAAAACCAGGAATTGTAAAAGCTGGAATCTGTAAAACCCGGAATTGTAAAAGCCGGAATCTGTAAAACCCGGAATTGTAAAAGCCGGAATCTGTAAAACCCGGAATTGTAAAAGCCGGAATCTGTAAAACCCGGAACTGTAAAAGCCGGAATCTGTAAAACCCGGAACTGTAAAAGCCGGAATCTGTAAACCCGGAATTGTAAAAGCCGGAATCTGTAAAACCCGGAATTGTAAAAGCCGGAATCTGTAAAACCCGGAATTGTAAAAGTTGGAATCTGTAAAACCCGGAATTGTAAAAGCCGGAATCTGTAAACCCGGAATTGTAAAAGCCGGAATCTGTAAAACCCGGAATTGTAAAAGCCGGAATCTGTAAAACCCGGAATTGTAAAAGCCGGAATCTGTAAAACCCGGAATTGTAAAAGCCGGAATCTGTAAAACCCGGAACTGTAAAAGCCGGAATCTGTAAAACCCGGAATTGTAAAAGCCGGAATCTGTAAAACCAGGAATTGTAAAAGCCGGAATCTGTAAAACCCGGAATTGTAAAAGCCGGAATCTGTAAAACCAGGAATTGTAAAAGCCGGAATCTGTAAAACCCGGAATTGTAAAAGCCGGAATCTGTAAAACCAGGAATTGTAAAAGCCGGAATCTGTAAAACCCGGAATTGTAAAAGCCGGAATCTGTAAAACCCGGAATTGTAAAAGCCGGAATCTGTAAAACCCGGAATTGTAAAAGCCGGAATCTGTAAAACCAGGAATTGTAAAAGCCGGAATCTGTAAAACCCGGAATTGTAAAAGCCGGAATCTGTAAACCCGGAATTGTAAAAGCCGGAATATGTAAAACCCGGAATTGTAAAAGCCGGAATCTGTAAAACCCGGAATTGTAAAAGCCGGAATCTGTAAAACCCGGAACTGTAAAAGCCGGAATCTGTAAAACCCGGAACTGTAAAAGCCGGAATCTGTAAAACCCGGAATTGTAAAAGCCGGAATCTGTAAAACCCGGAATTGCAAAACCCGGAATCTGTAAAACCCGGAATTGTAAAACCCGGAATCTGTAAAACCCGGAATTGTAAAACCCGGAATCTGTAAAACCCGGAACTGTAATTTAACAAAAACGCTATATTTTAAAACACTGTGGTAGCTACGGGCTACTTTTGAAAATCTGACCTCCTTCGCGTCACGAGATTTGCACGCCGCCGATTTAACCCTAGGACCTGTAAAACATCATATTTCCCATCTCAGATAATCAAAGAACAAAAGTGTGTTCGCATTTTTTGACAGCTATTGTATTTGCTTTGATATAAAGCAGACAAGTTGACTCACACAAATTTTGTATACACGTTAGAACGGATGCCTATAACTCGAAAAGTATGGCGTTAAACGAAAAACGCGAGCACGCTTTTGCTCCTTAACTATTGTTCTACATTGTGGCAAAGTTTGGAAGGAATCGGATAAAACGTGCACGGTGCATTTATCTTTTTGTGTAAAAGGCCAAAAGAGATTTCGCGGGGATTTTCCGCTCCCTGTTGTGTTTCTCCGCCCTATGTTCTCACTTCAAACTGTAAGCCAATCAGATCGAACCTCATCAAAGTACTTTTGGCAAGGTGCTCTGGGCAAGGTGGTTCTGCGTCATTTATTGATTATCTAGTTATGCCTCTTTGATTTCAAAGGCATTGCACTCGCGTATAACTATACAAGCTTTAATTTAACGTTCTAAAAATTGCTCACTAAAAGCCATTTGCCAGTACCTGGTGTTACTAGTGTATCGCTCCTTTTTCTGTTATAATATGGCTGGGACCTTCGCCATTCCTAAACTCACTCTACGGAAACGAGTTCCAATATTGACGTTCCTACTTTTAATTATTATTATTATTATTTTTTTTATTATTATTATTTTTTTTATTGTTACAATAACGGAAAATTTAGGCACTGGATCATTTGGTACCGTGTGTTCTGGCCGCTACACGAGGCGTACACATGTGCATGAATATATACGTTTAAATATTTAATGTTATATTATTTTATGATAGTTTATACAGTAGTTTATAGACTATATATAGTTTATAAAGTTTAACAGTTGATCTATATAATAGACTATAATCTTTATTTACGGACTCATTACGGTTTTCCTGTTCTGATAAAGTCTTACGGAAGGTCAGCGCATGCCGCAGTAATTCAGCTGTAGTCTTGACAACATGTAACAAGAAAAAAAATATCTTCAACTGTAGTTATATATACTTGATATTTCGGCTTTTCTAGGATTGTCACTACTATGATGTCAAAACATGCGTGAATATCTGTACAATATTGTACAACAAAACAGGTAGAACATAAGCGAATTTTCAGTGAAGCAATTATGCTTGCAATGATTCAGTAAGAAATATGAGAAAACCAGACATTTTATGCGATATACAGTGATTACTTAATAAATTATATAATATATATATTTGTGTATCTTAACTCAAACCTAAAATACCCGAAATTATTACAATTCCGGGTTTTACAGATTCCGGCTTTTACAGTTCCGGGTTTTACAGATTCCGGCTTTTACAGTTCCGGGTTTTACAGATTCCGGCTTTTACAGTTCCGGGTTTTACAGATTCCGGCTTTTACAATTCCGGGTTTTACAGATTCCGGCTTTTACAGTTGCGGGTTTTACAGATTCCGGCTTTTACAGATTCCGGGTTTTACAATTCCGGGTTTTACAGATTCCGGCTTTTACAGTTCCGGGTTTTACAGATTCCGGGTTTTACAATTCCGGGTTTTACAGATTCCGGCTTTTACAGTTCCGGGTTTTACAGATTCCGGGTTTTACAATTCCGGGTTTTACAGATTCCGGCTTTTACAGTTCCGGGTTTTACAGATTCCGGCTTTTACAATTCCGGGTTTTACAGATTCCGGCTTTTACAGTTCCGGGTTTTACAGATTCCGGCTTTTACAATTCCGGGTTTTACAGATTCCGGCTTTTACAATTCCGGGTTTTACAGATTCCGGCTTTTACAGTTCCGGGTTTTACAGATTCCGGCTTTTACAGTTCCGGGTTTTACAGATTCCGGCTTTTACAGTTCCGGGTTTTACAGATTCCGGCTTTTACAGTTCCGGGTTTTACAGATTCCGGCTTTTACAATTCCCAGATTCCTTTCCTCGTTCCGTTCCTCGTTCCGTTCCTCGTTCCGTTCCTTGATTCCCCGTTCCTTGTTTTACAGATAGCCCAGATTTTACCGTGTTTAAATAAAGTTTTTTGATTGATTGATCTGTGGTTGGCGCGCGAACACTTAACAGGCTTCTCGCGTGACGGCCGGTGTGATTTCGTAAACAAAAGCGGCCGTTTTGACAAAGCAAGCATGCCATGGCAAGCGAAAGCAAAGGAAGCAGAATTGATCTGAACACGTTTAAGAAATGGGAAAAGGATATAATGTGATAGGGTATAAGACAATCACGTCGTTACACGTGTACGTGCTTCAGTGCAGACAAGCATGGCTGTTGATCTCAATAATATTAACTTGAAGAGTAACAGAAAGGTTTTATTGGGACGACACATTGTGCAAACTTAAGCAATTTGTTTCCGAATAATTAAATCTTTCGGCCGGAAATTGGAAATCACCAGGCGGAGAAGTCAAGCTGTTTACTTCGGAATCTTTATCCTTAAAATGGCAGGGGAAGACCAAGAAATGGATTACCGTGTCAGGTGAACCCATCGAGACAAACAATTTGATCGAATTATTATAACCTTTGTGTAATAATACTGCCGAAAACCTTGACCAGAATGACGGTGCTGGTAAAGTGAGCATGTTAAAGTCGTGCGAGTTATCGTATCAGGAAGAAGCCGATTATTTGGCCGATGCACCGGTTGCCGAAGAAACGGACGAACCGAACAAGTCTATTACTTATGACTTATGAGGAGGCCAATGGAGATTCAAGATAATTTAGAAATTGAATTAAACAAAGTTCATATGTGGCTTTTAGCCAATAAGTTAACTTTGAACGCCAAAAAAACTGAGTATATGCTAATTGGATCAAGAAAAAGGTTGTCCCAAGTTAGTGCTGATCCAATTTACCGATGGGATCTGAAGGCATCAAATGTGTTTCATCCACCAAAACGCTTGGCGTGGTGGTGGATGAATGCATCACCTGGAAAGACTATATTGATAAAGTGGCCAAAAAAGCTGCTAAAGGGATAGGAATGTTACGGAGATCTAAATATTTATTTAATAAAGATACGCTTAAAACCATTTATAGCGCAGCTTTAGTTATAAAGGGGCTACAGCTTGGAACAATATCGAAGGTAATAGAAAATTTTAATACATGTTTTAAATCCATTATTACTACTACTACTTTTGCAAATTTAACTTTCTTAATTACTTGTACATACATATTATATCCACTTTATAAATTTAAACACACGGCCATCTGAAAATCAACCTTTTTATTTTTGCTTGCATCTTTTTAATATACTATGTAATTATAGATAATTCTGAACTATGGTTGAGATGCTACCGTGTATAAATATTAGTAAATAATAATAATAATAATAATAGAAGAAAACGGTCGAAGCCTCTGCGGAGGAGAATGTTGCGCGTTCAACACCAAACGAGGATGAAACAGAAAGTAGCAGCGACGATGACAGTGAAGTGGAAGACCTGGAATTTGATAGTGACTCAGACTTAGATTAAGATGAGCAGGGGCGGGCTGAGATTTGATTTTGTTATACCTGTATTAATATTATCAAGATCATTTCAATTTCATGTTATTGTTACTTACTGTACCATCTAAATTAATAACTTTACAATTAATAATAAACTTGATTATACAGTAGTTCAGTTTGCTAACTTTGTTTAGAGGTTTTCCAAGTAAACAGGTAAAGTAATTACATTAAATGTCTAACACTTTGTAATTTCATAAGTTGAACCGCGCGCGCAAGGCCTGCCATTGATATAAAACACCCAAAAATGCTTGACAGACTAACGAATTTTATAACCCCAAAAATATTCACCAACTGGGTTTTTTTATGCATTGGCTATAAATTATCTTATCTATAAGACTTAATCTTTATTCCTGATGAAAAAGCATTTTTAAACTCTTGAATATAGTAAGGGTTGGGTAAAAACATTTCAAGCACTAAAACGGTTGGGTAAAGCCCAAAAATTGGCACTTCAATGTCTCTTCTGCCCCTACCTGAGGTATTGATAGGGAACGGTCCCTTATAATGTTCTTATAAATACCTCGGAGTCCCTTTTTTTCGATGAGCCTGCATCAACCCCTTATCAAATATTGAAAACTTATTAAATTCTTTAATATCTGTGTCAATCCTTGAATTTCTAATTTATGTTTTAGTTGTTGTGTAGATGAGATTGCAGCTGAACATGCGAAGGCCGACCTTATTATTCACTTTGGTCCAGCTTGCTTAAGTCAGTAAGTTGTTCGCTTGGAAAGGACATTCACTCAAAACATCCATTGTTTTGAATTTGGTTCGACCCGTTGTTGTTGTTGTTGTTGTTGTTGTTGTTGTTGTTGTTGTTGTTGTTGTTGTTGTTGTTGTTGTTGTTGTTGTTGTTGTTGTTGTTGTTGTTGTTGTTGTTGTTGTTGTTGTTGTTGTTGTTGTTGTTGTTGTTGTTGTTGTTGTTGTTGTTGTTGTTGTTGTTGTTGTTGTTGTTGTTGTTGTTGTTGTTGTTGTTGTTGTTGTTGTTGTTGTTGTTGTGGTTGTGGTTGTGGTTGTGGTTGTGGTTGTGGTTGTGGTTGTGGTTGTGGTTGTGGTTGTGGTTGTGGTTGTGGTTGTGGTTGTGGTTGTGGTTGTGGTTGTGGTTGTGGTTGTGGTTGTGGTTGTGGTTGTGGTTGTGGTTGTGGTTGTGGTTGTGGTTGTGGTTGTGGTTGTGGTTGTGGTTGTGGTTGTGGTTGTGGTTGTGGTTGTGGTTGTGTGGTTGTGGTTGTGGTTGTGGTTGTGGTTGTGGTTGTGGTTGTGGTTGTGGTTGTGGTTGTGGTTGTGGTTGTGGTTGTGGTTGTGGTTGTGGTTGTGGTTGTGGTTGTGGTTGTGGTTGTGGTTGTTGTTGTTGTTGTTGTTGTTGTTGTTGTTGTTGTTGTTGTTGTTGTTGTTGTTCAACAACCGTGTTGTTCTCTTTGCTGAATTACAGTTCCATCTTCTTGACTCTCACCTTCACCATCAATCTTTTTGAAAAACGTAACATTTCGTGTGATGTCATGTGTGCCATTCGGGCAACAATTTGGATCCTTTGATCCGGATTACCGTATACCGGGTCGCCGAAAAATTGGTTATTTCTCTTCTTTTGTTAGCACAGTATCCCCAACCCTAATGTTACTTGGATGTGCCAGTCGTCGTGCATCGGCGTATGTCTTGCCTCGCTTCTTTTGCTGTTCGTCATTTTGTCTCGATTCGTTCTGTCTGTCAGTCACCTTGCTGTTTCGAGGTAGTGATGGCAACTTTCCCCGAATTTCGCGACTCTATAAGACCTGTGGTGGTGGTACCTTAGTGGTGGAATGGGGTGTTGATCTATACGTTAGTAGAAACTTTGCTAGTTTTTGCCGCCATGGAAGTCTTTCTAAATTTGCTGTACGGATGGCCTTGCCCAAAGGTTTCATGAAGGCCTCTACCTCGGAGTTTCCTTGAGGCCAGAGGGGAGTCGAAGTGGTATGCTTTATTCCCATAGCTAGGTTTCATATACTGGTGGAACTCGTTGCTTTGGAAGGGTGGTCCATTATCCGATACGATTTGGGAGGGGACCCCATGACGGGCGAAGACGGGATCAAGTCTTGGAATGACACTCTTGGCAGATATTGAAGTTAAGATCTCCACCTCAGGGAACCTTGAATAGCAATCCATAATTACCAGAATGTATTATGAAGGCAAAGGCCCATAAAAGTCTATTTTAAGTTTGTCCCAAACACTACTAGGTATATAGTGCTGATGGATTTGGTTGAGCTTTTGCTTTGCATGCAAGGCACTGATCTAGCTCAGTTTTGACCGCTTTGTTCCCGAAGCATTGACTTGGTTCCTGCCTGTCCTTGATGCCCCTCGTGGGCAATTTGTATGACACGTTTTGTGACTGTGAGGGAGGCTGGTATTATTATCCGAGTACCCCGAAGTAATACATTGTTGTAATCAATGGCTAGATCATCTTTAACCAATTTAAACTCTTTCAACTGGCTATTGAATCTCGTACCAAACAGAGCAAAGCGTCATTATTGATGACTTCACCTACCTCGCTGTTAATGAAATTGACATATGCATCTGCTACATTAGTTTGTTGTTTTGTCCTCGGTAAAGGGTGGCGCGACAGGAAGTCAGCTGGGTTCTGACTTCCACATTTATATATAACACGAAAATCGTACTGCTGCAGACGCAATAGCCACCGTTCAAATCTGGCGGGTGGTTTAGGGACAGGGTTACCAAAAATAACCTCTGGTCAGTATATCAAGTGAATGCGGCACCATATATGTAAAGGTGGAAATGCCGTTGGCTGTGATGTATACTGTACTGGTTGTCAAAATCCAGTATATTACGAGGGCATAGCGGCCAACAAGCAGGGCATCGACGGCCAATGGCCGCCGGTGCTGCAGCTAGACTCAAGACCTGTAGATTCATGACTTCCCACATTGTAGTCTCTTACGCATACCTACTGTACTTATTATGCCTGTTCATATAAGCCCAGCTAACCGGGAAACTCACCTGAGTGAAATCCGCATGTCATTACTGGATATAAAAATCATTGTGTGTTCATACAGTATGAGATCTCTAGAGATAATATCTCACCTTGCGCTAGGTGGAATCTCTGTCATCTGGGATAAAATTTTCCATATCAATGCTTCATCCCACCTGACTAAGTCGCTGAGATGGACATTACCTATTATTGAGCATCGTAGGTGGAAAATATAAACAAGAAAAGTAATCATTTATTTATGTATTTAGTAGACCTAAACAAAGACCATTATGAAAAGTCGTAATGCAGCGTACAGCCTGTTCAATGTACAGTTTGAAAACAAAAGATATTTCTAAGCGCCATGTTTTTTTTCATGGGATGAAACAGTCATATGAGCACAAAAATAATTCATCCCACTTAGGTGAGCTTCCCGGGGCCAAACGGGTCCATATGAACAGGCCCTAAACGGGTTCCCACTGGTTTCCCACGTCTTAGATACCACATACTGTACTGTCAGACTGTAGCTATATGACTTTCAACTTTTGTGTTTTTAGAACAGAGCGTATTCCAGTAATGTTTGTGTTTGGTAAAGAGAAGATAGATATTGGTCACTGCTGCCAGTCATTTCAAAATTGCTTTCCAGAAAAATATTGTAAAGTGCTTCTGATATATGATGTTGTATATCACTATGCCATAGGTGAGAATATGAACAAACAGTTAAGCTGCCTATGTTACACGGGACACTTTTTGCTGCAACTTGC
Organism: Trachythela sp. YZ-2020; assembly: GCA_016169945.1. Classification (NCBI taxonomy): domain Eukaryota; kingdom Metazoa; phylum Cnidaria; class Anthozoa; order Malacalcyonacea; family Clavulariidae; genus Trachythela; species Trachythela sp. YZ-2020. Next base: position 351,722 of record JADLSH010000340.1, read on the forward strand.
AACGCAATTTGTGACACAGAGTCATGTTATGTAAAACCTATTCACAGTAAAATTGAGAACTTGCTCGAACTTGATTCCGAAGGCAATAAAATAATTGAACGAGCATTAAAAACATTAGAAAAGTGAGAAACAGTCCATGCTCACTGAATACCTTTTAACATACTGTAACATCGCTCTATGGCGGTCGAAATGATCTTGGTATTCCGTTTGTATAGTAATTGTGGTTGGTATCAATTTATCGTACCAGTATATTACTGAAGATCATATTACCATTAAAACTTTGTTGATTTCGTATACCGGTATAGTAGTTAATATCTGTTCGCTGGCTTATATATTAGACTTGTGCCAACTTTAAGTGTAATAGAGCAATACTTCATAACATGCAGAGGAATGCATTTGATAGGCTCCTGGTGTACAGTATAAACACACGCTGATTACAATAGAATGCAATGCTTGTTTGTTTGTTTGTTGATCTTCGGTTCAGGCATCTTGAGGCATACGTCACATATTAGTCTGTGAACAGGTTCTCAGCGACATAAAGGAACAGTGGATCTTCAGACGGAATAGAAAATTTCAAAATCTACCATTCCGGTTGAATAGTAGCAACAAATGTAAATTTCGAGCCCTGATTGAAAATCCGAAATTTCGTTGGAAATTCCAACAAAGATTGCCTCGTGTAACATGGCCTTTAAATCTGTTAAATTTTGGGGTTTTACTAAGAGGTGAATTACCACCAGAGAGCTGGGTTATCTTAAGAACAATTTAGATCTGCCCGTTTCAACAAGATCGATGTTTATGAGTTCCATGCTTTTTTCATCAGTCCCGGCCGGAACTGGAACCCTATAAAATAGAGATCCGAAATAACTCTTAAAACTGTAAAGTAACGTTTTTGATTATTTTGTTTCCATGCTTTGTTGTTGAAATATTTGGATTTAATATTTAGACTTGTGTAATATTCAATTAGAAATGTATACCCTTATGGCATATTAGCAATCCTAATCAGTTAGCATATTCAAAAATCGTGTATATTTTTCACGGTTACTGAACGAAATCACTGCGTGGTATCTCGTCACTAATGTTTTGTTTTATGAACTATTAATATTCTTGCTTTCAAGTGATTTCGTTCAATAAAAATTTTTCTTTTAATGAATTGGTTGACTGTGATATTTGGAAGCATATTTTGAACTGTTATGTATCTATTTTTCAGATCAAATTTATTCAAGGCTAGCAACAGAATATAAATCGTTAGTTTTGGCATGTATCAATTGCTTCGATGATTCTATTTCTAAAAAGAAACACGTTAGAACAGAAGACACAAACGAAAACCGAGTCAAGGAAAATATTGGCTGTTGCAATAGGAATTTATCGGATGAAAAACCGTCTTGTAAAATGACTAAACTTGATAAGAAATTGAATGATGTATCACTAAATGACGAATGCAGAACGAAAAATTCGCATTGTAGGTAGGTATACGATGACTTATTTTGCACTAGTCAAGAGGAATTATTGAACTATTATAATGGTTTAAAATTCTGATCAGATTTTGAAATTGTACAGACTCGAGCTACGTTTTCATGCTAATACTGCTGACAAGTCAACTCTTGATTTTTATCCAAAACCGTATTTGATTCGCCATGCAGTTGTATTTTCCTGCAGTTGTTTTTAACCAGTAACATTAAGCCATTTTAACCTCCTGCTTAATCTTTTGCACCAGCTTTAGTTCCCAAAACTTGTTAGCGTTCAAAATTGCTTTTAAGCCGATTATTCGTGTTGACAACTGACAAGCATCGACTCTGCCGTAGGCAAGCATCACTCCTTGTGCATGATGGAATGCGACGCCATTTTGTTTACAGCATTTGGCATTTGGCTCTCTAAAATTGTGACCCTCCCATGAGGCATGACGATCTGCGAAGGAGGCAGGATTAACCCTCAGCAGAAGTTGGTACTCCCTTGTTGGTCCATGGTACTGATAACTCTGATAGAGTTAGACCTAGAGGTCCGCCTAGAGAGAACGGTTTAGACTAATACAGTTAGTACATCCCTAATTGGTCTAGTGTTACTACAGAAGGAGACCGGAATACTTGGAGAAAACCTGCGGCATGTGGCCGAGTCCTACTGAAATACCCATGAAATAACGTCGGAGATTATCTAGTAAATGTTAGATCATTTTGGTGTGTTTTTAGGTTTGGTCGAACATTTATTTTGGAAGATGGATGTTCTATTCAAGATTATGTTGTGTTTTACATTGGAAAAGAAAGTTTGACTTTGACCAATCATATGATGGCTTATAATAAATGTCAGGTAATTACGAATCAAAATATGTATTTAGTATTATTATCTATTTAAAAGAATTCATAATTTCTCAACTCAATGGCTGACCAAATATGGAGTTGTGACATCATATCACATGATTTGAAGTCATAGCGTGTAATATGAAAAAATAGTATCATACGCTATGACGTCATGTTAATGATGCAATGTGAAACACGAACAAAAACAAAATGGCGTCGCCTTCGACCGTTCGGAGACTTAAGGATGCAGATTTAAAAAAGACACTAAATAAAAACCAAGCCACGAAAGATTCTAAATTATTATTGACGTTTATTTGAAAGAAAGGAACACCATTTCCTGCAAATGACGAGAAGAACTCGTCATTAGTTTGAATATTTTAACCTACAGGTGCGGATGTCGTTTATATCTTTCAAATAATAAATAATTAAAACAGCTATTGAATGCGGTATTCTTGTGATCTGAAGAATTATCAAGAGGCGTTTGTGTTATCCGCGTTAGTTTATAAGCTTCTCTCTAGAATTTGAGACAGAGTTGCAAAAAAGCTACGGATGTGCCCGTGAGGAAGGTTTGCTGCCATTGAGGAAGGTTGAAAGTGAAACATAAAAAAATTATATACATTTTTAACCTAGCCAGGAGCAGTTGCGAAAAATGCAGCGATTCCGGTGCAGCGCTCTAACCAACTGAGCTACAGAGTCCAGTTGCGGAGCATTAACCGCAAATTCGTGTATATATGATGGGGGTGATGCCAGTATAAGGTATGGGTAAATATCAAGATTTTTGCTCGACAGCTCAGTTGGTTAGAGCGCTGCACCGGAATCGCAGGGCCGCAGGTTCGATTCCTGCCAGAGGGCCTAAAGTTGCATTTTTCGCAACTGCTCCTGGCTAGGTCTAAAATGTATAAATCGTATATTCCATCTACAAACACCCTCTACTATTAGTCCTTTCGAACGAAGTGCCGAGAAAAAATCTTGATATTTAAACATGTAATAAAACATTGAAAAGCAGTATAAGTACTAGACTGGCCAGACTAGTATTAGTAGCAACATTCAGCACTCAGTCAGACTAGCAGTACTTGCAATGGCCAACTGCCAAACCTGCCCAGGTCGGAAAATTTCCGGGTATTTTGAGGAAGGTTGGGAAAACCCAAAATTCTGTCCGGAGAAGATTGAAAACGGTTCGCAACTCAGAGATTAACTCTCCAGTTCAACCGTCAATCTCCACATATCTAAATTTCGAGCTGATATGGCAACAATCAAATAATTTCCCTTATTTGAAAGAATATATGGCAACGTTTTTGCAGCTTTTTCAAATGTTTCTTAGTTCGTGAAATGTTTTGACTGCGTGAAATGTCTTGGATTGTTCTGGATATGTATATACGTCACAAGCGTGGTCACGCAAATATTTTGCCCAGATAGCCAATGGCCATTATGAGCCGTTTTTCAAATACTATATTGACTGACACAATTTCAAATAACAACATATTGACGGATAATATTTTAAACAGCTACTAATTGCTTATTTGGATTTGATCCAAGAGGGTCAAGAGCTTATTGTTTTCAGTCAAATATTTCAAGAGCTAAGCGATGTGATGAACTGGATTTTTATTGCCATATCCTTTAACGTTGATTTTTGTCCAATCTCTCCTCATTAATGGGGCTTAGGTGGCGCAGTCGTCAGAGTAAGCGCCTTTCACCTCTGAGATCGTGGATCGCCAGCCAACGCTCTACCAAAAGTCGTTCGTTTTTTTCGGTACTCCGGTTTCCTCCAACAGGGAATGTGGACATGGTGGATTGGGATAAGCCCCAAACTAACCCTTCCATCGTCATGATCAGACATAGATAGATAGATAGATAGATAGATAGATAGATAGATAGTTTAATTTCCAAATACTTTGCAGCTCGAAAGCTGAATTATGTATTTACAATAATGCCATAATTATTATAATGTATACTATAATTATAAAAAGATATAAAATATGATAAAAAGATTAATCTACATATAATTATTATCAATACAAGATCTAATTACGAAACTGTTTCTATAACGATCTGTCTTGCATTTGGGTACATTGAAGCGCCTGTTGCGTCTCAAAGCATAACGTGAGGATCCATTAAACGGTATTAAACTGTTCAGACGATGATCAGGGTCCTTTACGATGGTGTCAAAGGTATTTCTACATAGCCCTATAATGAAGTCTACGATTGGGACAATGTTCAGCATTTCAATAGCTCCCTGATAGGGTAGTCCTGGGCAAATAATAGACATTGCCCGCTTTTCTACTCGCACCAACTCATCTTTCAAATACTTTGGTAAGGCATAAAAAAAGACGGGTGCTGCATACGTAAGGACAGAGCGTATACAAGCAGTGTAAAATGCAGACATGTCTTGTCTAGAAACTCTTGATCTCTTTAGTTGCACTAAAAAGTACAAACACGTATGAGTCATACGGTGGCTGCCAGAGGCGCCTTTAATAAGCCTTCGACTCGATCAAGTCGAGCTGCGTCCTTCGTAATTCAGCTCAGCTCTCAGCTGCAAGTAAGGATGACTAGCACACCCCCTCTGATGCATTCCTCCCAAGAGCGAGCCCGACTGAAAAAGCAAAAATTTCTGTTTTCTAGTTTTACTCATATAATCCAGAAACATCAGCATGTCGGAAAGAGATGCTCAATGTGAACCGTTTACTTATGAAAAGGTATTACATATTGGTCTATAAGCTCTATTGTTATTGATAAGTGATTGTCGTTTTATTTACTAATTCGCCCAAATTACAATTTACAATCATAGAGTAGAAAAGTATTTTCAAGAATAGGCTAATAACCTTCTAGTAACAGAGATAAATATAATAAGTAAGCTATATTAATAAACTTTGACAGTTACTGAAATGGGATGTACAGTAGAACATGATAATAATTCACAACCATTGTGATTATATTTATTTGAATCTAAATGAGGGAAGACCTTTTTACTGTTGCGTTGAAAGAGGAATAAGATTTAACATTTTTACACTGTGTTGGAATATTATTCCACACATCAATTCCTGTGTTACCGAGTGTGTATTTTGGTAATTCGTTGTATTACCATTTTTGTGTAGTAATGATAGCTACATTTTTTGTATTGCATTTTAAATATTTTCCTTTTCTCATCTACAGGTATTATCTGATTGAAAGAGCAAAAGATTCCCAAATAGTTGGTATCTTGATAGGAACATTAGGAATAGGTACAGTTGTAATGTTGGGAATGCCGTCAACACGACCTGAAATTGTAGACAAAATGGCTAAGTCGCTGAGCATTCATTGCATGACATCGTGGGCTCAGTCAAAAAGTTCGCGCTTTTTGTTTTGCTTTACTTTGACTTATTTAAGCTCAAGTTGTAAGATTAAAGTGTCTTTAATTATACTTGAATCGCGTTATGTTGTTTTGGGGTATTAAGCCATTTTGACCTCAAATTTCTACCAGTAAATATAAAACTTTACCCACTATACCTTGAAATAATTCAGTATTTAGCCTCATTTATATTCAGTACACGTCAGCATGCACAATCTACGCATGCCTGTGTTCTAAGCCAACACACTCACAGTAGTTTCTATTTTTATTAGGAATCATCTATTAAATCACAAAATGATCAATACAACCTCGGACCACAGTCTCTATATAATAATCTAAAGACCTTTCCATATGAGCCCGGTTAGCCGGTTATGTGTATATTTTCATATGACTGTATTTATCCCATTTAATATCGCAGCTCGGTGGGACCAAACTACGTAAGCATAGTGCAACTTTGATAGACAGTGTCTACCTGCAGAAGGTCTATGTATGAATGTTATTTTATACTTCTTTTTAATTCCAACTACGTCGCTCCATATTGATATATAGGTCAAAATTGCCAATAACATTTCCATCCCCGTCAAGTGGGAAAATTTTATCCCACTTGATTGAGATCCCACCTAGCGCGAGGTGAGATCCCACCTGGCCGGGCTGGCTCTCATATATGTACACGCAATGATTTGTTTTCCGCATTAAAAAGGAAATGTGGATCTCACACAGGCGAGTTTCGCGGTTAGCTGGGCTCATTACTCTATCACTAACTCACAAACTTGTGATCACACCCTATATTACACTCGAGAATAAGGGTGAAATGCATACTATATGGAATAATATTTGCATTACTACATGTCCAATGTAATCCACATTATTTCCATACTAAAATCATAGTATGAAAACGGCAATTAGCATGGAAACTGGATTTTGATACTATTTCCATAGTAAGAATTTTGAAAAGAAGTCCAGTTATACTTAATCTATGTCGCGTGCATTTTGATTGGCAGTTGATGAACTATATAAATTCTAATCATTAATATGACCTCAATATGACACGTCCTTTATAATGTAAATAGAAATAAATGTCATGCTTTTTCTTGTGTAGCGAATTATCTCTCAATTCTCAACAGGATTAAGAAAATTCTGCGTCAATGTGGAAAGAAGGTAAATGAGAGGCTTTAGGATGACCCCTGTGGTCCAGACGGATTATTCATCTAGTGTAAATCGTTCTTTTCATAGTTTTACACAATTCTTTTTAAGTATTACACATTCGTTGTTGGAAAGATAAACCCAGAAAAGCTTGCGAATTTCATGGAAATTGACGTGTTTGTTTTGATAGCTTGTCCTGAAAACAGCTTAATAAGTTCGCAGGTATTTTGATTCTTTCCCACTGATCTAAACACAAGGACTGGAATACTGGTAAACTACGACTGAATAGAGCATTCTTTTGAATTCAATAAGCCAATTTGAAGCCAGAATATATATGAGAAAAGATTTTTAAACTTGTCAATTTTTTTTATAACGAATCATTTGGTGATTTACCATCAAGAAAATCTCCTTTCCTTTGTATGATGAAAGACATCCCTTCTAATGATACTGTAGCAGCCATATTTTTATTTATTTATTTAACTTCGCCAAACACAAACATGACACAAACACACAAACGTGACACCACAACCTACAAACAATACAAAACATATAGACAATTGGCGGGGACACCACAACAGCATAAACCAATTACTGTGGGCCATTTTCAACATATATATCTAAAAACTAACTAGCAGCAACAAATATTGGTGTGACCTCATTAGTTAATCAATATATAGCAAATCCAAGAGGAAAGAGAGGCCACTCATAATCAATTTGTATCTGGACAATATGTTTCCTACCCAGCCAGTAACCAGAAACAGCAAGGACCCCTTCTAGGATGTCAGCAACCCCTGCACAGTAGATTTCTGCATGGTGGTCACACCAATGTGGCCGCAGTTGGCTTTATTTATGCATAGCAGATGCATTATCCAGTCCTAATTTTCAGATCAGTGGCATTAGTGGAGCCAGTGGCGGCCATATTGGTGTGACCACCACAAATGTAAAGGGGTGTTGCTGACATGCATGAAGAGGTTCTTACAGTTTCTGTTATTGCTGGCAAGGGAAATATATTGTCTAGATAGAAATTGGTCATCATTGGCCTAATAAGGTCACACCAATATGGCCGCCTAAAATCTCATTATTTAGAACATTCTAAACCTCATTAAGAGATATTTGATAAGATACATCTTTCTCCTTTCATGCATGCGAGACATTCTGCTTTACTGCCAAACGAATTATACATCCAACGAATCCGTTTGTAAATAATTTGAATAATTTTAAAATCTCTTGTCCTTATACATATTCTCCCTTCAAAAATGACTGATTGAATTTGAGAGAATACTCTACCCAGTGTTTCCAGTCGTAGTTTTGATATTAATGCTCTTTCCCGTCTGTATCGATAATGTTTGAATGATGTAAGATCCGAAAACTAATCTGAAAATCTTTTTGTTTCCAGGAGTTTTATAAGCCAATAATAACTCCATTTGAGATTGAAATTGCTTGTACAAGGTAGGCTGCCAGATTTCCAGTTATATATGGTAAACTATTTTTGCTAAGTTGCAGAATAGTACCCGTACTTCGCAACGAAGTTCACAAGTATATTTCAATGTTCGCAATTCGATTGTAAACTAATGTTCATAGCTCACGTTAAAATTATTAATAGCCTTTCAATTGAATATAAACCAAAATATTTATATATTAGACAACGTATGTTTATGCATCTTTCAAGACAAGCTTTTGAAAACCACCTTGTCGTGTAAACAATATATAATGTATCAAAATTAAGCGAAGATTGCAGATTTCATTGTGAATCGATTACAATATTTAATAGTTTAGATACATGTGAGATATAATATATCATAATATGCATTTGGCACAAGGCTAAAGCCCAAAGGACTACATGTTTCGTTTATAACCCAACAAATATCCATCTCAAAAACAAAATAATATGTAAACGTTCCTCTCATTCCTCATCTAATTCTACAGATTGAAATCCATGAAAATTTCGAGCACATAGATATATATATTCTGTTGAAATAGCGAACCTGCAAATGCAATGAAATTTGAGAACTTATCGCTTAACAACATTGACATTTCTATATACTTAGTATACTATTTGTTGGAAGTTTATATACTTGTACTGTCTACATTTTTGTTTCGGTCTATTTAAAAGGACAATTTCTTCTTGCGAGACCATTGGACCAAATATACAGTATTTCATTGCAATATTAATAAGAATTTCATCTTGAACCAATTTGTTTACAACGAATTCCGCGATTCAAGTTAAATATAAAACCGACACTATGACGTCACCAGATTCTGGACGAACGACACAGGTCAATGAATAAAATTGTGTCAGGCCTTCTTTTTCTTTCCCCTCCTCTCCATATCCCCTCTTATCCACTCTTATCTCCTCTCCTCCTCTCCTAATTCCCTCCCAATCCCCTCTCCTCTCCCCAAAAGAAAAAGAAGGCCTGATACTCAGGTTAGGAATACGTTGAGTGATTCTCAGTCAACCGTTGATTTCACGAAACGTTGATCACAAATTTTCTGAAGTCTATTTCCAAATCTCGAATTTCACTGCAAAGTTGACAAGTTGGTTTGTCATGTTCGCAGGCAATTTCAAACGCGATAATGAATTTCACAAGCAGGTTTTGGAAGAAAACCTCTTATTGGATGAACAGCCACTACTAGCACCTAGTGGCCAATCATATGCTTTGTTTACAAACTTGTTTATGAATTTCATATTGTGATTTTGTTAAAACAAACTTGCCAACTTTGCAGCGAAATTCGAAATTACTAAACAAACTTCAGAAAATGTGGGCCTGTAATCACCTTAATATCAATTTGATATAAAATACCATATTCTATCTATTCTATCCTTTGTGTGGTAACGAACAAGAAAAAGTATCATGCTCAAAAATTTTTAATAACAAAATAAGAAATTTCAACTCCTATAACAGTAAATTTCGTGACTGAATATTGTGTTTTTACAGAGCAAGAAACTGGACAGGAGAGTACATCATTGACTTTCAAGAACTTCTACCAGGTATAGTGTATAGTGTATGAAATGTTATTACCATTATCTTACCGAACCACTCAATGTTTTCACCAAAACCGTATCCAGGCCTATTTAAGCCTCGGTCAAACGAAAATGAGAGTTGATGAGAGTTAGCAGGCGAGAGTTCAACTCTCATGGCCCGGTCAAACGAGAACAACAGTTTCATGAGAGTTGACTGGATATAACCGCGCGTACCGGTCAAACGAGGGAAATCTCTCATCAAGTCTCATCAAAATTTGAACCTGTTCAGAATTGATGAGAGTTGTTCAGAGTGAACGAGAGTCGATTATGGGTGTTGGGGGTCAAACGCGACCGAGAGTTACAACTCTCATTAACTTTCATTATCTCTCATCAAGTCTCGTCCTCGTTTGACCGGAGCTTTTATGGCATCAATTGAAGTAAACGACCTTCTATACAAATCCCTGGTTCGTTACAAAATCTCTTTGGGGATAGTCCAGTTCAGTGTTCATGAATTGAAGATGTCCTGGCTAAATAAAACAATGCTTACTAAAGAACGAGGCAGATTTCTACAGCATTTGCTTAATGAGGGTCTTATACTTTGATTTATGACGCATAGTTTTTAGTAACACAAACGATAAAGGCTGATTAAACGACGCATGAGAGTTGATGAGAATTGGCAAGCGAAAGTTTGCATGAGAGTTTCGTCGACTCCCATGCCCGGTCAAATGAGAACAAGAGTTGTATGAGAGTTCATCAGAGTATATGAGAATCGATGAGAGTTGGGGGTCAAACGTAAGTGGCAGTAGATGGGAGTTGCAACTCTCGCTCGCGTTTGACCGCCATCTTTCATTGACTCATTATCATCAACTTTGAGCCGGTTCAAATTTTGATGAGAGTTGATGAGAGCTATTTTTGCTACGCGTCGTAATATTCAGTCAGTCAATCTATGGCTTATCTTGTTTTTAGGTGCAGCTCATCACGTGGAAATAGAGGTCAAGGTACAGCACAGTAATAACCCGCATACAGGCTCGTTCACACAATCCGCTTTGTCGGATCTGATCCGATTGTATCGGATCCAAGAAATCGGAACGTGCGAACACCATTAAATTGACCTTCCGACAGTCGGATCTGTCAGTCTGAAAAATCGGAACGAAATACAACTTGCTCTATTTCCATCCAACGAGATGAAAATAAGCCGACAAGGCGACAACCCCACTCCCCTAAACAGGTCACCGCTAGCACCGGGTTAGACACCGGTAAAATCGAATCGTTCGAACATGCCTTCAATAATCGTACCTGATAGAATTGGTTCCGACAAATCCGATCGTGTGAACGAGCCTTAAAAGAAGCACTGTTTTTAGCAACAGGCGGAAGTGATTCATAAAGAGCAAGTACTTAGTATGAAATCAGACGGAGTCAGTTAACTTGTTCTAATTTCAACTTAAAAGGAACAATAGTTAGCAGTTCAGTGTGTTAAATTGAATTCTTATTGATACACCAGTATATTTACACCTATCCTCGTCGACCACTAAACAAAATGGTTTGAAATGCGCTGGCTGCCCTTACGCATGCTTTCCACTTACTTGAGCTAAAGTACAAAAATGTAATTAATGTTAAGGTTTCGTACAATTTTTGTTATTAAAGTGACGACACTTTGGAAGGCTTCCATCATACTATGTGCGTCGACGAATTTCGTGGTATGTCGTAACAGTGTCTTGCTCGGTTGACGAGAACAAATGAGAGTTGATGAGTTGCAATGACCAGAAGACCTACTGTACATACGGCAAGTCACGACTTTGCCAAATTTCACGACTTTGTGAAATACTGTTCTAGAGACCCTAGAAAAATTCAAGATTCCCCCTAGAGAATGGAGAATGCTCACTGACCCCCTCCCCTAGGATTGTCGCTCCATTGGCGCTCGTGTTCGGAATATATGTCTATCTAGCCTCCCCACCCCCCGCATTAAAACGTTATCGAATCCCTGGACTAGAATCTTAAACCTTCACTTGGTTTCAAGTAAAAATAGATGCTTATTTTCTGATTATGAGTTGACCGTATCTAATTTGATTGTCTTTATAGGGCGCTGAAGAAGGCGAGGTTCCTGATATTTCGCTTATTTCTGGTCAATTAAGACCTATGTTCTCACAGCAAGGTCAGATGATCTGTTCGTGGAACAGTGGTTAATAGTTCAAGTGCTTTTCATCTTCGATTCCTGCAATTATGCAGTTGTTACCTCCGCCAGGAGGTTGTGTTTTAACCTTGGTTTGTTTGTGTGTGCGCTTGTTTGTGTGTGAGCACGATAACTAAAAACTATCAAACATTTGAATACGAATCTTTGTGGAGCTAATAGCCTTAGGCCATGCAAGGACAAATCGATTATATTTTGGTTCAATTTAGACGAAAATTGGATGAGAAATTTAAAAAAGTTTGTCTCGCTTTTCCCGGCCGAACAGAACTGAATGCACATGTATATTCTATAATGCATGAATACTTGACTTAATTTGCTGTTGGAGGTATGCAGTCTCGGAGTGCCCTCTAGTGTGATTATAGTTTCGCCTCGGTGAGAATTGTGCTTCCAGAGTTTAACTCTCCCGAAAACCGCTCAAGGAATTCTCTAAGTATTCGGGCTTCCTTCTGACTAATAAGGGATCGTTCTTTCGGCATTTCTATGGGAAGTACAGTTTAGAACAAATAGAGCTATCCAGTATAAATAGAGCTATCCAGTATAAATAGAGCTATCCAGTATAAATATAGTAGTATTCTAGTGAAGGGTCCCTTAAATTCCATCCGCCAAAAAAAGAGGGACTGCCCTTTCTAGACATCTAGGAAGAACAATTTAACCGAGGTAAAGATATAGTCAGTCAGTAAATTAGGATTAGTTCAGTACTATAGTAGTTGGTTAGTTAATTACTTTATTATTAGCATGACAAAATTACTGGATGCTGATTGGTTGAGAGGAGTACAATTATTTCATTAATTGTACTGCAGTACAATTAATGATTTTCCCAAAAGAAACAAAATGGCGGAAATTTTGTCATGCTAATAATAAACAAGTAATCATGCGATGTTGCTCGTACAATTAGGGATTAATAGTACTCGTGAGGACTCGCCCCGGCGGCTCGTCCAATTTTGGCAAAATTTCCAAACATCACTCGTACTATTAATCCCTAATTGTACTCGCCATCGCATGATAACCTATACTAATAGATAAGGTAAATAGTTGTATGTATATGGACACACGTGTTGTTAACCATTTGCACAGAAATTCCGGTAATTCCGAATAGAAGGAAAATGGAACACGCATGTTTGGTTAGGTCAACCGAAATATTTCCGGAATGAACGGTTTGCCTGAAAAAGTTGTCCTCTTTCTTTGAACGTTTTATACCGTCAACTATGTTCCATTTACACCTTTTGCATGTTTGTTTACCAGTCCCGAAGAGCCTTTTAAATTATTGTATGACTTCCGGTGTCAGGCACCGTTTTGGGTAAATGGCATGCACATATTCCGAACGGTGTTTTCATGTTAATGATAAAGCTGTCCAAGTTTGCATGTTTGAGGGAAATTGTCTCTTTTGAAACAAAATAATTTTTAGGTTGTTTACCATTCACATGAAAAACCCGTCATTGAAATTGTTGTAAATGGAACAAATGTGTGGTGCCAGTGTAGGTAGCGTCTAGACAATAAGCTTGGGGTCTTTAGGATCAATCTACCTGAAAATACAACAAGAACTTCGACGTTTCGAGCGAAGGCTCTTCGTCTGGAAGTCAGTAGCGTGGTTCGGGGAAAAACATGTGCTTTTATAGTGAGTACAAAAGCGATCACGCAATAGAATATGCACCAAACAGATGGATTTAGTCAAAACAAAGTATAAACAGAATATGGAAATCACATTACAAAATATATATTAACATGGAAAGAAAGGTGAGTCAGACATAGACATAGTAGTCAGTCATAGACATAGTCAGTCATAGACATAGTCAGTCATAGACATAGTCAGTCATAGACAGATATCCTACATCTCACCTCATCTCGCACATAGTTTCATAATTTCTCCTATTCATGTCTTTCTCACCTTTCCATGTTAATATATATTGTATACTTTGTTTTGACAAAATCCATCTGATTGGTGTATTTTTTATCACGTGAGCGCTTTTGTATTCACTATAAAAGCACATGTTTTTCCCCGACCCACGCTGCCAACTTCCAGACAAAGGGCCTTCGCTCGAAACGTCGAAGTTCTTGTTGTATTTTTTCAGGTAGATTGATCCTAAAGACCCGAAGCTTATTGTTAATGGAACACATTCCAACCGGAAGAAAAAGAAAACAACCTTTTCAGGCAAACCGTTTGTTCCGGTAATTTTTTGGTTCGACTAACCAAATATGCGTGTTCCATTTTCCTTCTATTCGGAATTAGGCTACCGGTTTCTGTGTAAATTGTAAACAACAGGGATACTGCTTGCTAATGACAAATCATTCCTATTTTTCACTTCTTTTAGAAAACAACGAAATGAACTCAGACAGTTTGGTTTTAAGAAATGAAAACACAGTTTTATCAACACAGCATCATACTTCTGCAGGTATGCAGCGTTTTTCCATGGCCTTTTTAACATATAGGCTGCGTGGGGTGCCCCCAGCCCCCATGTTTCCCCCCTCCAAGTAAACTATTTGGGGGGGGGGGCGTGAAGGTCCCTTTTATCCAAACTATAAGCAAAAATGGGAAGAGAAGACTGACTTTCATAATTCCTTAATTAACCAAACCTTGTTTTTATATTGAAAGCTCAATCTGTCTATATGGAATATATCAAAATTATGTGTCTGAAAATGCGAGAAATCCAACCCTCAATAATACGGAAAAAAAATTGGGAGTGATCCCCCACACCCCACACCCCGTACCATTTCCCACTTTTCAAGTGCAGGAAACTGTTTCCAAATATTACCTAATGACCTAAAATTATCATAAACTAAACCTAATGAACATAACATTTCCTCCCCCCCACACTGAAAGTTCAATATTCAGCAACCACTAACCAGTATATTTTTAAAACTAGTTAAAGTTTGTTCAAGGCTGTACCTCTTCAATTAACCGTTTAGGTTTCGTACGAATACGAGTTGGATACCTGCGAGCACTATAAATTTCTCTAACTTGAGTTGTTACAGGTTCTTTTGTTGCCCTTGTTGAGGGTTCTAGAACTGGCGGTAGTGGTTGAGGTCTCTGGGTTGAGGTCTGGGTTTCACTCGGTTCTTCGAGTTGCACTTCTTGTGACAAAGTGGGATTCGGTATGACCACATTTGACTTGTGGCGTGATATCCGGCGGTGGTGAAATGACATCAGCTACGGTCGATCCTGCCAGGCTACGTAGTTGGTCAACATGTCTTTTCCAAAATAGATCACCAACCTGGACTCGATATGTAATAGGACTCAACCTCATTTGAATTACTCCTTTTACCCATGGATCTTTTCGTGCTCGGTAATCTTTCACCATAACTGGATCACCAGATTGTGGTAGGTCTTTCGATTTCCGTTCCATCGTAGCTGACATATTGGGATGCAATATGTCCAGAATCTTCTTCTACCCATCAGAATTTTAGCTGGTGTACAACCAGTGGTGTGGAGTAGTACGATATCCTAACAGGAAACGTGCTAATCCTTCTCTCCTGCCGATCCTTCTTCATTCTTACGAATCTTCATGGCCTCTTTTTATACGTTCGCACCGCTCTTTCTGCCTCTCCATTCGAAGCGGGATGATATGGTGAGGATAAACATTGACAATTCCGTTAGACTTCAGGAAATCTTTCATTTCTTGCGACACAAATTGTGGTCCATTATCCGAGACAATCTCTTCGGGTAGTCCATGAGCGGAAAACAGGAAACGTAACGCACGAACCGTTGCAGCGGCGGTAGTTGAAGACATATATAGGCTTCTATCCATTTCGACTTAGCATCCACCACTATCAAATACATCACACCATCGACAGGACCAGCAAAGTCTATATGAATCCTTTGCTACGGACGTATTGGCCATATATCAATGGATTACTCACTTTCAGAGGGGACTTGTGTTAGATTGTGTTAGTTTATAATAATGTATATAATGTCTATAAGAGTTAAACTCATGACGTCATTATCATAGAACGTAAACAACAGGAAATATAGCAATTTTTAATATTAGTTAATAAGTAATACAGTGCATGACATATAGAGTATGTTTGAGAATAATTAAGAGAGTTCGACACAGATCGTTGAAGAGGTAACATCTAAGAATACGAAGTCAGATGTAAAAGTCATAAAAGTTTTAATAACTATATAAATAAAGTGTTTTGGAGCAGAACCCGTGGTGAATCATTATTGGCGGTCCTAGCTGGCAATAAGTAACCTGTATGGTACGAGGTAACACTTGCAACGGTTAGCCTGACAACTGGAACAGTCTCTGACGGTCTGTTCGATATCTTGATCTAACGTAGTCCACCACACATGTAAACGCGCTAAAGACTTCATTCGCACCATACCAGGATGATTCATATGGTAAACTCGTCTTGCTTCGTGAAGTAAAATTGGAGTTCCTCTGGTAGACTTCTCTCTTCCGGCCAACCACGCCACAGGAAATAAACCACGCGGGAAAGGACCGGGTCTTTCTGCGTAGCATCTCGGATCATGGATACAGGGATCGGGACCCTTTCCAGTTGAACTCGATTTACTTGGTCTGCTTCTGAAGTCCACACATCTGGCTCTTCCACGGTCTTTCTCGGCAACTGGGACAACGCATCGGCATTTGCATTGTTCTTAGAAGTTCTGTATTCAATATCATACTGATACGCCTCAAGCAGAATTGCCCACCGCTGAAGACGTGACACTGCTAACACAGGAATCCCTCTTTTAGGACCTAATAACAAGGTAAGATTGTGGTCGGTAATTAAGGATAATCTCCGTCCATACAGGTATTGATGGAATTTCTTCAATCCAAATATTATCGCCAAAGCCTCTTTCTCAATCATGGAATAATTCTGTTCACTCGAGGAAAGTGTTCGAGAAGCATAGGCTATGGGTTGTTCTTCTCCATGATCAGATACATGTGATAACACGGCTCCTACTCCACACGATGATGCATCAACAGCGAGTCTCACTGGCTTCTTCGAGTCGTAATGCGTTAATAACGGTGATTTCTCCAAGACAGCTTTCGACGTCTCGAATGCGTTCTGACAATCGTCGGACCAGCTCCACGGAACATCTTGCGCTAGCAACCGATTCAAGGGATTTACCAATGTTGCCATATCTGGAATGAACTTACGATAATAGTTCACTAAACCGAGAAATGACTTCAACTCGGTTGCGTTTTCAGGAACTGGCATTTCACGAATGGCTTGAACTTTACGAGGCGAAGGATGGATTCCCTGTCGATCCACCACGAATGCAAAATATTCCACTGAAGTTCGCATAAAGACACACTTGGATTTCTTCAGCTGGAAGTCGATTCAGAGTTCTGTCCAGATTTCGCAAATGTTCCTCGTCCGTTTTGCCCGTAATAATTAGATAATCCAAGATGCCACCAACTCCTTGAAGACCATTCAACACCAACGTCCATTGTCTTTTGGAAAATGGCTGGGCTGGCTGCTACTCCAAAAGGCAATCTCGTATACCGATATAACCCCAAGTGAGTGTTAATCGTAACGTACTGCTTTGACTCGTCGTCCAGAAGAACTTGTTGGTACGCTGAGGACAGATCCATCTTCGATGCAGTAGGCATTGGATACTCTGTCACGTCCAGACACGGGTTGATAGTCACTTTATAATCCCCGCAGATCCGTACACTGCCATCTGGTTTCAAGACTGGTACGATTGGAGTCGCCCAATCGGGAAACTCGACCTTTTCTAGCACCCCGAATTTCTCTAACCGATTAAGTTCCTCACCGATTTTATCTTTCAGAGCAAACGGAACAGGTCTGGGTTTGTAAAACTTTGGCGCAGAATTCGGCTTCATCTTCAGATGTGCTTTTACTCCTTTGATCGTGCCCAACGTATCATCAAACAGCGACGAATACTGCGTCGTTAGTTGCTCGACTTCGTTGACCGGCTTCGTTGAAACTTTCTTGATGAGCTCCAATTCAACTTTAACACAGACAACCAGTTGCGCCCCAACAAAACAGGTCCTTCGTTGTTGGTCGCTATAACGGGTAGACGGGCCTCTTGATTACCATACACCACGTCGACATCCACTTCACCTATCACCGGAACTTCGTGCCACGTGCTTCGCAAGTTGACGTTGGCCTTTCGTACTGGTTTTGCTGACAACACGTTTCTCCAAACATTTTCTTGGCATAATTGACACCGCAGTTCCTGTGTCCACTTCCATATTTACTGGATTTCCATCCATCGACACGAGTACTTTCAGCTCTTTACATTTCCCTCCCGAATCAGTCACCATAAACAGTGGCCATGTTGTTTTCATAACGTCTTCGTGGCTTTCGCAGTCACTTTCGACGTCGCTGTCTGCCGTTACGTTACAAATTCCGCTTGGTTTCTTCTTTTTTTTCTTGTCGTCTCTACAATTAAGTCATATGTACAATTAAGTTAGAAATATTAATAGTATTAAAAATGTAGAGTTACAAATTGATTAGACAAAGTTAAACAGGCATCTATTTATAGAAGCACTTTTAAAACGTTCTGTCCTAATGCGAGGAAGTTCGAATTCGTGTCCCCTTGGCCTTAGCTGTCTTTTTAATTTATCTGGTAGAAGCTCCTGTAATGCATTATCCTTGTTAAGTAATATTTTATCCCAGAGTTTCTTGTCACGTTTGCTACATATACCTTTAATATTCCGTCTTTCCAATATATAACCATTTCTGTGTGCCCGATTTATAAATTTATCAATTTGAGTAATTATTTATTAAAATATGCGCCTCCCCAAAGTTCTATCCCGTAAGTAATTATTGGCATAATTAGACTATTAAACAGCATGTCTAATTGTTCGTGGGAGACCATAGTATTTACACACACGCATTATGTACATTCTCGTGCTGGCTTTTGTCAACATTTCTTCAAATTGCATGTCCCACTTGCCAGGAATATCTTCAAGTGTAATTCCTAAAATCTTTAGCCATGTCTTTCTTTCAGTGAGTGGGAAGGGAACAGGTAACGACATAGGAGCATTTCCTCGAACAATCATTTCATACGTAACAGATTCTTGCTCATTTAGCTTTGAAGATCGATAAATTTTTCTTTGTTTATTTTTTCAGCCATGCATTTTGTCCTTAAAAGTGTAAAAAAGACACTTGCCGGCCGCCGGCCAAAGACGTAAACAATGGTTTTCTGTCGCTCCACTCGTTCATTAAAATTCAGCGGGCTAAAATATAGGTTCTCAGTCCATGTTCATTCCTTATTCTATGTCCATGTTACGCACACAATAGGGTTAGGGATTGGGTCGGGATTAGGGTCAAGATCAAAGAGAAATATTCGTGACTCGTAACATGGCGTTATAACCAAAATATATTTTAGCCCGCTGCTTTGTTAATTTTAGCCTGCAAAGTACGCAATGCCCGCTAAAATTATAATGGTGAATATTCTAAATTTTGGGCATCTCGCTCGATAGAAGTGAACGTTAATGTGCCGTGGTTTTCTACTTCCGCTGGCAAAGATGCAGCTGTGACTTATAAGTGTCGCAATGTTGTATACGTCAATCAGTTGATTCAAATTTTACTAATTTCTTTCAGCTGAATTCCTTGCACAACGTAGTTGGAAAGGTTTAGAACCCAGAAGAGGAGAGACAGAGGCGACGAAGGCGGTCGTAGGAAGAACTGGAATAGCTAGTGGTTATACACATGAACCTGTGCATGACGACAATAAATAGTGTTAAATTAAATCTTAAAATTTTCTTGTTGGAACTTCAAGTTTTATGCAATTATCAGGCAACTGTATCTATTTAACAATTAGATTATGAGCTCAAGATTTCTATGAGGTGATAGTTGATGAGGGCGAAGCCCGAATGAACTATCATGTCATAGAAATCGAGAGCGAATAATCTAATTGTTTTAGTAGAAACTAGAAAACAGTATTTCAAAACGTTTTTCATAATTTATTGAAATAAATTCGTTAAAAATCGCGCCGAGGAGATGGCTGTTTCGCTGCTCGCTATCTATCGACAATTAGATAGCGAGTAGCGTAGGCAATCAAATTATAGCATTTGCAATAGTATACTAGTATGATTCTACTAAAAGAAGATATCTAGAAGATACAATTGCCTGATGATTGCACAATTGCATGAAACTTGAAGTTGCAACTTGCAACAAGAAAACATTTTAACATTCAAGACCATTCTAGACCATTGTGGTGAACAGGTGAGAACAAAATTTGTTATAATCTTGTAATTTGAAGTTTTTGCCAGTGTTGGTGGTAACCAAGGACACCAAGGCGATATAGTAGGGAAAAGCCTTTTGACCACTGGACCAAAATATTCAGTACACTTCCAAAATATATTAAAAACCTCAAGTGAAAGGCATTCCGATCCATTGAGAAATATCTGGATAGTTGTTACGATACTGTTTAAGACCTCTATTCCAAATACCATATGATTGATTACATTTGGGGGGAAGAGTGCCCGAAGTATGGCATAACTCTCACATGGCTAAATTCTTTGACTACAGCTGGTGAAACTGTGTGTCCTGCAGGCTGGACGGAGTTGGAAGCCCCACATGTCGTCATAGCTAATAAATTAGTTATCAAACTATTATTATTATTTAGAATTGTGTAACATCAATTTAGGGACAGAGCTGGAATAAAAATGTAATTAACTAATTACCTGAATGCTAATGTCATCTTTAAGACGTTAAAGAAAAGGTGCTGTTTGAAATACCTGGAACATGGTGCATCAGATAGCTGACCATATACCAACCTCGTTCCCAGGCTTTTTCTCCCCTAGAGGAGATAGCCTGTGAAAGAGGTTGACCGTATACAATAAAATACCATGGATTGACAGTGTGAATGGGTATAACTCTCAGACCAGTTATAATACATATAGCTCAAAGAATTTTCATCGCAATTATCTGTGAATATTGTGTTTAAAAAGTATATATATTTGTAAGAAATATAATTAAAAATTACTGTTGATTATTAATGATGTGATGTCATTTCTGATGTCAAGGATTGGTGTGGTGTTGTCATGGGAACAGTGTTCTGAAGTTCATGTTATGCTTTTTATTGTTTGGAGTAATTACAATGGGAAATGCTTTTAAAAACAGCCATTAGAAAATACTGAGTCTAACTAACCTATTATGGTGGTCCCTTAATTATTATGTTACCATGGCAACAGTGGGGCTTTCATTATTTTTAGTGCATTTTTACGGGCTTTTCATTGATATTTTGAAAATGTGACTGGTGACCCACAATTTTCTTTCGCAATTCTTAGTTTATTTCTGGTTCTAGAACTTTTTGCAAAAAATGAAAAAATCTGTAGAGCAGTTTGTGTTGTATTAAAAAATGTTTTCTATTTTTTCGCTCTACAGAATTTTTTAAAATTTGTTCAACAGGGTCTCTGTACCTTATTCTTTATGTCCGCAAACTTTCAGGATAGGTCACGAGGCATTTTAGCGCGCACTGTTACGATTATTATCCTGCGCGACCAAAACATTTTGAAGACCTCGCAAGATCAGTGGTTTGTCATGCACGTACACAATTTCGCAGGCGCAGTTCCAGAAAACACGCACATCCCACGTAATGGATTAAAGTTGTTTAATACTGTAATAAAGTGTTTTGCTAGAAATGCAAATATTTTTACGATTTATATATAATGGGAAACTCCAAGAAAACGGACAGAACTATATCAAACCATCGCTTTATTGCATTGTTTGGCACAAGATATGTATGAAATGCAGTTTTCGACGCGTGTTTGTAAAACCCGAAACACCCAGAACCCTGCCCGGAACACCCCAGAAATCTATCCGGAACTTCCGGAACCCTGCTAAAAATTATTCCACAAAGCAATAAACAATTGCACGTGTTTTTTCTTAACTTTGACGTGTGCTGAGACTGGTCTGGATGATCACGAAAGCATTCAGACGACCTATTCTGATGTTGTGAGGTATGGAAGTAGTAGTTCTTAGGTATGTCCTTGCTTCTATACTATTCATATTGTTATATAGTTTTATCATTACTTTTTGTAAAGTGTAAACAATAAAGCTTTTCCGTTTTTCCTATGTTCATAATATAACGGTTTCGCTTGTTTGCAAAACGAGATTTTGCTCGAGGTTTTCGCCGTTTTTACGAATTCGTTCATGTCTACTTTAATTAATTATAGGTGTAACTATATATTTTTGGTATCAATACTGTATTGTGAACAATAACCAATATTCAACTGTGCTAGCTTACTAGGTAGTTTAATATTCGAATATCTTTCGATTTATTGGAACTTTGAAACATATTTTAGGGGCTGTTTTGCTAATATATGCCGTATTAAATAGTACATATTTTTATAGTAGAAATCGCTTTAAACAAGCGAAACCAATATATTATAAACATAATAACCGAAAACGTTATTGTTTACACTGCACAAAAAGTAATGATAAAACTAACAATATGGCTACAGATAGATATTCTGGTGAACAACAGTGGTATAGAGCTCAACGAGGAATGATTGTAACTCAGCACTGAAAGTGGTTCAAAAATTGTTTGAACTAAACGTAATGGGTTCAATATCCCTAACTAAAGCTGTCCCGCCGCACATGATTGAGAAAAAGGGGGGACACAATGTCTTTGTCAGCAGTGTTATGTGGAAATTTGGTAGGTTCGTTGGTCATGCATTCAAAAATTACCAATTTGTCTACGGTAAATCGTGTATTATGCCACCCTCTCAAAGAATTACCCTCTCTAATCAGCGCCCTCTTTTTATAAGAAAAGATTGTACGCCCCCTCGCTCTCCATTTAAAAGACATGACACGCTCCTCCCCGTTCACAACTTCAGAAAACGAGTCGCGTGCTTTTATGGTGTGATAATGCATGAGGGAAAGTTGGCAGAACACGAGATAAAGGTGTAAAACAGGAGACGATAGCCGAGTGCTTTATGCGCTTCTCGAATATTCTTCCAACATTTCTGATATAGCTCCATTAAAGCACGAGACGAGTTTTTCTATGATATGACAGAAATAGAAATTGGCAGAATTGCAATTAGCCAGGGTATCAGAAGAGTTCAACAAACGAAACTGGGCCACAACACATATAGTCACAAAAATGATGCTGTATATATTCGTCTTTTGTAAATGGCCGTATTTTGACAGATTTAATATAAACAATATGTAATTCGAATATTTTACATCAAAGAAACTTTCAAGCAAATTGTGTACTGCAATCGTTTACTTTTAATAATTTGGTTTGTTCAAAACAACCGCGTATATTAATATATATACCTAACAAAATATCAATATATATTTACAATTCTCAATCGATCAACAGCTCCACGTTTTCGGAATGCCTCTCCGTGTTTTATGGTATCTTGGTGATCCGGGACTAAGCCAGCTGAAGAGAAAATTAAAGTACAAATGAATTTTTATCCACGTAGATGAACTTTTATGTAGAGCATGGAAAACATGAAAAACATATTGCATAAGTCTCGGAAAGGATTGCACATCTACTACTATTTATTTAACACTGCAAATAGTTATACGTCTATATCAATTAATAAAACAGGTAAAAACAGTTTATACAACTGTGGCCTGTGCCTGCATTGTGATTGCAGGTTTGGATAGATTTACAAGTTCATATACATCCTGGACATTTTTTATATCGTCTTTAAACGAATGTCACTGTTTTTAACACGTTTTGGAAACAATTATCCAAAACCTCTTCCTGGTGTTCTACTGTTCAAGACAATAGTGTAAGGAGTATTTAAAATGACAATTAAAATCATAATTCAAAGTAACTCTAGTGTCCACCAATTTGAAATCGATCCAAAGAAATTTTCGTACTAAGCTTACTCTATGCTAAGAGTATGAAGGTGTTGACCAGGAAACATACATCGCCATACTGTATTCACAGTAATGTCAGGCAATGAAAACGTCTGCTTGTGTATTGTCGTTGTCGCTGTTGTCGTCGTTGTTGTTTTCGTTGCTTTTGTCGTGGCCGTCGTCGTCGCCGTCGCTGTCGTCGTCGTCGTCGTCGCCGTCCTTGTTGTTGTCCTTGTCGTTGTTGTTGTCCTTGTCGTTGTTGTTGTTCTTGTTACTGCTGTTGATTTTCGTCGTAGTTTTGTTGTCGTCGTCGATGTTGTTGCCTCTTATTAATTACCTCTGCCAGGAGGTTAGGTTAATTCTGCTACATATAGGTTTGTTTCTGTTTGTGTTTGTCTGTAAGCACGATAACTATTTTATTACGTTACGAAAATGTGTGGAGTTAATAATCCTAGGCCAAAAACCAATCGAATTACTTTTCGTTCGTTGTTATTTTTCTGTTAAATGCTAATAGAACATTATATTATACATACTTAGGCATGACAAAGGCTATTTCAAATAGCTGATAATAGGAAAATTATTCAGAATGATAACCGTAATGATATACATATAGAAAAAATAAAATACGTCAAATATTACATACGCCTGACGAGTAGTCTTTGAGAAAGAGTGCACCATTTTCTGCCAACGAGAAATGTATGGATATGCAACAGGATCAACTGTTGTTGTTTTAATAGTGCGGAAGACGTCCAAGTCCACCTTGCTGGGTTGAAATCTGCCAAGGAAAAACGGGGAATTAAGGGGGGCAACTTACCTTGATTTGTATACGCTTGTGAAAGGTGCGGTCGTTTGAACTATGGATGATTAACAATTCAAATATGTGTCAGCATGTTATATACAGGTATCATTCTATAGCTTGTAATATTGTGTTATAATATTCGTTTTCAACATCTTATAAGAGGATATACATAATAGGAAAATTGCAAAAAATGAATTTTCTGGCGAATCATCAGTAAATTCTATCTAGTCTAAACCTTTGAATCCTTGGCATGTGGTCTTTGCTTTTCTACAATGTCTGACTTCAAGAGAAAACAATAAGGGATGATTTTCCCCCTATCTTGAAACCTAAGCTTTTCACTCAGACATTGTAGAAAAGCAAAGACCACATGCCCAGGATAGATAGGTTCAGACGAGATAGAATTTACTGATGATTCGTCAGAAGATTCATTTTTTTTCAATTTTCTTATCATGTATTGTATACCTACAGTACTTGTAATTTTTAGTTATAATATTCGTTTGCAGCATCTTATAAGCCTTAAAATGATATAAACATGCTGACGCATAGTTAAATTGTTAATTATCCATCATTCACAAGCGTACAAATCAAGGTAGCTTGCCAATACGTACGGCCTATATCGGTCATCTGCTAAAGCGGTGAACTGAACTAAATTAATCGCACTTGGAGATACCGCATGATAACTCGGACAAGGGTTGTTTAATCACAAATGTGGGGTTCCAGTGAAGGAAGTGTCTTCGTTAAGGAATGTCACTCCCTAAAAAATGTAGAAGAAAACTTCGACGTTTCGAGCGAAGGTCCTTCGGCTGGTTAGTAGCGCAACGTATTACAGTATCATCCTCGTTAAAGGGTTTGAATCCAGGTTTAAAGCATATTGTTTGTTTTTGTTCTTCCAGATTAAATATATTTACAAAAATTGTTAATTTTGTCTGACGTTTCGGTTTAAATACTTGACGGTTTAAAACAAATGTTCATCTTGCGTCAGTATACAAAGCACGAGAAGAAAATAATTAATAATATCTAGCAAGTGTCATGAAATTTTTTAATCACTAAATAGATAGGGAAAATCGATTTTTTCACAAATGACGATTTTATAAAACCATCAAAACGATGTCGTATTTTAGCTACTTAAAATTTTACGAAAGAGGGATAGACTGGAAGTTTTGTGCAAGAAATGGGCTGATGACTCCTCTTGATAGTGGCGAAAATTAAAAGAAAACATCCCCGAGGGAGTGAGAGAAAGCCTTGAAAAAGCTTCGCTATTAAAGTTCTGGCTGTTGCATTTTGTGAGCTGAAAATCTGGTTTTATTTGCCACGGCAGCGATATTTCTTACAAATACAAGAATATACAAGAATATACAAGACCACTAGTTAATTTGAAAGTATTTAAAAAGGATGGTATATGTAGAATAAATCCGAAAAAAACGACGGCAATGTTTTGTCAGAATGAAATCGTTCCCTTGTTTTTGGCTACAAAAAAAAATCTTGACGAGACAAGTTTGAATATTTTCTTTAAACAGGCACAGCTCACAAGCCGTAAAACAACTTATACAGGAAAATATACTGTATAGCCTTGAAGGGACATTTTAAATATGAACAGTTTTGAAATGTCAAGCCAGAAAAATATGGTGGACACAAGTCAAAGTATAAAACTCATCACACTTTCAACAATAAATAATAGCTGTACAGAAGAACAACTGTACTTCTTAATTAGACAAGAGATCACTTATTGGTATTATTGAAAACTTTTGTCTGAAATTGACGATCAAAAGCGCCATTTCTTTTAAAAATGCATTTTTCATCATTCGAACTGTGTTTTCCCTATACCTTACCGATTAAATTTCAGCACGACACTTGCCAGAACTTGCCCGGAAAATTTGCGTGGCGCGTGGAAATGACGTGCTGACGAAACGCGCGAGACTCAAAACAATCAGCGTTTTGACTCGAGTTTCATATCTGTATATAAATAATCTGCGACACAGCTGACGCAAGATGAACATTTAAACCGTCAAGTTTTTAAGAATGATTTCCGTGGAGAAAACCGAAACGTCAGACAAAATTAATATTTTTTGTAAATATATTTAATCCGGAAGAACAAAAACAAACAAAACCGTATCGTCCTCTTAATCACCAATAATGCATGAGTGCATGACCTTGGGGTGGACAACCGCAAATAATAATCGTACTCACCCTTCAATAAACAAGCCAATATCATTACTATCTTCCATTCCCCCAGTGTTTTCTGTTTCACGCTTATCTAGCTCTTCAGTCGGTGAACATTCAGAGACCACGTTGGCACAACTTTTTTCTACTCTAGATTTTGGGCTTTCACCGAGACTCAAAATCCGAAACTCGGGAATAAGCCCTGATAGCGAGTCTTCAGAGCAATTTGAAATGTCCAAAGATCCTTTGGGATAGTCAGGAGATAAACCATTAGTATCAGGACGTTTTTCGCTTGTTTCTTGCTTCTGGCAAATACTCATACCATGTTCTGTTTTCATATTTACGTCCTGTTCATTTTCTGCTTGCCCATTGGAGTGTTTTAGCTTACTATACAAGCCTATTTCACAATTCTGCGCATTCTCGCTACTCTCCGCTGATTCTTCTAAGTTTAAGCGGTTTCGAAAGTTCTTAATATTAGGATTCCTAGTTCCTGGACATGGTGTAGCGTATATTTCGCGCGCCAGACCTGTGCCAGACCTTGGCGTACTCCCTGAGCCTTCGAAAACGTCATCGCCGCTCACAAGTCCACGAAGTGACCCCACTGAAGGGCATTTGCTAGAGACGGGTGTTTTTAGTAGCACTACATTTTCCACGTTTGATCGGTACGCCTCAGTCCTTGTCTTGAGATATTCTTCCAATTTTACTAATCCTTCGCTCGTTGAAAGGTCTGTAAAGCCATTCAAGAATTTCCAGTATTCACACCATAAAACATTCTGAGATTTTGCAACTTTTCTGCAAAAGAAAAGCAAAGTTTGCCCATCATAATAGTATGCTAGATACATTTATAACCAATATGATACACATTACAAAATGTGCCGCTCTGAATTTACAATGCACGTAGCAAAAAAGGGACTGATTAAGCACGACCGAATATTGTATAATAATTTGTACAAACTGGATGGCAAAAGAATCGCGAAAGAATATGAACCATGCACTGCAAAACTATAAATAATTTCTAAAAATACACGAATCCTGACCACTCTAAAATACTATAACGACCTTTCCTGAAGCGAAGCTTAGGCGGATAACATTGACCGAGGTCTGAACAAATCTTGTTATTATACATCCAAACTTTATTCTCGTTCCTGACTGGTCAAAAAGCCCCGGATAATTCTCATTATTATATAGCCTACAGAAGCTCTGGACATGAGGTAGTCTGCAATCTGATTGGTTCTCTACTAGCAGGATATTAGCTCATATCCTTCTAGTCGAGAAAAGTAGAAAAAAGGCTGCCAGATTTGGACAATTAAATGAAGAGGAAATTCAAGTTTTAGTTGAAAAAAGTAAATATCCCGATCCAGAGTATATTTAATTTATTTAATTTAATTGGTTTGTCACAAATTAACTCATTTACAATACCATAACTAAAACAACGATTAGGTTAACGAACGTACATAATTGTGACAGGAGAAAGGAACAGGACTTTCGTCCCAATTGATACCTGACCCCTAATGATACGGAACAACACACATGCATTAAATTATTAAAACCTATTTACAACCTATGTCGAGCCCGGAGGCATGTACGTAGACAGTTTGGATCTGTATAACGTTTGAAGGTTATTCTTGAATGCAGGAAGGGAATTTGAAGCTTTGATTGTAGAAGCTAGAGCGTTCCATAGTTTAACTGATCTAATAAAGAATGAATTTCTAAAGTAATCTTGTTTATGTTTGACTAAGAGATTATAGTTGTTGTCATCATAATTGCGTGATCTATAGCCAGGTTCGAAAGTATATAATATATATATATATATATAGAGCTTGGGTATATAATAAAACAGTTATTCTACTCACTCTCGTCGTATATGACTGATAGCCAGCTCATACTACCAGCTCATATACGACTCGAGTTCGTAGAATAACTGTTAAATATCCGGTAGTTCTCACGTTATTTCCGCTGTTGACGTCATCTTCGATCTTCGATCCAAAAACACTATTTTTGCACGCTGCAGAGCCCAAGCCCATGTGCGGTCGGCAACTTGTATAAAAAGCCCGCGAAATTTTGAAAGCTACAACAAAATGGCTTCTAGTAAATTTGCACTTGCAGCTAGGAAAAGGAATGCGGCGGGCATTTGCCTGACTATAGAGTATAGTTAAAGTCAAATACTTATAAAATAAACCTGCCCTACCCCCAACCATTAAACTAACCCTAACCGCAAATGTCTAAAAAGCAATTTTTGGGTTAAAACAAGTAAAGTTTTTGCCGGGATTTGAACCGCCGCTCTACGAACCACTGATCTGGATATAGACTGGATAACGCATCTATTGTTGAAAAGTGAAGCCGGAAGTGAATTGCCGCCACCCGACTTAGAGGTCCCAATTTACTATAGATTTGTATTACAGAATCATAGTTTTCGCGGGTTTTTTTTCCTTTTACACGTTTCTGATCGGACCAATTTTCTTATCACATGGATAGAAGTACACGAGAAGTATTATGAGAAAAAAATTCCGGTTGTTTTGGCTTCCTCACGTTGGAAAACGGGATTTGAAAGTTCGAAGGAGTGAACATCCACTGCTTAGCTTTGATAAACAAGGTTGTTCAGAAACAGATAACAGGACGTTCTCTTTCAAAATCCACTCAAGACATGGAGTAACTGCTACACAAATAAAGTAGTCTGGAAGTTGAGGTAAGTCTTCAAAGTACATCTTCAAATTTTCATGTTGGTTCATTGATTTCGAGATGTTCGTATGCATATAGCTTTGGTAATGTGCTGCATGGTAAACAAACAGGTGTATAAGTTCAGTCCATCTAAGTAAACTAAGTTAACCATGCACTGATGAATTGTATTGTTAATCATTAAAGATGGAAGTCAAGAGGTTTGTTAGATTTCCTTCTTAGTTTGTTGCCACAGAGGTCTTGTGTGGCTTCAGGCTTCTTTGCCCAGACAATATAGACTGACCTTGCAACAAAACTTGTCAATCCATTCATAACGAAGTTGTGAATGTGATCAACTGATATCATGGATATGATCTTCAGCCAGAACCCTGAGAGGTCTCAACAGGAGGTTCCCCATCACTGTTGCTTATTTACAATCAAAGCTTTCTGCTGGCCCAACATTTTTGAATGCAAAACATTAATTCAGCTTTAGCTCTGGTCCAAAGATTTCCAAACTTTCCAAGAAACAACGATATTATATACTGTCCCATATTATACTGGCTGGTAGATTTTGAGGCTCAGTTGTTGAGGCTCTGTGCACTCAATCCCCCACAATGTGTGTGCCAAGAACCCTAATGACTGGAATCTGAGCCCAGTGTCTGAGCCTAGTAACTTTCCTGTATTTGTGTTTTCTGAATTTAAGAAATTGTTCACATGTCAAAATTGTTTGGCAAGACATAAATTTCTCAATTTCATGAAAAATGAGGTGACATTTAGAGTGACTTAATACATTATGATCCTGACGTGATGTCACAACGATCAAGGCCAGCCAGGCCCGGGGCAGGTTGGAGAATGTGCACCCACCCCCTCAAATTTGTGTACACAAACTTTGGTATGAATACATTCTTACCCAACTTTTCCTGGCTCCTTTTAACATCCCTCAATTTCATGAAAAATGAGGTTACATTTAGAGTGACTTAATACATTATGATCCTGAAGTGATGTCACAACGATCAAGGCCAGCCAGACCCAGGCCCGGGGCAGGTTGGTGAATGTGCACCCACCCCCTCAAATTTGTGTACACAAACTTTGGTATGAATACATTCTTACCCAACTTTTCCTGGCCCTGAGCAGTGGCACTGGGTATTTTTTCCCCTCTTCCCCACCCCCCCCCCCCTCTCCCCTCTTTCCGACCTTGACAAGGATTGGGAATTTTTGAGATTATTTATATATTAAAATTGCTTTATTTGTTTTGTTTTATAGATAGTTTAAAAATATGAACCATTTGAAGAAAAGGGAAATGTTGAAAAAGCATAAAACTATATTAACTTAGATACTCAGTGTCTGTTTTCCTAGTCATTATAACTAAATAACTTAAATTAGAGATATTCCAGGCCATATCATAGTGTATTTTACTGTTTGTCAGTATCACTAATTCTGAATAATGTCTTAATGATAAATATATGTAAATCACTAGTAATTGAGTAACGCTGTACAGCACCATCAGTGAGTATTTTATGGAACTATCAAAGATATTTAGGATAAACCTGCTGTTGAAAAACGAAACGTTGAATTTGCACTCCATTATAGTGCATCAGTTGTATTAAAGCATTGAAATAACACCTTATTTAAAAAAATTATTCTCATCTTTTGCTATATTTGATGTGCTTTAATCCACCTAAACGTTTTAATTTAAGCAGTATCTGTTGCAAACAAGTGGTTGCAAACACTGTTGTTAGACTTGCAATTAGAAGCCATGAACAAATTGTTTATCAAAGCTATAATTACAAGCAGTGGATGTTCACTCCTTCGAACCTTCAAATCCCGTTTTCTAACGTGATGAAGCCAAAACAACCGGATTTTTTGCTCAAAATACTTCTCGTGTACTCAGTAGCGTAGCCAGCCCGCCGATTTAGTCCCGCTATGCAAATTTGTTTGTGTTCATTGACGGTGAAAACAATCAATTTCTAAAGAAATGAATAATGATAATGATTTGAAATTTGCATAGCGGGACCAAATCGGCGGGCTGGCTACGCCACTGCGTGTACTTCTATCCATGTGATAAGAAAATTGGTCCGATCAGAAACGTGTAAAAGGAAAAAACCCGCGAAAACTATGATTCTGTAATACAAATCTATAGTAAACTGGGACCTCTGAGTCGGGTGGCGGCAGCATGACTTCCGACTTCACTTTTCGCTACGGATTTATTATAAGATGCGTTATCCAGTCTATATCCAGATCAGTGCTACGAACCCGTAGGCAGCGCACGCCCTAAACCACTACGCCACCAGCTGTCTCGCTGGATGCAATCGCAAAAACACTATATATAATGCTAAATATACCGGCGATCTAGTAATTTAAAGAACGATGTATATATATTGACCAATGAACGCCCGCTGCATTCCTTTCCCTAGCTGCTAGTAAATTTGTCTTTTGAAACGAAGAGAAAATGTCCAAATTGTTGTCAGAAAAATCAAAAATACAGTAACTGCACCAAAAAGGCCACGAAACAATACAAAACCATCTTCAACAAGTATTTATTTTTATTAAATGTTAACTTATGTGTTTTTGCATCTTTCCTACCGGCAGCAAGTCTTGGCTTACACGTCTGGTATTTGTCTTTTGAATGTATAATAAAACAATTATCGGATTCGGCTTACGCATTATATCAAGAATTATTCAGACCTCGGTCAATGTTATCCGCGTCATGATATTATGATACTATAATACTATGATTCTATGATACTATGATTCTATCATACTATACGATACTATGATACTATGATACTATAATACTATGATACTATAATACAATGATACTATGATACTTTACAATACTATGATACTATGATACTGTGATACTATAATACTATGATTCTATGATACTATGATACTATGATTCTATCATACTATACGATACTATGATACTATGATACTGTGATACTATAATACTATGATTCTATCATACTATGATACTATGGTTCTATGATACTATGATACTATGATAGTATCATAGTATCATATAGTATCATATAGTATGATATAGTATGATATAGTATGATATAGTATGATATAGTATGATAGTATGCTGGTATGATGGTATGATGGTATGATGGTATGCTGGTATGATGGTATGATGGTATGATGGTATGATGGTATGATGGTATGATGGTATGATGGTATGATGGTATGCTGGTATGATGGTATGATGGTATGATGGTATGATGGTATGATGGTATGTTGGTATGATGGTATGATGGTATGATAGTATGATAGTATCATAATATCATGGAACCATAGAACTATAGCTAGTATGATGGAACCATTGTACCTATAATTATATTAAACTTCAAATATCCTTTTTTTATCTTATATATAACCATTTATTTAATTATTATAATATATTTGGTGACTCGTAAATGGGCTTATAACCCGCATTTATGTTGAAACTAAATATTCCTAATGGCACCCAGGGCTTCCATTTGGAAGGCCTCTATTGAATATAGGATAAGGGAATAGTGGTTTACCTTAAATTAGACCCCAAGCAACGCATGCAAAAGCCTTTGAACCTTGTGCGGAAATGCACTTGAAGGCCTCCCACGCCTGTTTAATCGTATGATACTGTATCACTCTACGTGGTCGGGGTTTTCTTAAAAATCCACCCTTTATTTTATTACATTTTCTCGAACTTCTACGCCAATCATCTACAGGTAATTTCGTGTAGTTTTTGAAAATAATTATACGATAGATAACGTCTAATTAAGAGTTTGAATCAGCATTTAATATCTAACCAGCGGCAGACGTTAAACTTGGAGTGGAGAACTACAGAGAACGTCAGGAGTTCGGGGGTACTCTTCCCATGCAAATCATAAATATCTAGGGTCTCAAGAATGCTAAATTCGTACAATATGATGGACGATTTGACACTAATTCCGCTCGGATATTTACACCCGGGTATGTGAAAACACAGTGGAATCCAAAGTCGTCCGCCGCGATGTCATGGACGGTTCAGGGTTTTCTACGTTTTCTACGCATGCGCGAATTCAGGTCGAGAGAAACATACGGATAAACATTTTTAAAAGATTTACGGATAAAGATTTTTGTTATTCATCAAAAATGATTATTAATACTCGGGATATTGGAAAAACATACCGATAAACAGAGACTTCAAAACAAAATAAACGAGAAGGACACTTTTGAAGTGTTTTAAACGGGAAAGCGTATGTCACTCTGTGAGGTTATTATAATATCGATTAAACCTAAAAGGTATTTTAGCAAGTTTAAATTTGAATTTTGAAGGAACAACGTAATGTCAAAAACTTCATTTTAAAGATAAATTTAAAAAAATATACTGTCAATTGTCAAAAAACAGTTGAAGTTTTCTGAAATTTTTTGACGTTTTTGTGAAATGTCTAAGGTTAAATTTTACAACAACCAAAGCTAAAAGAGTACGTAATAACATATCTACTTTATATAGTGGGGCAATTCATAATTTTATAGTTAAAAGTACAAATATTTATATTACTCTTTTATCATTTTGTACCAAAAGTAAAAAATTTGTGTGTTGCTATGGTTACAATGATTGACAGAATACTTCATGTTACAATAAATTTTGGGAAGTACAATTCCTGAGTTCGAATAGGCGAGGGGATTCTGCATGAGTGTATTTCTAGTAGCTATGTATATTTCACTTTTCACTAAGGTTCCCTGGTAAGTCCTCCCCTGTTCATATTCTACAGAAATTGAACTGTTGCGCATTTCTACCTACAGAAATACAAACTGAACTAAAATTAGAGTTGTATTATTATGTCCAGTTCTTATTGTATATACGTTATAGAGTAGAATTCATTAAAATTAATAATTTCGAAATAGCTTCGTACAAACCTTGCAACTCGTTCCAACCCTTTCTCGTTGTCGCTTCTTTTGATATTTCGAAACTTCGCTTGTTTGTCAGGTGTTGCACGTGGAGAGCGTAAAGCATAGCAAAATTTCTTTGCCTATAATTATAACAAGATACATTTAATAAACAGTTATTGGATGAGGTTTTTGTGATATCCGAAATTATCAAGGTCATGGTAACAACAATAATGAAGCTCTCTTTGGAGATTTTTAAAAACATTTGTCTGCCAACAAACCATAAACAAGGGCAAGATATACATCATGGTCATTGTTTGACTTTTCTATAGTCAACAGCACTTCATATCTAGCTTACTTTTGATGTGCGATTAATATAATGATCCATGGACAACTATATAGTAGGCATTTCTTTCCAAACTGTTGTGACCGAGTGCAAACTAGGGGACTAGGTGGGTGTCGCACTCTTGCAATAAACATGTACATACAAAAAATAGAATATATAAACAATAGAAATGTAGCTGAAACCCAGCCAAACATCTTCGTGGGGCTTCGGTGGCGCAATCATCAGAGCACGCGCCTTTCACCTCTGATACCGTGGGTTCGAGTCCCGTTGGGGACGACTTATGATAGCTATGTGAAAAGAGTTAGTCAACGCTCTGCCGAAAGTCGTGGGTTAACACCTAACTGGCCCTTCCACCTTCCGTGATGGCGAGTAAAAGGTGGCTGCCATATGCGCGCCTAGAAAGCCTTCGACTTGGCCACGTTGAGCTGTGTCCTTCGCAATTTATTTATTTTATTTATTTATTTATTTATTTCACCCAATACAGGTAGGGCGTACCCACAGAGCCGAAGCTCCAATAACGGGTTCCCCATAGGTACAAAATACATAAAAAATAGCATATATACAAAGAGTTACACTAAATAGTACATCACAACAAAAAGTGAACACATATAAAAAGGTCAATGAATAACCTCACAATATAAGAAAGTGCACTAGCAGCACAAAGTGTTACTGAGTGAGTCCAAAGGACGAGCTTGATGACATTTAATACATACAGTCTTGTAGGTGTGCGGCAATTCTGGGTTATAAACAGTAGAAGTTAATAAAAAGTAGTAGTTAAATAGACAACGTTTAAATGAAGACAGTAAAGTTAAGTTCCTTATTGATATTGGTAGAGTGTTCCACGTTCTGCAGGCTCTGACATAAAAGCTGTTTTGAAATGTTACTGTTTTTGATTTAGTGATCTGAAGAAGGAGTCCTGATCAATTCAGCTTAGCTCTCGGCTGCAAGTAAGGATAATAAGCACACGCTCCTTACACTTACTTACATGGTTCGAACTATTTTCAAAAGATACTGCATGTCTCTTTTAAAGTTATAGTAGTAATTTGCAAAGTCCCACATTAATGTTATAAAAATGTCATTTTCCCTTCGATCTTGTCTCTTAATTGGTACATTCATTCTCATCTATTAATTGTTGATGGGTAGTATGTTTGCCTTTAACATCTAATATGTTATCATATAATAACGTAATGATTTAAGTTTTCCCGTGCTATCTTCATTATTCAGGAGAAATGGCAAAGCAAGAATGTAGTTTTTCACAGCAACCATGACAATTTTAGATCTTTGCGCAGATACACGCACGCTTAGCGTACCTATTTTTGTTTTGGCAATTCCCAAAGTATACATGCATACTTTTCTGGGTTTGCGGTTAATTTGTCGGCGACAACGCATACAGAAATTTACAAATTAGCGACAAACGATTGTGGTTTGTTAGCAAAAAGTTGCTTCTTTCACTTTCAGTCCTATTACTTCTGTCAAGAAAAATAGTTCTCCATCGTGAATTATTTCTAAGCCTAACGCATAGGGTAATCTTTGCTATATCGAGTCTTTTATGAAATACTATAAATGAGTTTCACATTATTATATCTTGACCATTATTCAAAAAAAAATTGTACCTCCTGTGGCGACATAGGTCCGGCATATGCACGAACTTTGTATGTTGGTTCGCCAGGACTCCCTACATCCACGACATCTTCGTGGTTTCCATGGAAACTTGGACAGCACGGAGTTCCAACTTTGGGGGAAGCGCAATTGTCATCTGAGCGCAGAATTGGAACGCACACGCTTTCTGTTGAACGAAATAGATTAACAAATTTCAATAATAACCTACATACGCCACCAAGCTGTGTTTGTATTTTTGCTTGTTTGAGAGTTAATAGACAATTTGCATTATAGACTAATTTTTGATCTAGGCAAAAAAAAGTATATTGCCGGAAAGAACATACTAAAATTAGTAAAATTGCAAAGTTTGGTTGCGAAATGTTGTAAAATGCGGAAAATATAGCCTTGCAAAGTTTGCAAATTTGGTCCCCGAGCCGGCGCGAAGCGCCGTGCGAGGGTACTAATTCCGCTCGGATATTTACCCCCGGGTATGTGACAACATAGCGGAATGCAAAGTTGTCCGCCATTATGCAATGGACGGTTTTCTACGTTATGCGCATGCGCGAGTTCAGACCGAGAGAAAACTGTTTGTACTCGGGAGTCGGGGCATATAAAACAGCCAAAAAAGTCTCTAAAGAGAGATAAATGAAAATTATTTAGTGGAACAGGAGGAAAAAACAGTCAAAAGACGGAAGAAAGACAAGATCGGGTTTTAAAGAGTTTTAAACGAGTAAGTGTCTATTTTGTATACTTGCTTTTGCCGTATTGGCCTATTGGCATGCAGTATATTATAGTTTTGTGGATTTGAAAATGCGTATGTCATCCTGTGTGGTCAATACAACATTGATTAATGTTAAAAGGTATTTTAGTATTAATTCAAATACGTTATAGAATAAGAAACAACATATTAAATCTCAAAAACAAGTGCGAAAAGAAGTATAAAAGTACTGTTTTGTGAAAATTTCGAAATGTTTTGTGAGACTTCTAAGGTTGAATTTTACATTAAATCAAAGCTAAAAGAGTACGTAATAACATACCTACTTTATATAGTTGGGCAATTGATAATTTTATAGGTAACATTAACAAATCTTATCAATATTTTGTACAAAATAAGAGAAATAATTATACAGTGTTGCGTGTTACCATGGTTACATTGATCGACTCAGTACTTCATGTTACAATAACTTTTGGGGGAGTAAATTGTGTGGTTCGAATGGGCGAGGGGATTCTGCATGCATGTATTTCTAGTAACTTTTGTATTACGTGCGGAAATTCCTACCACATTTGGCCGAAATGTGGTAGGAATCTCCGCACGTAATACAAAAGTTACCAAATTTGGAAACTTTGCAAGGCTATATTTTCCGCATTTTACAACATTTCGCAACCAAACTTTGCAATTTTACTAATCTTATTATGTTCTTTGTAGCTGTTGTGATTGTTTCCCTTTTCCTTGCCTGGAACAAAATTTAGTCTATAATGCAAATTGTCTATTGTTTGTTTGCAGATTAAGTAAACGAACTAGATTGATGATGAATGTTATACGATGTTAGTTCATTATAGAAATGTTATATGATGTACAAACTTTGCCAAAAACTATGGGACATATACAGCATGTCTGTTATTTCACACCATCTCACAGTCCAAGCGCCCCCGGTTCCCCGTTCAATATTGGTTCCACAGAAAAACTAACACAGTGGAGCCCCGTTATCTCGAACAGCCCAGAGAAATAACAAAAAGTCCGAGATAGCGAGGGTTCGAGATAACCGAATCAGTGACAAATCACAAAAAATAATATAATAATTAATAATGAAATTTAAGTAACTGATCAATTTGATCATCAATTACGCATTGATGCGACTGTTATTTGTGAAATATACACTGAATAAGCACTGTAAATACAATTTATTTAACAATTTTGCTGTATTTAACAATTTTGCTGATCTTAGACTGAAAGGGTGCACTCTTTATTATAATCCGTTTTACGTGCACGCTTACGCTGCAAAATCAAATACGTGCATGCATTCCCAAATAGAAACAGTGAACTGAAGTCATTAGAGTTCGAGATAGCCGGGTAAATTTCCGTCAAGGGAATCAAAATTAGTTCGAGATAGCGGTGAGTTCGTAACCGAGTTAAGGCCAGTTCACACGGGCGATTTTTGCTGCGATTTCTAGTGCTATTTTCCTCTTTTCATGGATGTGAACCAGTGGATTAGTTATGAATATTCTGAGTATATGTACCATCATCTGAACATTCTAACTCATCCACTCTTTCGCATCCATCAGAAGAAGAACATCGCATCTAAAATCGCAGCAAAAATCGCCCGTGTGAACTGGCCTTTAGAGATAACCGAGTAAAAAATTAATGCAATTTGAGTAAAGTTGAAATAGTCTGGGAAAATCCACGGGAAACAGGGTTGAGTTCGAGATAGCGGGGAGTTCGAGTCAAGCGGGGTTCTACTGTATCTAAAAAAAAATATGTCTCTTGACCCAGATATTGAAACGGTGGGGGGAAGAGGGGAAGAGAGGTAATTTTTTTTTAAATGGTATATAACACAATCATGCGAACGCGTACTAGATTGTCCTAAGGGTTAGATTGTCAAAGATTAAAATGTGAATTAACAACCTGTTGGAGGAAAAATGAAAATCATATATTGAAAATCTCACCTGGTTTGTCAAACAAGCCTTGAATTCTTGAGCGTAGTTCTTCATCACAATTCGGTACTCGAGCACAAATGACCTAAAGTATACAACTTTAACTGTTCATTTGTACTAAAGGAGGCAAGGAGTTAGTCACTCAAATTTTTATTGAGTTTACAACTCAATTGTATACACCGAAATTATTTTTAATTACGGTGTATTAATACATCAAGAAAAGTAAAAACCCTAGGAAAAACCCCTAAAAACCCCAAAATTTGGCTCTATACCATTTTCAACGTTTTCTGAGTTTCCTCTGAATATCAGTGCTTAATTTCTGACAATTTATGTCCTTCAATTTCTCGTTGCCATTTTGGACATGGTTTTGTTCATTTTTCGAACAAAGCGCGCTCGCGCCAGTCCTATGATGTATCACTCGTACAGTAGCCTACATGCACGGTCGTTTACAAGCGGGTTTTCCACTTTTCCCACCCCTGTTTTACACCGCCCTGGAAATTTTCAATCCGGCTGCCTGTATATAGAGAAAAAAATTAATATACGTAGTTTGTGCAAAATAGGAAATGTAATTAAAGCTTAAATTTATTTATAACAAATAGATAACATTTTGTCGTTGTCTGTTCAGTAAGACGTTTTATAAAATAACATGTTTACTACGCGAGCTGTGATTGGTCAATACCCGTGCAGGATGAGACAATCATGCACGGAAAATTTTAGGCGCTTCGCGGGGTTTTTAAAATGTCCGTTGTTTCTTTGTCGTTATTTTATAAAATAATTACCAAATGGTTTTCCGTGCAGGATTGTGTGATCCTAACACTTGGGATGTTGCTCGACTTTCTGAAAGCTAAAAAATACTCGCCTATCGGCTCGTATTTTTTTACGCTTTCAGAAAGTCTCGCAACATCCCGCGTGTTAGGATCACGGAATCCTGCTGGTTAGGAACGAGCCGCCTGGACACTGATGTTCTTATCACGTTATGACGTCCTCTGTGTATCAGACAACGTTCAGATGTTTTTGTTTCATCTAATTTGTTTTATCTAACTAAACTACTGTAAGCACGTACCAAAAATATTTGGGGCTTTGAAGCCTGTTCCATGTCACAGCTATTACGACCAAGTCATGGTCGCCGATGTAAAGTTGTCAGGATCTACCTTATATATTAAAGTGCCACTAACCCCAAATATGATTTTTGGTTTGTGCAATATTTGGGTCATTCTAAGAAGAAATGTAACATATCTTTATAGTAAAAAACCTCATCTTGATCAACTATTCACTGTCAAAGTTGCCGGATATGATGTCATTAGGTGAATTTTAGCATAAAAAAAACAAAGGAAAACTAATTTACAATTCATCTAATGACATCATATCCGGCAACTTTGACAGTGAAAAAGTTGATCAAGATGAGGATTTTTTACTAAAAAAAATATTACATTTCGTCTCAGAATGATCCAAATATTACATACCAAAAATGATATTTGGGGTAACCAGCATTTTAACAAAATATATTGATTTGACACAATAGTACACTGACATACAACCATGACATTGCCGTGACTGCGACGAACAAAGGGCGGCAAAATATGCAGTAAATTATAGACAAACGTTAATACCTGTTCAGCCGTTTTTCCATCTTTGTTTGGTATACTTCGTTCAACACCCGGGCAAGATAACAAGTATTCAACGACATCAGCTTTTCCAAATTTACACGCAAAATGTAAAGGTGTTTCACAACCCTACACAAAGAATGGATGTTCCTATTTTTAAATACCTATAAGTACAAGGCCCCATTTCGTAGTTACTGTACACGGTACCGGACAGATTTTGGAATTGTACAGAAATTTCACAATTTCACCTTGTTCGTAAGTAATTCGCGGAGACGGAACATTAGGTTATAATAAAATTGTGCACATTTTAGATTCAGGAGAAGTAGGTTCAATTCGACCTGCGTGTTACAATTGTGCTTTGCACAATTTTAATTGGTACATTGAACTAAAAAAGTACATTTTGGAAGGCGACCGCAATTTTAACGTTTTCCACGCAATTTTAACGTTTTATTCATCATTATTCATTAAGTAACTTCGATCTAAATGACTGTTTTTCTGTTGTTATAAAACTACTTCCAGCATCATATGAATATGCCTGAAGCGGTAGTTTAACGAGTAAATTTCGATCTAAATCATCTAAATTTCAACGTGACATGATTATCTGTAGAAGCTCTTGTTGTCTTATTACTATTTATTCGGCGGTGGAGTAGGATAAAACACCTGGAAAATGCAACAAGAACTTCGACGTTTCGAGCGAAGGCCCTTCGTCTGGAAGTTAGTCACTAACATTCGAATTTCTTATTGTATTTTTCAGGTAGTTTTATCCTACTCCACCCGGCGCCGAATCTTCGTTAGACTCTACGTACACTGGCACCACGCGTTCGTGCAATTATTTATACCTGTTGTTTGATACACGTATCTCTATCAACCGTTCCCGATACATATTTAATGCGCATGTGAACTATCTCTGATATGTGACTGATACGCGCATGTGACATGCACTTGATAGATACGGGTTTGATACGCGTATCAAATGCATTTGATCCGCACTTGATACGGATTTCATACTCGTATCAGATGCGTATGATACTTATATATATAAGCGCCCTGGTATCGTGTGTTAAGATATACGTGAGCGGCACTGCATGGAAGGTGTGAACACTGGAACGGGTCTTGTTTTTGCCTACAGATAGCGGGGTAAATAATTAACCATGAAGGCTGATTGTCCTCAATAGGGTCTCATGTATGGAGGGTCATGTGCATGTGTGCATGTCACAGTATGTCTACGATATTGTTTTGATAAAACTCAACATTTGATTATATACTGTATATAATTATGTTACTTGCTGCTTTGGGGGAAGGGGTAAAATTTTCGACTGTGAGTGTGTGAAAGCTCAATACATACGGGTACAAATTTGGCAAAAAACCAGTGCGAAATAACATTTATTTGGCACTAGTCATTTTGTGGGCAATTGAAGTCTGAGATGACGAAATGCATCACTTATTAAAACTTATTGACCAAAATTTTATCCAAGTCTTAAACGTTGAAGGGTTTTTGTAGATGGAAATTTCGAGCGAAAATTGTATACATACTGTACTTTACAAGAGCTAAGCACAAGTTCATGTATATATACTAGGGTGATGCCTGGGTGAAAGGCAGAGGTGGAAAAAGGTTTTTTTCTTTCTGGAACCTGGGTTTCAGACTCAAAATTAATAGTTAATGAGTTCAATGATCTCCGATTGATTCTGACATCGGACTGATTGGAGTATTCTTTCTTGATATTCAGTAGTGTCCAATTTGATATAGTGAACACAAAATGCATTACAATTACTAGTCTGGACTTGGGCATACTTTAGAACTGTCTGTGAAAAATTTTCTGCAAAAGTTCAGATCCAAAAATATTTCTGGGAACTTGATTCCCAGGATCCGATACTTTTTCCACCTCTGGTGAAAGGTATAACCGTTACCGTAAAGCATATCCTGCTCAAAAGAACTGAATGTTGAAGAGTTTTGTAGATGAAAATTTCGAGAGAACATTATATACATATTTTACACCCGAAACTTCTACAAACCTCTCCAAGTTTTAAATTAAGCCTACTAAAATATCCTCTGATATACAGTGTACTAGTGTGATGCCAGTGTAAGATATAACGGTAAATGTTCTAAATTTTGGGCATCCTGCTCAAAAGAACTGAATGCTGAAGAGTTTTGTAGATGGAAATTTCGAGAGAAAATTATATAGTTACATATTTTACACCCGAAACTTATATCCTACCAAAATATCCTCTAACATGTAGGTCATATTAAATGATATGGCCAAACAATCACAACGGTTAAATTGCCTACTCGAAACCTATCTCCTTAAATGATGTGGGCTTTGTGTTATACATAACACAGGAGTTACTGTACACTGCCCATTTATAGAAGCTAGAACATGTCTGAGTGAACGTGAAAGAAATCAGAATATACACTAGTCGTTTGGGTTTGATTAGAGTGTTGAAGTTTCATGATGACACTCATTTATTTGGGGCTAAATGAAGTTTTACTATAATAAGATATTAAGACATTTACGACGAACTGTTAATGTGAACTTTAGAATATGCAGTCATTAAAATGCCTTTAATCCTTATGTGTTTGGCTAACATGTTATGGATTCTATTATACCATGTAAATATTCCAGAAATGTATAGTATGTTCAACGAATAGGTGCACATAAATGCTTGAGAAGTGACATGATCATCCTTACCCAACTTTTCTGGGTCCCTGGGTGTTTCCCCCCTCTCTCGCCGGCCTTGTATGAAGCAGTAAAGTGATTAATCAATTGCATGGTCTTGCTAATAAGAGTGATACTTCAGGTAGTCCTCAAATGAAAACTATCCTACAATATTAGTTAAATTTGATTAATTTACAGTAACTGATGT
Organism: Trachythela sp. YZ-2020; assembly: GCA_016169945.1. NCBI lineage: Eukaryota > Metazoa > Cnidaria > Anthozoa > Malacalcyonacea > Clavulariidae > Trachythela > Trachythela sp. YZ-2020. The sequence goes on from JADLSH010000340.1 coordinate 394,901, forward strand.
AGGCAACCAAGCTGACTGGTTATTACATTAAGGTATTAGTATATCTAATTATTACTCATTGCAACGCTGGTAAATTTGAAACATTCGTTTTAAAATTTTCTATCTAAGCAGCTAAGGTGCACTGTTAAACACTCTTTCGCGGGGACAAACCACAAGAGCGATCGTGCACCTCAAAATGCAAGGTCTGGTGCACACCCTCCATCCCTTCAAGTCTTCAGCACCATCCAGGGGAGTGCAGTTGTATCATGATTATAACTTTTCTACAGTTGCATGTGACAAAAATGCTGCTAGTCTAACATGATAAATATGTCAACATTATATAGAATCTTCACCAAAAATCAGAATTTTAGGGACCTCCCACAAGTTTCTTATGACTTTGGCACCCAACCTTGGCCCCTAGTTTTGCATGCAATATCTTAGTAGCACAGATATGTGTAGCATGTACGCACTGTACATTCCTCATTCTCAGGATATTATCAACAGCCACTTGACCGTCATTCCAAATCATAAAGATTGAATGGCCAATGGAAATAGAAGAGAGTATGTCATTCAATATTTATATTGATACTATCCAGCGGGCGATAGTGTGAGAACTTCTGACCTACACAAGTAAAAATCTCACAGCTTGTTAATAAGTTGTTGAATTACCGTTTGACACCGGCTGACATCCGGAAAAATGTCTCCGATTGATTGGCTGTCAGCCGGGCTGTACTATGGTATACTATTATCTGAAACTAAGCGCTAATTTTGGGAGTCTGGATCTAGAATCTTATATTAACAAAAAAGGCATCAAAACTGAACAAATTTAGCCAAAATTATTGCAGTACGTCGAAATTCGTCTTTCTATTGCTATATAAAGGCAAATACCCAAAATATACTCAAAAATGGCAATGAACAAAAAATTAAATTTACGAGCGTATGATCTAGGACTTGAACCCACGTTCTTCAGACCAACTCGTACATACGCATGGACTTCCCGCACTCCACCACGCCTCACACGCCTTTCCCAAAATACGCGCTTATTTTCGGTCAATAGGATACTATAGTACAGCCCGGCTGGCAGCCGATCAATCGGAGACATTTTTCTGGCTGTCAGCCGACGTCAAACGCACTAATCGGGTGGAATTACAGGACAATAATAAGTTGTTGGAACAACTTGAAACAAGTCTGTTGAGTGAACAACCTTCAATCTTGCAGGTTGTCAACAAGCCATTGACAACTTGTCAACAAGCAGGGAACAAGCAGTGCAAACACATCCTGATGACAAGTTGTTGAAACAGCATTGGTACAAGTCTGCTGCAGGTTTGTTACAACTTGTGTAGGCTTGTTGTTAGCTAGCTCAAGTCACTTGCAGGTAACTGGCTGACCACGGATCCTAACATCTAACACCCATGTCACAAATAGCCTATACCATAATGTTGAATAGCTAATTACAATACTCACCCCTTTGTCTGGTGTATTCAGATACAAATCCAAAAGAAATGCTTTCCTCCTGTTATTTAGTTGGTAACTATTTACACTTTTCTCCTTGATTGGATACATCAGTTTCCAGAATTCATCATCATTAAGGGTATTAATAATTAACTTGCAGATATCCTTTTGACCAGTCTTGGTGGCAACATGCATGCTATTATAATGACATCCTTCCTGAATGATGACAGGGGTATCGCCAGAACTAATTAGGTACTTTGGATTGCTATATATAACCTTTGCAACACTATCAACCTCGCCTTTTCCAATGAGTATGCGAAATTGGGTAATTTCCCCACGTTTGGGGCCTTTGTAGTCCGAAGCGGGATATCGACTATCAGCCGGGCCGGGCGATAGTTCTTGAGAAAGTAGTCGAGCTGGTGTGTGCAGTTTCCCAGATGCAAAAGCTTCTGCCTCATTTCTGGTGCCAAAAGCTCTAAATCTAGCGCCGTTGTTCTTTCTAAGACAATGAAGTGCTTCAGTCTTGTCTGTAAAAACTGAAATACATCTAGACTCCAGGCTATCACTCTCAGTTCCATCATCCAATTGTAGGCAAACTCCATAGAATGTACTTACTTCTTGACTAACGGAGTCTACTTGGAGATCTCCACTCTCTTTTTTACTAGGAATGTTAGAAATCGAGGCGTTATTATCCATGAAGCCATTAATAGTATTGGTCATTCCACTAGCTGCTTGCTCGGACAAATTTTTGACATCTTGTTTTTGAGCTTCAGAAGGCTTGATAACTTGCTTATTAAGGCCCATGGCTCTACCCAGTTTAGTTTGAAAGAGTTTTCTCGTCGTTTTCGTAATAGGGCCATCAGGTAGATTAAAAGAGCGCAATTTCGTTCGGAGTTCTTCGTCTGTTAGCAGAGCTATTTCAGACGCCATCTTGAATTGGAACGCTTTATGCCATATACTTCATCTTATGAGGACATTATGGATCCATCGCTGTCCAAATGAACAATTATTCGCCGAAGGCGAGGTGAATATTGGTGAATAAAAACCGAGACGAAGTCCAGGTTTTTATTCACTGATATTCACCGAGCCTGAGGCGAATAATTGTTTTAGTAAAATTACATAGGTGATTATTAGGAAAAAAATAAAAAATGCACATTTCACATGCTCGGTATAATTTATTATTTATAATATTCCCATAGTTTTGGGGAAAGGTTAGATTTGGGTACTGGACAAATCGGGCCGCAATCTATTCTTCGCAATTTGTTGCTGTCTAAATTTTCTGAAATTGTCGGCTGGCCCTCAGAGGCGGCGGAACAGGGGGGCTAGGGGGCTTTAGCCCCCCCCTGAAGTAAAATTGTGGGGGCTAAGCCCCCCCCCCAAAAAAAATATATGAAGAATGCCAGATGATTTATACCAACTACGAACAATATGAAGTTGTCAGATTATTGCTCGCTGCCTACAATGCAAAAGAAAATATCCTACCATGTGATCAAGTAGAGGTAATCTTAATATCTTTCATAGTTCAGTCTTTAACGGCAGAAAATTCCTGAGTTTATATTGTCATTTGTCACTATATGAGCGTTTTTTTCTTGATTTTTGTAAAATACAGCTACGGGTAAACCAACAGCTAAACTCTCTTTCGTCTGTTGTTATTTATGATACGGCACCAAAGTCAAGGAAGAAAGGAAGACTTTACGAGGTGGAAAGAAATATTTCACGGCGGAAAAAGTCCGTCATGTAAGCAATTTACGATCTTTATATTGCTTCGTATATATTCCGAAATTCCCGCTAAAGCGCCCAGGGACTGACAGACCTCCTATTGCTTATGGAATGTGCAGTGATAAAAAATTCATAAAATTAGGTATGGTGTACAAACATACAAGACCAAAGGGCTTATATTCTGATGGCTTAAGGGAAATATTATACAGTATAAGGTGAATGGTTGACTTATATAGATACTTGAAATATATTGTAACATTTTCTTGAGATGAATATATATATGAAAAGATTCCCATATAACTTATATGATGATATAATCCAATAGATCCCGACATTATTCGATACACTATTAAAGTTAAAGTCATTGAGTGACTTTCATGACTTTTTCATTTGAACTTTATGGGCTATGTAAATAATGTTATATAAAAATTGCGTGAGATGCGCTTGAAAAACTATGTAAATATCTTATAATCATTGCGTGAGTTGTATTGTAGTGAAGAAGTAAATAATTATAGAAATAGAACCAATAGTACTTTTACCGCATGAAGTTGGAAATGGTGCGGCCTTCATTCCAGCAGCATAGTGCCAAGGTAGAGGGGAGTGGTGGGGGCATTATATTGCCTATAATGCACGACGACTGTGTACTGATTAAGTATACTAATTGGGCAGGAATGTCACATTATATAGTTTCATGTTACTTCTGCACTTCAGAAATATATAGCCACCTCCCTACTAACCACGTTCCTTCCAATAAGCCTGGGCCCTCAAACATGTCTGAAATAAAAAGGCACCCCCTACGGTGCCTATATAAGTTTCGTTATATTTAATGTCAGATTTTCAAGCATTTTCACATTTTAAAAAACCACTATTTTTCTCGAAGTACTAGTACTTTTGACCTCAACATTCATATTTACATTTTATCCGAGTCAAAACTTAACATTAATCCGATTTTAACTTTTAGGAAAGCAGTATTGTATCTCTATTTTTTATCGCCTTACGCTAATAATGCTGCTTATATAATTTATCGATGTCACATGAGTAGAAACTTTCTCATTACTTATAGTCTAATGAATTAGTCTTAATTACTAATAAATATGTGTGATATCAGTTCAAACACTGGTAAAATGGGACTGAACTGATGTTGTTGGTGTTTGAGTTGCGCTGCACCGGAATCGCAGGGCCGCAGGTTCGATTCCTTCTAGAGAGCCTATATATAGTTGCATTTTTCGCAACTGCTCCTTGTTTATAGGTCGACGTCTATATAAAATATATGTACACCAACAACATTCAGTCCTATTGAGCGAGATGCCCGAAATTTAAAAGAAGGTCTGTTATTTGCAAGGTCTAGTTATCGGTGACTTTAATATTTGACCTTTTGACAAGGCATATCATTCTCAATTTCATGACGTTTTCCAGTCCTATAGGAATTAATCCAGCCTTATCTAGTCCAAAATAATTTACTCTGAATGTTAAGTAAAATTGCAAAAATTTCTGGTCCCACTATGAGACTTTTGTCAATATAAGACCGGCTGCCATATTTTATATGATTCCGGCTTTTCTTCTAGTTGTAAATGTCATAACCAAAAAAAATATGGTGGAATATCAATGATAAAAATATGCATGATTGATGAAATATGTGTGACTCGTGGTCTACTTTATTTTTGCGCAAAAGAAAAGAATCATACGATAATCATAAAGTTCATAGTAAGTATAGTGTCATGTGGACTATGTCTTCCTCTCAATCTATATTTGGCTGATCCATGCACTATGATGTATGTAATCCACTATGATGTAATGACATGACATAGCGCACGATGTAGGGCGAGAAATAGGTTACAATTCCATGACACGCACGAAATAGGGTTAGGGATTGGGTCGGGATTGGGGTCAAGATCGGCAAAGAGAAATATTCGTGATTGCGTGTCATGGAATTATAACCGAGAAATAGGCCTCCCCTGTGAACTACGACATGTTATTCCGCTATAGCAGATCAGAGAACATGGACCAAGACTGATTGACGTGCAGAGATTATGGATATGGATTTTCAAGCGCTTAAGAACAAGTTGATACTTGCAAGTTTTTACTCTTTCAGCTCGTTTATTCACCTTTAATTAATTAGCTGTATTTTTTTCTTGAAAACAAGAGAGCGGTGGGACAAGTAAACGAATTGATCCTATTCGATTTGTGGATGAATGAGGCATAAACATGCGCTAATTAATCTCACTAGGTGATCTGGTAAATCTGCTGAAAGTGGGCACCTGCCTCCCCCCACACTTTTAAATAGGCTCAGCGGTCCCTGAAGTTGCAAAAACTAGGCCAGGCAACTGGGATAGGTTTAGCCAATCTGGGTTGCAGGACAAATGGAATAAGTCCAATGGTAGCTGTTAAGTTATGGAAAAGGATTGGCCTACCGAAACTGTTATATGGATCAGAGCTCTGGAAACTTAATCAAGCGAAGTTGCAAAAACTAGAAAAGGTACAAAATACATTTCTCCGTATTTGTTTGGGATTACTGGGAGGAACCTCGGGTTCTGCCGCGCGCGGAATTCTTGGACTCTGGTCTATTCAAGCTGAGATTGACAAACGTAAACTTATGTTCCTCAGACGAATGATATGCGCAAGTGAACATATCATTTATCGCAGAGTATTTATATTACGATTAATCAGATGGAAATGGAACCCAGACAAAATGACTGGTTTCATACCGGATATCATAAAAATTTTGGAGAAATATGACCTGTGGGAGCATATGGATTCCTTCTTGCAAACTGGGAGTTTCCCTAGCAAGCACCTGTGGAAAACAATAGTTATTGACAACATAAAACGCCTAGATAATTCATTATGGAAAGGAAAAATCCAGGGTTATAAACAGTTGCGATTATACAATCACGTTATTCGAGAATCAACACCCAACGCATGGTTTATTCTAAGTCAGGAAAATTTCGAAATGGCTAATCATGTTTTAACGATTGTCAGGATTCTCTGTGGCTCATTTTATGTAAATGGGGTGCGGTTTGTCGATGAAGATGAGCCATTTTTCTGCAAGTCTTGTAACCGTGACTGCGTACATCCGGTAAAGCATGGGCTATTGTACTGTCGTGATACAGTGGTGTCGAGAGAAACATTTTGGAACTGTGCAATGGATTACTTCCCAATAGCATTTGTAAGGGAGCTGAACAGCTTGGATGATGATATGTTTCTGTATGCTTTATTTGGCAATTTTGAATCGGTGCAGCAGGTGCTCACTGTGGAGTTGATCAAACGTTTTTGTGCCATTGGGGCTGAATTTATCTCAAATGCAGTCAAGACTGTTTGCTACATTGAAACATTTTTAGTATAACTACTTAAATATTTAATTTTTCTTAATTGTAAAAAATACCAAAAATATGGACAATTTTAGAATAGGCAATTATTAGTTAAATAATTTTTCTTGTATCTTCAGATATGGAGGCAATAAAGAATTTCACTTAATAATTGGTTTTGTTCGCAAATTTCACACGCCTACGTACGGTGGCCCACAACTGTCACACTATATATTTAGCGTAAACCAAATTAAAATTGCTCACATCAAATTAAATTGCTTACAACAAATTAAAATTGCTCACATCAAATTAAAATTCATTCACATCAAATCAAATTCACTCACATCAAATTACAATTCACTCACATCAAATTACAATTCACTCACATCAAATTACAATTCACTCACATCAAATTACAATTCACTCACATCAAATTACAATTCACTCGCATCAAATTACAATTCACTCACATCAAATTACAATTCACTCACATCAAATTACAATTCACTCGCATCAAATTACAATTCACTCACATCAAATTACAATTCACTCACATCAAATTACAATTCACTCACATCAAATACAATTCACTCACATCAAATTACAATTCACTCACATCAAATTACAATTCACTCACATCAAATTACAATTCACTCACATCAAATTACAATTCACTCACATCAAATTACAATTCACTCACATCAAATTACAATTCACTCACATCAAATTACAATTCACTCACATCAAATACAATTCACTCACATCAAATTACAATTCACTCACATCAAATTACAATTCACTCACATCAAATTACAATTCACTCACATCAAATTACAATTCACTCACATCAAATACAATTCACTCACATCAAATTACAATTCACTCGCATGTAATTGAAATTATTCAAAACAAAATGAGCAACGTGAAGACAATTTATAGCCATACTATACGTCTCATCCCTCGAGACATCAGTTTTCTAAGACTTTTAAGCAATGAGGTTTTCTATTCTTTCCATGACAAGTAGGGCCGTAGCTAGCAGGTAAAAGTTGGGGGGGTGTAAGTCGAAAATTTCCGAATCACACAATTGTTTTCCGAATAAGTAGGGGTACGCGCCGTAACCTAGGGGCGTTAACCTAGAGGGTTCGGGGGCATGTTCCCCCGGAATATTTTCAATTATAGGATCCCGGAAATGGCATTTCCCGCATTCTGAGAGCAATACATTTGTGTAATGAACTTGATGGCGCAGCTGCCTGTAGTGTAGTAAACCGAATTACGTTAACTAAAGTAAAATACTATGATTGTATCAGTTCTTTCTCACATCCGATATTATCATAATTATAGCTATGTCCCTATGATGGTTAATTTGTAATAACAATTGCTTTTTAGAGTTACTGACTCTGAGTTAAATTGATAGTAAGCCAGTTATTGCAGTTTTCATGCGGTGCCGGTATACTATATACGTCTAATCGTCTATACACATTTATTCTAATTAAAAAGAGCATAAATCGTAATGCAAAAATTATACGATTCATCAACGGGAATAGGATTTCGAAGAGAGTAATGTGACTAATGTCTTCATGTTAGTCATTTCCTACTGTTCCTATTCACCAAATGTATGAACCAACATTATAAACCAAATGTATAAACCAACCATATTTAGTGAAACCGGTAAACCATGCAAACACACAGACTGCCAGACTCACAGCGGCAACGTTTTGCGCTAATTCAGTCGTCGATCTTCGGGACCAACTGTTAAGCCCTATATCGATTTACTCATCATAGGTATAGACTCATAACTGAACTACTACCTAACTACCTCTTAAAAAGTAACAAAATGTAATTATGGAAATTTGCCAGATTGCGGAAAAGTGAAAACAGACACCCTGCGCGGTCGTGAGCCTGTTTAAATCCGGAAATAATAGACACTAGACAAAGCAAAAGGTGTCATGCATTTAATAAACCGACAAATATAGATTTCTTATCCATGCGATAATAGGATTTTGTTCTTTTTGTAAACACTCTTGCTGTTTACTGACTTAGATTTCGTTTATCCAATGTTGCCGTAGTTTTCCGAATGAGTAACCCAATTTTCCGAATATTCCAATTTCAAAAAAGTTGGGGGGGCCCCCCCCCCAATACCCCCCTCACTACGGCCCTGATGACAAGAGTTTTCAATTATATGGACAATATTTTTCTGTAACAGCAGAGAGTATGTTTTGCACCAATTGTGGAATTGTCTTAGACGACAACGCAAACTATTGCACTGAATGTGGACAAGGTAAACACTAAACAGTATAAATGAAAATATATGTCATTTACACTGATATAATGGTTTTACTAAACAAAATATTAACAGTATTTGTAAGTACTCAATAGTTCAGCAGGATAATTGTATCCTGGTTGTGGAATATATAGCCCCAAGGGCAAGGCATAAGAGGACATGTGCGCATACTGAACCTTATATTCAAGTTATGTATATATTTTAAATAGAATAAAAAGCTTTTAACAAGTCAAATTTCCTCTATTGTCATCATACTGAGATGTTTAAATTATTAAATTTCATTTGTTATGTTAGCTTTAGATAACTTTAAAATAGTGGCTTAAGATAATTGTTTCTTTTAAGAATCTCACATGGAGAGTTCAGATAACAATTCTGATTTTGTTGATGAAACATATGAAAACAACGAGGAAGAAATTTTGAAATATTATTTCTTTCGTGGATTTACCTACGAAGAAATTATTTCGTTTCTGGTTGTCCGGCATGAATGTACTATGAGTTATAACACTCTTCTTCAGCGGTTGAAGAAATATGGTTTGATCAGAAGAGGTGTAACAAATAAAGATTCATTTGAAAACACCTTTCTGCAGGTACAGAGACGCATTGCTGAACTTATTGACGGTCCTAGCTCTGCCATGAGGTACCGCACAATATGGCACACTCTTGAGCTAGAGGGGATTCGTGTTCCTAGTGTAATTGTCCAAGATTTGTTAAAGGAAATGGATCCAGAAGGGACAGAACTCCGAAAAAGCCATCGTCTTAAAAGAAGAGCTTACCACAATCCTGGTCCCAATTATTCTTGGCACATTGACGGCTATGATAAAGTTAAATGTTGGGGTTTTCCAATACACGGAGCGATTGACGGTTACAGTCGAAGAATCTTGTGGCTTCATGTTACTCGTTCTAACAACTCACCAAATCAAATAGCTTCTTTCTATTCCGGGGTTGTTTTAGAGCAGGGTGGCTGTCCAGTACAATTAGTGACCGATTTAGGAACTGAAAAAGGAACTGCAGCCGCGTTACAGGCGTATTTCCGTGATAACCCCGAGGCTCATCGATATGTACCTTCTCCAAGAAATCAACGAATCGAAGGATGGTGGGCGTATTTTGCAAAGAATCATAGCCAGTGGTGGCGGAATTTTTTTAAGGACTTGGAATCACAGGGGATTGTGGACACAGCTTGTGAATTGAATAAGGAATGTTTATGGTTTTGTTTTCACAAGTTATTGTAGACTGAGCTGGACTCAGTGAAAGAGCATTGGAATTCGCACAGAATTCGGAAATCAAGGCACGATACCATACACTCATTTCTGATTTACTTTCCAAAATGTTGTGGCTGGCATCTGCGCACTCTAACCTTGCTATTACATGAGTATTACTGCCTGTGCAATCTGAGGGGGCCTTCCTTCCTAACTCCTTATACAAAGGCTGAACCATACAGACACAGTTGTGCCGTTTCATTTAAGAAAATAGAAAACGAGTTGCATGCTATTATTCAGTTATAATGCACTAGGGTGTTGAAACAACATTCTCAAACTCATTAATAATTCTCCTATTCCCAAAAACAAAGAGAATCATATGCGTGGAAGATGGTTTGAAATCTAAGGAAGAAATTACATAAATTAAGTGAACTTTCACGTCGGTTTTCTCGCAAAATACACGTTCGTTTGAGAAGTAAGTTCAAACACTCGTAAGGAGAACTTCCTCTCATTTCGAACACCTCGAAATTCGTTAAAATATACTTGGCTTCGGCTCGTATATTCAACTCTTCTCGGTGTTTAGAAATCGGAAGAAGTCCTCCTACTCGTGTCGAACTATTACTTAGAGAATAAATTGTAAACCGCAATGATGGTAATTAAAGTGTATTTTCGTGAGCCATGAATTACCAATATTTCTTCATGTGAAATGTGAAATGATGGATTTTTGTGTTGTGAAACGTGATTTACATCCTAGTAGTGAGAAGTGAGATCTTACTGCATGCATGTATTTTCTTAATTTTTACAACATATATATGGGTTGGTTTTTTAAAAATTGTTTCCATGTTGAGTTTTTATTGGTGAAATTAGTTTCGAAAATGTAAAAACAATGTAACAGGTTAAGAAAGGCTTTATATATTCAACTTACACAGTTAAAAACGTATTTTTCAATTTTCGTGAAATGGCTAATTATTAACATGGGAAACGTGAAATGGCTGTTTTTGTTAACGTGAAACGTTATTTAACCCCCCCCCCCCCATTACCACCCTCTGTATAACCGCACACAAATTACATCAAGGACATGCATGAGCACTGCTACAATGAAGTGGTATTTGCACAATTAGCCAGTTCAAGTTGATTTTCAGTAAATACTGTAAAGAGAAAGACTTTCATTACCTGCATGGAGACAGATGTTGACAATTAATATATTTGTATATCAAATAAACAGCCACAAGCTGAAGGCAATCTATAATATGTTATTGTAATCAGAATGGGGGGGGGGGGGGCACACGTTTGTATAATGCAATTAACAGATGTGTACTGGTAATTAAGTTACTTTTTACTATATAAAATAATAAACATACAGTATTTTTATCTCTTCTGCTGCAATTTGCAGTTCTCACAATTCTGCTAGTTTGTTCAAGGCTCTATGACAGTTCAATCACACCATAAATCTTTGTTTTAAATCCGAGTTTCACTTAAATCAAATCAATAAGCCCCTCCCCCTCTTTTAGCCCCCTCTTCAATAAGCCAGCCCTCTCCCAATAAGGGTGCATTTTATGTAAACTCCAGAACGGAGTCACATATGCCAACGGTTACAATTCTTCAAAGCATCACACCAATATTGATTTGGGGAATACATGTCAAAATAGTCATTGTGTGTTTTTAAGACTGTAAACTGCATACTCTTGAAGGTATACTGTGATTTATATACATATGATATTAGACTCAAGCACTTCATTTTATTAAAGTGATCTCAAGCCAGCACTCCAACAAGTTTTGTGAAAACATGCTGGAGATCTCCGGCGTGGAGGTACATGGAATGCTGTCTGGCAGTCAGCTCCTCAAAAGTGCCTGGGAAAAATTGGATTCTTTGTAACAAGTTTGCATATGAATTGATTTATAATTTCACACTACAATACAGCCGCTCATCACATGTTGTAAACAATACTAAAACCGCAGGTATAAAGAAATATACTTCTCAAACAAATATCAACTTTAAACCATCGAACTGGTAAAAAAGAGCTCCCCAGTTATATACTCAGATTATGCTGTTTATTATATGACACGACGTCATGATATATGACCAAATTGCCCAACTCTCAAGTAGAAATTACCCGACTTTACCATTTCTGTCAAAATTGCTGTTTCCTTTGACCTTTTGTTGTTTTTATCATGAATTATTCATTGCTATTTTAATTCATGCTATGCATGTAGTAATAATGTATATACAAAAAGTTCCTAATTGCCATAAAACATACGCTTGTACTTGTAGGTCTTTTTACTATTAAAAAATCTATACATACCTTGTCCACAGTTTGCACAAAACTTGCCTTCATTTTTTATAAAAGCAGACCCACAATTGCTACAAAACATTTTACAAAATGGCCCCAATTCACCACGAGGGCACAGAATAGGAAATGACCAGAAAGGCCACTCAGCAGTGCAACGTGACCCCCTATTTTTATGCAGTTATCTGGCCAGAATAATGGCAGACCAGCCAGTTCAGCGTGTTTATTGGCCAGAAAATGCAATTGACTGGCTAGAATAATGGTAATGAACATGCGTAATGCGACATGCGCAGCTTCAAAAACTTCAAAGGTTCGGCCTCAAGTGGCCCTTCTAGTCATTTCCTATTCTATGACGAGGGTCCAAGGTACAAAATATCCCGACAAGATCAAGTACTAAAAAACATTTATTGATGTTACCGCTATCCGAGCTTTAAGTGAATTGTAATTTTTTGTTAAATTGTATTTGATGCGAGTGAATTGTAATTTGATGTGAGTCAATGTAATTTGATGTGAGTGAATTGTAATTTGATGTGAGTGAATTGTAATTTGATGTGAGTGAATTGTAATTTGATGTGAGTGAATTGTAATTTGATGTGAGTGAATTGTAATTTGATGTGAGTGAATTGTAATTTGATGTGAGTGAATTGTAATTTGATGTGAGTGAATTGTAATTTGATGTGAGCAATTTTGATTTGTTGTAAGCAATTTAATTTGATGTGAGCAATTTTAATTTGGTTTCGCTAAATATATAGTGTGACAGTTGTGGGCCACCGTACCTACGAGTGCTTACAATCACTAAATGTCTAAGTATAGTCACAAAGTTCGTTCACTGAAGAAACGTTTCAAGCCACGCCCTAATTTCAGGCCTTTTACTCGAAGTCGGATTAGCTGGAATCGACATTGTTGGAGGCGAGTGCGCGCTTTAGATTAATGTTTTTAAATCACTTTTGAGATATATTGCTACTGCATGTCAGATGTTGCTACTGCATCTCAAGCCACTTAAAGCTTGAAAATGTATTTTCTAATATCTGCTTTTGAAAAAGAGCACAATATAATCTAGCAGGTAATGGGGTATATAGAATATATAATGTTTTTCTAATATCTGCTTTTGAAAAGAGCGCGTTACATCTGGCATGTAATGGGGAATAATCGATTAGCTTCACTACAATCACAATATAGATATGCTACGGTTGCTTTCCTGCAAACGCATAAAATTAAAAAGGGAATTTAAAACATGAAAGTGAACATTTTACACCCATTGACAACGTAAGCGAATGACAAACACTTCGTCAACGAGAATTCGAAAAAAAATATATTAACTTCATTGTTTGTAAACAACTTACCACGAAGGCAACTGAAGAAGTGGACAGTTACAATATATCGTACTAATAATCTTTCCAAACCATGCTCGCAGGACAGTTGCTCGAGAACAATTCCACATATCCCTCATTTGGTGGCCATCCGCACGGCCATAGCCATGGAGTCACGAAATCTCTAGAAATTGCTATACCGTTTACAATACTTAGCGGCACGTTCAGTCTGTTCGGAGGATTAAGCAACCTTGCACTCATGGTTATTTTGATAAAGTACGTCCAGATCACCCAAAAGACTTATCTTTACATGTTTAGTCTGTTTCTATCCGAATGTCTTTACAATTTCTTTTTCCAACCACAAGTGGCTTACAATAATTTCCCATCAACAACACCGACGAAGGTGGGGATCAAATTCCTTCATTTCTGTGCGACTACCTTCCTCCTAACAGGCGTTTCGAGTCTTTTCTTTGCCACACTAGATAAGTACATATTCATCAGCTATCCTTTCGTCTATGCTTCTCGCATATCGCAGACCAAAACAATTCTTCTTGTTGCGTTCATATGGCTCTTCTGCGTCTTTTGCGGTTTTCTTCGAACAGTTTTCCACTTCCCTTACACCGCCTTTGTTGCAATTATGGCAGTTCTCTTTTTATTGACAATCGCTTTGCAAATTTTGATTTTTGTCTTTGCAAGAAGGCAGATAAAAAGAATCCAGTTGGTCAACCGTGCGTTAGAACACAACTCTCACGGCCAAAACAGCGGAGGAGCATTGCGAGCTGTTTCGAGTCCAAACAAAGCGACCAAGACTATTGGTCTTATGTTAGCAATCTACATATTTTCCTGGCTTCCTTCCACATTATACCGTTTGAAATATCTTTTGTTCGGAGGAGATCCCACAGCGTATCTCACTAATATAAAATGGATCAACATGTTGGTCCAAATCCATTCCTGTGTCAATCCTTATATTTTCGTGTTTCGCACGAAAGAGGTCAGAGTTGGTGTCGAAAACATGTTGCGAAGGTTTGGTCTAAATCGAATAGCTCCACTTTTGTCAGATCGTGGCGAGAGTTGTCTCATTGGTTACAACCGAGGAGCGATGAATAATTTGTATATCGGTGGAGACGAGACCCGCAGCGTTGACAATGCCAATGGTAAAGAATGTGATAAAGATACCGAAACCACGACTTGCAGCACCAACTTAATTACCAACAAAAAGATCAGTAACAGAAATAATCCCAACCGTGAAGCCAGCAACGAAGGTAGATCTGACGTAAACGTGCGAAAGAACGACACCATTATCGAAAACTACGAAAAGGAAGACAAAACTGAAACAACAAGCGATGAAATACACATTGACAAACGTATGACAAATGAGAAGGATAGCAAGGTAGAGGTACTACCACTATCTGTGATTTAATTGATAATATACACGAAATAAACAACACAACTCGTCACTGTTGTGTTAGGCTCGTAGTGGCATTTATCAACAGAACTAAGTTTTTCGTCTGTAAATAACCCGACAATTAGTGCTATCAGTAATGTTCAGTAATAGTGTTGAAAAATGGCTGGTTTAATACCCAAAAATTACTGACGATGTACAGAACTCAACTATTCTAGTGGAAATAAGTAAATATGATAAACTATTTTCTCGATTTCATTAATATTTCATAGTAAGTAAAACAAAAAGGAAATTATTAACGCAATGCATCCATCAATATTTTCATATTGCCTATATCTTAACGCACACAGTGGGTCAGAGAAAGCTTAAGAGGCTTGAAATGGTTTTTCTTTCAGAAACAGTCGTTTCCTGTTGCGAATGAAAATGTGAAGGAGTCCGTAAACATTGCTATTTACGAAAGAAAATTTCTATTGTCGACTTTCAAAGACGGTCTTTCTCCTGAATCAGCTGAGAGCAAAAATAATAGTAATCTTTCCAAACAGGAAAGAGTTCATTGTCTGTATTAACTTACGAATCAGCTGTTTTGTTCAAAATCTAAAACGAAATGGTTAGGAATAAAAACATGCTTTAAAACAAAATATACGAGAATTCTTCAATATATATACAATTAAACGATACGCTCTAACGAGCAGATCATATTTACTTTGTAATTCTTATTGAAATAAATGTGTTCCTAAATCAAAATCATGTTGTTGAATGTTGCCTGGCACGCTTATGCCCGTAGTTTAGAAAGACAACCTTTTCATTTTTTTCTGCTTTACTAATCAAAACCGTATTCCTCCCCATTATGATTTTGGTCTTCGCTTTCTGCATGCGCCAGCAAAGAGCATCGTCTTTCAATAGTGTTTCATGAAAATATTTCAAGTACATGAAGATTTCCTAAGCATGGGACTCGAATTGCCATTACCAATTCGCCCGCTGGCTTTACATCTGTCCTACAAGGAATATATCTATATATGACTTGTTTTTCCACGCTAGCACTCTAAAAGCGGGGAGTAATTAAAACATTGGAGGCAAAAGTATTAAATATAGTTCTATGACTGGAAATTGATTTCCTAAGTTAAACACGAACGTTAACAATCACTTTTGTGTCGTCTAACCCACAATAGCGAATGGGTTTCCACAATAGCGAATTGGTTTGATAGGGGCTTCGGTGGCGCAATCGTCAGAGCACGCGCCTTTCACCTCTAATATCGTGGGTTCGAGTCCCGTTGGGGACGACTTATGATACTTATGTGAAAAGAGTTAGTCAACGCTCTGCCGAAAGTCGTGGGTTTTCTCCGGATACTCCGGTTTCCTCCCACAGGGAATGTTGACAGGGTGGGTTGGGTTTAACTGCTAACTGGCCCTTCCACCGTAGCTGTGCTCCGTGATGGCCAACAAAAGGTGGCTGCCGTATGCGCGCCTAGAAAAGCCTTCGACTTGGTCACGTTGAGCTGTGTCCTACGCAATTCAGCTTAGCTCTCAGCTGCAAGTAAGGATAATAAGCACACACCCTTACTTACTTACTTACTTACTAATTTGTGTTAAGTTGGTAATGTCACCACCGTTAATTATCAACTGTGACGAAATAGGTTACACACCTTGGATAACTGAGTATTATCAAATGAAATCGGGACCTCAAAACGTGAATATCAATAAGTGTTTTGTATACTAATGAATGTAGCACCCCATTGCCCACTCGTGCCACCTTAAAAGGATATTAAACCGCCTACGTTACTACTCTATTTAAGGTTTTGTTGAATTTAATCACGTTTTTCTAATATTCATGACCGATGAAATTTGCATTTAAAAATATTCCTTGTTAAAAACTGGAACATTAATTACCTATACTACTACAGCTGCCCCAGCAAATATACCTTAATCAATCTTGTCAATCTTGCTTTTAAAGAAAACAGCTGGTTTTTCAGAGAATATGGAGAAGGAATAAATTTGATATTGAACTTATTCAATGTATCAATTACGGATTAAGTGATGCAGCATAATTAGCTAGAAACCTCGTCAGTAACTTGGATTCATATGATTCATGGTAATCATATATATTTATGTACATCGCTACTGACTAAATTCGTTCGATAACACAAGTGACTGCGTTTAGACAAGCATGAATTTAACAGACAGGACAGCAAATACCGATTTTTTTGTTAAGTGCTACATCAATTCAGATGTTTATCCGATGGTTGTCAAGTTTCCTTCGCCTCTTGCATTTAATGTTCATTTTGCTGCATGTATACTTAGCGGCATCATCTCGCTAACAACGGTTGGTCTGAATTCATTGACTGTGCTGACATTTTGGCACTCGCCTCGATTAAGGAAAAATGTTTCATTATACCTCGTCATGGTTCTTTCGTTGGTTGACGCAGGAATTGGAATCTTCTGCTATCCAACAGAGACGATGCGTTTAATATCTGACCTGATGAGCACGCCTGAGTGCTGGAAGATCCACGTTAATACCATATCATTCAGGGTTACCAGTCTTCTATCCTTATCGATCGTTTCGGTTATAAGTATAGAACGATATTTTGGTGTGGTACATCCATTTCTTCATCGCGCTAAGGTAACTAAGGGTAAACTTTTGCGGCTTTTTATATGTGTTTGGTCGATTTTCTCAATAATGTCAGTGCTAGCTCTTTTTGTTAAAAATATTTACAAATTTTTTGCCCCAACAAGCTGCATGTTCTTCATCCTGATGACAGTGTATTCTCACATGAGGATTGCGTTCGTTATCATACGCTCAAAGAGGAAAAGGGAGGCACTAACCTATGTATATCCAAAGTCAGAAGGTCGAGACAATGAAATTGTAAACAAAAATAGAAAGGGTAAACTGCACTTTCTAAAAGAACTAAAAATGGCAAAGCCCTGCTTCTTCATTGCTCTCTGTTACTTGATGTGTTATACACCTGCAGTTGTTGTTTTTGGTGGTATGCGGGCTAAATTATCAGCTCCAACACACTTTTTCGTGTCTCAGTGGTGTTTGCTGTTAGTGATGTTGAATTCTATTCTCAATTCAATCATCTTTTTCTGGCGCTGTGCACCGTTAAGAAAAGAAACGAAAAACGTCCTCAGAAACATTCAAATGAAATGCATTGAAAAAATAGGGATATAAATACATGTACTAATCCTAGATACGATTAAAATACACCTTTTCCCCTTTCTGATTTACTTGCAATAGCTTTTCTGACATTAATACTTCCTTCTGAAAGTCGTCCGGAGTCCGCTCCCCCCCCCCCCCTAAAAAACGACGTCTGGCTTCGGCGGTTGGCTACAGAAAGTTGCCATATTGGTGCAAAATATTAATGCTTGCCAAAATATATCCAAAATTCAGTTGAACCAGAAAACACCAGCGAACTAGTGAAACGTTCTTATACAGACTGGATAAAAGACATCGCTAATTCTATCGACATGCAAAATTCCTATTTATTACTGAGATATTACAGAAGAATAACAGCTGAATAGAACAGAAATACGAATGATAAAGTGGATGCTTGGAATATCCAGTTAAGAGACAGACAAAGAATGATGATATAAGAGCTAGCGGAAGTTTGCGTACGTTGAGATATCGGAGAGCAGAAAGGAGAATGGTTTGGGCAAATTATGAGAAGAGGAGGAAGATCCAGTCAAGCATTGATATATTCAGTATAGCAGGACGGCGAACAGTTGAATCAAAACAAAAGACTAATTGATGAAGGGATATACTATGGAAAGAGATATGAGAGTATTAAACCACGTACTTGGGAAACTAAGACAATATTTTTCCCGGCGAATTATGAAGAAGACTAATATACTAACGGTTAAAACTTATTTGAATTCTATGTCAGTCATCGAGATATTTTCAATACGAGCTTGTAGCATTGATTTTAGCTTTCGAGATAGATATGAAAAGGGTTACCAGAGACTGAAAAGTTAATCGAGTTTAATCATTCTATCATACTCTACGACTATGACTATCTCTAAGTATTTGTGTATGTGAAACTGTAATTCTTACAAACTTAATTGTTGAAAGAAATAATATGTATGAATATATTTTCTTTTCCAACCTGATTGTAAATCTAGCAAATTTGCTTAATTAATGATAGCTCATGTGTTACATATACTAGAAATACATGCATGCAGAATCCGCTAGCCCATTCGAACCAGCAACTATACTTCCAAGTTCCCAAAAGTTATTGTAACATGAAGTATGCAGTCAATCACGGTAACCATGGTAACACGCAACACTGTAATGATTGTATAAGTATATTTTTGTACAATAATCAATATGATAAAATAGTGATACAATTCGTACTTTTAACCATAAAATTATCAATTGCCCAACTACATAAAATAAGTATGTTATAATAATGCACTCTTTTAGCTTTGATTTACTGCAATATTCAACCTTAGACGTTTCACAAAACGTTTCGAAATTTTCATAAAACTTCAACTTTTTTTTGAACAGCTTTTTTTAAACTTCGCCTTTGAAATGAAGTTTTTGAGATTTGAGATTTACAATTTTTAGACCTAGCCAGGAGCAGTTGCGAAAAATGCAACTTAGGCCCTATGGCAGGAATTGAACCTGCGGCCCTGCGATTCCGGTGCAGCGCTCTAACCAACTGAGCTACAGAGTCCAGTTGCTGAGCATTAACCGCAAGTTCGGTATATAAGATGGGAGTGATGGCAACATAGGTACAATTTGTCTGCGCATGCGCGAGAGTTACGAAAACAAGACGGCGGCAGTAAAATCGACTACATTAAAAATTCTCTTTGCAAGTGTTTTCTACTAAAAATAGTCGAATTAATGATTTTTTTTGCATCGTCGTACATAATACTTTAATTTTTCTCATATAATTCGCAAAATCTTTAGAAATTAGAATGTCCATTTACTAATATTGTAAATCTATCATGGCACGTGTCTAAATTTGGCAGTTTTGCATATTTTTAGAACCAATAAAGCATTACAAAAGTATTGAATATAAGCTTGTATATAATTTTGGTGAGTTTTCTATGATGGGATTTTAAGAAAATAGATTTTTTTCATTAATTTACTACATGCTTCTAAAAAAATGTTCATAGAAACCTCGCCAAAATTATATATAAGCTTCATTATTAAGTATTCAATACTTTTGTAGTGTTTTATTGGTTGTAAAAATTGCAAAACTAATCGAGTATTCCATCTACTAACACCTTCTACTATTAGTCCTATCGAACGAGATGCCGAGAAAAATCTTGATATTTACCCATACACCATTCCATATACTGGCATCACTCCCATCTTATATACCGAACTTACGGTTAATGCTCAGCAACTGGACTCTGTAGCTCAGTTGGTTAGAGCGTTGCATCGGAATCGCAGGGCCGCAGGTTAAATTCCTGCCAGAGGACCTAAGTTGCATTTTTCGCAACTGCTCCTGGCTAGGTCTAAAAATGTATATAAATTTCCGTTCGAGTATTCCATCTACTAACACCTTCTACTATTAATCCTATCGAAGGAGATGCCGAGAAAAATCTTGATATTTGTCTATATAATGATGCCTATTTTGTATCGTGGCATGCAAAGAAAATGGCCAACTGTTATACTAAGGCTTGATAAATATCCCATACGTTGGGCACGAAATGAGAATTATTTCAATATTAAGACAATGCATCTGTGCATTTAATTCCCGTGCATGGATAAGTTGAAAATGAATTTTCCGATCGGCAATTTTCATTGAGATCTCATTTGGTCATTTTTCTTCGAAATGATACAAAAAGGGTATCATTTGACGGTTGAAAAGCTGATCTTTAAAGTTGCGAGAAAAGTAAATCTATAAACTCAATACTGAACGCCCTAGACCAACGCAAAGTTGGATTACCCTTTTTTGATAGACATGTATATCATGGGGTAAGAGTCGTTTAAAAAAATGACACAAAATTAAGGCATAGAAAAGGAAAATTTTCATTTAAATTGTTTTTAGCACATCTGCTTTTCCACCTGTGTGTAGCAGTTAAGACTTCATTTGCATGAAGTTACGTTTATTAGATATGTGTATATTAGGGCCCTGTTAGGCTTAGATCATATTCATGATAAAACTTTCAGTTTCGATTACCGAAAGTGGCAATTAGTCATTCGTCTTTCTGATGTCAATCAGCAGCTAGCCTATATTGAATTGAAATTTGTTTGCATGATTTTAATAGACTATCCCCCAATTAATGGTAGTTCGCAAAGGATCACGGTAGTGTGGTAACCGCTTGTCTTCCAAACAACGGTCGCCACCTGTTTCCATCTACCAAACTGACGTTGCCTCATTTTTTCAACTTTGAAGTTAAGTTAAAAACTTTGTAACTGACCTTAACCCTAAAACCTACCCTAACCCTAACCCACAACCTAACCCAAAACCTAACCCTAACCTAACCCTAACCAAATTGATGAAGAAAAATCAAGAAAAACGAATATGAAAATCTTTGAAAATCGGGAAAATTGCGTAACGTCAGTTTGATGGATGGAAACAAGTGAAAACCCCAAACAACATGGTCGCCATGAGCGAGCATTTTGTATGGTCGAAGAAAAGGTGATATTTCATCGGTTTATTAAACGAAAAACCTTCAGAAAACCTAGTGGGCAATTTAAGGACATAGTTATCTACATTATGGAAAAACGAGCATAGAGATTATAAAAGAATAGAGGGGGCAGCCGAGGATAAATTTAGGGGGAAATTTAAGCTTCCTAATGGAGGGCCCTTGTAAGTCCCGTATGTAAATGCCGTATGTGAAATCGCGCGCCCTTTGGCTACATTTGAAATCTCCTTAGCAACACTAGCAACAACAGAATCATTTTTTGGAAAAAATTTACGGCCTGTCTAAATTAAGCAAAATATTAAAAAAACGCCAATGAAACTGCTTGGTGGAACTGGCATTTAACTTAAAAGGCGGGCGTTTTCGCTCTCTATATATATTTCGCTCAATATATATGAAATATTAACACATATTTAAAATTTTAAGACACATAGAAGTTTTTTACTGAATTTTTGGGAGTTTTTTCGTGTATTTTTCCCGTCCAAAAAACAATTTTTTTGTTACTATAAAGGCAGTGTTGCTAAGGAGATTTCAAATGTAGCCAAACGGCGCGCGATTTCACACACGGGACTTACATCCGGGACTCATGAGGAGCCCCCATTAGGAAGCTTCATGCCCCCTCTATTCTTTTATAATCTCTATGAAAACGAGACGGTAATCGTGGCATTTTCTGTTGCAAAATTTTGATCGTGTTGGCGACACAAACAATGGCCGCCTGACAAGAAGTTTTCACGAGGGATGGAATAACGGAATTTCAGGTCAGTAGGTTTTGTTTACCATCCTGACAAAGATCTTTTTCAATAGAAACATGCAGCGATAGCTGATCTTTCTGTACAGCGCAAACTTAGGCACTGGTCTTGCGATCTGCCGATTTTACGAGCAATCAAACTTGAGTATCTATTTAACTGTCGAGTTAATTAAACACCGCACATTGTCAGCCGTGTACTTTAAATTTGTTTTGACGGAAAAAATTCTCGTAACTCTTTCAGACAAAAATAAACCGAAAAAGCGACAAACATATTTATTTTCCTTCGTATAAATTCTGGTTTGGTTCCAAATTTTGTTCACCTGTGGAAAAGGCTTCGTCCAAAGGTTAAGGTAGTTAAAGATATTAAATTTTTAAAATAAAAACATTAAATTTTGGCTTAAATTTTGAAATTTTATAAGTTGGAATGCTCTAAATGTCGATCTGTGGCAAAACTCGCTCCATTCCACTTAACTTTGAATTGCATTGAATAGTAATGAAAACATAAGGTTGGCAACTATATCATGGCTTACGAACATACGACTTAAACAAATAGCAAAATACTTTCTTTTCATTCAGTGTAGAATGCCACTAGACAGAATGCCTTTTGGCCTTCTTGACTATAACATTCGTTTTTTGCATCAGATCGAACAAATGTATTAGGGTATGAGGAACATTATGCTTCATGGCTTGATACAATATTCTCCCAGTTTGGTCATAAATGGTTGTGCCTTCATAGAGATCCAGCATGGCAATATGAAGTGGATAAGGCAGTTGTCAATGCTGAAGAAAAGGGGTTGAATTCACTTGTGGAAGAAGCACTTCGGAAAAGTGGGATTGACTTGAACACGTATGACGGAGCTGCTGCCGAGACTATGTTTGGGCAGTCATCATTACATGATGATGTGTGTTATGACGAATCGCTTGACATTCTGGAAAGTTGTTTTGCAGATTTTACAATTAGCAGTGGTTCATCTTTAGAAAGTAGTTCTTCCATGACTGTTAATGAGAATTCCAGAATGTGTGTAACAGGTAATGCCTATTCTATATAACTAACTTATAAACGATTGTATAGTGAGACATTACCAGGCTCAAACTAGAATAACATACTGTTAGCACTTATAATTTGAGATACCCTTGTGTTACATCATTCCTTAATCGAGCAGTTTTGAAGATATTGCTGCAGGATCATTCAATACGTTGCCAGGGGACTGTTAGAGACTAACCTGAGTTTACGCCGAACCGCCGAACCGCTAACGTCTGCGGGTCACGTGACGATGTCCCGATTCGTTTGGGGGTTTTCAACGCTGATTTTGAACGTCAAGGGCGGTTTGTAATTTCCTAATTTCCTTTATTTGGGTTTTTATTTCATGTTTCGTTTCACGGCCTCCACACTGTGCGCATCACACAGTACTTATCATTCTAGCAGGAAAGACGAATTTGATCGATTCTTCTGATTCTTCGCATTTTATTTTTGATTCGAACATGATGCAGCGCGGAGGGCGAAATCAAAATGGCGACGATCACTTCGATTCTTCGGTAGATTTCAAAAGCGTTTAAGCGCATTCACCTCTCGTTTAGAAGTCGACTTCAACATCATCTGGAGTCGACTTCAAATCTAAGTCGAAAAATCTAAATCTAAGAATGTCAAATCTAAGTCGAAAAAACCGCGAACGTGAAGCGGCAAACCATGGCATCAGAGCAGCATGATTACGAGTTTCTCTATTAGAGACCTTTAGATTGGGGTTTACGCCGAACCGCCTTAACGTCTGGGTCACGTGACCCTATCCTGCGATGCCGTTTGTGGAGGTCAACGAGTTTTTTTTTCAAGAGGTGGGTGGGTGGCTTTGTAATTTTTGCCATTTGGGTTTTATTTTTTTTTTTTCGTAATTCACACACTGCTGTCCGCCAAATGTACTATCATTCTAGCAGGAATCACGAAAGCAAAGCCTAGAAATAGTTGATTCTTCGCATTTTATTTTGATTCGAAACATGATACGCTTGGAGGAGCGAAACTAAAATGGCGGTGATCAACACAGCGATCAACACTTGACTTTAAGACTTATAAAGCATTTTTTCACTCCTCGTTTATCCTCTTCGAAGAATATCATCTGAGTCGACTTCAAATCTAAGAAAAAAAATCAAAATCTAACTTCAAGAAATTCAAGTCGAAAATTGTTCGAACTGCAAACAATAAACTACTACTGCAAACGGGTGTTACAGGTTTGCAAGCGGTTATGAAAAGGTTGTAAACCCGAATCTAAATCTCTACTTAACTAATTTAACCCATTAACTGGCAGTACCACCACTGACCAGTAAAATCGTCTGGTGTAAATCGTCTGGTGTAAAAGTACGCGTAGGGCGCATAAGTACGCGTAGGCGCATCTGGGCATATTGCCAGCGCATAATGGGTTAAGAAGTTTGAGAATGCAATATGGAAATTTATTTCTAACAAGGTAAAGGTTAGTTCTGAAATGCTAGTAGAATTAGACAATCGTTTATATACTTATTAGTAACTAGTTCTGTATCTTGCTTAGAATTAGACAAATCGTTATATACTTATTATTAGTAACTAGTTCTGTATGTATATATTTAGTATGTCTATTTTACACTAATTAGAATTTTGGCTCTAATATATAATTGTTATTATTATTTAGAAGAGAGCTCTTCAACTGTTGCCTTTGCAACAAACCAGCTGATAAGCCTTTCTCACATATGAACCCATGCAACAGATGATGACCAGAATGAAACAAGGCTTGGAAATGCTGCACCAATGCAAATGGAAAACCACCATCAGGTTCGGCCGACCAAATCCAAAGCTGTGGCTTGTAATCCAGCCATTTTCGATCCATTAAAAGTAAGTTTATTGCTATTTTTAATTTACAATGGGGACTCTGTTAACCCATTAGCTCGCAATGTGCCCAGAGCGCCCTACTTCGCTATTTTACTCTGTCTAACACCAGATGATTTTACTTATCAGTGGTAGGGTACCACCAGTTAATGGGTCAACAAAACTATTCGCCAAATGAATGTCTCTTGTTAACCCATTAGCTTGCAATGAGCCCAGATGCACCCTACTAAACTACTTTTAGTATTTTACTCTGTTTAACGCTAGACGATTCTATTTGTCAGTGGTACTGCCAGTTAATGAGTTAATCAATGCATCATGGTAGTTTTATTCTTCCTAAAATGATATGAATGCTCTGCCTTGTAAAGAACCTACAGTATTCCCTACTGGACAACCATGAGGTTTCTATTTTAATTTTTCAGATCAAGAACAGTTTTATATTGCAGCTTTTCATGTGGGATTTGAATCATTTCTCAAAATTATGTATATTGCACCATTTTGAAAGTGTTGTGTGTTGAATGTATTAACAATAGAATTCTTTTCCAAAAACTACTTAAATTAGTGTTCTTCCTGTTGAGTGTTAGTGTAATTATCTGTATAATTGATCATGCTAATAGTATTTTTATTAATTTCTAATTTCGTAATTGTACATGCAACGAATGCATGAGAACTGTAAATAATTTTCAAAACTACAGCAAGAATAGTATTATTTACTGTAATGTAGATTTTGTGATTCACATTTTCCATTGAAAACCAGTTTATACATATTTGGTGCATTAACAGGTGCATAAAAGCAAAAATCATCATTTTCCTCATAGATGCAAGACTTGAAGCAAGCTCAAAAAAGTATTGGTGATGGTCGGTGGTGGATCAAAGCCGATGCCTGCGATCTTCGTAAGGGAGTGGGGGAAAGTATACGTGTAATTTGGGAAGGTGACGAAGATTTTGGGGATGGTTCGTTGCAACAAATGTATAGCGAATACAAATTAAGAAAATCATTAGTGGATGGTCTAGGGACAAGCAAAGGGTTAGCGTCCGTTTGCTGTGATTTGGAGAAAGCGAAGAAAGAGGTGTGTGACGATTTTGCATTTTTGACAAAAGGAAATGAACAATCCAATAAACTGTATAACGAAGTCCTGGAACAAGGAAATTCAACCGAAAATAAATTGATGGAGGTGGGCTGGGATGCTGTGGAGTATCAGGAGTTTTTCAAGAAGGTAAAGAGTTTAAAGATTGATATTGAAAGTATGCTTGCAGATAAAAGAAACTGGGTGAAAGTTGACTTGGTAGGGTTTAAAATAAGATGAGAAAATACCTGAAGGATCTGTTTTTGAAGAAGCAACTTCCTGCTAAGTAATTCCTTGTGTTTATGATTGCTGACGAGTTGAGGAACAGAAAGTCAATAACGGGCTCTAAATTGACTGAGTTAGAAACAAACCTACAATGTGCTATGAGAGAAAATGGAAAGACAGTTGTTGGTATGTGGTCTGAACATCTTACATCATATTTCAATGGACCCCTTTAACTGTTTTAATTTGTATAAAACCAGATCATCAGTAAGTATTTCACTCGTTGAGGATTGCATGTCTGTTAATTAAGTATACAGTATATTCAATAATTTATTTTATCTATACATTTTTACAGGCTTCACAACTGATGGTGAATTTATTCGCGCACCAAGGAAGAATCGTCCAGTTTCTATTATTGGCCTTATGCAAGACGCCAGAAACAACGCTCGAAGTATGCGACAGTGACTAAATATTTCAAGCTGATAACCAAGGTAACAAACTGTAGCACTAAATTAATGTACAAATGTACATAGTTAAAAATCACGTTCGTGACTCAGTGAATGGATATTAGCCAAAACTTTGAATAAAAAGCCCCAAAAGTATGGAGATAATTAAATACGAAACGCAGTTCACACAGCAGTTACGTTTGCTGGAATGAAACTATGAGAGTAGTTGAAACTACATGTGAGTGAGTATATTCGTTGATATCATATCCAATCCATTTCTATCGATACCTATAAATATCAAGTTACGGGTGTATATATTATGAGAAGTACATATATTATGTACACACCATCTTATTGCATGTTTTATATATATTTAATTTTTTTCAACAGGAAACCATTAGAAAGTCACCCAGCTGTACCTGTTGAAGATGTGCTTTGGCTTCATGATTTTATGGATGATGGGAAGGAAAAGATTGAATTCTCTAAATATATACATATCTTACGGCGAAAACTTTTCCCGTTCATGCACAATCCACATCCATGGGTGGAAGGTACGACTAATTTAAGATTTCCTTCGTATTCAAATTGCCTACTTAAGGCAATGAACTGTTCTCGTATTTTATCATATTAATGTGAGAACAAAAACGGCTGAAAGTAGCAATCCTGAAGAGAATACGAAGATAAACAGGTCGATCGCGTCATTAGTCTCTTAATCTCCATTTCTCATTTGACATTTTCAGGAAGGCCTGAAAATACAGTCGATATTTTAAAGTCCACCATGACCATCTACATATTCCGTTCCTGTGTCCGGAGTCTAAAGAACGACGAGACAGATCCAGCCTATTTCAGTACGTTTCTGTACCAACCAGAAAAGTGCACATCCAGTGAAAGGCTTCATCACCGAGAAGATCACAATCACCTGCTGAAACAAGTGGTTACCTGGTCGTATTCCTGGGGTAGATTTACGACACCCAATCCATCTACCGGATTGACGTACGAGGCTCTAACTGGTAAAAACAAGCAATCTCTACCAGACTGTGAGCACGATACCTCGATAACAAAGGCTACACTGCTACCGCCAATGTTATCAGAATAATTCATAACTGGCATAAAGCCGTAGACGGAAGAGGCTTGTCTGAAGCGATACGTACGTTTCCATGTACTGTAAAGAAATGAAAGAATGGCTGTTAAGCGACTGGATGCCATGGTTTAAGGACTTGCCTGATTATAGCTCAATTGATGTTAACAGGTAAGTGGATGTATATAAAAACTACTTTTCTGAATCTCTTTTGCGATTTAAATTGTGATTACAAAAATATATAATTCAGGCGGTAAACGAGGTAAATATATTTACAAATGCCAATTATACTTCAGACGTCAAATTTCTCTTGCATAAGACGTCACTTCATAAGTTGACTCATAATTAGGGTTCCTAGCAGTCAACTAAAACTGGCTATTTGGTTTACTTGTAAACCAAATAACACGTTCATGAGCGATAGTTAGATCCCAAGTTAGAAGGTCATTTCTTGTAACCATGCAGCTAGTCAAAGGAACGAACGAGTACAATCTTCAGTAAATAGTAAATGACACAAATATTTTATAGGCCTATCAAGGGTGTTTGTGGTCTTACAAGGGAGATTGTTGTTGGGTTGGTCGCCAATTTGGAAAGTAGGGAAATCCGGAGACAAGAATATGAGGCGAGAGATCT
The DNA here is from genome assembly GCA_016169945.1 of Trachythela sp. YZ-2020. Lineage (NCBI taxonomy): Eukaryota > Metazoa > Cnidaria > Anthozoa > Malacalcyonacea > Clavulariidae > Trachythela > Trachythela sp. YZ-2020. The sequence continues at coordinate 423,457 of JADLSH010000340.1, forward strand.
TCCCCCAGAACACCCCAGAGCGTCTTCAAGTGATGACTGTGAAAGTTTGTTTTCCGTTATGCACGAAATGCTTGGGACTATACTTGATTTAAAACAGTTTCATGATTGCCAACCCAAGATTTTAAGTAATATATACAAACCGCGCGAGAGGTCTTTATCTGATTTAAAACATCGAGGCGCAGCCGAATGTTTTAGATCTGATAAAGGCCGAACTGCAAGGTTTGTATACGCTCACTGGCGTTGGAATTTTGAAGATTGATGTTATCTACGCCGTAAAAATTGAAGGAGAAAATTTGAGCAAGTCTATATCAAATATGGAGATCCGCTACGGGTCATGGGTTTTCTTTGTTGTTTGACTTGAAGTTTTACTACTAGACTGGTGCGAAAGAACGATTTCGAGAAATTGAGCTACCCTCTTTCAACAACCATCAGGTGACCGTGTATTAGAGAGGCTTGACAAAGTACGTATTTCTAAGAGAGGAGACCCGGGAATATTTGTTGCTAACCGAGCATCCTTGCCTCAGAAAGAAGAACTCACCGCAAGAGCAAAATTCCATAAAGCTCCAGTAGGATTGCCACCGCATCAAATTTTAAGGTTTTCAAGATACAATTTGACATTTAACATTTCAATTTTATTCATAACATTCATAATTATTCTATTTACGCAACATTTTTACTGGCCTGGATAACTTCTTTAGGCCATGAGCTGTTCTTTGTTATTTCAATTGTTAGATAAAAACCCATTCTTAAATAAGTTGTACAGAAACGAATGCGCTTTACAGAAACATCGAGTTCTGATGTTGCCAGTAATGGATGTAAATATTTAGTCAATTCACTAGCTATATAGCCAACAAGGATATACTCATCATCGGTCATGACGTATACTCCAATAGCATTTTTATCATGTATATTCTCAGGCTCTGCTTCAAGTTTAACAAAAACGGGTCGGTTGAAGTCGTACAAGTACTCATATGCTTCTTCCAGGGCCTCCTGTATTGACGTATTGTAACAACTTCCCAAAACTTTAAATGGTAAGCAGTGAGGTCCACCAGGTTCATCTGTGGCATCATCATTACTCCCACCAGGTAAACTACTTGTTGAGGCATTTTCTGCTGAATTTCTTATCAATTCCAACAGAACCAAGTACGATTGGTCTTCAATTGTTATGGAGCATGAGGAAGTGCAAACCTGGCTATACGTGATTTTAAGTGGCCCTCCATCTTTACTTAGTCCTTGATATTCTTTTCCTCCACGAATATATTTAACCTTTTTTAATTTGACAGTAATCACTGGAAATGATGGGATTATATATGAAAATGGCATTGGATCTATCTCTGTGATTGCTACTTCTAGCCTTTCATTCACTAAAACAATAGAGAAACAATGTTAAATATATACAACCTAATTAACTTTTAATGCATAGCATTTCCTCTTGACACAACATATTGTCTGGAATTTGAAGAATTCAAATACTTATTTTGCAAATGACCATTCTCTGGTGCTAGAGTGCTAGATAGAGTAAATCAATACAATAGGGCACATTGTGGAGCATTGTGACCTAACAAATCAAATAGACACTAAATGGCTTGTTCCTAAAATAGTAAGGAGTGGTAATGATGCTATAGATGGACTATATGGACTTTGAGCCTGAGATATATTAATAAACTACTGGTAATGTAGAACCAAACTATTTTCCAGATAAAACATACCATTTGTTTCATTGTGAGTTTCTTCAGAATCCTGGTATTCATCATTAATTGTATTGGCATTTTAACAGGCACCTACATTTTTAATCAATTCAATTAATTATTAAGAGGAGGTTTTTTAGAAACACGCGTATTTTTTGTCAAAAACGCTCAAAACTTATTAACCAGGCTTGGGATGAGTGTTTGCCGTTGAGTGTTTGGTTATTTAAGTTGATAGTCTTGAATTAACCCAATGTATAGATATGCATGATACTTTTGCTAAAGACAAATTTTCACCTAAACTGAGCTTATATATTTATAAATTGACATGATTCAAGAAACTGCCATGTTCCAGTCTTTATGACAATCCAAAGCCGGATAGTGAAAGGGTGGATGAGGCTGTGGTGAAGTTTTTGTGCTGGTTAAAGGCGAAGTTAAAGTCCAAGTCGCTGGATCCAGTATTTAACATTGACATGGACCATGATGTTTTTCGTTTTTTGTTTAATGGAAAAGGACATCCCGCAAACATGGCAGGTGCAATTCTCCTTGATGAACATGATTTTGATAGGATGCCTCTACTGGATGAATCATGGTGGTATTGTTTAAAGAAGAATGGGGAAGGAAGCAAAGTTGACTTTCCCATCAGAGCTAAACCAATTCTGAGAAAGTCAACTTCACATTATACTCTAGATGAAAACAATGCTCTTGTACAATTCAATTGTTTCATTCTATGTTACAACTATCCCTTATAGTGTAGACAGTTTAAGGGAACACTGATCTGTACACTGGCAATTTTGACAACAATCCCATCTTAATCATGCATAAATAATTCATCAAGCCGAGATGGCAGTGCGCATGAAAGTCTGTATTGGCAAAAGCAATTGATGTCAGTAATTTGAGGGCATTATTGATAGCAATTGCCATTGAGAATTGCAAGGGCTATATACAGTGGTTACTATAGTGAGCAAAGGCATGTTAGCTTCATATATTTCTAGGTGTTCTCCGTGATTATCTCACTAAGCGGGGACGCTTTCTTCTCTCTTCAAAGATATCGGTGGTCCAATATTCCTCATTTTTTTAACATATTTGTTTGGTATCCTTTCACAATCTTTAAGACAGTCTAGTTGTTTTAATGCCAGAAGAGTGTCTTTACATCCCTCATGCTTATTTGATTTATTGTGATAAATGGAGCGAACAACATCATTTGTTTTCTCAACTCCCTGACCAGTGAAGATTTTAACACCAGAGTTTTGAAAAAACCTTGGTATGTGATACACAAGCACATGTATATATGAGTTATGTTTGCCTTGCCATACCCTTATTTTTTATCTTTAAGTGTCAAGAATAATTTGACCCATTCAGTTGCCTAAGAATATTGAAATATATTTTTGTTATTGAATTTTCAATTCTATGGTGTATAAATATAAAACACTGAACCTGTAGAAATCAAACTATCAATAAAACTGTGATCCATTTCGCAGCTTGACATTCGATCATGGATCATTTTTATACACACTGTACATCTTGCAAATCTAAAGGGTTCAACTGCATGTATAAACATACCTGACCAAAAAAAGAATCCTTTTGTTCCTGTGTAGGTGTCCAGTCAGTAATAATATTGTACAACTTTTCAAAGTCCTTTATTCAAAAATAACAGAAACAATTAGTTACTTAAACATCGACAATTAAGCAGAGGCTGAGGTCTTGAAATGCGAACCTGTAGGGTATAATTGTCATCAGCTTGAAAATATAGAAATATTCTAGAGCGAAGGCTCTTTATCAAGGAATTCAAAGGATGTTGAATACTTTTATTTTTCAGGCTAATGAGAACTAACCATATTTTATACTTAGTTTCATGTCCCAGTAGTTTAAACCAAATTTACTGACCTGCCAAATTTGTTTTACGGTTTCACATGTTTCTGGTTTCAGAAATTCATCAAATTTGTGAGGCAAATTGCTGCGTATTTTTTTCTTCTCATCACCAACCAGGCTTGTCCACTCATATTTGCTTGTTTTTTTTGCCATTACCATCCAATTTTTCCCAAACACTGAATGTGACACCACAAGAATTTATCACTTTCACAGTATTTTTTAAGTGTAATCCTCTCGGCTCTTTGGCTTTCTTGGATTTGTCTTCACACAAATCACGCCTAATTGCAGTTAGCAGAATATTCCTTTCAAGGATATCTAAAAGCAGAGTTATGTAATAGGATGTAAGATTTTCATGATTTAGATATTTTCTGGAGTATGTCGGTTCTACTGTCCTTTCATCCTAAATGGAATCTTCAGGCGAACTCTGAGGCACCTATATTTTGCTCTGATATTGAGCACTCTGACATTTTGTGAACCAAATTTGACTTACATATATATATACTGTATGTGTATATATTTAAAGATTTGTAAATAGTTTGTGGTTAATAAATAGTTTATATTAGGTAGGCATTGTGTATCTATAAATACACTGTACAGTATACTTTTGTATATATATATATATATTACCTGTTATTCGCAACAAAAGGTGAAGTTCATCCACCTTAACATTTTCAATTGGTATATTAAGTAGTGGTGGGTTAATGCTACCATAGTGGTCTTTCTTGTTTTTACAAAGATTCCTATTGTCTTCCAATGTTCTTTGTAGTTTTTTGGACCAATAAAATGATTCTGGCTTGCTCATGTCAAATCTAAGGAGAACAGTTAATTGATACTGTATTTACTTTAATAATAATAATAATATACTAGCCTCCTCTGCGGGAAACTCTGTGTACAATATACAATGTTTATAAATGTTGACTTGATATTTTTACCTTTCATCCTTGTGTATCTTGCAGTAGATGCAGGAGTAGTTTGAGTTTGCTGCATTCATGCCCAGAATTAGTAGAAGAAACTATAATATAAATGAAATATGTTACATTTTAGCTATCAGTCCGAGAGTGTGGTATCAACTGTTGAGTAAAAAATATACTGTTATTGTCATCACCTTATATTCTCCCCCAAGAAAGAATTCCAATTTTATTTTCTTTCCATCCACCTCAATTTCTCCAGCTTCGATGAGTGCATTTATTTCATCAAATGACTTTTGGAAAGAAACACTTATGTTCTCATAACATTCTTTGCCACATACTATGGCAAATGCATGGTTTCCTACAGAGAAAAACCTACATTATATTCATGTTGGCAAATGCTAAAGAGTGTTATTGTTGAATAAGTACGCACACTACTTTTAACAGATGGGTTCCAACCAGTGCTGCTTAATACACCTATCAATGTTAAGCCCAGGGGAGGGAGACTGGCAAACCCAGGGGGATTTGACATTTTTGAATGTCTCTTGCAATGCAATGGTCAAATCTCCCTGGGTTGCCCATCCCCCTCCCCTGGGGCTAAACATTGATTGGTGCATAACACTCAGTCATTTAATCACCTTTTACAGGCATCACTTCCTTTTTATCTGCCAGAAGTGAAAATGACATCACGATGTAGCTTGACATTCTTGACATTTTTGCCCCACCCCCGGATATCTTTACTTTGTGGGTGTCATGTTCTCCTTGTTTCATCTGAAAACAAGAGTTTAATGTCAATATGGGTTATTGACATATTGTTATTGTAACCACCACAACCCTCCATCCCTATTTACCTTTTCTCTGATTTGTCGTGTTAGCTCGTCTCGGAAACTCAGCTGTGCACCAACTAACTCACCAGGGGTTCTGGTTATGGAAAATAACTTATTAATTTCGTTGCGGCATTGTTTGATGAGGTATCCTTTGGGTAAGCCATCCCCCTGAACCGACAAGGCATGGTAAGCTGCATCACCGATACAAAATCTGTCCATGATATGCAGGACCATCTTGATATTTTCTTTGTCCTCATGAGGAATATCTTGAAATTTTGACTTGGTGTTGTCTTGTTGTGTACCTAAGTCCAGTGTTAGTGCTTTATTGTTTGGGTCTGTGAGTGATAGGCTCTGTATGGAAAGACCATAGGACTCAACAAACCATAGAGCTCTTTGAGCTCTTGTTTTAAGCTCCTTTAATTTTCTCTGTCGTTGCCTAACACCAACTTCAGGAATAGTGCTGCTTTTATTTTGTAGATTTTCCGCACAATTTCTACACGTATTGATCTCTTCAATATGTTCAATGTACTTGAAAAGGTCTTCGTTTTCCTCCCGTAGCAAATCAATATTGATCTCGCAATCTCTTGCCTCTTTTGCTTTCTTATTTTGTTTCTCTCTTTCTTCCAATATTTCTGCATAGAGCACAGCACATCTTTCCTCCAGTTCGAGTATTTCGTCTTTTAAATTTTTTATGGTCTCCTCATTTTTCTTGACTTCCCCAAGCAATACGTTTGCATTGGCTACAATTTCAGCCTCGCACACCTTCATTCTTCGACATTTCGCAAGCGCCTCTACTTTCCTCCTGCCAGATTTACCATGACATTCACGCTTAGCAAGATATGCGAGGTCGGTTATTCTTTTCTCCAATTCATTAGTTTGTTTTAAGACAAACGGTAGTGGTTGAGTTGCTTGTAAGAGATCGACGAACGACACGCCGTTTACCTTACTTTTCAAACCATGCCAGCATATTAGCATTTCTTGCGGAATAAATAAAATAACAAAAGGTTTGTCTGATAGCGATTGTTTTGCATAGTTGAGATCCGAATTTGTATTAGAATACTGAATCTCTGACTTAAATTTTTGCTTCTGTAGGATGCTTAAATACTCAGACATTTTTGAGTATTTGCAGTTGGCGCGTTATTTAAATTTCGTGGGAAAATGAGGCATACCGCTGCCCAGTACAGTATTGAAGGCTCACAAACATGAAGCCACACAACGGTTTGGTCAGTGGCGAATATATATTATTTTATGCGCCGAACATAAACAAAACAACATGGAGACTATAATTTTGACAACGTTGTTGTTAATTGTGACAATTTTGAGCTTTAATTTGGTCTTTAAAGTATTGAAATACCCCAAATATTCGAGTTATGGCTGTTTCAATGTGCAAGATATTTGCTCCTTTAGCGGAGGATTTGTGAACGATTTCGTGTGCGTTGAAATATATTTTACGAGGGACAAACGGGAATAACATAAGCGAACGAAATATTTATATATCACGATACTAGACAACTTCGAGTAGCAACTTCAAGTTTCGTTTGTAAATTTTGTCCGTCCATTTCATTTTTTTCGGTTGTTTTATAATCACTGCCGTCTATTTGACACGCATTATTACAGTCACGGCCTTATAGAAAACTGAATTTCATAAAATTCGCAGGGGACAAGTCGCGATTTGTAGTATACGATAACTATTTAGTGGATAATATGCTCCGATATTTACTCTATAAAGTCTTGCTTTCGTTTGTCGCGATTCACAAACAGTTTAGTTAATATTTTAAATAATTGTGTTTTTCTAATACAATTCCATAATTATAAAAAAATTTTAATTAAAAGCAATCGGATACGTGCGCTCGAGGTGTTGCGCAACCGCATGCCGCGTTTTTCTGGTGATGAGTTGTAAAAGACTGCAAATATTGATGTGAATACAATTTGAGGATGTCAAGAAGAAAGAGTATTACAATATAGGGACACTGGATATATTGTGTTGTTTTTAATCGGTTAGTTCCAAAAGAATGGCGATCACGTATTCATGCGTAATTGCGTTTTTCTAGTGCTGTTTGTTGTGGGCAAACATTGAAATATGTGGGTAATGATATGGCCCTAAAAGGGCTGCCAATGTATGGAAATTTGGTTTACGTTGCATATCATGAAAGTAGTGAATAGAAAATGTGGGAAATTTCGTTTAACTCCTTAGTGTTTAATGTTTAATACCTTGACTTTTGACGAAGTTCGATCTGCAGTCAAAAACCCTCCAAAAACCTGAAAACCTCTGGCACCCAGGGTAATCTGCAGCACACTGCTTAGAGATTAGTTCTAAACTGTCTTTAAGTACTATCACCATAGCACCATGAAGTCTACATTTTCCTATTAAATTTCCTGTTATGTTGACTAAGCAATGATATAAATTAGCTGTTACAGTGTAAGGAGGACTTTGTCCCTGTTGTACCTCACGCACATCTTAAGGTTGGGAAAACATATATTTACATTAATTAGTGCAAAATTTAAACAATCTGATCTCAGTGTACCAGGAAACTCAGTTAAAGCTCTTAAGATTGCACTTGTTCTTTACTATAGAAGTGCCCACTTTGAAGAAAATTATGGGTGGGGCATGTGCTCCCAATCTCCCATGCCTCCCTTCTTGCTGAGTTCTGATGCTACTTTTCATAGAATGCCAACAAAGTAAACAATGCTTACAAATATTCACCCGATTAGCGCGTTTGACGTCGGCTGACAGCCGGAAAAATGTCTCCGATTGATCGGCTGCCAGTCGGGCTGTACTGCGGTATACTATTGACCGAAAATATGCGCGTATTTTGGGAGACTGGATCTCATCATCATCGTCATCATAAACTTTATTTAAACACGGAGAAAAAACCATCAGTACATAAAATATTATTACAATAAATATAATATATATACAAGCTTATAAGTTTAAAAATATATACAAAGAAATGGAAGAGAAGAGGAGAGATAAAATGGAAGAGTACTGTTCTACCTGTTTGCCGTGTGGGAGTCGGTTCGTCTAGAATATAGTGATTCCAGACTACTTTTAAACGCTGCGAGAGATGGCGATAATCTAAGGGACTCTGGCAAGTTGTTCCAAAGAAAAGCTACACTATAAGAGAGGGAGCGCTTTAGATAATTAGTATTAGGTTTAGGAATATTCAACTTGCCATTAGAGTTCTTGAGAGAATACTGACACCTTCTAGAGGTAAACATCTCATGTAAATACTGAGGTGTTTGACCGTTAAGTGTCTTGAACATGAGAATAGCTTTTTGTTTCTGACGATTAACGGATAAATTATTCCACTTCAACTGTTCGAGAAGGAGGTTAGATGAGATGTCATATGAAGAACGTGTTATAACGCGAGCTGCTCTGTTTTGAAGTTTGTGGAGCCTATCACTCAGAGTATCTCCGAGCCCGTCCCATACTGGAGCACAGTAAGAGAAGTAAGGTTCGATAAAACCTTGATAAGCTTTGTTTGCGGTTTCTTGATCAATCAGCCCTCGTACACGTTTGAGTGCACTAATGCCAGAAGAGATCTTTTTGGTAATGACGTCAACATGGTTTCTCCATGTAAGATTTTCATCTAAAGTCATTCCTGGAGTTTTTGCGGATTTAACTTGTTTGACTGACTCATTATTAACAGTTATACAAAGCTCGTGATCATCAAAGGTTGCTAACCGTTGTCGCGAACCGATGACCATGAACTCTGTCTTAGCAATGTTTAAGCTTAACTGTTATCTATCAACCACCGGTTAAGGCTTTGCATTTCAAAATTCATACGATTTTCAAGATCAGAAAGAGTATTACTGCTAAAACTTATGTTGGTGTCGTCAGCAAACATTCTGGGGAAACCCTCGTTCAAGCAATTCGGCAGATCATTGATGCGGTAGACCAAAAACAAAAGAGACCCAATAATAGAACCTTGGGGGACTCCCTTAGATATCGAAGACCTACTTGAGAACTGGCCATTGACAAAGCACCTTTGTTCACGATCAGTTAAATATGATCGAAACCAAGATAGCGCCATGTCATCAACACCGTGAGCACTAAGCTTGGAAAGAAGAATTTCATGGTCAATAGTGTCAAAGGCCTTTTTTAAATCGATGAAGACTACACCGTTCAAAAGACCCTGTCAATATTGACACACCAATTATTGGTTGTTTCCAGCAAAGAGGTAAGAGTGCTATAAGTGGGTCTAAAATCAGATTGATAAGAGTTAATTAATTGATTAGATGATAAATAAGTGTAGAATTGACTATAAACAAGTCTACCAAAGACCTTAGCAATCGCGGAGATAATTGAGATCGGTCGATAGTCGCTAAGAACACTCTAGCCATCCCCCAATCGTCTGGGTAAATTCCCATAGAAAGAGAACGATTGAAAATGGCCGTCAGAGATGGGGACAGGATCTCAGCAGCAGTTTTCAAAACCTTACCGGGAATATTATCAGGGCCAATTGCTTTATTGGAATTTACGGCTTTGAGGGTTTCGATTACAGTCTCTACATTTATTTCAGCAAAGGAAAATTAACTGTTTACAGGATTGAGGTAAGAGATAGGGTCAATATCAGATTTGGGTAACTCATTAGCTAGACTGTCGCCTATCGTTGTAAAGTAAGTATTGAATGCATTAGCTATATCATATGAATTTGTGATTTCAGTATCATCTTGCTTGATACTTTTTACATTAGCAGACTCATGCATTTGCGCGAAGAGAGTTCGTTAATGAGCTTCCACGTTTTCTTTGGATCACTTTTGGCTGAGTTAATACGAGCCAAAAAATAATCACGCTTTGTCTTTTTAATGAGCTTATTGAATTCATTGCAAATTTTTTATATTTAGACCAAATTGCATCATTAGGATTTTTATCGAAACGTTTTTTTAAGGAATCTCTTTCGCGCAACTTACTAATTAATAATTTTTTTTTTTTTTTTTTTTTTTTTTTTTTTCGCCCAAAAATATTACATTTACAAGGAATAGATATATATAAGAAATGGGCTAGGAGCCTACTAGAAACCACATGGCTTTTTTTTTTAGGCCCCTAGGTTAATTATTTAAGCTATATCAATAAATATAAGCTCGTGTCAGTTCGAGTGTTTTTCAGAGAATTAGTAGGAAAAGAAGTATTATATAATATATATGAATATATATAATTATATTTACAAAAACATGTTATATTGTTAAATCTAGTTGTAAAAAGTACTTTTTAATTATTGATTTGAAGGAAGCATAAGACCTAGGTTCTTTATTTTTTGTGGGAAGATTATTCCACACATCTATGCCTTTATTGGCAAGAGTATGTTTGGTATAGTTTGTTCTATTACTCCTTTTGTGTAGCAACGAAGAATTTCTTGTGTTATGATTATGAATTTGCTTATTTGTCAAAAAATAGTTTATGAATAATTCTGGTAGATTATGTAGATGAAAATACCGGAACATGAATATACTCGTTAAATAATAATTTATTTTATATAAATTGAGAATTTGTAAGTCATTAAAAATTGGTTCTGAATGATCAAAATAAGATTTGAAAGTCATTAATCTGACAATCTTTTTTTGAATATTCACTAACTTTTGAAAACGTGATTTATAGGTGTTACCCCAGAGTAAATTACCATAAGTTAGATATGGATAGACCAAAGCATAATATATTAGCTTTAAGGAATTTAGGTTTGTGAAATGTCGAATCCTGGAAATAATTGCCGCACATTTGATAATTTTTTTCGTAATCAAATCCAAGTGATTACTCCATGTCAGAAATTGGTCAAGAACAATTCCTAATGAGTTAATCCACGGCGATTTGTTACATCTAAGCCTTTTTTTTCTTAACAGGAGCATGTATATCCAACAAAGCCGAACATTTAGCAAGCCACGCTAGCCACATATCATTAGGATTAACCTGTGAGTGTATATCAGACCAATTTATTTCACGAAGGTCGTTTAAAAATTCCTCATCGTTAAAATTCTTAAACTGTCTCTTAGTGACTGAGTTATTCACGTCAATGACTTGCCAGTTAGATTTCCGAATTGGATAGATCAGAGAATGGTCATTAATACCCAAAGAATGTACCCCTGACGCTCTAACTTTATCAGGAAAATTAGTAAAACAAAGATCAATGAGTGATTTAGATGTATTAGTAATTCTAGTAGATATTGCAAATGTTGAGAAGATTAGTGGTATTACAATCTCGGACAAGACATCACAATTGATATCCCCAAATAGGTAAAATTCACTGTTTTCAGCATCAATCTTATCAATTACATCCTGAAAAGCATTAAAAGCTATCGCTGGAGAATTAGGAGGTCTGTACCAAGTTACCACCAAGAACGGTCTTGAACGAGGTTTACAAATCTCAATAGCAAGCAGTTGTAAATCGTTTCGAAATCTGAAATTTATGTTGTTTTTGATAAAGATACAGACGCCACCGCCGTGACGGCCATTAAAAGGACGATCTCTTCTGGCAATATCATAGCCTGATATGTGAATCTTATTAGTAGTGGTTATTGTGGAATCTTTTATTAACAAAAAAGCATCAAAACTAAACAAATTTAGCCAAAATTATGGCAGTGCGTCGAAATTTGTCTTCCTATTGCTATATAATTGCAAATACACAAAATATACTCGAAATGGCAATGAATAAGAAAATAAAATTTACGATCGTACGATCTAGGACATGAACCCACGTTCTTCATACCAACTCGTACGTACATATGACTTCCCGCACTACACCACACCTCACACGCAAATTATGTAAACTAGGGAGATGCCAAGCATCATGGGGCGAGCCTGAGCAAGAGCAATAATAAGATGCGAGCAAAACATGTGTCAGTTCGTTACTTTACTATGATTTAGTGCTCATCCATTTTTACAGCTTTATATAATAAGAACATACATTTTCAGAAATTTCCAGAAAGCGCTATACAATTGCAGCAAGTAATATTGATGCTGTAGTTTGATGAAAAATCGGATACGCTCACGCTGCTAGAAGTGTGTCAGAAGTCAGAACTGTAAATGAAATAAAAACGACAATAGCAAGAGAAATATAATAAACTTTGCGTCTTATATACTCTACAATTTAAAGGTAATAATATCTCTTCAACCAGTGGCGAAGCCAGCGGTCATGCAGGTCATGCAGTGCATGACTAAAACTTTCCCCAAAAATGTTTAAAAATCAGTTCAATAAAATTGTCTAAAATAGAATTACGCTTTATCTTTGCCTTTATACGTTCAGCTGCTTTATGCTATATTTTTAAACATAAATCAATGGTCTTTACGCGATATTTTCGCTGAATATTCTCGTATGTTTTTGATTTCGGCTTTGTTGCCTTGGCAACTGAGTAGGGCATGCATATTTTCACATGCATGACCGGTTGCGTAATACGAGTGGAAAACGAGTGCGTGGAATTGCTGCGTGGTTACCCGCTGCGTGTTTTGGTCATGCATTTTCAGAATTGCATGACTAGCTAATATTATTTTATATTAGGTTTCTTGTTTTCTGATTGGCTTACGATGTTTGCGCACGCGCAATGCGGTTGTTTTTGAAGCAATGGTCATGCAATTTTCGATTTGCATGACTAACGGGCAGCCCAACCTGATCACAGCCTCTTTGCTCGAAGCTTTCCGCCTGAATGAACATGGCTTCAAGTCATTCAGGCATTTCGAGTTCTTCTTCACTCGAAGTTAACGATATTGTTTCGGAGTTGGTGAGAAATCCTTTTCTGCTTGGGCTACTGCAGTACTGCTGAACAGAATATTATTGTTAAGCAGCGACCAACGCCAGATCTTTCGTCAAGAAAATACTATTTGACCGGCAGGGGACATCTTCGGTTCGGTGCATGCTATGTAGATGGCAATACCACCGTTCGATTCAGCGTTTTACGATCTCTTTAGAGAAGTAAATTGTGTTTGTTTACAACGCTATGCGGCCAATTTAGCCGCTTTTAAACACTCTGAATTTTGTTTTGTTTACAAATTAGCAATAATATAAACTAATTAAATATTCATTTCGCTTTCCTACCTTTCGTTTACACGGTACAAACTCGTAAATACCCCCATTCGACGGGTCTTTGTGATATCTTTGAAATGAACCCATTTGTATTACAATACGACATAATCTAGCCCTTTTATGGCAATTCTTGTGAAAATGCTTTCTTTGTTGCGAAGCCGGTATTGTCGAGTGAGCGAAACAGTCAAAATTTTGATATTATTCTGAATGGGTTTTCCTATTTTTGTGTTTACCTTCATTATTGTTCTCTGAAATATGCAAAATTCTCAACATTTTTTCCTTTATTAGGTCAAGCTATTCATAGAAGTTGATGCCCAGATTGCTGCATATGGCAATTCTGGGAGTCAAAATTTTCCCGGGGGTTCATGCCCCCGGACCCCCCTAGCAGGTCTCGCGCCTTCGGCGCTCGTTGCATGACCACTCACATCGGACTGGCTTCGCTACTGTCTTCAACAAATCACACAAATGAAGGTTCTATAAAACCTGCTTGTAGACTGGTCGCGCAATTTTGAAAGCGGGTGCATGTAAACCGATTTGAAAGGTTTATAAATGTTAAGACATTGTCCACTGTTGTTCATATGTGCACACTACTTTATACGAATTTACAATGTAAAGTTTAAAGAAACATCTGTTGTCTTGACAGTTTCTTTTGGTATATCATTAATCAGCATGCACTTCCATACGTTACCTGTCCGATCAGTGGCTCCTTTTGCGTTTCATTTACATAAATGTGGCTATATTTTCGATCGCATGTAAGAATATATTTCATCGCATGAAAAATTGTCAATTTCACCAAACAGCCGGTGGGATTTATTCACAATTTTCCAGAAGTTCCGGGACGTTTGTTAATTAACGGCACCAACGTACGCACGAACGTACGCACCAACGTACGCACGAACGTACCCACCAACGTACGCACCAACGTACGCACCAACGTACGCACCAACGTACGCACCAACGTACCCACCAACGTACGCACCAACGTACGCACCAACGTACGCACCAACGTACCCACCAACGTACGCACCAACGTACCCACCAACGTACGCACCAACGTACCCACCAACCTACCCACCAACGTACGCACCAACGTACCCACCAACGTACGCACCAACGTACGCACCAACGTACGCACCAACGTACCCACCAACGTACGCACCAACGTACCCACCAACGTACGCACCAACGTACCCACCAACCTACCCACCAACGTACGCACCAACGTACCCACCAACGTACGCACCAACGTACCCACCAACGTACGCACCAACGTACCCACCAACGTACGCACCAACGTACGCACCAACGTACCCACCAACCTACCCACCAACGTACGCACCAACGTACGCACCAACGTACCCACCAACCTACCCACCAACGTACGCACCAACGTACCCACCAACGTACGCACCAACGTACCCACCAACGTACGCACCAACGTACCCACCAACGTACGCACCAACGTACCCACCAACGTACGCACCAACGTACGCACCAACGTACGCACCAACGTACGCACCAACCTACCCACCAACCTACGCACCATAATGCATTGCGCTTGAGCTCGGTTAGCTACCAAACTATGGAGCTCGCTCACGCTCGCCCCAATTAATTTGTTACTAGAAATACATGCATGCAGCAACCCCTCGCCACAGCTAAACAACGACAGTTCCCAGCATTATACTAAGCTTTTTTGTCGCAAAATCTGCTATGCAAAATGCAGGAAAAAGGCCGTTGCACCAGCATTCTTGCTTCGTGTTGGGTATCTTCGATTCAGACAAAATTTTCGCTGAAAAACGGAATTGAATTCCCTACGCCCCCCCCCCCCCCCACCATTTACGACGCACTCAAAGGACAGCTCCAAACAAATGAACTTCTTGATATAAATTAAATACTAAGTGTTTTCGTTCATCTCAAATGAGTTTGAAAGGAAACAATACTGTAATAGTTTGAAAGGAAAACTGTAAGGAAAGAGGGAAATTTATTTTGAGTTTAGAAGTTAAGGGTTTTTCACAGGGTTTCTTGAAAGATAAGCAACGGAAATATTTTTCAAGTAGTGGAAGCACTGTAGTCATGGCAACACCGACACAAAATAATACACAATTTTTAGTACACAGTACAAATATATCAGGGAACAAAAATGGACGGCACCGTCGAATATCATCCTCCACAGGATGATGACTTTGAGCGCTCGTATCTTTGGTGCCCCTCACCCAAAACGGACGAAAATACCACCAATCGATTCAGCAAGAAAACGGCTCTTGGCTAATGCCAAACAAATCGCTAATCACATTGTTTTACAGATCTCCGTGAGTTTAAACCTTGGTCTTGTTAAAAGAGTATGTAAAACATCTCCCAGATAAAGAAATCAGAAGGTAGTTGTACTGTTCTCTTGTACGGCCTAAACTTGAGTACGCTAGTAGTTTATGGTCACCGTTTACTGTTAAACATCGTTCCTTAATTGAAAATGTTCAACGGCGGGCTACTAAATTTATAATGAACTATCCCCCGGACTTGACATACACCGAGAGACTTATCAAGACTAATCTTCTTCCGCTTGAATTCCGCAGAGAAATTGATGATTTGATGCTTCTTTTCAAATCTAGAGCAGGACTTATTTCCATCAATGGCAATGATTTTCTATGTACTTTCAAGCCAAGTTATACATCTCGGAACTACGATGTTAACAATTACCATCTACTTACTAAACATAAACTGGACTATTTCAGAAAATCGTTTTTTATATGATCAGCTGAGCTATGGAACAGTCTGCCCTCTTGCCTAAAATCTATCACTCGCTTACTGATCATGAATTCAAGTCTACTCTAATTAAGTTATACACTAAAAAGTTACCAACTTACAACCCTCCTGGCTCTTCTTAAGTACTGTATCTAAACACTTGGCATTATAGATTAGTTATATATTTTTCGTCATGTTAGAGTCCATAATAGTTGTGTACGTGTATGTGTGTATATGTGTGTATATGTGTGTATATGTGTATATGTGTGTATATGTGTGTATATGTGTGTATATGTGTGTATATGTGTGTATATGTGTGTATATGTGTGTATATGTGTCAGTAATGAGTATATTCGCTGTAAGGGGTTAGGTCTCAATTGGGACGAATGTCCTGTTCCTTTCCCTTGTCACCCCTTTTCTATTTTGTAATAGCGTCTCTATATCATTTTCATGTAACTACTGTGACAAATTCAATAAATAAAACAGGCTGGGGCAATTTAGGGGCCGATTACATGGACCGGGCTAGCCCGGTTGAGCGGGCCAGCCCGGCTAAGCGAGACAACTTTTCAATTAGGATTACATTGACCGGGCTAGCCCGATCAACCGGGATGAAATAAACTCATTAATCCTCATTTTTTCAACTGTCGAATACTCGTTACTATACAGGGTGTATAAAAAAAACTGAACAAAATTGAAATTGCTCTCAACTTCGCGAAGCGGCTCCAGGTACGAAGTTTTTTATTAATATATATTGTTTGGGTATTTATAATGTAGAATAAACTAAAAAATTCTGAAAGTTACATTTTTCAAAACCCAGGGGGGGTGTCTTGTCCAACAGATCAAAAATGGCTTGCGCACGAAATTTGAATGCTTAAAAGTTATTTTGAGTTAGTGGGTGGACAATGTGTTGGGTGTTGCATTGCTGTTCAAAATTTCAGAAAATTTGCTTAAGTGTAAGTCCTTCAAAACGTCGCGTAAACTTTCATTTTTAAGAAAAAATCAGCTTTTGCATGCTTAATTTACGCCTTTACCTAATTTGCATATTGTCTAGACAATATGCAAATTAGGTAAAGGCGACGTTTTGAAGGACTTACGACACCCAACACATTGTCCGCCCACTAACTCAAAATAACTTTTAAGCATTCAAATTTCGTGCGCAAGCCATTTTTGATCTGTTGGACAAGACACCCCCCCTGGGTTTTGAAAAATGTAACTTTCAGAATTTTTTAGTTTATTTTACATTATAAATACCCAAACAATATATATTAATAAAAAACTTCGTACCTGGAGCCGCTTCGCGAAGTTGAGAGCAATTTCAATTTTGTTCAGTTTTTTTTTATACACCCTGTATATTAATTGAATATTGTTTATATGCTGCATTTAAGGGCTTCCTCACGTATCGTTTGATGTTTGTTGCTGTAATTTCATTCAGTATTTATAGCGTAAACAAGTTTCTTCGCTTGTACGTTCGTAAAATGCTGTCGCTTTATTGTCTGAAATTTTTAAGCGTCTATGAAACACAAGAACAATGTTTTAATGCTAGTTCCAGTTTCTTTTAACGTTATTTGTTTACATTTTCAAAATAAAAAGCCGTGCGTGTGCGATTTTCAGCCCGGCTTGCCGGGTGAAGCGATTACATGGCGATTTTCATCCCGGCAAACCGGGCTAGCCCTCTTGCAACAAGTGAGATCTCGCCAAAGCGGGCTAGCCCGGCTTCCATGTAATCGCAATGCAACATTTATATAAGATTATTATTATTATTATTATTATTATTTAAGCTTATTTACACACGGTAGTCTTTCAGATGTCTGTTTTTCAAAGAGCCGTGCACATTTACTATAAATTATTATAAAAATATCAAAATTATTAGCTATAAAAATAAACATATACACTATTTACATGGACGTATGGTTAGGCATGATGACTTCCCAGTTCAAATACACAAGCCATCGATTAGTCTCTTGAAAATAATTGATAGTTTCAGGTATTTTTGTTATTGGAAGTTTTTCCATCAAAATTTGATTCCATGAAACTCCTCTATAGGAGAAGCTTCGTTTTAAGAAATTTGTCTTAGGTTTTGATAGGTAAAGCTTTTGATGGTTATGTCGTAGTTGGTAAGTTTGGTTGACAGAGATATTAAACATCTGTGTCAAATATCTGGAGCCATACCCTTAAGTGCTTTGAAAGTCATCACCAATTCTCGCTTTTTAAGTATTGATTGCATTCTTGTCCATTTGAGCATTTGAAAGATTTTAGAAGATCGTTCTTCTAAGCCTGAACTAGTAATGACCCGTGCTGCACGCTTTTGTAGTTTAAACATGTTTTCGGCGTGCGTTTTATTACCATCATGCTATATAGTAGCCTGCGTGGCCGGCCCTCGTTGGAGCGGAAAAGAAGAACGGGGAGTGAGGGCCTGCAAGAAACCCGGCTTTCGTGACTAAACGCCGTTCAATTTTTGAACGTAGAATTTAATTGGTCAATACCAAGAATTAATTGACATGTTTACGCACACAGGAATATATTACAACATTTCTTCGTCTTGATTGACATGTTTATGCACAAGCGAATACATTTCCTTCGGTTCGGGGTTTTCCCTATAGTCCAGCTGCATTTTTATTGGTCAATTTTAATGAGTCTTTATTAGGGCGTTTACTCACGAAAGCCGGGTTTTCTTGCAGGCCCTCAATCCCCGCTCTTCTTTTCCCTTCCAACGAGGGCCGGCCACGCAGGCTACCTATATATTTGAACAGCAGTTGAAATAAGGGAGTACAAGTGACTTGTACACCATCTGTAGTTACAGCAATGAAACAAGGAGTACAAGTGGACTGTACACCATCTGTAGGGTTGTTTGAGGGTACGGCTTTATCTAACCTTGGGGTATGAGACGAATTATTACGACATTTGTGGGGGGTACGAAACAAAAAATGAGTTTAATACTATGTCTATGATTAAAACTACAAACTTTAATACTTTAATAAAATTGAGTGTATGTTCTTATAATAATTAAATTGCAATGTAGCACAGTAGCATTTATCGGAAAGTGTCTCGATCCGAACCTATTAGTTCAGTGACATCTCTGCAACCTGAACAGTCTTTGATTACGTAATTTTACCGTCGGGTAGCTCCCCTACTCGTTTAGAATGATTTAAATATTAAAAAAGATATGAAATACGTCACGACATTCTGTTTATATATCCATAAATAATGCGCATGGCCGGGACTTCTTTTGACTCTATTAGTAGGTACGTAGATAGATGGAATACTGGCAAGCATACAAAAGTACAGATTGGATACATGTGGTGTAAAAGAGCACTATTAAATATATGTCAATGCTCAAAACTTGGATTAACAAAAACAATTTGTAATAGATTATGTTCTTGGCATTTATATTTGTTGGGTGATTGGTTGGGTGGGGGGGTACGAAACTTTTCATCACCTTTGAGGGGGGTATTAAATATTTTCCGACGCTTTTCGCGGGGGTGCCAAATTTTATGGTAGTATTTTGGAATACCCTCCACCCCTCCAGTACACATACTTTATGACCGATCCCTAATAGGATCATTTTCTATCTGTTTTAGGCGCTTTTCTGAGCCGATTAGCATATACTCGTTTTTTTCTTCATTCAACGTTAATTTGTTTGCATCTAACCAAGTCTTAACGTTTTGGTATAGTAAGCGGGCTTGCCCGGTTTAGCGAGCTAGCCCGGTAAATCAGGCTATAGCCCGGTCCATGTAATCGGCCCCTTAAGGCGGTGTATTTCGCAGAACGGAAAATACTTTAATGAACACAAATAAACTTTGTTAGTAAAATCAACCATCGTACAACAAACATGCCGAGAGAACGTGTCCAGCTTTTGTATACGGCTTAGCCAAAGTGACTGACAAGCATTTGGGGTCCAGACACATCTTAATAAGGGAAAGACTATTTGCAGAACAATGACAAATCATTTCCCATTGAGATTGGATGTTTCTTTTAAGTGTCCTTTATTTCGTGGTGAGCGTGGTTGACGTGACATGTTGTTTTCGGCGCATAACATTTTTGATAATTCCCGTCTCCATTCCCATTATTTGGTCATCTTGATTTTCGAAAATTGATACGTGGCATGTGCGCATATTGATCGACACAGCGTTGTATCTCAAATTTCTGGCCATCAGAAGACGATCCCTATTGACTACACTGACATAGAGACCAGACTCTTTCATTGAAGGTTCACTCCTTAGGGATAAAATGGCTCGGTCTCAAAAACATGTGGCTAATGGCACGTTTACACTTGTGTGATTTGTTGGGACGATTTTTGACGAATCGTTTCACAAAATGTCGTAGTGTATAAAAGGTACATCCTATCCATTTACAATTTAATAAAACAAAGTCAAAGAACATATGATCTATTTTACTTTCGGAATATAAATATATTTAAGAAATCGGTTATTCTTTAGGACATTCAAATGAAAATCATGCCTTTGTCATTGTGATCGTGATACTCACTCGTGTGTTTGTGCTAAAGCTGAAGACATTTAAACCATCAGTTAACAAAATATATTTTTTATCCGAAGTCGGTTTGGGACAGGTTGTACGAAAGACGTTTAACGGTGTTGAGCCGTCGTGAAGGGGGCGTGTTCGGTGCAAGTAGCCCTCCCTCCTGAAAAATAGTTGTCGGCAAATGAAGGATTTGTCGGCGAACGGAAATATCACAATAAATTAATGATACGTTAAAGGAGGGGATTTTTTATTGTAAATGTCGTCAAATGATGCATATTGTCGGCAAGTAAATAAATTCCCGTCAAATAGAGACGGAAGCTGCGCAATCTGTCGGTCGGCAAACGAAGCTTTTTGGAGAAAACTTAAAATGCGGCATTGTAAATATGGTCAAACAAATCAGTTACAATCTCAACTGCTGCAACGCTGCTAAACCAAAATTAATTTTTCCTAACTATTTTTGTGTTTTAAGATAATTTAAACTCGCTGTTGTAAGTATTGACAAAGAAATTTTGTTATGCTTGCATCTTTTTCATATTCTTTTTTTCTCTAAAATAGGCATGTTTAGGAGAAATTTTTGAGTAAATCCGCAGCTCAGAATGCAGGAAATGGCATTTAAGGGTCCCGCATAACTAGGAGGTCCGCTCCCGGATGACGGTCAGATCAGCCCTGGCCTGTTATTCTTATTAAATTAAGGCGTTGTCCAACAAAATACTCGTCGAAATAACGCGAAGATATGTCGGATTCCAAATATTACGTGTAATTGAGTAGTCAACCAGGAATGACCGCACCCCCCTACTTATACCTCTTTGCGACAGCCCTGGTTGAGCCACTTTTCATTCGTTGCAATGTGTACCCAACTCTCCTCCTCAGCCTTACGCAATTATTAGTCAAAACTCGTAAAAATCCTAAAAAGTCTGTACCTGACTTTCCTGCAGATTTTTCTCACAATTTTTTGAGTTGGGAAATGCTGATGTTAGAACTTGCGATAGAATCGGATGTCTATTTATACACAACGATTTTTCATTCATGACTAAACGTGATGCGAAAAAGCGGCCCGACAAATCGCAGTTGTAAACGTACCTTGCAATAGATTAAAATAATATATATTTCCGTTTTTCGGCAGTCAACTTTTCTATTTGCTATATATAGACACGACTGGCATACCATAAGAAAAATTCACATATGATATCACATATGAAAATGCTTTTTCACATGTATGTGGACTGTTCCAATTCCATATAATTAGGAAATAGTAATTTCACATGTGAAATTAATTTTCGCATATGCACCTTTACTTTCATATGTGAAAGAATATGTGAACCAAAATTTGATGTGAAAATTCTGAAATTCACATATGAAATAAGTATTTTCAAATGTGAAATGTTCCAATTCCACACAAAATTTCACATCTGAAATTTCCATAAGGGTATATATGACTTGGTGGCTATGTAAAAAGACAAGTGCGTTAAACACTTAACACTTTGTTAATGACCCAAACTGTTGATATAAAACCATATTTATAAAAACACAATTCAAACAAAACATATTTTTGTGGGAGATGGGGCTCTGGATGTCATAGATCATATTACAAACAAACATCATCCTACTTCACGTCACACCTTAAGTTTATTGATCGAATTGAAACTTTGATGCTGGTGAGCATGTGCAGGAGCTCACAGGGGTGTGAATATTCCCTGACGGTCGACCTTAAACCAAAGAAACACTTCTACAGTTAACCTGACCAAAGGGGAAATGGAACCTCCTATGGCCCATACTCCCAGACTGACTTCCAGAGTGCTAGGACTGCCAATGGGGCAGTTTCCTGATAATGACATATGGGCGATAAAATTCCTATATGGACAGTATTGCGGTGATGGAGTATGTGTGATGATATTGAGTCTTATGGCCTTTAGGAACCTTCAAACAAGACTTTCCAACCTAAAAACTAAACCTCTCATAAATAGTAATAAAATACTTCATACATACCAAATGCTATAGTATATAGCAGCAATATTGTTTGTGTCTCTTCCAAAAATGTCCTTTCTTATTTCCTGTGTCTTCTTCCTGGAAATGATCCCTTCGATGGATGCTATCCAAATATATAGTATTGAAGACAGTTGATGATAGAATATTTCCTGAGTTATATATATATTTTGAAATTTTAATAATATATTAACTACTAATGAACACTCGATGAATTTGTGCAATTTTGAAATATAGGAGCTCAAGGTAATTCTAACTTGGCGAGAAAATTATAGTTGAATAGCCAAGGAGGTGTGGTGGTGGCAGGATTTATGAAATGCATTCTGAGTAAGTTGTTAGCATTTAATATAAATGATATTATTTTGTTAGCATCCTGCAAGTTATGCGTACTACTCAATTTGTATTATTGCGCGTTATGATTAAATAATTTGTTATGAGGTGCGTCTTTCAAGTTATCTGGTGCTGCCTACGGAAAGCATGCCCAATGATGAAAATGACTGAAGGGAGAATCAATGGCAAAATTCAGCAACAAGAAACTTATCTGATATCTGCTTAACAAGGAATCACCGTCTTTCACATTAACACCTTAAACACTTTGATATACATATTTTAAAATTTATAGTCCCAGTTATTCATGTCAGTATGATTCAGGTCCCACTTTATCCAGAAACAAAACGCGTCGTTGTTGTGCACAGTCGAAACTCTCAACTTATCTATAGCATAATTCCATTGTTTACTCTAGAAACTTTACCTCTGTGAAGAACTCAACCGATATTATCCCTTGATCATTACCTTCTGACAAAATCACCTGGTTCTTGGAAATGTAAAATTTAATACCTGCAGAGATAGCTTTGTCTAAATCGATATAGATCATGACATTTGATCGCTTACGCATACCACTGATCATATCCTTCGAACCTTTGTGCTGGGAACTCATGTGAATATGCTTGCGGGCCATCCTTGAAAGACCACCTGAAGCACTAATCTTAGTCCACGCATCCTTATCCGTTCCGTGAACACAAATGGGATGGTCTTTTGAACTCAAAACTGGTGTCAACATTTTTTCGTCTACAAGTTGAGCGGCAACATCACCACTGTGGCCCTGATTGGCGCGAATGAACCACGCGTCACCACGCTGGACCATTGAAAAACGCTGCTTCTCGTCCATATCGATGATATTCTGGAGTTTTTCAATGGTAACAGGTCGAAACCGCTGAAAAAGTTGATGTTTTTCGATTTCCACAATGTTGACATATCCTTCGTAGTCCACGTTCACCCCAAAATCAACAGCGTTGTGACGTAATATGTAGGTAAGCTTTCGGGATAAATCCGAATCACGGTTTCGTCCTCGCTGCCTCGCTTTCTTGTTATCTGCGTTAGCCACTATGCTGCCTTTTCGAAAATAAACAATTAAAGTCAACAATTGACTCCTCAAACAAATTTAGTATATTTTTTCAAGGGCTTTCTTTTTGTCTATTTTGCGAGAAAAACCAACCGTCAGCGGAAAATATTATTTGCAAGATGAAGTATCGAGCTAAAAAAATATATTGCGGGCTCGTAAAGTAAATTTACGCCGAGTTTTAATGGTCGCCACTTGATTCCATCTACCAAACTGACGTTACGTCATTTTTTCAACTTTAAAGTAAAGTTAAAAACTTTGTAACTGAACCTAACCCTAAAACCTACCCAAACCCCTAACCTAACCATAAACCTAACCCTAACCAAATTTATGAAGAAAAATCAAGAAAAACGAATATGAAAATCTTTGAAACTCGGGAAAATTGCGTAACGTCAGTTTGATAGATGGAAACAAGTAAAAACCAGTTTTAATACGGTCGCCACTTGTTTCCATCTACCAAACTGACGTTACGTCATTTTTTCAACTTTGAAGTAAAGTTAAAAACTTTTTAACTGACCCTATCCCTAAAACCTACCCTAACCCAAAACCTAACCCTAACCTAACCCTAACCAAATTGATGAAGAAAAACGAATATGAAAATATTTGAAAATCGGGAAAATTGCGTAACGTCAGTTTGATAGATGGAAACAAGTGAAAACCGATACGTCGACTAATCCTTTCATATATAATTTCTCTGTCTTTGACCGTGAATTTGACTTGTCAAGGTATTCAATATGACAATATTAGTATACAAAGGTAATGTTACAATGAACACAACATGAGAAGATTTCTTATACTAAAGTTGTGATAACTAACGTATATATTTTACGACACGAGTACATAGAGTATACTATAAATAATGATTAATGTATAAATTTTAATACGACTGGTTGTGATACCGTTTATTCATACCAACTTGAATTGCAAGTAACAAGTAAGCTTACCTTGATTCTCTATATACTATTGAATAAAACACCACCAAAGGCGAAGTTTGCCTTTGAACAAGAATTATGTGTTTGCTTGGAATTGGATTTGTTCATGTGGGCATACTCAGCATACACCACTATGTCAATGCATTAGCATACAATATTACAATATTACAATGTCAATGATGTCATATTTTTTTGCATCATAACTAAGATGTCTTATACATTGCACCAGGATTGCGAAATTGACAATTTATTACCGGAAAGAGCTTCGGGTATAATATCGATTGATATAGCGAATACGACAATTTCTGTCACCTCCGGTATGCAATATACTTAGATATTTTTAATGGCACGGAATGGCTAAAAATAAGCATTAACATGAGAATATTTTCTCTGCAGATCGGAAACCAAATATTGACAGTAGCTAAAATGTATTATGTAAAAATAGTATTGAAAAGATATTGAAGCGTTGCAATTATTGAATGACCACTCGTTTAATTGTGGTTAACTTTAATAAATGCTACTTAAGTGGACATATCTTCGGCAATCCAATTTTTTTCTGTTGTCGATGCACGCATGCAAGCACTATTAGGCAAATAACTGCATGTATACATAGTCTATATATGTGTAGAGGAATTATATTAATGTAATATTGTTGATTAGCAGTGGCCAGTAGAATCAAGTCCATCAATTATTTAATTCATGCTTGATTGGATTTCATATCTTCATATTGTATTATAAGAATAGGTACTAATAGAACCTCCACTGGCGTTAAATATTATGTCCTTTATGTAATTGTGCAGTTAGAGCAAATCATAGATTACAGGTCACTGCCTGATGATTCTTTTACAGATGAAACAGCCTGTTGCAGACAAGTTTTGAGGTAAGCGAAAATATATATATATATATATATATATATAGATTAGAAGACAAACTTGAGTCACTTCATATAACTTTTATTTTCACAATAAAAATTTGTTTCGTATGTGGCAAGCTTAGCTTGTCATTATACGAAACAAATTTGTAGTGAAAATAAAAGTTATATGAAGTGACTCAAGTTTGTCTTCTAATCTACTTCGCTTTACCTTGGTAGTGCATGAGCACTCTATTCATATATGATTCCAATATCGATAATTTCGATACTTGTATAATATCAGATGGAGTAAAGTTAAACATGCTAGGTGCCAAGTAATTTTAGACTTAGCAATTCTTATTGTAATTAACGACTTTTCTGAGTGTATTTTATTGTAATTAGTTCTGTTGGCAGTCGCCTGATGATTGCTTCGTGAGAAGCATGCAACTCAGACAGAGTAGCGGCTAAAATTATATGTTTTTAAATATTGAAGCTATATATACAGCTAATTAAATATTAAACTCAAAGCTTACGCTTTTGAAAGGACAACCTTAATTGAATTGGCTGTATATATATATATATATACTACACTCCGGCGTGGTGGTGTAAACGTTAGTTAATATATAGTCTAATAAGTTTGTATGTATATATAGTAAAAGTTGTCCTCAGACAAGCTTTATTACTCACAAAATACTTCTAACGTACTAACCAACTGCGCCACCGAGAACTCGGGTAATAATAATAATAATAATAATAATAATAATAATAACACGATAAAATTCTAACACGATAAAATTACAGCTGAGCTCTGGTCGTGTGTTACAAAACTATAAATTATATGAAAAACCTATTGCGGTCCATTCAAAATTTCCTAAATTTAAAATTTAACTAAAACTAGCTAGGTTGTTCAGTCGAAGCTCTCCGCTGCTCATTTGATAAAGAGTTCCACAGACTTGATGCTCTAAACGATATTGAATTTCCGCTAACATAATTAGATTTAGCAACAGGTAAGGCTAAACTAAGCATCCTTCGAAAATGATATGCGTAGTTATTTTTACCGAACAAGAGACTGTAATTGTTATGGAACAAGATCAAAGTAACAATTATATGCTAAGCATAATAGACGTCTGGAGTTCATATCTCTGATAGTGTTCCATTTTGCCGTGGCTAGGAGTACACCAGTCTAGTAGTGGTAGATTATCTTTGCTGCACGAACGTGAATTCTTTCGACTTCGTCCATAAGTGTCTTGCCACACGAGCGCCAAATCATTAGACCATAGGCTATGGAGTATGGATAGTATTGTAACCTTAAAGTAGAAATTCTGCCTGGCTTTCATCGGGAAGAAGTATAGTGATTTTAGTAAGTTCAACTTTTGGGTAAATGATTAGTGATAACTTCAGAAGCATGAAAGTTCCAATTTAGTTGACAGTCAACTTCCAATCCCAAACATCTGGAAACCAGCACATGTTTAATACTGTTGTTCGAGGGGCAAATTTTTTTGACACTTTTCTATATTTTTGTGATTTGTCTTTTTTTCTCCTTTTTTTTGCCAATTTTTTCGTGATTTTTTTATTTTTTTGTGATTTTTCTGAAGGTGTAGGAGATTTAAATCAGTGATTTGCCCCTCGCTGTTGTTACCAAGTTTAATGTCCTGTAGTGGACCAACAAAGTTTCTTCGCCCTAAAATCATATTCCGCAGTTCATGGCAAAACATGTAATGCCATTAGGTCAGAAGTATCAGGTGTCATGTCACGCTGACATCGCGTAATACAATCGCGCCGTGAAAACATGGCTTTTTCCCCTAAAAAATTTCTTTTTCTACTTATTATATATATAATTTGTACACTTACACCTCGACTGGGACTTATATTATTATTACATTTCTTGTTGTCGTAAATCCTTCTTTTGGAAGTTAAAAAAAACCTTGGCCACTTGCTCAAGATTTGCGTGACTTTTACTTGTTTAAAAAATATTGTAAATGCGCCTGCGACCCGACGTTTAAGTAAGTCGTAAATAATTTGCCATTTAGGCAATAAATAATGTAAAATGTACAAGGTCAAGCCTGGGTCCTGAGTCCATTTTGGTGAAAGGAATTTTAAAATTTCGCGCAATTCTGCAATTCTGATTTCGCGAAATCGTTGAATGTGAGCTCGACTTCAGCGTTTGTAAGGTTTTTTATTGTTTTTGCTTGCTGTTGGGATATATTTATATATTTTTGGTTGTTGAGCGAACGAAAACGAAGAAAATAATATGGAACAAAAAGTCTGAATCAATCAATCGTCTGTCTTATATTTCTTTGACAGTTTTATAATTTAGTCAATTTTGTTAATTTTATTTATTACAATAATATGAGCAAATACTTGCTGGGCATTGTCTGCCAACATAAGGGAGCAGCTAAATTCTCGAAACGTTGAGAAGCATTATACTATTTTACTGTTTGTTACTTTTATAGACTTGTGTAGTTGTTTACAGTTTTTTCGCTTCTGTGGTCGTCGCTATACGTATTAGCCGTTAACATATACACCAAATATATTATGCAAACAGTAATAGGACACCACAAACCTGCCAAAATGTTTTGAGCAAACTCGTCTGCGAGCAAAGGTCTATTGTTTATGACCCGGGTGAGGAGACAGACCATTAAAACAACACCATTCATAACTTATTCAGGATTTTGTTGAGCATTCCAGCAACCTCATCTGGAGTCCTGGCTACTACGTACAATGTGGCATCATCCGCATACATCTCGATATCCCCTTCTTAATTTAATATCAACAATGTCGGGTAAATCGTTGCAGAATATTGAAAAAAGTATAGGACCGAGAACCGACCCTTGAGGTATTCCAAACTTAACAGGCATAGATTGAGATGTGCTGCCATTTACAACGGTTACTTGATGGCGATCAGTGAGGTAATCTTTTATCCAGGATCATAGATCACCTGCGATTCCTAAACTTTGAAGTTTGTACAGCAGAACGTTGTGAGGCGGAGCGGAATCGAACGCTTTACGGAAATCAATACTAAATACAACACCAACCACCGGAGTAATGACGTTATGTCTGCTTCGTACAAGTGCGTATGGTTTTCTAATTGTTTAAAACTAGACGTGGTGCATGGTAATGTAAACGTTAGTTAATAGTGCAGTAAGTTTGTAACTCCTTGGTATTAGTGAGTAAAAGTTGTTATATATATATATATTATTGATTTCCCACTGGCACTGCATGAAGCCCTGCTGAAATTCAAAATATTAAAAATGCCTTCTACTCTATATCAGTATATGCACTTGGAATACTGCTGTAAAACAACTGTAAAACAACTGTAAAACAACTGCATAAACTTGGAAGGCACCTAAATTTTCTCTCTCTACGGCTAGTTTACAGTACACAAACAAGATTTGGTGCAATTGCATGTTAGATCTTAGAGCTGGGACCGGATTTTGTGGATAACATAAATTGACGTGGTCTGATAAATTTATAGATATATCTTCGTGCTATACTTGCCTTGATTTTCAAGCTTCAGCTGTAATTAATTTACATGTACTTAATATCGAGTTATTTTATGAAATTAGATGCCTCACACCTTCCCCGCCAAACATGTTGTCCACCTGTCAAATAAGGACAGACAGCAAGGCACCAGTTCATTTTCAGTGCCCATTTATACCCTCGAGGTTAGAATAGCTTTACATCAGCACTCTCACATAAAGCATCTCAGGTATAATATTGTACATTGTGTTAAAAATCATGCCCGTGATTCGCTTACTTTGCGAATGTGAAACTTGTGTTAAGCTGGTATATTTACAATAACAATGGTTTACTAGGTATTTGAAGTTTGTACACTTTCTGTATTGAACAAAGTCAAAGACGCCGTATATTTATGTATTGCATAGGCCGTATTTCTGTATTGCATGTGATAAGATTAACTGCATGGCATATTAAAAGTTTTTCATTCTCATTACAAGTTTGAATTGTTGATGCTTTTCTCCAATAATCTGTCATTTCAATGTAGTATAGTAGAAATCCAGCTTACTCAAATAGCCTATCAAAACCTATTTTTATAGTTGGCATTTATACTCAATACTTTTAAAATTAAATCTATTTATGCATTTTAAAAAGCAGATGGCATTTTCTTGTTTGTACATGCAAACGAAGCATTACGTATAACTTTAAAGCCCTTTTATTGGCAACAAGAGCAAGCTTGGTTTTTAATTAGCAGTGAATTACAACGTCAAGGGCTAGAATAGTCTATAATGTGTGTAGATTGACTACAGAAAGAAAATATTTTTCATATTTTATTATACAAGTGTACAAAATATATATTGATATATGTACAAATAAGTATAGCAAACAGGACGTGAAACATGCTGTTTATCCAGACTTTCCCACTGTTGATTTTCGAATCTCATAAAAGACATATATCTTAATTAAATGTTGTACAGTCTTTAAACAAATTAGTTTTAGCGTCCTCCTGAATGCACTTGAGCAATTATTGCCAAGGCAGTTAATCTCAATTAGTAAGTACTTAATACCCAATGCATATAATTGACATTCTAAACTGAACCGTCAAATCGTCAATGCATGACAAATTGCATTCATCAGATACAAATGTCTACGTAAAAGCATAAGGAAATCCGCAAGAATTTGAGAGAATATTTTTTCGTGGTTTACCCAAAATTATAATATAGTACTCGAAGTATGTAATTAAGTTGACTATGGCTATGCTCAAAATATACTCATGTTTAAATCATGTCGCAACTTATCCAAGAACAGCATGGCTTATTTACGATCGAACACTGTCAGTATACATAGCGCAAATGCGGGCTGGCTATACAATTTATGATATAGTTTCACATCTGAACTAAACGCTCAATATTTTTGGAATTTACATTGCGTTAAATTTACTTATATGCCTTTGCGAAATATTTTCAACCGATACATGCAGTATAAAATGTTTCAACTGGGCTGGATAATAATCTACTCTCTTATCTTAGGAGTTAGGAGATTTGATATCTCAGTCTATTCATCGTGTTATGAGATATGTAGGTGATTTCTCGCTGTTATTCTGTTAACATGAACAGGAATAGGTACTACAATCCGACTTCCAGAACTACTATTGTTTTTACTAAATCTTCCAGAAGAACCAGTTCGCACACGTTTCCATTTTGCACGTCTGTTCTGGAACCAAATTTTCACTTGTACTTCGGATAGTTTCAGCCCTGACGCAATTTGTGATCTTTCTTCAACTGAAAGGTATTTCTTTGTTTGGAATTCTCGTTCAAGTTCAAGCAGTTGTTGACTCGTGAATGCCGTCCTTCGTCGTCGTTGTTTTAAGCAGCCTTCAATGGTTTCTTGCTCGTTAAAGAAATCCCTCTCCTTTTGTAGCAAGGCCGCGTTGTTTAGCTCGTCTAAATTAGCTGGAATAAGAAATATGAAATCTTAAGCCTTATAATTATACATGTCTGAACTATAAATTCGTATCCTATTAACTTAAGTTCCAATTTCAACAAGACCTAAGCAACTACGAAGTATCATGAATGGTTTTGAAATGATATGATATGCTGCGGGTCTTTGGGATCAAACTACCAGAAAAATTCAACAAGAAGGGTCCCCGAGCCACACTACTATTAAACTTCCAGACGAAGGGCGTTCGCTCGAAACGTCGAAGTTCTTGTTGAATTTTTCAGGTAGTTTTATCCCAAAACCCGCAGCATATCGTGTATAGACAATATATATACACTATATACACTGGCATCACGCGTTTTGAAATGATTAATTGCTATTTTGCTCTATACTCAACAATACTCATTATTGTTGCCCGTGGTTGTACATATAGTTGTGCAGTTTAACGTCTATTATGACTTAATGACAATGAAAAAGTCGGTCTGTATAGACGGATATTAACTTTAGCTATAGCTGTGCGTCAAAAGCTTTGGTCTATGTTAAATGGTTTATCTTGACTAAAAAAATAAGTCTATGTGCATTTCAGGAATGCGGTATCCATGGACCAGTTTGAGAGTAAATGTTATTTTATTAAAATAGACTCAATACGCATGTAATTTCACTGAGCTGACTGACTGAACTGAAGTTCGACTTAGAGTGTTACAGTATTGACATTCCAGTGGGTGGCGGTAAATTCTTCATCTACCCGAAAGATAGAAAGCAACCACGAAGTTTAAAACAGGGTCAGGAACGTTTGTAGAAGAATTTTCCTCTACTAACTCTCTTGAAGAAGGGTCACCATTATGTCTTGATACGTCAGTGGCATCTTAGCATCTTACTATCCTTCGTGCACACGAAACCAACACTAATTACGGCAAGTGAAATGAAACTTTGTATAGACTAATTTTTAGAGTAACGGTCACTTTAATAGCCACTTAAGTCTATTCATCTTATAACAAAGCTAGCAGGGATTTTAAGACTAAGGTAAACGTGGTTAATCAGTCGTCTTTGTATACTAGAGATGCCAAAAGACAAGACAGAAGACTTAGTTAAGAACATAAACAAGTACAGTATGTGTGTTACCTTGCTCCATAGTTCTCTCATACTCGTTCATTCTTCGGCTATCCAGTGGTGTTGAAGCATTATTTTCTGCGGTTGTTACACTTTTCCTATACGGATACCGTTCGACTTCCTCGTCCCCCGCCTTGGCCTTGATATTAGCTGAATCATAAAGCACGGAATGGCCAAGCATCAGTCGCTCAGTATTGAGTGTTCTGCCAGTAACCGCAGTGTTATCTATTACAGGTGGCCGTGGAACAAGGCCTAATCGAGGCACTAGCCTTGTGTGAAAGCTTTCAGTACATTCAGAGCTTGTTGAAATGTCCTCTTCCTTATTCCGTCTGCAATACGGACGAAATGACTGTGCGTTTTGTTTGTTAGTCTCCGTTAATCCTAGTATAACCTCTATGGAATGTGGATGTGGTTTTCGTTGAACGTTCATTTCGCTTTAAGAGTAGTTCGATATACCAGCTACAACAGTAACCTTTTCGAGTTAATTAGTGCTCTATCTGAAGGGTCTTATGCCATGGGAAATTTCGATCACTTCTTATCCGATTATGAGGTTGCTCGGCAATCTTGTACGACACGGTCTCTTAGTGATTGGCTGTGAAAGAAACAGATGACAGGTTAACATCACGCCATTATTAAAAACCTTTCTGCGCTAATGCGATTTTGCCCTCGCCTGGCGATCCTATTGGACTATGTTGACACTATCTTGATGGCAAGCCACGCCAAGCTAATCAACCAATATTAATTATATTTAATAAGTCTTAATTTCCCTTAATCGCGGCTCAATGTCAGCTCGGCGTTTGACTGTTATCGCATGTGTGGCTCGCGCAGATAATACCTTCTGGCATATATCGCACGCCATGCCCATGCACATTAGCGAAGAGAAAACATTACGCGGATGCGAAACTCAAAAAGTCCTTAATTATGTCAGTTAAGGACCTTAGATGGCAAATCCCAAGTTAAGTTTATTAAGCTGCCGTGTCTATCGTCTTTGAGCGGATATAACATAAGTGGACACAAAGACTGATTATCGTAACTGTCAATATACATTGTGCAAACTTTACATGTATGGTAAAGGCTTAAGCCGCCTGTGCATATACTCACGAAGCATGATTGACGATGCTTACCTGAGAATTTCCTCAACGATTATACGTTATTAGAACAGAATAAGTTACTTGATTTATACTGATTAGTATTTTTACCAGGAAAAAGTTTGGCGATGTGGTTAATATATTTTCCAATTAAGATGTTATATTACTAGTCCTTCATTGGCGGCCCAAAGCAATGCGGCTTGTACCCATGTAGTGCTGATCAGGCTACATTAAACGTTTCAAAATTAGATGGTAAAGTGTTAATACGATTGTGAAAAGTCTCGCGCCTGATCTTATTATGAACTTAATTAAATTGTTTGTTATTTCAGCGAGCCAGGCGTGCACGGTATGTGAAGCAGCAGTGCTTTAATCTCCCAAAACCGTTTGCCATGTTGCCGGCGAAACTACTTTGTATAGCACGGAGCTGCAGGGTATTTGCATTTCTCCAAAGTGTCTAAAGTTATGCTAGAGAATGGAAGGAAATTGGAAAAGTCTGTATAAGGAAGATATAGGACCGCCTAGTGTGCGCCCGACGATTGTGATAATGTTTTGCCACTAACGCTCGTTATAGACGCAGCATGATAATTTACGCACACAGTAGACTTGAAAATTGGTCTTCTCAGTATTCGTAACACGACAAAACGAAAACCCCGCAGCTTTTACGCAGCACGGGTCTATAATTTCGCAACAACACATGTTACAACTTACAAGTACGCATCCTGCGCGAATCTACGCGATCAGTTCCCTGAATGTTAGTAGAGTGGCAGTGCCACCTCAAATCAGGGTGATTACATCACATTCGGATGTAAATAACTCCCTTTTTTGCCGCTCTCCTAGTAATTTCCGTAAGTGTTAGTTACTATGATAGAGACATTGAAGTCATTTGCATGCATCCAACTGTGAACAGAACTGGTGCGGTGTAAACGAAACTCCTCCTTCACTGCAATATAATTTCAGTTGCTACTTCAATGAATCGAAATAACACCTTGCGTTTGAAGAGGGTTTGAGAGTCCATGTATTAAGAATATTGACTCTACATTGCAGATATTTATGACACACTGTTTGTTTAACACATACATGCATGTCCTTTAAGAATTAAGTCTAAGAAATTAGTTGTTCCCAGTTCACATTAAATCTGACACCCTTTTAAAAAGATACCCGAGAATGAATTTTGGTTATTGTTCAATGTAAATATTAGGGACTGGGTAGTTCATTTGCTAAGTAATTGAGAAACTAACTTTGTCATGTCTCATGGTGTCTTTATCACCGAGTTGTTTAATTTGGCCTTATTTGCCGCATTTGCGTATACAAGTGTACAATGATACAAATAGCCTGAATTTCGCACCGTAAGATAGCTGGCGAAACTAGCATAGAGTAGATAAATCTGTTCTTTATTAGCATCGAAAATATAAGCAACAGCAGCATCAAATTTACACGGCTATTGTAGTAGGGCCAGGCTGTTTGATAGTTGGAAGAATGATGTTATTTAATAAGTTTCATTGCCTGTATTGGAACTGGTAAGTTCGAAGCAATATTACTAGTTGAAACAGAAAGCCCGAGAACGGGGCAAGTATAATCTATCACAGTCAAAATTCCCATTGAGTGTTTCGCAGCGTTGGTAAAGTCATCTTGTTATAAATTCAACTCAGTCCATGCGTCCGTTCAACTGCCGTGAACTATAATTGGAATTTACCGGCCTACGTCAACTAAATATGCACGTTTCTTATTATAGCTATGAAGTTTACGTTATCACACGCAAAGTTTACGGGAGGTAAATCGATCTACTGGCAATTAACCTCGCTGTTTTATCAGTGGACACCACGTGCACGTAAAACAATAAATAAACCTGGATGATTTGTCAATTTGATACTTTTAACAACCAACTAGTTGTGGTACGATCAGAAAGATGATACCAGTACATTTAATTCAGAACATTTTAATTCGAATTCAATGAGCAAAAACGAATTTAGTCGGAGTATATCTTGTATATCTTTTTCTAATTCTGATGTTTAAAGGTTATATGGCTATATAATTATGGTAATTTCACTTGATATTTTAGCACTGTTTTAGCCCACTTGGGGGAGCGACCACAAGCTGAGATTAAATTGTAGGATTAGCTTACCGCGGACAATTTGCGATGGCTCTCAAAGCGAAATTGAGGACGATTTTTGTCGTGAAAGTCTTTGCGTAAAAAATTAATAATTACGCCACTCGGCCACGGTATCGAAGAAGTCTTTAATTTATGGTGTAAATTTGTTTAATTTTTCTATATAAGGTTTAATTTTGCTTTAAAAAGCCTTAATATGCCTTCTACTAAAGGGCAAGTAAATATATTAAAATCAGCTATATACACGTATTGATGCTTAAAAAGAGTGTCAACAGTCAGTGATTACATGATGCCTTTATTACAGGATAAACACTTCAAGGCAAGGAATAGATAAAGCATATGCTCCAAAAATGCCCACCGCACAATACAGACAATAGCAAATGGTTAAATTCCTGAATGCCAAGTTGTCTTTCATAATTTCTGATACGGTTAATCCTTATCACGGGATAAATCAGGCAAGAGGAATGTTTTTATCGCCACGCCAAGCTGCACTCGTCAAATCGGCCAAAAACCACAAAACACAAGTATGGTTATTATGGTTTAGAAATGGAATCATGACATCCAAATCTCCAGTTTAAACTACAAACAAGGCTAACAATAAACCGCTTAATGGATTAAGGAAGGAAACCAATTTAGCGGTTATCCGAGTCAATATTAATTTAATCGTTTTCGCCATTATATGGCATACCATATGTGCAGGCTTTCAAATCCATTCCAGGCAACATCATTATGGCGATTAGCTATTTGTACAAAGTACGTACGACGTACAAAGTTCAATAGGAGGTTAATTGGCGAAACCTTTTTCCCGCTTATCTGTCAAAAGCTATATAATTACTTATTTTTCTTTATGGAGAGACTCTACGGTGACTTGTTAGGAAACGGGCAAAATTGCTTATAAACACTCAACCATATATGACTTCATCTGATACATCTTTGCAATGCGATCCTCAAAATAGTAATTATATACCACATATTTTAAAACTTTAGTGATACGATGATCCTTTAATCTTTCTACGATAATTGAACAAGTAATTGGTATAAATTTCCCGAAATAGATATAGCCTTAGAGACATTGGTTAATTTGTGTGTCCATCGAAGCATCAATAACCCCAATGTGTGCTGATGAGAAAATCGTGAGAAACATGCACATGCAGTATTCATGCATCATTTTCGTGTGACTGTAATTCTAAAGTACTACATTCAGGAATATTTAGATTAAAGCGGCATTGGAATTATTCTAATTGGCATAATTACTTCCAAGAAAACGAACATAGTATTAGTATATAATTACATAGTACTACCTGTCTGTTATATCATATATCATGCAATTTTTTACCTTTGTTTAAAATACTACAGCTTTGTTTCTTCATGTGAATTCGTTCCTACATGTACCGTTGTTGCTCGATGAGTCCGTTAGATAAATGACACTGCTCATTGGCATTGCTTTTCACGTAATGATATATTTCACAATTACCTAATTAATTAAACCTATTATAGCACTGTTGCTATGTTATTATTTTTCTTTATGTTACCATAGTTCAACTATATTGGCTTAAGTACCGAGGTGCATGTGAGTTGCAGAACATACAGTATAACGTGGGTGACAGTATTATCGGCTTTTCATAACTCCCATATGTCATGTAGACTTTGTAGTTAGTATCAGACTCTATTTTCCAAACATTATTTTCTAGTTTCGCGTCAGTTATTCTAGATCTATCAGTTGATATGGCCCATCTATAAAGAAGAGCAGTTGCATAAAAAGTATGCGTAACTCAGGATTTAACAGAAAAACGTAGTAAGTTTGTGATTAATAGACGTCTTATGATGTTTGCGATGTTGCAATTAAGTTCGCTACTTAATTAATTTCGACATAATTTATAAGATCGTACTTACTTACCTACTTACTTACTATTAAAGTACAGATATTCAAGATGTTTTAACTTCAAACGTTGTAAAACATAAATTTATTCGAATTTGGTTTTTTATTTAAAGAGACAATCGAAATTACACAAAACATAATTCGACAATCAAGTACATGTATGTACTATAATTATGCATTAAAGGAAGACATAAATAAAGCATTAAGTTGTGTATATCAGAATATCACAATTGATTCCTATATTTTAAGTGTTTTCATTTATATCACTTGAATTTTTCCTGAGGGTGTTAATCTGTGTTAAGTGCGCCAATTTAACCAATTTGATTCTTTTTAATTGTCAGCTTGTAAGTTAAATTTTAGTCAAAAGCTACATTCTCATTATCAGTTTCAAAATATACTTGATGCTTGTTAACTTTATAGACTATTGAATGCGAATATACATAAACATGCATATACTTAAACTTGGAGTCTATATTAATTGGTTCAGTTCATAATTAAAATTGGGATAAGATGGAATAAATCAAATAACTGCAAGTCTACAACCTAGTAACGAGATTGAATCAGAGTTGCTTAGCATTATATAAGGCTAATTATATTGTTATACATATTATTATAATATTATAATATATTGTAGTACTGCAACTATATGACGCTGCTGGTATTTTTTCTTTATCTCTTACAAAATATAACGAAACAGACATTTACTTCTAAATTCTAGATTTGACCTGTGACATCCTGCCGGAATAGCATGACTCAGTAATGATTAAAACCGGTGAGTATTAATTGTCATAACTGAGATGGCCTTTCATTAATTTGTAGCGTCGGAATTGAAAGAGGGTAACGCCCTTATATTGAACTGCGTAAAAATTGTACACGAATGCTAATTTCACTTTACACGACATCTTACTATTTTGTTATCCATAATTGCAAAAATGGTTGTGAAATTAATTTACAGGGCTCGCCATGGTGGTGCTGAGAAGTTAATTTAATTGATTTCGTAAGTTATTAGCTACTCGAAACAATGAAACACAGCGTGACATATATCGACCAATTAAATTACCTAATACATACAAACGGCTTTTACAAGGATTCTTTGTGTTGCCATATATATGTATATAGGTATGAGTTTAAATCTTTCGTAAAGAACAACATATATATCAAAATTATATACCGATAATCGAACCATAACCATATATCCTTTGTTGGATGAGGGTTGTTTATTTAATTGAGCAAAAATATAATTGGTTAAAATGGCCGATATAACCGCAGTGTAATTATTTCCTTTTGATCTTTATATAATTATATATAATGATGAAATAGTAAAAATATTCTCGCAAAACTGGTGGACATAAATAACCCATTGCTGTGTGTAACCACTTAAGTCTTAACCGATTTACTGAAAGAATTAGCATTACAAAAGGTTTATTGAAGGTCATACATGCAGGTTCTCCAAGACAAAGGACATTGATATGCCAATGGGAAATTATTAGCTTGAAAACGTGGGAGTCTAATAGCATTTTCGACATTAGGCCTACATATACATGCATATTGGTGTGTTATTAGTTAATATATTTCCTAAACCCAATAATAAGCAACAATTAAATTGTCTTCAAGCAGGTCAAAGCACCAAACATATACAAACATGCACAAACGGAAGGGAAGCCTTAATTGATGATTTCCTCATAACATTCCATACAAAAATGAATTCAATCGTTATATTATTTATTTAAAATATATAAAAGCCCTCCTCTTTAAGACAATCATGAGCAATTCTAAATGTTGCCATTTGAAGGAAATTTGTCATTGGCTTTACATATTTATTCAGGGCGTATAAAAAACGGAGTCGATGATTAATTTTTTAACTTTCCAAACTAGACCTTATAAAATGATAGGTCTTGTTTTTTCTTTTCTCTTTTGAACAAGTTGTCGTTTGCGTCTTTCGTGCAAGTATTTACTGCATGCACAAGAGAAAATTTAGTAGAACCCATCAGTTTTAGATGCCTCTTAATTCTGCAATTATACATGAATACTATGTTATTTCATAGTCGCGTGCATGTGAAATTCTTGAATTTTGTATTTTTGTTGTTTAAACTTTAATGTTGTTGTTGCCATACGAGAAAAAGGAGTAAGAATAATTTCATAACATTTTACAATACAAGGTTGTTCTATATTTTTCATACTCCTAAATTCAATCCAAAACTAACCATAAAAACAAGTTGTAAAGTTAGTAAGTGAACTGATTGGAAGTAGTGTGTGAAAAGCCGTATAGTTGTTTAGTTGCCAAAATGTTCAATTTTATCGTTTTGTTTATAAAATAAGTTAGTATCATTTACAATTATTATTGCATCTTAAATTTTAGATTCTCCGATCACACTCACAGTCACTTAAAATGCTACTATTCGCGAACCAATCGCTCAAATTTAAAACGAAACCCACCGTTAGAAAGCTGAATGGCTACGCTTTAAAGTGATTGTAAGCATGAACGTTTTACTCTATTAGACTTTGTAATATTTACATTTGAATCGAGCACTCCGTTATTTTTATACACCCTGCATGTAGATCTGCCCATTTGTCTAATAAATAATGCTAGTAATGACTTTAAACTATCATGCACCGATATTATAGCTTTATAAATCTACTTTCTGTTTCAGTACATTCATGCATGAGGATTCAGTGAATCAAGTGGTCTCCTCCTTCCAGTCCGTCCTAGACACTGCAATATATTATATCCTAAGAATTTTGAAGAAGAAGATTGTCTATAGCATTACACCTGAAAGAGTATTTTGGCAGCGTCACCTTATGTTATGATATGCTCAATCTTCCCACATAAAACGGAAGTACGCAATGTGTATCAAAAACATTTGCAATAACAATTGAATTGTATTATAGGTATTTGGTTCTCGTCTCGACGTTTGGGACGAAGATCCTTTGACCTGTTGCAGTTAGCAGTTGGTTCCTTTTGGTTCTCTGACAAAGATCTTTCGCTTGAAACGTTGGAATTCTCTCTTTGAGTACTTGTATATAATTATATTTTTTAGGCTGATTATTTCAAGACCACGGCCTACGCGGAAAACACAAGTTAAAATTCTTATTGTAATAATGTCTGGAATTCTGTGATACTCCCATTTTGACAATAGCTACAACATTTGGGTTCAATATAAGCTAGACGTATATATTTCGATGCCAATTATTAGAGGATGCCCTCGAGGTTGCCCTGTGGCATGCAGAGTACCCCGATTACCGCTGTCGTGTTTGGCACAGTCAAACTCTTCTCACATATACTGAGGCAAAATTATAATCACTATAATGGTAGAGATGTATATATAGTTAACTATTCACATCAGTTCCTTTCACGCTCGTTTAAGAATTGGAGAAAATGGCAACGGCGTTCAGAAAAGTGGAGTAGTAGAAATGTGGTGGGTGGGTTGGGCATGCGAAACGCGAACGTGTTCTCCCAACATCTCCGAGGGAATTATAACTCCATAAATGCACGAGACGAGTTTTGCTATAGCACAGTAAACAATTTTGTTAAAATATCAATATTGATATTCTCCTAACATCTAATTAGTGACCTCACTCGCAAGCTTTTCAATGTTTTCATTGCTTGGCAACAAGTTACCATAGGCAAGCCCAGAAGATACGGTTATCCTCACAATAAACAGTTGTAAAATATATCTTTAACAATTACATGTTTAAAAATATATTTGAAGTGCTTCGAACTTTGCTATCCAGCGATTTACTTGCAGGTCAAGTAAATCGCTGGATAGCAAAGTTCGAAATACTTTAAACATATTTTTATACATTTATTTGTTAAAGATAATTACCGTCCTATTTCTGTATTACCTGTCTCACTCCGATTTATTGAATAAATTACAGGGGTTTGGCGTAGAATCAGTTGAGATGGAATGGTTTACTAACTACTTGTTCAACAGGTCACAATTTATCAACTACAATGGTTCTTTATCGGATAAATTCCAATTGACATCGGGGGTTCCGCAAGGGCCTCTTTTATTCATACTGTATATAAATGACATTGACGATCACCTAAATTGTGCAAATATCATAAAGTATGCTGATGACACCGTCTTGTTTCTGGCTGGGCGGAATATCGGTGAAATCGAAGATCAACTTACCAATGAAATGCAAGTGGTTGCTACTTGCTAAGTGGTTGAATGAAAACGATCTCATAATAAATCTCAATACATTTATAAATGCATGATTATGCCCTTATTAGCATATTCAAGTATTGTTACTTTTAACCTTAATGCTACTCAAATTGCACGAGTTCAAAATCTCCAAGATCGAGCTACTAGAATAATTAAATCAAGTGAATCCGCACATCTCAGAGTGCCTGATTTGATGAACTTTTCAAAACTTAAAACTTATCTACTAGTGAAGCAGTGTATTGATATGAACGCTCGCAGTAATTTTTAACAATTATTGGATGAGGCGGAGCAGGATATCGATAATTATTCAGACCAAGGTCAACGTTATCTGCCGAAGCGAAGCTGAGGCGGATAACGTTGACCGAGGTCTGAATAATTATCGATATCCTGCGTAAGCCGAATTCAATAATTGTTTTATTATTCATTTTGTAACATGCATTGACGAATAGAACAAGCAAATATTGAAAACAAAGATTTTATTACTGTTCATAAATATCAATACAGAAGAAATATGAGACAAAACAAACTTCAAAACAAACTTGAAGACAAACAAACTTCAAAATTTCCCGCTTATTTGTAATTTTATGCGATATACCGCTGGAATATTCCGGGCGCCGCCCAATTATCTCTGCAGATTACTGTTTCCGCTGAAAAATAGCGCGGGCACCGGCAGATATCGATAATAATTCGCAAGTTTTTAGCCAATGAGAAAACGATAACACAGTACAATGAATAATAATAATTATTATTTTGAGCGTCTACAACATGAGAAGAACACGCGCAATAACGGATTCAGCCTCAGAATCCCGAAAATGAGATTAGAATGTACAAAATCCGCTTTTTTTATAATGGGGCAATTCAATATAACAAACTACCCTATGATGTTAGAGCTACTGACAGTTTCATGCTATTTAAAAGAGCATTGAAAGAACATTTTAACCTATAGTGTAAATGAGCTCAAGTATTTTAGTATACCTAGTGTTCTCTGGTCTATACCATAATCATTAGTGCATGATTTTAGTTTTTTATCTTAGTCTGCATGTTTTTATAGATTGTAGTTTGGTGATACGTATCTTTTCAACGAAGTTAAAAGCTGTAAATCGTACTGGAAACTGCTGAAAAATGTCACCAACAACGTGTCACGAAAACCAATACTTGGTATTAAAGGGGAAGATGGAAAAATCACTACATCAGATCAAGATAAAGCAGAAATTTTCAATGAACATTTTTCCACGATAGGTGCAAAACTAGCTGATAAACTGCCCAGAATAGACCATCAAACCTCCATCAGTACCATCAACCGAGTTACACCTACCGTGATGAAGATTGATCTGACCTACGAGAATGTGTCAAAAGCGGTAATCAAACTGAAGGCAGATGAAGCATGCGGCCCTGATAAAGTTGCACCCAAATTATTGAAGAAAGCAGGTCATGCCGTCATTCCATCATTACTTTCTCTTTTCACCTCAAGTGCTACACGGAACAGCGTTCCCGATCAGTGGAAAAATGTCAACGTTTCCTCCCTGTATAAGAAGGATGACGAAACCGACAAGAGCAACTACAGACCGATATCCCTACTTTGTGTTCCGGGTAAACTCATGGAGTCGTGTGTAGCTTCCACCATTACCACGCACTTAACAGAGCATGAACTTAGCCATACTCACCAATGGGCATACAAGCAAGGACATTCAACTGAGTTACTCTTAGTCAAAATGACAGAAGGTTGGAGACGTGCATTGGACAACAATTTAGGCGTTGGTGTTGTCTTTGTAGATTTTCGGAAGGCATTTGATTCCATCTCCCATCCAGTTCTACTTAAAAAGCTTCAGGAACTTGGTATATCAGGAGATCTCTGGTCCTGGATTAGGAAATATCTCTCAAACCGTCATCAAGTGACAGTGATTAATGGTTGTGTGTCGAAGTCGATGCCAGTCAAATTTGGTGTACCGCAAGGATCTGTGCTTGGTCCAATTCTCTTTTCTCAGTTTTGCAACGACTTACCAGATATCAATACTTGAGATGGAGATATTTATATGTATGCAGATGACACGACGCTTTATGCCATTGCATCAACTCATGATCTTGTTGCGGAAATGCTCAACAGTGTTTTAAGTAAACTTCACCTCTGGTGCTGCCACAATCGATTGACACCTCATCCCGAAAAAACTGAGTATATGATAATGAGTCGAAGAAAATTTGTTGGTCCTCTTCAATGTATAAAATTAGGAGAAAGCCAGATAAAACGTGTGGAGTCAACAAGATGCTTAGGTTTAGAAATAGATTGTAATTTGAAATGGAATAGCCATGTTTCAACTTTAATTCTATCATTTAGCAGAAAACTTTATCTGCTCAAATCATTATATTTCTTACCGCTCAACGCAAAACTGGACTTCTACTTCAACGTAGTTTTACCTTCAATAACTTATGGTATCTTGTTATGGGGATCGTGCGGGAAAACT
The DNA here is from genome assembly GCA_016169945.1 of Trachythela sp. YZ-2020. Classification (NCBI taxonomy): domain Eukaryota; kingdom Metazoa; phylum Cnidaria; class Anthozoa; order Malacalcyonacea; family Clavulariidae; genus Trachythela; species Trachythela sp. YZ-2020. The sequence continues at coordinate 467,346 of JADLSH010000340.1, forward strand.
TTGTTTGATGAATTGGAAAAGATACACATTCGGGCAGCAAAAGTAATCTTTAGATTGGATTGGAACACATCTGGGAAAGACGTCATCAACAAAGCAAAATGGTTTACGTTAAATGATATGCACAAGCAACAACTTTTATATTTAGCGTATAAATGCTATCGTAATCTTTCTCCACCAACTTTGCAGACACTGTTTACAAAAAATGCTCATCGCTACCAACTAAGAAATAAAATGACTTATGTACTTCCTAAACCTAATACGGACATTCTCAAGAAATCAATCTCCTTTTAAGCTGTTACTCACTGGAACGCGTTGAATCATGAACTAAAAACGTCTAAAACGTTTAAAGAATTTAAGAAATCTGTTAAAGTACTTACGTTGTAATAGAATGGATGCTGTTGATTATAATTATATGACTACATCCCTCCCCCCCCCCCAAATTATAAACAAATACAATTTCAAAATAGTTCAAATGAGCTCATGTACAGTATGTGTACAAAAATTGCAGAAATATAATTATATAGACATTCTTTGGTTCAATTAGGATGACATTTGGTTGCGTTGTGCATGATGCAAATAATCTTGCAATGTTGCATGGAAGTAGATAGTCATATAATTATTGATGAAAGTTTTCATTATATACTCATTAGATTTATGTAATTCTTGATATAAGTGTAACTGTAAATGTCAAATAATGTGATCTTTGTAAAGTATTTATGTGAATAATTAGTCGTTATATTAGTCATACTGTACGTTATACGTAATATTAGTAATCATATTAGACTAGTTGTTAGTTATTATGTAGTTGCACGACCACATCAGCTATGCTGTAAAATTATTATCGTGTTTAAATAAATGTTTTTATTATTATTATTATTTATTTTGTTCTGGATTCGGTATAAAAGTGAAGGTTTCCTCAAGCTGCTCTGTTGTCATTGGCTTATTATATTTTTCATCTGGAACCAAATATATCAGGCAGTTTTTGTTTGAAGGTACAATTTGAACGAGGCCGGCAAGACGCAGTCACGGGCCCAGGGAAGTCGGTGAACGCGGGGCCCCCTCAGTCTCGCACCCATGCGCTTTAGTTTTGCCGTTCCCACTGAACGCTCATTAAAGACGTAAACGCTGTGCAGTGTTCTAGATCCACTCTCGCCGGACATTTCTCGCGACATATTCTTATATAGTTCGGGCGCGTATTATCGTAGGGCAAAAACTTTAGAATAATGCAGTCTTTAAGATACTCCTTACGTGTTTAGCTAACATGATATGGATTCTGTTATACAATTTATTTCAGAAATGTGAAGTATATTCAACGAGTAAGCGCGCATAAAAGTTTGGGAAGTGACGCGATCATCCTTACCCAACTTTTCCTGGTCCCATTGAACAGCACGGGCCCCGGGTATTTCCCCCCCTCGGCCCCCCCCCCCCACTCCCCTTCTCGCCGGTCTTGGATTTAAACCAATCTTTTCTCAGACAAACTGTCACGAAATGCATAAAATGTCGTATTCTTGTAGGTTTTTGGCGTTGCATCTTGAAAGCTTAAAAACTATAGTGTTATCAAAATTAATTAATGCCAAACTGGATAATTTCTATTTTTTGCACCTAGAACTGTGGATAAATTTGGTTTGTTCTGTGTTTAAATAAAGTTTATGTACCTTTGAATGTCAAAATAGCACAGTTTTTTTCGCTTGTTGTCGCCTGTGAATGCGAACTTTCAAGCAAAAAGTTTAATTCAGACTGAGAAACAGATACGAATCTTTCTTCGTCGTTTTTGTCCCGTTGTCATTTGTTGGCTGGCTTTTCCATCTCGTTTAGGTCTACTTTTTCTTGCTTTCCGACAAACTTTGGACTTTAAAATTATATAATTTTGTTCATAATTGTATTGACAACAAGCGGAGAGGAAACGAGAAAAATTGAAAATCACTTAAACAGTGGCAGTGCTTTATTGCGTCATAATGCACGCGCATTAGCCAATCAAATTGCGCGTTATATACCACTTATATTATAATATGTAGTTAAGAATGTATGATTTACAATTTTAGAGTGACTGGGAGAGTTGCCTATAATCTCCTTAATCAATTACTACCAAGTCCTAATATAAAAGTACAGTATAATAGAATTATTGCACGGTCGAATTATTTATAATTACTGCTTGATTTTATCTGTAGGAAAACTTGCAAAGTCCCTCTTTATGCCAATGGCCAGTCCCAATATCATCATCAGTGGGCGAAAAGTCTAGAAGACTGTCAAAGGCCTATAAGATTCGGGCACGAGAATTCGGTGACTATATTCATTGCAGCCTGGGCTGGTGGCTGTCTTGATTCAACCGAATTACGTAATTAAATGTGAAAAGTGTGGGTAGTCAGCTCAATATTGTCATAATATATTGTTGAAAATTGGCGACAATCCCAATAGAGATAATATAATATAATAATACAATATATTATGATTTCCGTATTATGATTTCAAGATTCGTGTATAAATTGATTTGTAATTCAAGCCTTAAATTGAAAATTTGAATTGAAAACTAGCGCTGCACTTGTATGAGTTTCAAATATTTCAAAAATTTAAACTATATGTCTAATATCTGTATAGTGTCATGTAAGTGCATGTGTTTGCACGAAGTATATGAATTGAGGACTCGGTTGATATCAAAGCTGTGTTAAAACATTCAATTAACTTTGTGTATATCTGTTGAACGAGAATTACACATGCCAGTGCAAGACTATGGCAATTTAATGCCGGTTAACTCAATTGAAATCCCACTGTATAATTCAGACCATTTCAAATTTGTACTGATATTTGTATATTTTGAACTGCTTATCTTTATTTTTAGCACCTTTTTTAGTTTGTTGCTTGGGGAAGAAGTGCGGATTAAAAATCGCATACTACAATTGTTGACGTTGTCTTTTAACATTTTCACTTTTGATGGAGATCAACAGAACTAATCTTATTTAATAACTATTCTATGTTAGTCTTTGTGAACTTTTGTGTATATATAATAAAAGGTAAGATAAGTTGAGTCGTTTTATTGTCAGAAAATGTGGCATTTTTTCGTACATGAAGACCACTTTATAAAGTCATAGAAATTACCTTGAAGATTTATTGAAATTTTGTGTAACACTTTGACTCAAGTGTTTGCGTCACCATAACTTAAGTCTGAAGTGGCTTGGTGATGTTCAAAGAAAATGACACATTAAGATTGGAGTTTGCAACAAAAACAAGAAGATGTTGACCCTCATTGGAAGAAATGCACATTAATTTGCCTTTTAATATTACTTGACTGAATTATTTGTTATCTATACATCTTATACATCATCGGCAGTGTTTTCTCTTGACATGAGGCAAAATTTTAAGTTGTTTACAATCATATTATTGATAGAAGAAATAGGCCTTATACTATAAGAACCAATAAACGTTTGCTTCAGGCTGATTTCCTTGTTCATAAGGATCACACGAACGATACCAAAAGAAACTCAAAGAAAATACTGTTTCTTTGTTAAATACAATATGCCCATATAGAGAATTTACTTGAGAAGTAGACCTATAAGATTAAAATAACAATATTGGGGAATATATAGCCTTGTTTCTAGCAGATTTTTAGCGGCGTTTTTCAACTGATTTATTACATATTTTGGGACACAGAGAGGGAACCTATAAGAACTTACATGATGTGGAATGAGAAGTCTGGTACGACTTACTTTGCCGGAAAATATAGTTCATATAAAGTCAACTGATTTCAGTCAGGAAAGGTTTTCAGCTTTGAGAAACGCGACTGAGTGTAGATGGCCCATGCACAGACGCAGTTACAGATTTTTTTGAATTGTTTTGAAGGTACTGTACAACATGTACAAAATTAATATCTATAGGAATATTATATATATGATTATTGCGAACAACACTAAGAATCAGATCATTAAAACGGAAATACAATAGTTTCTCAATCATCTTTGTGTAATTGTGTTTGAACTTATCTTTTGCCTATCTTATATGCTGCAGGAACCAAGTACATAAATTAATTATTACATTAACCGTGGAAAGTAAATTGACGAGGTGTGTTTGACAACGACAGAAAAAAAATAATAGGAAACTGATTGATTTTGAGGATAGCCTAAAGTTTTGGTTTTCGCCTCTGCACATTCTTATGCCTACGCATATAGCCACAATGCTACAGCTTGAAATGCACGACAAATAGATCCTCGCTGAATTACGAAGTCACGAGTAACGCTCACATCTTTGGAGGACACCGAACATATATCTCCTTTCAAATCTCCCCTAAGCATGCAGATTACAAATAGAAACAAATTAAACATATCACAGAAGAATGAAAATCATACTCAGTTAACTCCATGACCAAGTTGATTATGACATTCCTTGGCGAATAACAATTTGGTTACAGAGAGCGACAGGCTGTAGAAAAATGTGTCATGCGAATCTTTTAGGCCATGCATGTGTTACTGAAAAAATGTAGCTAGAGACAGGATTTACAAATATGACCCATAGTGCTTCAACTTGACTGAGTTTATCAATATTGGCTGACAAAACAAGCCCCATAATACGTTCTCCTTGGCTTTTCACATTGCCTATATCAGCAAGCAGTACGCCGAGCTATATAGATACAAGCTATAGAATCATTCTTGATGGGTTTTTTAAAGATTCCAGTGCGGTTTGGAACATAGTTTGGAACCATTTGGTTCAATAAAGGTCACCGTTTGCCAGAATTAAGCAGTAGAGTGTCAACATGCGAATGTATATGTAATCAGTACAGATGTTCGTCATGTCCATCGTCATAAGATTTGATGGTCGCGTGGTCTAAATGTACATAACCTATAACTCAGTTTTTACCTCAAAGCTTATTCTTTAAATTTCTTTAGATATAAATGCTTGTAAAGGAGACATGGACATCATTTCTATTAAACAGTACACAGGAAATATAGGTACTGTACAAGCTAGAATACCTTATAGTGTATTTTTTAAAGATCGTAGTGTTTGGAGCGGTTTGATTCAATAAAGGTGATCGTTTGCCATTACTTACAATTAAAGTGTCAACATGCGAACGAGCATGCTTGTACTGATTACCTATTTGAGTAAACTACAATCGCGCAGCTAGTAATCGTCATAAAATTTGTCGGTAATGCTTAATGTACATAACCTGTACAGAGTTTTAACCCCAAACAGCCTATTTTCCAAATTTCTTTGGATGTAAATGTCTGTAAAGGAAACATGAACATCATTCTCTATAACAATTCTAAGTTAGGGAGGAACCAACAAGTGCCTTATGGAAGAAAAATGTGAAGTGCCTTAAAAGATGTCGTTATTTTAGTGAGACTTGCCCAATATAATTCTTATTCTTTTTCTCTTACAAAGAACAAAGAAAACTTGACAAATAAAGCAGAACACATTATCAGACTATTGGTCATAATCAAAATATAGCCTAAAATGCTCCAATAAACGAGCAAGGCGTATGAATAAGGACTAACTCTACTTCGTATTACGAATTGAAAGCTGTTGGCCGTATAGCTGTAATCTCTATATGTATATATGATTCTCAAATGCTTCGGTTACTTTTAGTTTTACTAATAGTTTTCGTGATCTATTACTGAATTCAATAAACATACCTTTTAGTTACTCAGTATTCAGTCCTTCGTACCTCACTCACGAACCCCTTAAGAGTGTTGCTTTCTTTGCTTCTTGTTGATTTATTAGCATAATTAATTCGGGCACGTGAACAGTGTGAAAAACACTACAATATTAAATATGTTTTTATAGTTGAAAGTTACTTTATAAAAAATGTAAAAAAGGTCACTTTGCATAGTATAGGATTTAAGAACTAAGATTTTAAATTGTTTACAGTCTTTGGAACTTATACAATTTCCTCCTATTCATTAACATGGAACTATTTCACAAATAGCTCTTTTTCGTTCGAGTGCTTTCCTGTCCCGAAGTAAATTCCTTTAAATGAGGGAAACAAGTTCATATTGAGTGGCTCAGAGGGAGATAAAAACATTAGGTGGTCTGATAACACGGGAAAGGACTGCGCCTCGTTCAGTGGCGTAAACAGGTTTTCGACTCCCGAAAAATACCCAGGAAGGGTCGAAGAACTTTTACCGTGCCATTAATTTGACTATTGTTTGGTTAGTTACTGAAAATTACAAGGTATCCATTCACTATACATAGTACCAATCAATCTGTAGGGGTCCGGGGGCATAATTTAAATCGAAGTGTCTGAAGTGCTATTTTCTGCGTTTACAGGACACATTATAGAGTTTTGATTATTTTAAATCATTATTTAACAAACAACTACATGACTAAATCCAAAAACAACCGAAAACACTTAAATGGAGATCCACTTTTCACTAGGTGAAAATTACTCAATATTTTGTGAAATGTATTTGATTTTCTGCCAAACTTTGCCAGGAACTTATGCTTTCCATACTAAACATATTGAAAAAGTTTTAAATAGTTGGTGAGAACGGTGAAACTAAAATGATTAAATACAGCAAGTTGCTACTTCGAGGGCCTATACTCGTCGTCATGTCAATTGAAAAGAGGATATATATTGGTTTCCAATCTCGAAAATGTATTATTATTTTTGCACAGACGGCACTTAATTCTTGCTGTGTTCAAACTCATGGATCGTGCTTATGCGTTATGCAAGGATGCGTTCTGGAGCATGCGCAAAAGCTTGTATGCAGATATTTATCCATGTGGAATTTTTATTCGATTCATTCATGGCGGGTAATCTGCCTTGCGATAAACATGTTTCTATGTATATACACTATAGTAGAGTAAAATACTATTGCGCATAACTGAAAAGCAACAAAATTTTAGAATCTTTCTTGTGTAAAGCACTAGAAGACGAATGAAAACCCAATTCAACTCATATACAGTATAGTAACATCCAGCTGCTTTTATAAATTTCCACGTGCGCAAGGCAATGAACAACTATAGTGGCATGGAGAAATATAAAATCGAATTAGGTTTACAACAGGAAACAATACCTTTTTGACTAGTTTTTGGATGTTAGTAGGTAAGCATGTACGTAAATGGGGGTGTGCTAATCATCCTTACTTGCAGCTGAGAGCTGAGCTGAATTACGAAAGACGAAGCTCGACTTGATCGAGTCGAATGCTTACCAAAGGCGCCTCTGGCTGCCACCGTATGACCTCTCTCCTTCGCAGAGGTTATTTCCTTCGTAGAGGTTATTTCAGATAGTTCGGATCGAGGAGATAATATAGACCGTATGACTCATGTCTGATCAGGAAGCACAGCTACGATGAAAGGGTTAGTTTGGGGCGGCTGTCTCCATACCCACCCTGTCAACAGGAAACCGAAGTATCCGGAGAAATCCCACGAGTTTCGGTAGAGATTTGACTAGGTCTTTTCACATAAGTGTCATGAGCGAAAATCCAACCCGCGATCTCAGAGGTGAAGTCGCTTAGCTTGTTCTTACAAATGTGCCACCAAAGCCAGTCAAACCACCTAAATGATGTTTTCTGTTTTACAGATTTCCAAAATTTCTACCACATCACATAGATATGTTAAATATGCATGATCGTGCATGTCCTCTCGTTGGTGTGAACATCCGATCGAGTAACAACGAGCTGTAATGATTTGCTAAGTAATGAATTGTTCTCACCTGCAATTTTGGTTTGGAGCATTGTGAGAAAAGTGAACTTCAAACCATTTCAAGGGCTTTATTACTCGTGTGGATATATGAATCGTATGCTTTTTCAGGTTGAAAAAAGAACAATGTCAGATCAATATTGCATTAAGTACTTGTCGTCGACGTAGTACGTCCGATTAATTTGATACCAAATTCCCCATCCCCACGATACTTAAAGGATTAGTGTCACACCAGGGTATCGCGGGCTCAAGTTCCTGCTGGCGGCCATATTTTGGGTCGACTAAATGAGAAGATCTGGAAAACTTTATATAATCCGTCATATATTTAAAGTGCTACTAACCCCAAATATTATTTTTGGTATGTGTAATATTTGGATCATTCTGAGAAGAAATGTAATATATCTTTATAGTAAAATCCTCACCTTGAGCAATTTTTTCAATGTCAAAGTTGCCGGATATGATGTCATTAGGTGAATTTTAGCATAAAAAACAAAGGAAAACTAATTTGCAATTCATCTAATTATATCATATTTTGACAGTGAAAAAGTTGATCAAGATGAGGATTTTTACTATAAAGATACATTACATTTTTTCTCAGAATGATCCAAATATTACACATACCAAAAATCATATTTGGGGTTAGTAGCACTTTAAACCATTCTTTGATAATCCTTGCCCCATTTATCTGATTTTTATTGGAAATGTGCCGAACAAATGTACCGTTCTTTGTTTACTTAATAAAAAATTGTAGAACTACAATAAAGTTTAACTAGAAATACACTCATGCAGAATCCCCTCGCCTATTCGAACCAATTCGAACTCAGGAATTATACTTCCCAAAATTGATTGTAACATGAAGTATTCAGTCAATCATTGTTACCATAGCAACACGCAATTTTTACTTTTCGACGTTTCGTACAAAATGTGTCCTGGTGGACACAGACCAGGTTTATCAAGCCTTACGTAAGATCAAAACTAATAAATCTCCTGGCCCTGACTCAATTCCTAACAAAATCCTTCAAATGTTTGCCTTTGAACTTGCTCCTGTAATTGCCGATGTTTACAACTCATCCCTCTCACAAGGCGTGGTTCCCTCCCAGCTAAAGCTATCTATTGTCCGGCCCATTCCTAAAGAGCTTCCTCCTACATCTATTGACAACGATTTGAGACCGATCTCCTTGACCTCGCAAATTTCAAAAATTATGGAAAGATTCACAATCAACTCGATGATGCCTCAAGTAACAGATCAACTAGACCATAAGCAATTCGCACTCCCGACCAAATCAACTACCCATGCCCTGGTATATCTTCTCCATCAGTGGAGAAGTTGTTCATTTGTGCTGCCCTAGACACTGGTCATAACTCCATCAGATTATTTTTCGGTGATTTCAGGAAGGGCTTTGATTTAGTGGACCATAACGTTATTATAAACGAACTTGGAAATCTTAATGTCCACCCTGTTCTCACTCGCTGGATTACAGCGTTCTTGACCAACCGTCAACAATGTGTCAAAATTGATTGCCATCAGTCCTCGTGGAGAAGTGCTAATGGAGGTTTACCCCAAGGAACATGTTTGGGTCCTCTTCTATTTGCTATATTGGTTAACCCATTATTAAAAGACTGGAATGGTCGTCTAAAATTTGTCGATGATACAACAGCATTGGAAGTAGTCCCAAGGTGTTCTCCAAGTGTATTGCCTTTAGTTGTTGAAGAAATCTCCAAATTCTCATCCGCTCGTGGAATGGAGCTTAATCCCAAAAAATGTAAAGAAATGATTATAAATTTTCTTCAATACCGAATTCCATGTGATCAATCTATGTTCATTAATGGACAATGCGTTGAAAGAGTACACAGCTTTAAGCTCTTAGGTGTCTACCTATCAGAAGATCTTACCTGGAATGCCCACGTTGACCATATCTTGAAGAAAGCTAACTCCCGACTCTTTGCCCTCCGATTATTGAAGAAAGCAGGCTTGAGTCTCACTGATCTTATAACCATCTACTGCTCAGTTATTCGCTCCATTCTTGAGTATGCATCCCCAGTATGGGCAGCTGTTCCTGACTACCTATCCTCTCATCTCGAGTCGGTCCAAAAGAGAGCACTTAAGATTATATACCCCGACATATCTTATTATGAAGCATTGCAGACCTCAAAGCTCAAAACCTTGGAATGTCGAAGAGATGAGTTATGTCGGAGGTTTATCAACTCAACCCGGAAGAGAGCATGTAAAAACAATCCAGTCTATAATATAATCAGACCCTTCTGGTCCTCTAATGAACGTGATTATTTTTTACGTAGACCAAATAGTTGTCGAACTGTGAGAACCTTTACTGAACGTTTCGATAACTTTATTACCATTAAATATACGTAGTTGTCCTAGTTTAGTCCTCTGTATGTTGGAATTATGTAAATATAATTTTATATATCTATATATAGTGGGGAACGTCTATATATATGTTAAAATGTTAATATGTAAATTAGTTGATAACTTAGGAACAATTGTGTAATTCAGTTTTTACTGCAAATCAATTGATTAATAAACAGAATATTATTATTATTTTTATTATTATAATGGCTGGCATCGCGGCGGACGACTTTGGATTCCGCTATGTTTTCACATACCCGGGTGTAAATATCCGAGCGGAATTAGTATACCCTCGCACGGCGCTTCGCGCCGGTTCGGGGATTAATTTATGCCTTGCAATATCAGATCGAGCTGCTGATTAATCACTGACTAAAGGACACTGCTAAAGGAGCATATTGCAATATTTTAATCTTAAAAGTCACTGTTCAATATCCCGAAAACTGGATTTGATATAGCTATTTTATGGCTATAATAATAACCAGTATTAATAAAGATGAATAACAAAATACATAGCTATATTAATTATAAGAACATATAAACCGCGGAAAGTCGATTTACTAAAATTGTTTAAGATTTTCCTCCAATCAAAATTAATTCATTAAAACTCTGTGCAGAATTGAAAAAGGTTGCCTTGCACTAACCTCTGCTAATGCGTGCCCCTGAGTATATTCTGAATACGTACAAAGGAGTAGAAGTCAAAACACATGATAACTCTCAAAAACAAATCAATTAAAAGAACTGACGACATCATCACTTTGAGGTTGGTATCGTTCAAAAATCTGTAAAGCGGAAGTTTGTCTAAAAGCAGTTATGAGATTATAAAAACAAGTGATATACCACCCATTTCTAATGCATTTTGGAGATTGGTCAATTGGTTATATGTATATATTTTCGAACTTAAAGTCTCTTCTGCGCATGTGCGTGACATTTGTTTTGACGGGACTCCACCGGATATGAGTTTGTTGTTCCCAGTCTCATAATTGACCATAACACGCACGTTCGCCACATTGTCTATTTTTGATACAAGGAGTGGGAATATATTTTCGAAGAGGTTTTCAATTATTTGCGACTTTTATGAAATGAAATCCGTCTAATAGCAAATCATTGAAACAATACAATGATTGAGAGAGTGACCGTTCAGTGAAATAAATTCTTTCTACCTAAACAAACGGTTGCCACTTACCGACTAGGAATGTAGTTTTCGTTTTCCTTTGCCGAAAAAGGCGAAAATAAAGGTATTTGTTATGGGTTACATGTGACTGGTATGCATAAGATTAGTCATGCATGAGTAAGCTAGGCCTATGTAACAAGGTGTGGAAGGGATAGAAGTCATTCGCGTCCAACGTCTCCCAGTTGCAATTTTATTTTCTATGATTATACTTATTTCTCTTTTCTGTTTAGGTTGCAATTTAGCAATGTAATTTTTTTAAGTCCTTCTCATGTGCATGAGTCATTGTGCAATATTCGTGTGTTCGAGTACATTGTAACTGAATGGTTGTATATACAGCTGATCCTGACTCCAGCGAATCCTGATCCAGTCCTAGTACAAGGAAAACCTACAGAAGTAATTAAAGAAGGCAAACTCCTAGGCATAACTATATTGAAAGATCTAAAGTGGAACTCGCACATAGAAACAATCGTCAAGAAAGCTGCAAAGAGAGTGTTCTTTTTGAAAGAACTAAAACGCACTATGGTCCCGGCGAAAGATATGGTCTTATTTTACAGTACGTGTATACGACCTATCCTAGAATATGCTTCTCCTGTATTCCATTACTCTTTACCAAGTTATTTAAGTGACGATCTCGAAAGAGTCGTTAAAAGTTATCTTTGGTGGTTTACCGTATGAAGACTGTTTATTACGATCCAATCTCGGCCAAACCCTGTACGTACGCTAGACGTCAACAGCACGCAGAACTGAAGAACTTTTAGCGACATGATGACGAACCCTTCATATAAACTACACCACCTCTTCCTGAACGAAATAGCTGCCAGCGTTTAACAATTAGAACAGACATTTTAATATTCCAAAATGCAAAACTGAACGCTTTAAGAACTCGTTTATTATTGCTAGTGCTTCTCAAGCTTGAGCGAAAGTTCTATTAACTTTTAACATATAAATTCGCATATATGTGTATATATGTGTGCTTAATAGATAATTTATATATATATATATGTATATATAGTCAAATCTGCAGACATGCATGTTTCGCCGTTCATATATATATATATATATATACGTGTATAGGTTTAGGTCTACGAAACGCAAAGAGTGCTCGACAACATATAGTTAGAGCAAATTATAGATTTTTCGCTTACCTCAAAACTTGTCTGCAACAGGCTGTTTCATCTGTAAAAGAATCATCAGGCAGTTTACAAGTATCGAAAGAAATGACCGCTTATATGCTTCCTACCCCCCGCGCCCCTACCCCCCTACCGCTTATATGCTTCCTACCCTCCGCGCTTCCTACTCCCCACGCCCCGGCAGGAAGCATATAAGCGGTCATTTCTTTCGATACTTGTAAACTGCCTGATGATTCTTTTACAGATGAAACAGCCTGTTGCAGACAAGTTTTGAGGTAAGCGAAAATCTATATATATATATATATATATACGTGTAGGTTTAGGTCTACGAAACGCAAATTATAGATTTTTGTTACCTCAAAATTGTCTGTAATAGGTTGTTTCATCTGTAAAAGAATCATCTGATGATTCTTTTACAGATGAAACAGCCTGTTGCAGACAAGTTTTGAGGTAAGCGAAAATCTATATATATATATATATAATTTGGTTTCGTTGATTATATAAACTTTTGGCAGAGTGCTCAATGGATATCCAGAGCATAATTATATTAAGATTCAATTACTCAACAAATTTTATTAGGCATCTTATTACTATTTAGTTTGCACAAGATGTGGCACTCATCAGATAAATTAGCCTAATTAGGTTAATTTATCTGATGAGTGCCACATCTTGTGGTACGAAACTAAATAGTAATAAAGATGCCTAGTAAAATTTGTTGAGTAGTTGAATCTTAATATATATATATATATATATTGGAATTATTGAACAAGATTTTAGTCACTTATTATAGATTTTTATAGACAATCTTTTATACTCGTCTAGACTATTAACAAGTAATTTTTAATTAATAATTTTAATATAATTGTTTGTAAAGATCTTTGTAATTCAGCATATAGTTATACGCTGCAAAAAAGATTTCAATAAATCATTCATTCATTCATTCATTCATTCATTCATTCATTCAGTATATGCAATTTTGATCTTTTGTTCAAATTGGAAATATAAATATAAACTAACAACTCCAGAACTCCAGAAATAATTTTACAACTCCAAGAAGTAGAATAATCCCTGCATGAAATTGACCCGATTCGCTCTACCAATACTTCATTTTTTATGTTTTCCCGGCATGCACGAAACTATTTATTTCCACTTCATAGGCACTATTTCAACAAGATACCCCTGCCTCTCTTCTATTTCGTAAGCCAACTATTGGTATTTCCTATTCTTCTAACTTCTCCTTTCAGCAATATTCAAACCAGATACACCAGAATATTTATTTAGTTTCCACAGGCGGCGGAAGATTGGCTTGGTTGGGAGGGGCTAGCAAACATTTTTTGTGTGAACATTTTTTGGAGGGCTTAGCCCATCATTTCTACTTTGGGGAGCTGTAGCCCCCTAGCCCCCCCGGTCCCGCCCCCTATGTTAGTTTCTTCTTTTCCAATTCTTTAATCTGGTCTTCTTGTAGACTTGCTCCAAGTCCGTCTCTCAAAGGGGTTTTGTTTGTGAGTTACAGCGGGCACGCGAAAATGCGCGCCCTTTATAATTAACTCCTAAACAAAACCTTTTCTGAAACAGACTTGGAGCAAGTCTAGTCTTCTTGCCGTAGATTCCATTCGCATTTGGTGTTCAAAATCCCAGCATACCTTAACTTTCTTCCGTTTTTCGTTATTACTTTTCCTTTCGCCTATTTTTCTTCATACCTTAGCGCCCCATTTGGTATTAAATTAAGTCTTCTTTCCCTTTACCTCTATATATTTCACGTTGGAACCTCTTTTCTTGCCATCTTATACTGACTTTTGTGTGCAGTCTCTCATAGTGTCATTTTTCAGTTGTCATATTTTACCCTCTTGGTAGGTACTTCGTCTTGCACGGATATTTTGGATCCGTATGACTCTGACCCTAAACCTACCTCTAACGAACCCTAACGCATATATACGGATCCAAAATATCCGTGCAAGTTAAAGTACTTAGCACCCTATGTCATTCTACATACCCTTCTCCGAACGGAACGTTGTCTCCCAATCGTTGCATCATCTCTTCTGCTTCTTTCAGTAGTACATGTATATTTTCTGGCCTCATTTCCCCTTATTTCTCTGGTCCATTCGTTATTTAAAATCCTTATTGAAATATAGCATGGTACTCTGACGTTCTACCGTCTACCTCGATCCTAATTGCCTTCATACAAAGTATCTCATTACACGCATGCTTCCAATGGAATTTTGCTTTTCGCAAAGTCTGTTTCACTACTTGATCCAATTTCGTCAGGATTTCTCGTTTTCCAAGTTTGCAGAAATTCATTCACATATGTTGCTACAGGTATCACTCGACAGATACTTGCGTTCATGAGGTTGTCATATAATTAAATAGTTCTGATTTCATCAGTTGACCCATTCTCAGTCTTTCTTTATTCTCTCCATGACCTTTTCCACATATATTTTGTTCCCGTTGCTCAAACCCTAAAAACGTATAGATGCCGTTTTGGTCAGGATCGAGGGCCTTCATTCTCTCTTCGAGCACCTGTAGTCCTTCTCCGTTAATCATCTTTAATTTCCGGATTTAAATATTACTTATGCGCATTTCTTCACTCTATAACATCCTCCTGTGTCTCTATTTGCTTCCACTATTGTCTCATTAATACTTGGATCTTTTGATGGTCTTTTTAATATTATTGATTATAACAATTATTTCACTCCATCTTAAATTCGCGCAGTTCAAATTTGGCGCATCCTAAATGCAATATTTTCTTGCAGTTATAATTTCAAGGGGGTAAGGGACGGAGGGCATGGAGGGTACTAATTATGTAATTATCCCTCCACCTTTTTCTACTTTTCTTTATACGACATTTGATGACCATCACAATTCTGTAAAATATTCCTCCAAAGTGCATGAAATGGCGTTTCAGGAACTTTAGATCTCAAAATTTTCAGGGAAGCATGCCCACTTACCCCGCTACTCCCCTCGTGCTGTCGGTACTTGATACCCGCGCATTTCCGCTAGGGCCATGGGGCCCCAATAGACCATTTTGGTATTGACCGGCCCCTTCACGTTATGTCCCAACCACGCCCTTTCGTTAGGCAAAACGAACCTACACCTGAAAACATTGAACTTGTCAAATGCCTCCATAACTATATTAGCAGGCTCTCCCCAACTTTTGGAGATGGATTTTCTCCCTAGCTTGTATAATTCGTGGATTTTGCTATGGAGCGAAGCTAGAAAATAACGCTGGTATTATGGTTTTTTCTTGTTAAAATGAAATTAGATCTTTAAGATTTTCAAGCAAGCGCTCCCACGCGTGTTTTTATAAGTGTATAGAAACATGGAAAATGTTTTCTATTTCTTAAATAGTAGGGTTTCTCGTAAATTTGGATATAATATGCACTCGTGAGTTTTTCAAAGACCTCAACTAGCATTCTATATCCAAATTGCACTCGAAACCTGCTCTTACCTATACAAACCTTTTCACGCGGAATACTTTTCCTCAGTTTTTGAATTTAGCGCGCCTGTCGGATCTGCGTGAATTTGAATACAAGTATATAGAACATTCCTATTTTATGATATAGGGTATATAAAACATTCTTATGCCGAAAAGGCAACATTTTCAACAATCCATGTCATAATACACCATTTTGACTACCAACTATATGGGGGACTGGGGTGAGTTTAGGGGGAAAGATCCAATCTCGTTCCTCGAGCCTGCGATCCGTTTGGGCAAAGGATCGCAGGCTCGATGGAGGAGATTGGAAATGAAAAGATCGAAAACGCCTCTCTAGAAAATCTTTAATTTTCGGCCATTTGATCTTAACCCACACAGTCGCAATACGCCTTTATTTTTCACCGACTTTGAACCCAAAAATCCCGAGCAAATCCATACTATAGTAAATATGCTAAAACTTTGATTTTTCACCTCCAACCTCCCAGCTACTCAATACTAGTACTCTGTCCGTTGAAATCGCGTGACATGGTCTATGCAAGTGTAAATTTGACAGTACTGTGGTTGGTTCCAAGTGTTTTATGGCAATAGCTCCTCTTGTCATGTCCCTTACTTAACATATTGCTCAGTTAAAAAATATTTTTACTCATGCAGGAATTTGCATGTCATTAAGTAATAGGAACAATTTAAAATTTAGTCCAAGTCTCTATACCTGACACTGGATCAATAATCATGCCGCCTTACAGTGGTGCGTCTTGGAATTTTAACAAGGAGGCTCTTGAAATGAGGGGAGGCGCATTGGGGTGCAAGGCATAAAAGGCGGTGTGAGAAATGTGTGAGGTGACAACATGATAAACTTGGAAAATTTCAAAATCTATTTTTGGTTCTAGCTAAACTTGAAAATTGAAATAACAAATTCTGACAGCCTCAATAGCGCTCTACCTTTCCATTTTAAGATTATGGAATCTGCAAATTTATAGGGTTGCTCAGCGCCCCAAATCAACATGGAAATAAATTTTAACAAGAGAGGGGGGGGGGGTATGTTTACTATTAGCATCTACATACAATGCCAAGTATTCTTCTTCAGTTTATAGACACTTCCCGAATTTGCTGGCTGGCAATGAAAAACTGCCTATTTACAATGGATTACATTGTCCGCCTCGATTTCAAGCTATTGTTTCGTGTGCACTCAAGCAAATTCGGGAAATATCTATTCATCGCAGATTTTGGATTTTGCACGTCTAAATTGTGCATAAAATGAAGCACGGTAGTCAACCCACAATATTCGCTGGCTCGCATTGCCAGTTTTCCGCTCAAAACACAATAGGCAATGAAAGTTTTGTATCGAAATTTGTGTGCAAAATTTTTAAACACATATTTTAAACATTTTGGGACGGTTTGTAGGTAAGTTTTTATTGTACCTCGTTTAAATTTTGTGAGCAGTAAGAAAAGCCATTGAATCATTTGAACGTTCATAATTTGGTCGTTCAATTTTGTTCGCTGGATGAATATTCATTTCATTGTCAGTGAAATTTTGAGCATGTCAATACTCTGGTCAATACAGTAGGTGAAATAGATATGTAATAGACATTGTGTTGACTGTTTGTGTGCGCGTCACAATAAAGATGATGAGTGTTTCTTAACAATAGTAAGTAGATAATATGCATTTACCATTAAAGATTTTTCTCTGCCTCTCTTTCGATGGGATTAATAGTAGGATGTGTTTATAGTAGATGGAATACTCAAACGGAAATTTATATACATATTTTTAGACCTAGCCAGGAGCAGTTGCGAAAAATGCAACTCTGGCAGGAATTGAACCTGCGGCCCTGTGATTCCGGTGCAGAGCTCTAACCAACTGAGCTACAGAGTCCAGTTGCTGAGCATTAACCGCAAGTTCGGTATATATATGACAGGAGTGATGCCATCATATATATACCGAACTTGTGATTAATGCTCAGCAACTGGACTCTGTAGCTCAGTTGGTTATAGCGCTGCACCGGAATCGCAGGCTCAATTCCTGCCAGAGGGCCTAAGTTACATTTTTTGCAACTGCTCCTGGCTAGGTCTAAAAAATGTATACAAATATCCGTTTGAGTATTCCATCCACTAACACCTTCTACTATTTACCATTAAAGGTATAAGCACACTTTATATCAAAGGGATGTATATGTTCGGACAACTAAAGGGCAGAAAATATGTGATGATTATTAGGGAATCAATCTATTACAATTCTTACAAGAACATCCATTTTCATTTAAAGTTTGCATGTTCATGGCAACCAGGTTTAATATCACTCATGTTTTCACCTGCTACTTTGGTTTAACCCATTAGCTTGCAATGCACCCAGATGTGCCCTAGGTACCTTGGTATTTTACTCTGTCTATTACGCCAGACGATTTTACTCGTCAGTGGTAGGGTACTACCAGTTAATGGGTTAAGTAAAGTTGAATGCAAAGCCTACTGAGTCACATTGCATTCTCGACCAAATTTTTGACATTCTGGTCTAGCTTCTTCATCAGGGGTGAACTATAGTCACATCTTAGCCAACATTGACGTCGTCCCTTGAGTATATAAGGAGCTAAGATGCGACATTAGGTCAACCTTGATGATTAACACACTACACTGATCCATTTTAATGTTGCCATACAACACTTAAATCAACATTGTTCGTAGCCTGAATGGGAATATTTTACTGTGAACCATGAGTGTGTTATCTTGTGGCAATATTATCCTAGTTAACCACAATCCTGAGTTATAAGTTGCAGTTGCAACCCATAGTGGAAAGTTTGTTCCTTACACACCAGCCAGTGTGTTTCTACGTTGTACGCCAGTCAGATAGACAGAAGTACAATGAATACCTATTGGTTTTCCATGCATCAGCTTTCATTCACACCAAGCTGGCTTAAAAACACCCCAGGTGGTGTAAAACCAGCTGCAGTTTGACTTATGCTAGATAATTTTGACTTTCTGTCACTCCAACAGGATATTCGAGAGCAGGTCTTAAAATATATCGGTCGGTATAGCAGTCTGACAAAATGTCCGATGACTTTGAGTTTGGGTCAGACATATGTATGATGATGTCCGACGCCCTTGAGTTCAGTTTGGCTCAGAAATAAGTAAATATGACACAAATTAATATCAGCACAATGTATTCATTAAATTTTGAGCGCTTTTCTCGCCCTAAATCCGTCGTTAAGATTTGGACAATGGATATCAGTCCATAATCCAATATTTTACCCTATAATTTACAGAATTTATTTTTAGTTTTATTAAAAGTCAAATGACAGTTTACTTGAGTTACTAGTTGTCTGTGAATATTCTTAATTTAGGTGCACACGCCTATACCAGTAATCGTCAAATTTCTTCCCGGTAGGCGGGATGAAAACAACTATATGAACGCAAGAGAATTTATCCCGCTCAACGTGCCGTGCACTAGCCTGGCTACGGTACATAATTACGTTGGACAAAGTTACATTTCGGTCGGACACGAATTCAATCGGTCGGACAAACAATAAACCTCAGTTTCACTTGGGTCGGACAGAATGTCCAGTGCTTTCTGCTTTACGTCGGACAATTTCACGAATGGGTCGGACAATGTCCGTGACCGATCGATATTTTAAGGCCTGGAGAGCAGTAGCTTATCCTAAGTACAATTACTCGATGCGCATTTGTGATTGTCGTACTGCTGAATACAGTGGTGGATCCAGCTTGATTTGATAGGGGGGGGGGGGGGGCGGTGCTAAGTGGGCTTCGGTCATGAAGCAGGGCGTGACCTGCAACCGAGGAACGGTGAATCACCACTGAGGACCCCCACAGGGTCAAGGGGATTATCTTGTCAGAATAAAAAATAAGATGGCCTAGATGGTCAAAAGGCCCATGAATTGTCTGATATTATATTGATAAATGCCCTGTCACATCCAAAATTTGGATTTGATATGGGAATTGGCACCCCTCCTGCACCCCCCAGTAAATCCATCCCTTGCTGAATATATATATATGCTTAGGTAGTTGGTAGTTGTGCAAATTCATAGTATGTTATTATACTTGAGAACTGTCAAACTGATAATGAGCCTAATAGATGCTTAAGCATTGTGTGAACGCTGCTTAGACAGAACTACAGGTACGTAGATCTGTAGCTAAGCTGATAGGTTGCATAGTCTATTTCATAGTTGAGTCAGAGCTATATATGTGCTTCTAATTGGCTGTAATGCTTTTTATGGTAATCGTGGTACATCTACCCACAAGAGGCCTTGACATACAGTAGTTGTAGGAAATGCTAGAAGGTGTTGCTAAATTTTAATTGAGTGACACAAGATAGCATACGATACAAGAGAGGGCAAGAAGACAAGAGTCAAGAGACGCTGTACAGTTAATACTTGACAACATGTCCTACACACATTCAGGGCTCAATGACCGGCCAAAAATGCCTGTTGACCGGTCACTTTTAAACCTCGCCGGTCATTTTGACCGGGCACATTTTCATGCCTTCCGCTCGAATTCTAAATCCTTATGATAAAGATTTCCCTTAAAGCACTACAGTAACACTGATAACGTTGCCTATTCACTCCTAAATACATGGTGATTGCTAACGTCTTGAGCGTTTAGAACGTCACTGTGAAACAATAAAAACGATGTCTCTGAACAAATTCTTATGATTTGTTTCACTGTTAGTATATGCGTATTAGTGACCGGTCAAAAACAGATTTTGACCGAGCTAAAATCAAGCTGACCGGTCATTTTGACCGGAGACCTATCGGCCGTTATTTTGAGCCCTGCACATTGCTGTCTGCTCTGTAAATACGCTATGTTTATGGTAATATATAACAACGAAACAGGAAATGCAATGGACAATATTAATCACTGGGTAGCATAAAGCCTACGAACAACATCCTCAGCCAAAAAAATTACAATACAGTATGTTCAAAATGATACATAATACAGCCACTGTAGAATTCTGCATGCATGTTGTTGATGTAGTGTAGTAAGTACAGTACAGTATATTTTGGAACAAACACAGCTACACATGAATGCTAGAAGACTATACTATTGAATTGGAGTAAAAACTACACATTTAAGCAAATATGCTGGCATACATTACCTGTATGTGTCATTGATAGAACAAAATCTCTGCAAAACTCATGGTTTTGACAGTACCGTTTCAATGACAACACATGCAGCAGCTTGAGAGAAGCACATTTATTAAGCTGCAAGCAAAATTCAATGGGCATAAACAAATTTTATTTACTAGTCGGTGTGATACCTACAGTACTGTACTGTTATGCAAAGATAAGCTGCTGCTCTCATAAGTTGAACCTAACTACCATATATTTAAAAAACGATAGATTTTTATAGCGGGGCTGGGGGCATAAGCATACACCCAGGCAAAAGAAAATGGGGGGGGGGGGGGGGGTGGATCAGACAGGACTTTGCCCGACAAAGATGGAAATTGCCCGATCTTAAATGCCTAGCAATTCGCACCTGATAGGACAACTCACGTACTCTTTGTGGCTGTATTAAAATTAAGATGTATTACTTGTTTGTGCATGACAAAATCCATTTTATCCTTCTGCAACTAGCGACGTGAACTGCCTAACAAAATTGCCCAACTCTTGCGTGCCATTACCATTTCTGTATAAATTGGCTCCTTCCCTGCAACCCGTGTTGTATGCCCCTGTATGGCTGAAAATTTGTCAGAAAGTTAATTAATATTGATGGTATTCCTGACCTTGGCCACGTGATTACCATCAAAGATCAGGGCACATGTAACATAGAAACATTAGCGTGCTCACAGACCAGAATCAGGTATAAAATGTGATATAGAAAGGGATCTGCTAAACTGTACATAAATGTTGTTTTGTAGGTGCTTCATTGTGTATACTGTACATTTAATTTATAAAATATACCCTAAGGCAGTTTTAGCAGGACACAGCGTGATTGCTTTTGTATTCACTATAAAAGCACATGATTTTCCCCGACCCACGCTACTAACTTCCAGACGAAAGGCCTTCGCTCGAAACGTCGAAGTTCTTATTGTATTTTTCAGGTAGTTTTATCTACTCAACCGCCGAATCTTCGTTAGACTCTACCTACACTGACACCACGCGTTTTAGTGTGTTTTTTACACGCTTCTCCGGTGTTCTCACAACACCCCCGAGTTGTATGTATTGTCTCACAACACCCCCGGTATTTTATGTACCTTAAAATGTCAAAACAGCCCAGTTTATTGCATTTTTGTCGCCTTTGAATGCGGACATGCAGATTTAGAAACAGCTGCGCAACTTTCTTCGTGCCAGCTTCGCAGTTTTTTCCCCGTTTTCGACTCTTGCTTTTCTTTTTCGGTCTACTTTTTCTTGCTTTCTGACAAATTTTGGACTTTAAAACTCTCGTTTTGTTCACATTTTCTTGATAACAAGTGGAGACGAAGGGAGAAAAATTGAAGAACCAAAATAGTGGCAGTGCGTTATTGCGTCATAATGCACGCTTGCCAATCAAATTGCGTGTTATATTCACCTTATGTTATAAAATGTACAGTATACAGTAAGTTTGTACTGTAATATGGTGAGACAAGTAGTCTTGAAAGTACGTTATTGTCACTTTAGTTATATGCTATGATTGTATTTTAACAGACATATGTCAGAGAATGTCACTACTACACATTTGGAGAGAACAGTATCAAAACCAAGAGAAGCTGTAAGATATTTATGATGTTACATGAGTATGTCATTATCGCTCTTGTCCGCCTGAGATGTAGAACGCGGTTATTCATAATAATTTTCAATTAAGAAAAATTGGCTTAATCGCGCATCGATTAAAAAATGCGAGTCGACTTGTAGCTAATCTATAACTACCCCAGTGTATTTTCCGTAATACTATTTATTATAAAGTAGACAGTAAGATATGGAAAATATGCCGTGACATATTTTCCATATCTTCACTAGTGAGGATATCGATCACGTGATCATTTCCCGCCAATGGCTTTGTGTTTTGAAGTTGTCAATTTCACGATGACTATATAATAAAAAGAACATTACACGGTGGCTTGAAGATATGAATTTTATCTTCTCGTGTTGAAAACAATATTTTACTCATTCGTAAAATATTGTTTTCACCACTCGAAGATAAAATTCATATCTTCGCGCCGCCGTGTAATATCCTCTATGTATGTGCATAAATAGTGCATAATGTTACCACTGGAGTATCGTAGACAGTTTAGAGACCTTCTTCTCCTGTACAAATTTAAGACTGGAATGATGTCTATGAACACTAGTGACTACTTTATCCCGATAAGTAGTTATTATCGAACACGTAATTTCGATCCAAATAATTTGACTGCTTTATCAAAACACAAGCAAAATTATTTCCAGTCCTCTTACTTTCCCAGAGCAGTCAGACTATGGAATGACCTACCTTCACATTGTAAAGAATGCCCTTCTGTTGAGTCTTTCAAAACAAAAGTCCTAGATTTCTATTATAAAAATTTGGTAACTTATAGTCCACCATAACTTCCAATACTCGTATCCTTTCTAATCCTCTCTTTCTCCTTTCTTTTCCTTTCAAATCCTCGTTGTTTCCTACGTTTTTGTTTTCTTAATCATTCCTTTTTTCTTCGTCTTCCTTCTCTGCTTTTAGTCTTTGCCCCTTATTTGTCTTTGCTATTTTTGTTGTTCTTTGTCCTTCTTTCTGTCCTTTTTTCTGTATTTCTCATCATTAATATGTGTGTCTTTTGTCTGTAATATATCTAAATATTTTACGCCATTTATGTAAAGAGTACAGTTATCAATTGGGAATTATCCTGTTACTGCATCCTGTCACTATATTTATTTATCTATCTGTATGTTTGTTATAGTATGTGACAAATTAATTAAACTAAACTAAGTACCTGTACATACTCTTGGTTGGCATGTGCAGTACATACAGATATGATATACTGCAAATTCAAAAGAGTCGCTTCAATCTTTCAAATTTCGCATTATATTGGGTATGGATTTTGCACATGGATGATTCTTTCATGGATTTTGCAGTTAGTAGAAGTTTAGACTATACAAAAAACATCCTTGCGCAACAGCAACGCGAAATTTATTGGAGAAATTCTGCAAAATCGTGCCTTTAGTTGCAAAGAAACTGAAACTACCGTTTGACCCCAGAAAGACTCTTTTGTATTAACATTGAACGTGCAGCACTGTTGCACAATCTAATGAAGTGAAAAGACGGTATATTAACGTGAATTTATTCTGCAAACATTTTGCTTATGTAACCCGGCTGAGGTTGCCACAAGACGTTGTATGGCGTAATAAGTAACCTGGGGCCGGTTGCACGAAGGCCGGATAGTGCTATCCACAGGATAGTGATTTTTTCAAGCTTTCTAAAATTGTCCGTTGATTGGTTTAATCCAGATTAGATCTTAGTATTTATAAATTATAGGTTCTTTTTATTAATTGTGAAGTCAATATCCGTAGTCAAGCACTTTTACAAAGGTGAAAAAATCACTATCCGGTGGATTGCCGCTATCCGACCTTCGTACAACCGGTCCCTGTTCGTTAAGTATTTTTGTGGTGATTATCGTTCACTTTAAATCGTTACAAATGCTTACTTTTTTGTTTTGTAGGTTACTGCTGTTGGAAGAATAGTACAGGTAACGCAACTTTCGAAGACTGTGACGGGGATTAGCATTTTCGTCCCGAATGTTGAATTCAAGTTTAAAGCTGGACAGTGGTACGATTAAAAGCATCGTTTTATGTTTGTTCTTTGTTGTTTGATCAATAATATTAATATGTCACAATACAGTGTATATTCCTCGCGAAGTGAAAATCAGTGGCGGACATTTTGCGAAATATTGGTGGGAAGGGCGAATTTAAGTTGCCACCATATCATTTTACCACCATGCAAATCTGAGTTATTTACGCTTATTTAGACAAATTTGCTCAATTTATAGCTTACCAATGCTTTCATTGTTGTAAAATTATTGCTACAGTTTTGTTACACCGTTATTCAGCTACCATTCATAGGCTTTCAAAAATTATTGAGGGAGGGGCGCGGTTGCCCCCCTTGCCCCCTCTAGTGCCCCCTCTAGTGGCCGCCACTGTTCAGAATTGAGAATGCACAGGGTCTATGAAGTGCCTCCTGATAAGAATTAAAAAAAGACACCAAAAGGGAGTATTAATTTGATTTCAAGTTGCTTGGATGTGATATATGTGATTTGCAAGGCACGCAGTATTCATTAAGATTCGCATACTGTACATGTACGTGTACTGTACGATATTCATGGCCCAAGTAACTCGCGTGGTAAGTTGGTCGAACAACTTTTAATGGATTTGAACCTTACAGCAGCAAATTTAAGATCAATTTGCAAAGTCCTTTACATACTTATGAATGCTCTACAGCAGTGTCAACTATTGACTACATTTGTGTAGCGAACACATTGTTTCAGGACATTTTTAATGCAGAAATTTTGGATATGCATTCAGACATTTCGTTTTTCCCAGAGCAATTAACAACTTATGCTTTACCCTCAAGAATTGCGTGGAAAAAATGTACTACAGAGAATTTTGAACATTATCAGAGCGAGTTAAACCGAAAACTAGATTTCTTAGATTGCCTTTCGCTGGACGACTCGGATTGTGTCGAAAGATATGCTGAGGAACGTATGAAATGTATGGTGAATGCCAGTGAGGTTTTGCCTCATGTCTCGTATAAAAGCTATATCAAGCCTTATTGGAATGATAAATTGAAATCATTAAGAAGGGAGGTATCTAGGAAACATATGCAATGGGTACAAGGTGGGCGCGCTAGGGGATGGCATAATAAAACGTATGCGAACAGCGGTGTTGTATACGAGAGTATACATTGAAAGAGTATGCTGACATGTCAAGTATGCTAGAGCAAGATCAAAATAGATTTTGGAAACTATAAAGGAAGTAAATTATGTCTGGAAGTTGGTGACGAAATAGTACATGATCCACAAAATATTAGCGGGTTATGGGCTAATTATTTTGAAGATCTGCATGAAAATACCTTTGATAGGGACTTTTTGAGCATGATTGAATCTGAGATACACCGATTGGTTCTTCAAGATGATGCAGATGATACGATTCTTGCCCTGCCGTTCACACTTAATGAGGTATGCCAGAATTTACCGAATGGGAAATCCCCTGGCTTTGATAATATATGCTACGAACATATAAAATATGGCTGCCTCAGTCTACTAAATCATATGGTACTACTGTTTAATGCCATTGTTCGTCTGGAATATGTTCCAACTTTGTTTTAAATTGGCCGTAAAAGTTCCAATTCCAAAAGGAAATGCAAGTCAGAAGACATTTGATAATCATCGTGGGATTAGCGTAATGCCTGTGCTGGATAAACTTCTGCAAAAGTTGGTTCTGAATAGAATTTTATCTATTCCTAATTCCAGAACACATCGTCTTCAAGGAGCATATCAGTCGGAACAAAGTGCATTGACAACTGCATTTGTGATAGACAAGTCTATCAGATTGTTGTGAAAATAACGACAGGGTTTACACATGCTTCGTGGATATTAGCAAGGCCTTCGATCGTATGTGGATTGATGGAATGTTATATATTAAGCTTTATCATCATGTGGGAATAACTGGAAAAACATGGCGTGTTATGAGGAGGTGATGGATGCTGAGGAGGTTATTTGTGTAAATGGTATATATTCACGAGAATACAAAAAAAAAAAAACAAAGGCAAGGCGGAATCATTTCCTGGCTGCTTCCAGTTTTATATAAATGATTTACTATACGAGTTGAAAACAGCAAGGGGGAGTTTTACAAAATGGATTGATGGAATGTTATATATTAACTTTTATCATCATGGGAATAACTGGAAAACAACATGTGTTATGAGGAATTGGTATGTCTGACATATGGGAGAAACATTATGTAAATGGTACATATTCATACAAATACAAAAAAAAAAGGCACAAGAATCCAAGTGGAACTCATTTCCCCTGGCTGTTTGATTTACTAATGATTTGATTATACGAGTTGGAAAACAGCAAGTCTACACGGTTCACCATCGTTTGCTGATGACATTACCTTATTATGTCATTTGAAAACAGCATTAGATCATCTTTTGGATGTTTTAAACTCATTCAGCCGGTCCTAGAGGATTATTTTTAATATTAAGAAAACGGTTATCATGGTATTTGGCGAGAAAACTGGAAAACGTCCCATACCAGCAAGAGAATGGGTTCTTGCTAACTTCTCCATTAAAGAGGTGTCAACGTGGAAAAATCTGGGTGTGGAATGCGAATAATAAATTTGAGTCAACAATTGATACTGTATTAAAGAAAGGCTATGAGGTTATTGACATGATCTTAACCTTGGGATGTCGGCATGGTGGCTTGAACCCCAAGGTAGCAACAAAATTATGGAAAAGTATAGCTCTTCCGCATATACTGTATGGGTGTGAATTGTGGTATCTAACCTTGCAACAGTTGTCCAAACTCGAGAAAATTCAAAACTTATTTTGCAGAATTGCACAATCGTTACGTCCTGGGATCTCCGGATCAGCGGCAAGAGGCCTTATGGGTCTTCTTAGCATAAAATCAGAAATCTGTAGAAGAAAGCTCTATTTTCTGGGTCGTATTATCAACTCCAGCTCAGCACTTGCCTTTAGGAAGCTATTTGTACGTCGACTGATCAAATGGAAATGGAGGAATGAGGTTGTTAGTGGGTTCATTCCTGATATTATTGGAATCTTAGAAAAGTATGGCCTCATGGATTTTATTTTGGATTTTATAAGATCTGATAATTTTTCGGAGAAAAAATGTTGGAAGAAGATTGTCAATGTAGCCGTGTATGAAAAAGATGAAATGGTTTGGGTGGACAAACTTCACCAAAAACCGGTTCTGAGTCTGTATATGCAAGTGCATCCGCATTTAGATGTCATTTTTTGGTATAACATTTGGGACTTTATTCCATTGAATTCTAAAATTATACCGGGTGTCCCAAAAAAAACTGGACAGTGTTTGATTTAATGTAACGTAAAAACTATAAAAGGTATTGCACTGAAATAAAAGACCATTCTATGCAGAAAGGGCTAACTTAGATTTTGATATATAACACTTGAATGTACGTACAATATTGACTGCGCTATTGATGTTTGAACGCTGAACTACCGTTTTTGAAAATGCCAAAAATTTGCATAAAACAGCCTTATAATTACCGATGTAGTTATACCTGTTAAATAATAAATATTTCTTTTTGCTAAAAGGAATGCATGAACCAATTTTTTATATGAACATGAATTATTGTACAGTATTACTTAATTTTTATTCACACGTGTTTAACAAGACCAACAAAAGAGTAAATTTGCTAGAAAATAATCTCAAAGAGGCAATGTTTCAAATTAGTTTAATTAGCCACTTTTTACCGGGTTTTTACCAATTCCTAAAACGCATTCCAAATTCAAACAGTTGTATCTCGCTCAATATTGCATGTAAATTCAAGTGTCATATACCAAAATCTAAGTTAGCCCTTTTTGAATAGAATGATCTTTATTTCAGTGCAATACCTTTTATAGTTTTTACGTTACATGAAATCAAACACTGTCCAGTTTTTTTTGGGACACCCGGTAGTTAATGTTATTCGCCTGTTGTGTGGATCACTCAAACAGAATTGAGAACTTTAGCTGCTCACACTCGTTCTTTTGTTCATTTTGTAACAAGTTTGTGACTAATCCTGTATTTCATGCCCTTTTATATTGCACGAACACTGCAAATGTGAGAGAACATTGGTGGGCATGGACCACAGACAATCTACCAGCGGACATAATGGTTATATTTAATTCCTTGGATGATGATGACTTTGTCCAGTTAATCAGTGGCGCTATGCCTGGGAACATTGCTACATTTATTCATAGGTTAAATGGTGATTTCTGGCTGCAATGTGCAGAGTACATTTCGTTTTGCATACAAAACTCTCTCTTTGAACCGTTTGGGTGAGAGGTTCTAACTTTGACTATTGTAGAGCTCAGGAACTTATTGGGTATATTAATGTAGTGACATTTCTTTCCTTCTATTTTATATTGTATATTCATAGGTAATTTTATTTTGTAACTCTTCAGCAATGGAGGTAATAAAGATTTTGACTGACACAGACACTCAGTGACTCAAACAGTCTAGCCGCGAGATTGAAGGTTTTGCTTTATTTTTATAAACTCAGACAAAGTGGCCATATTTATAGACCTATAAATATTAACTGCACTTGTTTCTATACATAGTAAATGTTTAGAATTAATCTTGAAAAGAATCTACAGTGCTCTATTGCTATTATTATATTTTCAAATTAATTGCGTTAATTGTTTGTGTGTTTACATAAGCAACCCAACATTTTGCTCTAATAGTTAATGCATGATAGTTGGCGGTTGTAAAATACACTGCCAAACACGGCAGACGGTCTTTCGCCTCGCCCGTTAGTTAGGCGGATAGGTGTAAGAATTGTGCACTTTGTGATTAAAGCACCATATTCGCAGGAAGTATAGACTTTGATATGACAATACATTTTAGATAGGGAACCATTTGAAAAATTTATTCCGCCGGCCTAAAATTTGGGTTATTTTTCATTTTCCTCATTAAACTCCTATACTTGTAAAAACGTGAAATTCCAAGTTCATTTTAAGCAATAATGACTTACGTCGTTGGAAAGCTTACAAAAAACTATATATAGGTCAATTAAGCGGTTACCTTCATTTTCCCAACCCATTTCGTGTTATTGCTGTTCCAAAATGGAATAAATGCGACGAAATCGCGGAAAAAGCCTGCGTATTAGCCTGAGAATGCGTTTTTAACAGCTTGTAACTCAAGAAGGATTTAAAAAATCACATTAACCACTTAAATGTCTTATATATAGGTTTTTGTAAGCTTTCCAACGATGTAGGTCGTTATTGCTTAATATGAACTGAATTTTTTTCGTACACTTAAATGTCTTATATATAGGTTTTGTAAAGTTTTCAGCGCAGGCAGGTCGTTTGTGCGTTATTGCTTTTGGAGATTTTTGGTTTTTTAAGTATAGGAGTTTAATGAGGAAAATGAAAAAGAACCCAAGTTTTAGGCCGGCGGCATTAATTTTCAAATGGCTCCATATCTAAAATTTATTGTCATATCAAAGTCTACACTTCCTGCGAATATGGTGCTTTAATCACAAAACGCACAATTCCAGCTAACTTTTGCACTTATCCGCCTGACTACGTCTTGTGGGTGTTCCGCCGCGGGTAGACCGTCTACCACGCATGCAGGCTACCATACATCCATTGTTCGTTATATACAAACCAATAAAAATTCAGATAAAGTTAGAGTCAATCAATAAATCAATCTGACAATCAGTCGATTAACTCTATTTTATGAGGGTAGTGCTATTACCAAAATATTGTATTCTCCATAGTTACAGTGTGTGTGCACGGTGTCAGCTGGTTAAAATTACTATCCGTTAAAATTCTAATGCAAACTAATTTCTACTGTACACTTAATTTACAGTTGCGGCAAACTACATAAGGTCCCGTCCACATGTATCCGGATTCGTTTGTATCCGCAAACATTTTGTTGCGGATACGTCTTCCGTACACACGTTGCGAACATTTTGTTGCGGATACGTCTTCCGTACACACGTTGCAAACATTTTGTTGCGGATACGTCTTCCGTACACACGTTGCGGACATTTTGCTGCGAATACAAACGAATCCGGATAGATGTGGACGGGGCCTTATACTTTCATAAACAAAACAACCGGTACTGTACATACATGCAGTATACCCCAGTAAGAAAAAATGAGATCTCGTTGTTCAAATAAGCTGTCTTGGAATCGTCGTAGTCAAATAATACGCAATTTTCTGTTCCGAAATAAATGTTTGTATATCATATCCGTGTTCTAGGGTGGATTTTATGATTCCCGGGGTTGAAACTGTTGGAGGATTTTCCATGATGTCTGGTCCAAGAAAATTAGAAAAACACCGAATAATTGAGTTGGCCGTGAAAAAGAATGATCATCCACCCGCACATTGGGTGCATTCAGTGGTACACGACAATTCCTTATACCCATTCAATTATCAGTATCCAATTACAAATCATTTTTCTGTATGACTGTGTTGATAGGAAGTGGGAGGATGACCACTGACTTTCATACTGTACTTAAAACGACAGACCTGATACAGTGTGGCAAAGATGAGTCATATTGCCGAAAAAATGTGGAGAATAAAAACTACAGTACATACACTGCAAGATATATACACTGTAGTAAAAAAGCGTTAAACACAAAGTCGTACCTTTATATAAGCGGCCACGCCACTTTCTAAAGACCAATTTTCAAAGTCCCGATTTTGCTTATACAAAGTAATACAATTTTGTTATGTGTTCTCATTGTTTAACGCCCAAAGTAAATGTTGTATCTCCGCGCATCCATGTGTTATTGATATTCTCCATATGTTGTACACCTGTATTAGCTGGCTGCAGGCTATCTGTAGTGAGCGACAAGTTTCTAAGTCCGGAAAGTGGACCTTGTATACAGTCGAACTTCTGCTCCGCTGTTTAAGCAAGGAATCTGTCGACTAAGTATTAAGGCCTGTCGATTTTATGTGACTCCCATACAGGTACAATTTACTGTAGATCCAGTGGTGTATAGTCCTGGAACGTTAACAACGGGGACTCTCGTACATTGTCCGGGATAAGTGGTGGGGATGACAACATGATTAACTTGGAAAATTTCTATTTCTGTTTTTAAGCAATTCGGTAATTAACATCAGGGGGCCCCCTGGAAATCCTGGAAAGTCCTGGATTTTTCTTCTTATCCTGGAAACCCCTGGAAAAGTCCTGAAATTTCAAACTAACCCCTGGAAAACCCTGGAAAACTGAACTTGTGTTAAATATGTTTATCTATAAATAATATTAAACATGCAATAAATTGTCGATGTTTTGAAAAAGTATTTTTGTCGTGTTTCAAATACCTAATTAAAATTATGAAGGTGTACGAACCCTGTAACATTTAACAGTGTTTAAATGAAGAAAGGATTTAACTTACTTATAGTAATAGATATATTCTTAATCGAAAATTCAATCTGAGGCCTATGTTCTACCTTGTAAAGATGCTATGTCTTTGTGTCGAGACTAGACAATACGTGTGATGTAGAGTTTGCTAAAATAGTTTTCGTTGGAAATGGTTGAAACTGCAAGACTGCATTTCCAATTACCTTTTCAGGTTAAGGTTATGCAATTTGCAAAAAATATAAGGGGGTCTGCCCTACCAAATCGACATGCGATTTTAACAAGTGCGGCTCAGCCCTCTGAGGCTTTCTCCGCTACACTCCTGTGTAGATGGGTGGTGCTTCTTTTTAAGCACGTTGGAGGGGGTTAGTTGGATGTACTGGAAAGGAGGGTGTATTGATTTACCCCAAACACAAGAAGTAGGAAACGCAGTAAACTAACGTGCAGGAAATTAATCTAAGCAGTACAAACTTGTTTTTTGGCTTAATAAATTTCTGTTAAATAGGGGGCTTATTAGAAGGGGACTTACTGTACATATTGAAATTAAAAAAAAAAAAATAATATCTTAGCAACGTTTGTAAAAGTTATATATAGGGGTAGGGGTGGGGATATTATAAAGTAATGTATATACTGTATGTTTGTAATTGACTCTGAAAAGCCTCTTTGGGGAGAGTTAAATAAATATTGTATTGTATTATATTGTATTTACAGCAATACAGTAAAGATGTTAATGGAAAATTATATATTATTTTAATTGGGGTGGTCCATCCACTCTTGCCCTTCATGTTCGTTCTTGACTTTTATAGTGTGGAGTCGGAGACGAAGTATCATTGAAAGTTGGCGGCGACTTTTTCTACGATCCCGTGGCCGAAAATTCTGAACAATTCCTGTTTATAGCTGGTGGAGTTGGGATTAATCCATTGTACTCCATCGTACAGGAAATCTACGAATCCTTACAAGACGGCCAGCTTGGTCAAGATGTAAAAGTAAAACTTCTGTATTCGGCTTCTACCTTAGACGAGCTGATATTTAAGGTAGGGTACTGTGCTGTCTTTAAATTAAATCCAAGAAAGCCTCTTGTTTTTCCGTCGCTATGAATAGTGATATCTTGCGCTCACGAAATGTAAATCTGAGATAGGTTAATGCCGCAGATACCGGTGGCGGTACTGTAGATAATTTCGTATGCACTAGGTTATACGAAGAAACGATTGTCTTATGTAGTATCGTTGAACGGGGAACACTTATGTAGTTGGAGTACATTGAGCCATTTGCGAAAGGCCTTGTGCTTCTGGTAAGACTGCAACAGACCAATTCGTAATGTCAATTATAAGATGTTTTTTTCTGCATCTCACTCGATTGAAATTGATGTAGAAGGTTTAGGTGGATGGATATTTCGAGTGAAATATTATATACAATATAGAGGACTTAGAGTAGCATTTTTCGCAGCCGTTGCCGTTCAGGTCTAAAAAATATTGTATATAATATTTCACTCGAAATATCCATCCACCTAAACCTTCCACATCAATTTCAATCGAGTGAGATGCAGAAAAAAACATCTTGTAATTTACCTTATCACAACCCGCAGTACCCGCATCTATATATACATGAACTTGTGGTTAACGCTTGGCAACTGGACTCTGTAGCTCAGTGGTCAGAGCGCTGCACCGGAATCGCAGGGCCGCAGGTTGAAATCCTGTCGGAGGACTTAGAGTTGCATTTTTCGCAGCCGTTCCCGTTCAGGTCTAAAATATTGAAAATAATATTTCACTCGAAATATCCATCCAATTCGTAATGTCGACTGCGCATCCATACGACGCGTTCTGCGTCGGGATAAAATTGCAGTTGAATCACAACAAGTAGCTAAGTCTGGAAGATTTAAAATATGCATATATCAAAGTACCCTATTTCCCCCGCATATAGGCGCAGCGCCTATATGCGGATCTTATGCGATTTTTGGAAAAATTTGGAGTAAAAATTGACGCACCCTATTTTTTTTCCCCTAACCTACGCACATGGGGTCTGGGTACGAAAATTGGCGAATCCTTTTTAATAGCGGAAAAAACAACGTTAGTATAAACCATGGTATAAACGGTAAATGCAAATTCAATATTTTTAAAAAACTTTCCAATTTAACAACGTATAAACGGTAACAAGTGCAAATTTAGTATTTTTAAGCAAAAAACAATAAATGTTATCACTAATTATATAAATACAATTTATAATAAAAATTAATCATTCTGTTCGTGTATGTAATTAACCCGCAAATGTTGACGGGATATAGGCGCATGCTCCTATATTCGGCTATAAGCGCATGCGCCTATATCTGCGGGGCGCCTATATATGCGGGGGAATAGGGTAACCACTGATCAATCATCCATTCAATACCATTTTGTACTAACATACTTTGTCCTCTGTGTAAAGCTAAATAGAGAAAGTTACCCTTACTGTAAGGGAGTATTTTTGTGTAGTTGGAAGTGAGTCAACCGTGCGAAAACTAATTGTTCTTAAAGCAACGTTTTGCATATTCAAATCACATTGCAGTTGTATTGTTGAATATACACAAAACTTAATGTGTACGCTTGTTCGTGTGGTTATATTTCATAGGTAAAACGCACGACTGGAAAGCAACCTTAACGATTTTCTCCCAGGCTTTTAAATATATAGTACATAGAAAATGCGCACAGAGACCCTCTTCAAAGCGACTTTTTGGTATAGCAGATATGTATTTTACAACCACTGCAATTAAGGTATAGTGCAATTGAGGAATACTGTACAGCACTCGCTTATTAACTGTCGCAGCGATTCTAGACTTAACGAAAAGATGACCCATTAACGAGAAAGTGCCTTGGGCCACTTCGAATTTTTATTGGATCACTAATAATTTTAGTTTAGTGAGTCTCATGAACCGTGAAGCATATCCTTCGAGGGATTATTTGCGTGTGCTTGTTTGGCAAAAGGTTTATGTCGTTTTCGATACTTCGGACCTGTATGTTACAGTACCTTTATGTGGGCACTTTTACATATTACGATCATGGTCATGAATTTAGAATCTTTTTACCACACTTAGGATGAACTCGATGCTATGGCTAAGGCAACGGGGAATATTAAATGTCAGATGTTTGTTACCCAAGAAAGTTCTGCAATGGACAGCATATCTGACTGTGAAGGTAAGGGTATCATAACGTGTTTGGTTAAATGTTATTATCATTCAACCTCGAAGCATACACTTGTACTGTACACATGTGACTGTTAGCTGTAGTTACAGAACTATCCCAAGATAGCGATTTCACCATAATTTGAATGAATTTTGAAAAGATCAATCATGGTGACACTATTTTAATATGGTTTTATAGACACGAAACTGTTTACCCAGGGAATCCCGACGTTGCAAATAATTGCGGGTATTCTTTTGGCATAAAGTAGCATGTACTGTACGTTGATAACCTGCCCGATGCCCTGCAGGAGCTCATGTGGCAGGCGTGGGGTAGAATGTGGGTTCCACTACGAAAAATGTGATCACAGGTTATGTAAACAAACTATATTCAACAAGATGGCGTCTTTTCCATACGTGTTTGCCATTTCCTGTATTGGGAAAATTGAGCGAAAGTTCGCCAAAAATATTGAAGGACGTCTCGAAGAAAACGCCTCCGGGAAATAGAGATTTGCGCTTTGAACACTTCCCAGATAACAGAAATTTCCTGCTTTGAAAAAGGGACGAAAATATTTGCAGCGAAAATGATTGCTTACTCTTGGGCCAGATTTAAACTGTGCCGAGAAATGTGCAGAGAACATGAATCTCGCAGGTACATATATTTTGAAATGTTTTTCGGTAAAATGCCACATTTTGTTTGTAAAATGCTACAATACGGTATATACTGTACTATACACACTAAAGTCGCTTTATGTTTCACATCACTGTAACACACGATACTAATTTGGCACTCGTCTTATTGACATTTTTTATGTTTATCTTCTTTATTAACTATTTACTCAGTACCATCATCACACTATAAACTATAGTTAGTAACATATGTATATACCTGTAGTGCACAAATGTGTTTTGGATTACGAAATGTCGTAATACCATAAAGATAGAGTAATTTAGTATGACTTACGGTGGCTCCCTAGGGTTTTATCCGGGGGTTACGTTCTTCCTATATATGGCGCGAACTTTAAATATCGCGTGCAACTCGCGGGACTTCAAAATATAAACAAACATGGCGTTTCTCTTCGGAAAAACCTTTTTCTCGAATTAATGATCCAAGCACATTATATACTAAAATTCACCGGTAATTAAATTAAACACACGCCAAATTTGTGGGAGAACGGGTTCGGGGTGAAGACTGAAGTGAACCAATATTTATACTCTGGTCAACCCAAAGACTCATTCTAGCCTTATGTTTTCATCCCGCGGGTGTATACATGAGACCCGCTAGGAGAGACTAAATGCCCTAGGGGTAAAAACCCCGATAGAGCCCTGTCATCAAGGTTGCGACCCTCTCCGACATTACCTGAACCAATGGGTGATAATCCCCTTGGACAGTCCTTACGATTCGACTGATTATATTTCCATTAAATAATCTGAGTCTATGGGCAATGAAGTTGACCATTTGGAACACTTCAACCCCACAAATACACTGCAAGTGTATTCCCCATAGACGAAGAAACCCATCTCCCACAAAGCTGTAGTCATAGAGAAGACAGCTGTTGCCTGATGATAGTTGACTTCCATTTGAGCATTACCATCACTCATACTACAGCTGAGATGTCAGGGAGGCCAGGAAAAACCTGCAGTACAGGAAACCTGGATGGGGCCTAAGACATACAGCAGCTCCCCACGAAGCTTTTTATCTCACAAATTATAATTGGAGTGTTGGTAACACGACCAACAGAGCTGACTAACAAGGCATGTTTGTTTTGTTATTTTCTATTTTATTTAATTATTTATTTTTTAATTCATCTGACGTAACAGTCTGGTATATGTAACTCGGAGCTATACGATAAAAGGTCTCTACATTTGAACAGCAACAGGTTCAGTATACAGAGAATGTGATTGAATAATTGAATTACATACATTAACAAGCAAACAGATTTGTGTATCATATATAAGGTTCATTTGACCCCCCGATTATCCAAGATTTGTTTTCTAAAGGTTAACATTAAATTGGCACCAACTGTATTTCCTAAACTGTGATAACAGTGGTGTATGTAGTATATCGACTCAAGCTTGAACACAACAGTGAAAGCAGTCACATGCATGTTGAGATTTGCACGAGCTAATATGAAATATTATCTGAACATAGTCTACAATGTTGGTAGTACTATGTAGTATATAAAGAAATTGCAATCTGAAAATAAAATATAATTAACTGCCACATTATTTCCATGATATCTTTTAGTAACTTTGACAACAAGCTTAGCTTTTGACTTAACTGCATATACCAATAGAATCAAGTAGGTTAATATACAGTGGTGGACATTTGGTGAAATATTGGGGTACTGACTTAGGTTGCCAACATACAGCCACCCTTTTGTTGCTGCAAATCTGAGTTCTTAAAACCTTTTGGCCTAAATTACATGAAAATTTTAATTAAATTATAGCCTATCAAGGCTTTCCTGGTTGAAAATCATTGATGTAACTTTCTTACATACAGTTAATCAGCTATAATTCAAAGACTTTGACCTTGCTGTCAGTAGAAGTGGTGCCTACCAGGAACTAGATATATTGACAATGAGACAATGCCAGTGCGACATATACTGCTCAAATTGGACATACCGTCCTGTTAACCCAAATTATATAATTATAATGGCAAGATGCCAAGATGGCAATAATCCTGAACAACTAATAGACGTTCACGTGAACATACGCCAACGCACGCTCGAGTGCACGTGTCCTAATTCCGAACCAAATTTTGACAACTGAACACTGAACTATATTTTATCGTAGTATTTAATATTCATTAACAATGTTACGATGCGTGTTTTAATGCGTCGACTATTTGTTTTCAAGGTGATTTTTCAACCTTAGGTTTCGGGTTCAAATTAATTAACGCCTCTCGCAACACAAATAGCATGAAACCTTATACCTTTTAATATATATTTATTTACTTTCGAATATACGTATTAGCGTCTCTATAATATTATAATAACTTTCTTAAAACTTATCTCTCTATTCGTCTGAGCTGAGCACGACTGTGAATCTTTGTTCTTTACTTCAATAATATTCCCAATATTCTTTAGTGTATTTCACGAGGCTTAACTCTAGCCTTTTAACAATACTTCTGGCTTTATAGCCTTATAACAATACTTCAGCCTTTATTGGCCTATGAAGTATTTTAGCCTAAATGGCTCTTCTCACTTCACTCAACTTGAACTACTTTTCTCAGCTTGTGCTCAGCTTTTATAATCAATTTTAGAGGAAGAATTCTACAACTATGACTAATTTCCTCTACGCAATCTAGTTTGTCAAAGCAAGTTCCAGCAGAGTTTATCAACCACAAACCATGTCCTGTTTGCGTAGTTTGTGGTACTAGGCGTTTTCCGTGGTTCTTTAATCTTTAGGTATTTGCTTACTCATGCGAGGAAGGTTACCTAAGGTCTTCCTATTATAATTATGATTATATATAGTATTTGATATAATATATGATATATAGATTTATGTACATTATAACATGGTATAACAATGCCATGTTACACCCTCCCCCTTAAAGGAAAGAAAGTGTGTAGAACTTTCTTTGAAGTTCAATATATCGTGTTCGTATTTTATGGTCGTGAAAGACAGTCAGCGAGTAAATTGTCTCGTCCTTTAATGTGCTGTATCTTCATGTCGTACTCTGATAGAATAAGGCTCCAACGTAGCAAACGTTGATTCTTGTTCTTCATTTTATGGAGAAATACTAGAGGGTTGTGGTCACTGAACACTTCGAGTGGAACAGAAGTCGAAGAAACGTATACTTCGAAATGTTGAAGCGCGAGAACAAGTGCGAGACATTCTTTTTCGACCGTAGAATAGTTTCGCTGGTGTTTGTTGAACTTTCGAGAGAAGTAACATACCGGATGATCGACTCCATCTTGATCTTCTTGTAATAAAACTGCACCGGCTGCAACATCACTCGCGTCTACCGCTAGCTTGAAGGGACGGTTAAAATCTGGTGCCGACAAAACTGGGGCATTTTGTAGCATAGCTTTGAGTTTCTCGAATGCCGACTGACATTGTTCTGTCCAAACAAATTTAATATCCTTGCGAAGTAACTGCGTCAAGGGTTCCGTAATCGATGAAAAGTTTGGGCAAAACTTTCGGTAATAACCCGCCATTCCGAGCAATCGCATGACGTGTTTCTTTGTTGTAGGTTGTGGGAAATCCGCAATCGCCTCAACTTTCGCGTTGACGGGTTTGACTTGGCCCTGACCAACGATATGGCCCAAGTACGTAACATGGCCACAACCAAATTCACTTTTGACCAAATTTATGGTTAACTTGGCTTCGCTTAACCGTTTAAAAAACTTTCTTAGTATTTCGAGATGCTCTTCCCAGGTGTCGCTATAAATGATCACGTCATCAATATAACCTTCGCAACCGTCGATCTCGCGAATGATATTGTTGATAAGTCGTTGGAAGGTGGCAGGGGAATTCCGCATTCCAAAGGGCATCACTTTGTATTGATATAATCCTCGTGGGGTGACAAACGCTGAAACTTCTTTAGCACGTTCGCTCAAAGGAATTTGCCAGAATCCTTTCAGTAGATCAAACTTCGACACATATTTAGCATTTCCGATTTTATCCACGCAAT
The DNA here is from genome assembly GCA_016169945.1 of Trachythela sp. YZ-2020. Classification (NCBI taxonomy): domain Eukaryota; kingdom Metazoa; phylum Cnidaria; class Anthozoa; order Malacalcyonacea; family Clavulariidae; genus Trachythela; species Trachythela sp. YZ-2020. The sequence continues at coordinate 506,858 of JADLSH010000340.1, forward strand.
CATCCATTCGAGGAATGGGGAAATTATCCGACTTCGTGAGGTTGTTTACCTTACGGTAGTCCGTACACATCCGATAACTACCGTCTGGTTTGGGAACTAATATACAGGGTGAACTCCAACTACTTTGGCTGGGCTCGATGAAATCATTTTCAAGGAGGTATTGGATCTCTTGGTCAAGGTATTTCGCTTTCGTTGGGTTCAATCTGTAAGGATGTTGTTTTATAGGGGAAGCGTCGCCAATATCAACGTCGTGGGAAATCATTTCGGTTCGGGAAGGAACGTCAGGGAATAATTGTGCATAATCATTAACAAGATTTAAAACATCTTGGCGTTGAGATGGTTGAAGATGAGATAACTTCGAATCCAAATCTCGTAAAACATCGGAGTTGCTCAGTTTTGTTGTCTCAGACAAATTAAAGAGTTCAGATTTATCTTCATCATTATGACTATCTCTATCTGAACTCACAACATTCACTGGCTGTACTACATTCTTTCTTTCGTGATATGCTTTAAGCATATTTACATGGCAAAGCTGTTTACTCTTACGTCTATTTGGAGTTATGATTACATAGTTTAAATCATTCTCTTTCTTTTCTACAATATAGGGCCCAAAGTACCTAGCTTGTAGGGGCTTTCCAGGAACCGGAAGAAGTGCAAGAACCTTATCTCCGTTCTGAAAATGCCGAGTTACGGTGTTTTTGTCGTAACTATGCTTCATGCGATTTTGAGCTGATTGAAGGTTCTTACGTGCTAAGTTACAAGCCTTAGTCAATTTGGTACGAAAGTCCGAAACGTACTGTAAAAGATTTAGTGAACCGCCGTCGTCGGTAAGCAACTTTTCCTTCAAAAGCTTGAGCGGTCCCCGAACGGTGTGACCGAAAACTAACTCAAATGGACTAAACCCTAATGATTCTTGAACCGATTCACGAGCCGCAAACAAAAGTAAATGGACTCCGTCGTCCCAATCTTTCTCAGTTTCGAAACAATACGTCTTAATCATTTGCTTCAATGTTTGGTGAAATCGTTCTAGTGCACCCTGGCTTTCTGGATGATAAGCCGAAGATTTGTATTGTTTGATACCTAGTTCGTTCATAACTTGTTGAAACAACCCTGACATGAAATTTGAACCTTGGTCAGACTGAATGGATTTTGGAAGACCAACTAACGTAAAAAACTTTGTAAGTGCCTGGACAATGGTTCTAGCCTTGATATTACGAAGTGGTATGGCTTCAGGAAAACGTGTCGAAACGCACATAATTGTCAATAAATATTGGTTACCTTTCTTAGTTTTAGGCAATGGTCCGACGCAATCAATCATAATTCGGCTAAACGGTTCTTCAAAAGCCGGAATTGGTTTGAGTGGTGCCTTTGGGATAACCTGATTAGGTTTTCCTACTACCTGACAAGTGTGACAGGTTTTGCAAAATTCGGCAACGGCTTTTCGAACTCCAGGCCAATAAAAATGTCGTATAATTTTCTCATATGTTTTGTTTATCCCCAAATGACCTGAAAGGGGGGTTTCGTGTGCTAAACTTAATACTTCCTCTCGGTAAGGTTTTGGAATGACAATTTGGTACCGGACAGACCAATCGTCATCGACATTAACATCGGGTGGTCGCCATTTTCTCATTAAAATACCGTTTTGGATAAAGTATCCCATTGCCTGGTCTGAAATCTCTCTTTCATCGAAAGCTTGTTGAATTAATAGAGCTATCTCGGGATCATTCTTTTGCTCGTTAATGAGATTAGATGTTGACACGCTTTTAGTATCAGCCGCATTGTTTTCCATAGTCGGTGTTTTTGCTGCACTATTATCAAATATATGTGTAAGAAAAGTATCGGACAAATCATGGGATAAATCAAGTTCATCTTCGTTACTGTTCTCTAATTGGTGTTTTGCCATTGCTCTGGTGACCGCACATGATGGATATAAATTTGGAATTTCCTGTTCAATGACATCGGAAATGTGTGTTAAGCATGGTTTATTGGTTACTATAGGATTGACTGTTACTTTTTCGCCCGCAAGATCATTTCCTAATAACAACTGAATTCCATCGAAAGGCAAAGAATCGATGATACCTATCGGAACATCTCCGGAGACTAAATCTGAATGCAATTTAATGTTGTGCAAAGGAACTGAACTGTAATCACTGGAGTGAACTCCTTTTATTAAAACATTGGTCCCGGAATATGATTCCTCAGAAAATGGCAATGTGTTTGTCAATATTAAGGATTGAGATGCACCAGTATCTCGTAAGATTTGAATTGGAATAAATTGTGTTGGATTGCTTAAAAGTGAAACATTAGCCTTATTAACAAATGGTTCAAATATTTTCATAGGGTCAGCATTGGCTTTGACCCCTATTAAATCCTCAGGAATAACACTGGCATTATTATTATTATCAAAACCAGATGTAGCTTGTTGATCCTGTGTTGATCGTGAAATAAAACCTGTTGGTTTTGTTTGGTTCTGTGGATTTTTGTAACAAACAGTGTGTCCTTTACGCTTACAATAATCGCAAGTGACGGTATTGAAAGGTGGTTTATTTTGCTTGCTCTGAAATTCCGGTGTTCTAGTCTGACTATTCGACTGGAAATTGGATGTTGGTCGTCGCCAACTATTTGAGTCACGCGATGCTCTGGAATCATTGTAGTTTGTTTTGGTTTCTCGGTTATCGCTCTGAAATTTTCTGACCGATGTTTGCCTGTTGTCAAATATATTCTGTGGTTTAAATGGAAACGTTGATTGTGGATTATTTCCGAATGTATGCTTGTGCGTCAAGGCGAAATCGTCTGCCAAACGGGCCGCTGCAATAGAACTCTCAGGCTTTTGTTCGTTTATAAATGTGCGGACTTCGGCATTAATGCAACGTTTGAATTCTTCGATTAACATTAATTCTCGCAATTTTTTGTAATCTTTAGCAATTTGCTCGGATAAGCACCATCGGTCAAACAACTGCTCTTTTACTTGAGCGAATTGAACATACGTTTTATGGTCGGTTTTCTCGAAATTTCGAAATTTTTGGCGGTATGCTTCTGGAACCAACTCATAACCTTGAAGGATAAGTTCCTTTACCGTCTCGTAATCCGCTGATAATTCGATTGAAAGTTGCGAATAAATTTCTCGAGCTTTACCAACTAGAACGCTTTGTAACAGCATTGTCCAGCTGTCTTTAGGCCAATTACAATTTGTGGCAATTTTCTCGAAATGTAAAAAATACTGATCAACTTCCCGTTCCTGGAAAGGTGGAACCATTCGGACATGTTTGGTTACGTCAAATTTATGACCCAAACTTGATTCAGGGTTATGCGCTTTAGCTTGTACTTGTGCTTGTAATTCTAATTTTTTTAATTCTATTTCATGCTCACTTACGGTCTCCTCTTTCTCTCGTTCCCACTCGCGCTTCTCTCGTTCTCTTTCCCACAATATTTGCTCTTGATCTCTCTGCCACTGTCTATCTTTCTCGTTTGTCTCATTTTCACTGCTGTTATTTTCTACACTTATAGTATCCTCAGGTTGTTCTATGAAAGCAGACTGTTCGAATGTTTTTTCTTTCACAAAGTGTTCCTTAATTAAGTCATATACTTCGCGCTTTCTTAATGAGCTTCTTATTTCTAGTTTTAAATGCTTGCCTAGCGCAATAAGGCCATCCTTTCTTAGGTTATTGAATTTTTCAAGCGCTGGTTCCAACATAAATTCTTCTGGATTAAATTCTGACATGTTTAATTAATTAAGGTATCTGGTTTCGTACTTAACACTATGACGCAGAATGTACCTTTCAAATTCCGCTTATCTTATCAATGAAATGACTTCGAATTTTTAAAATTTTTTTTTTCTCGACGACTTTTTGAAACGCTACTTTACTTTCTGAACAACTGTTTAAACTGTTTTTATTCCCGCCTGAGCCCCCAACTGTTACGATGCGTGTTTTAATGCGTCGACTATTTGTTTTCAAGGTGATTTTTCAACCTTAGGTTTCGGGTTCAAATTAATTAACGCCTCTCGCAACACAAATAGCATGAAACCTTATACCTTTTAATATATATTTATTTACTTTCGAATATACGTATTAGCGTCTCTATAATATTATAATAACTTTCTTAAAACTTATCTCTCTATTCGTCTGAGCTGAGCACGACTGTGAATCTTTGTTCTTTACTTCAATAATATTCCCAATATTCTTTAGTGTATTTCACGAGGCTTAACTCTAGCGGCTTTATAGCCTTATAACAATACTTCAGCCTTTATTGGCCTATGAAGTATTTTAGCCTAAATGGCTCTTCTCACTTCACTCAACTTGAACTACTTTTCTCAGCTTGTGCTCAGCTTTTATAATCAATTTTAGAGGAAGAATTCTACAACTATGACTAATTTCCTCTACGCAATCTAGTTTGTCAAAGCAAGTTCCAGCAGAGTTTATCAACCACAAACCATGTCCTGTTTGCGTAGTTTGTGGTACTAGGCGTTTTCCGTGGTTCTTTAATCTTTAGGTATTTGCTTACTCATGCGAGGAAGGTTACCTAAGGTCTTCCTATTATAATTATGATTATATATAGTATTTGATATAATATATGATATATAGATTTATGTACATTATAACATGGTATAACAATGCCATGTTACAACAAAATACGTGTTGCCGATTTAACGATAATGGTATTCTTTTCTATAGCCGTAAAATTTTACGGTAAATACAAATATTTTCAGGCCTCGAGACAAGGATTAAACTTTGGACATCAATATAACAATAGGATATATTACAGAGATATATCATGTTATAATTTATACATATATGGTACCAGAATACTATGATATCGAATGGCAATTGTCAATTGAGAGATATACTAAAATTGGTTGAAAAGAAATATACCATTCGTTTGAGTCAGTTGCTGGCAATACTTACGACGCCCCGCATGGGCCACATGCGAGGCAACCAATTGTGTTATATTCAGCACGTCGTGTTCGTCGGATCTGTTGACTGGTTGGCGTCTGTCCGTACTAACTTTATAGCGGAATTGAGCTGGCATATTTCTTGGACCATGGGAGGAATAATACCACAACTGTCATGCTTGCTCTGCATCAGTGAGTTCTGATTGTAGATATAAAACCACGTCGTTATTCGCCATGCTGCCCGTCGTTCGCATTAATCTTGTTGGGTCTTGTTCTTGTGCCGAAGGAGGTCTCGCATCGACATATTTAGCATTCGAATCGCCTAAGTTCTCGCACCGTCCATAACACCGTCCAAAGCACTTCGCATATTATGTAAATTTTTATTCTTGCAGAATTTCGTGTTTATTCAGTTGAAACATTCGGCAAAGTGACACGCTTGACGTTATATAGCGCGCTTTACATATGGTCATTGAAATATGATTGGCAATAGAGTCATTCGATTGGCTGAGCAAATTGCATTCGTATTGCACGTGTCCGGACATACTTTGAACTTTGATCAGAGATATTTTGTTGTGAATTTAGTGGGTGTTGACAGGCTTTTCCCACTTGTTGTATAGCAAAACAAACCTCAAGTTAATGTGTTGTCTCATTAACTTAAATTTATACATTGTGATCTATAAATTGGCTCAAATGCGTTAACTTTGCTGTATCTAGAAGCATAAAAAGAGTTGAAAAATCCACAACGATACTTGGACGTGACGTCCGAGAAAAATAATAATGAAAATTTGGTTTATTCAAGCGGTGTTTTTGACCGCCGTACGCGAGAGTCGCATCGGCATCGCGAAAAGTGGCATACAAAGTTTCCGCACGTATTCGCAGTTTTTCCTGCTCTGCTAGGCAGTACTTCTGACAAAGATAATTTAAATAATGAGGAAAACTCGTCCTCTATGAGTGACACGAGCGGGGTCGAAACTCCCACAACAAACCGCCATTACAAACGGAATTTGAACGGGCGCTTCACAAAAACATCGGAAGACGGTAACGTGGTTGAACCAATGATAACGGGTTTAGCTGCCAGAACAAGGCTTGTCTTTGAAAACAATGACGAGAATGAGCCCCCTACAAAGCGTCCAACAAGAAATAACAAGGCACAGTATTGTATATGCAACTTTTGTTTACTTCGTGAGCTTTGATCTAAACCAAGTAACACCATTATGTAATGTAATATCTTACCTGTCTTGTTTTCATTGACTGCTCTTCTTGCACAACAATTTGCCTCATGGAAATCGCATAGTAGATGTTGGACTTTTTCAAAAAAGTTTAGAAAAATGCACCAATTGCTGTTTAGGTAAAATATACCTATCATTTCTTAATTATATTATTACATATAGGACAAAATTTACATGTACATTTTAACAAACTAACAGCCAAGGGCACATCAATGCTTTCTATGAAAAGTGTTGTCTGTCATACAATGCTGAGTTCGGCCTTGCCTGTTAATCGGTTAACCAAATACTTGTTAAAATGGGCGATTCCGGAAAACATCCACACTTTCCCCGGTGAAAATATGACTTGGACTCACATCCCTTTTTGTACATGCTAATTACATTATTATATATCAGAGTAGATTTTGGATGCCACACTTTAGGCAGCACAAATCCTTCCGTGGGGTATGTGTGGATCTTTTTTGGACTCACCCAATAAGGTTCTTAATATTACGTATTGAAAATATTTAGGTCCACTGTCTTTTCATGTCACAGAAAAATTGAAACGTGGTTTAACCAGCACATTCCTCCTACGCTGTTCTTCATGTGGGCATTTGAACAAAATTAATACGTCTCAAGAACACAGATCCGCCGAACGGTGTCCAATGGCATTTGATGTCAACACAAGGGTAGCTCTTGGTTGCCTTCATGCGGGTATTGGACAGAGCCATATTAACAACCTACTGTCAACCATGAATGTATCAACCTGAATTCAACAACTTTCAAACAAAGAGAAAGGGAAGTCGGAAAAGCTGTTGAAGACATTGCAAGAACTAGCTGTCAAGATGGAGGCAATAAGAAATGGTGTTGAGTGTGATGAGGACAATCTAATAACAGTGTCTTGTTCATTTGATATGTGTTGGCATAAGAGGGGTAAAAGTCATAATTCCCTGACTGGACAGGCTGCTATCAGGAGCTAAACTACTGGAAACAATCTTAGACTACACAACAAGAGTTAAGACCTGTCGGTTCTGCGTTATGTAAAAACAAACAACAAGACAGTGACAGAGCATGCCGGAGAAATCATTCAGATTCTTCAAAAGCCAGCTGCTGCTGTAGAGATGTTTAGCAATACCCCTAAGCAAAATATCAAGCATTCTGTTTATACTGGGGATGACGATTCAACAACAGAGGCCCATATCCGACAAAGCTCTTGTTAACATACAGTCCAGGAAAGCTATCTTACCGTCTTTCTCAGGTTCCATATTGAACTGTATAAGACATGTATATGAACTGTATTTGTTAACAAGACATGCATGATAATGTACTGCACACGAGCGTATATAGAAAACCAACCAACACTAGCCGTCTTTTAGATGGTTCTTCCTACCACCCAACCTTCCACAAGTCAGCTACAATTGCAACATTAGTCAAGAGAGCGAAAGTGGTATGCAGTTCAAAAGAAGACCTAGAAGCGGAATTGCAACATCTAAATGAGGTGTTTACCATAAAAAAAGTACCCAAAACCCTTGGTACAAAACGCCATCGAACTTTCTCTTAGACCAACAACAAAACAAACAAATGAGGAGGATGAACAGAAGAAGTTCATTGCAACGGCTCCATAAATCAAATAAAGGAATTATTGGCATACCAATAAAGATTTTATTGCTTCCTGCATCTAGTTTTATAGATAAGGAGCTATTGTAATGGGACACGTGGGTATTTTCCCCGTAATTCGTAGTCACATGAATGTAATGCGCAGGATGCGGATAGGAGTGGCGATATAATCTACAGCAGTATGTGCATCAGTTCATTCTGCTCTTCAACCTGGTAGCGCAAGGTCAACTCTCTGGCTGAAGTCAATTTATAAGGTATTCATCTTTTTCTGCTATTCTTTATCATGTCAAGTTGTGTCCCAAGTATTTTAATTCTCGGTCATTCTTTTCTCCGTCGTTTGCGAGATAATTTAGATGGGCACTTTGATACACGTGCTGCTTCTAATTTTCATCTCTGCGATTTCGTTCTGACAAAACACTTTTAAATTAACCACTGGTCTTGTTTATTCTTGTATTTGTAAGAAATATCGTTGCTGTGGCAAGTAAAACCAAGTTTTCAGCTCATAAAATGCAATAAGCAGAACTTTAACGCAGCTTTTTCAAGGGTTTCTCGCACTCCCTCGGGAATGTTTTCTTTTAATTTTCGCCACTATCAAGGGATTCATAAACCAATTTCTTGCACAAAACTTCCAGTCTATCCCTCTTTCGTAAAATTTTAAGTAAAATAGGACATCGTTTTGATGGTCTTTTTAAAATTGCCATTTATTTGTCAAAAATTTGATTTTTCCTATTCAACTACTGATTAAAATTTTTGATGAAACTTGCCAGAAGGTCGCGCATGCGCAGTAAGGCGTGTGACACAATTTGGCTTCAGTTTCATATCTGTATATTATTTAATCTGTGACACGGATACGCGTACGCCATTTCGCCACTGACGCAAGTTGAATTTTATAAACTAACTGACAGTCTTTGAGAATGGTTCCCGTATAGGAAACCGAAACGTTAGACGAAATAAAACTATATTAAAAATTTTTATATATATTAAAATTGTCTCCAAACCGCCACACAACATATCAAACTGGGGTTGGGTTTAATTTAAATATTGACACAATAGCGTCTGCAAAAAATATTTCCACAAAAGATGCAATGTTTGAAATCCAAAGGAGAGTGCTGGCAATGCCACGGAAATTAAGGAAATTGAAAATGGTGTATCTCCTTTTACTATACTGAATACAGAATATTAACAGTGAACGAAAATTCTTTAAAACTGGAGTGGTCGTACCTGCAATGACTTTCAACGAAACGATTACAAAATTCGAGAGATATATTTCACAGTCTATTGACAGTGCAAAAGCCACTACCAACAAATACATCATGACTGTTCTTATTGGCCACAAGGTCGCCACGTTTGAAAACGATGATTTGCTGGAAAATCGTACGCACGCATTTACCACGAAGTAATCTATATTTACTATACTGTATACAGAATATTAACAGTGAACGAAAACTCTTTAAAAATGGAGTGGTCTCACATGCGATGACTTTCAACGAAGCGATTACAAAATTCGAGATATATATTTCCCAGTCTATTGACAGAGCAAAAGCCACTACCAACAAAGATATCATGTCTGTTCTTATTGGCCATAACGTCGCCACGCTGGAAAACGATTTGCTGATAAATTGCAATCGATGGATGTGTGGTTTGTTGATTCCCTAACTCTGTTCAAAGCACTCATAAGATGTAAGTTTCCCTCGCTGAAAAATTCGGATGGTAGCTACATTCCCACAGATTAACCAATCCTCACTGTAACTCTGTTTCAACAATGCTTCGACGCAGCCTCGTACCCAGGCGCTTAACGTGCTAAGCGGTTGCATGTAGAGCGCGCGGGACAACACGCGAGGGGAGAAATGGAAAATTCGCGTTAAAGCGCCTAGGTACGAGGCTGGCTTCGACGCACATGATGCCTTAGAAGATGTAACTACCCTCCGAAAGATCTTCTTTTCATCGAGACTCGAATTGTCGGCAAAAACGATAGTTGATAATTCGCGACTTGTGAACACAAACAAATACCTTACGTGAGACTAAATAGAGGAATTGCACCCTGGCCGCCAGATTGAATTATACCGCGCTGGAGTATGGGATCTAGTTTTTAGTTATATAGATTACAAATTCTGTATATAACTAACTAGAAATACATGCATGCAGTAACCCCTCGTCCATTTGAACCATAGTTAAGTTTGAACCAAACAATTTACTCCCAAAAAGTTATTGTAACATGAAGTACTGAGTCGACGAATGTAACCATGGTAACACGCAACATTGTATATTTTTTATATTTTAATTTGTACAAAATCTTATTTAGTTTTTAACTATAAAATTATCAATTGTCCAACTATATAAAGTGGGTATGCTATTGTGTACTCTTTTAGCTTTGTTTTACTGTAACATTCAACTTTAGACGTTCACAAAACGTTTCGAAATTTTCAAAAAACTTCAACTGCTTTTCGAGGAGTATTTTTATACTTCGCACTTGCTTTTGCATTTTTTTTATTTTTCTATAACATATCAATACTAAAATACTCTTAAAGATCATTAGATCAATCAATGTTGTATTGAAAACACAGAATGATCTATACATTTTCAAATTCACAAACTATACTGCATGCTATGTTAAAAAATCGGCAAAGCAAGCATGGAAAATAGACACTTGCCTGTTTAAAACGCTCCTTTTTCGGTCTTTCGACTGTTTCTCCTCTTGTTAATTTGTCCTCTAAATAATTTTCATTTATCTTGTTTTGGAGACATAGAGACTTACTTATAAAATGAGTGCAAAACTAATTTTGAAAAAAGTTTGCAAAATGGAAGTCTTCTCTCGGCTTGAACTTGCGCATGCGCATAACTTACGAAAAGGTCCAGTCCAGTCCATGACAAAAAAAAATGGCGGACGACTTTGCATTCCACAATGTTTTCACATACCCGGGTGTAAATCTCCGAGCGGAATTAGTACCCTCGCACGGCGCTTCGCGCCGGCTCGGGGATTATTTATTGTTCGTAACTTTATTGTTGGTTCAGTTAGAATATTAAAGATGTTAAATGTTTTCCCCCGGCTTATGTCTTTTCGTGCTTTGCCTCGCGTAACACTCCATTTCTCTTGGAAATCATATGAGGACCTTTCGGCGTTGCCATATCCCTTTTATATAACTCTGTCGCATATACTTTTTCCAAACCGCAATTTTTCTCTTGTGGTTGTTGATGAGAATTGAATTCGGTCACTGCATGACAAATTTGACTTTCTTGCTCGTTTGATACCCATGTCCGTTATTGTTTAGCCCAACGTAGTAACGCATGGCAACGAGCGCGAAAACAACGTTCAAAAGTAAAACTTACCCAGTTTTAAAGAGGCGTCATACAACTTAACGTTATCTGCCGGTTAACTAACCGCTGCCGCTGGATAAGAATTTAACTTTTCCTTTGGAAAGCGATAAACTTCGTTTAAGTTCAACGCCTTTCATACAACCGGCCCTTGTTTGTGTACAGTAGGACTGTAAGCTCAGGAAATGCGTGTATGACGTTTTTTGCTTAAATTTGATGTTTTAGTTAAATTTGGACGAATTACTACAGAAATATTGGAAGAGACATTAAGCAAATTTAATATATCCGCCATGACAGTTTATGTATGTGGACCTCCACCTCTGATAAAGTTTATCAGCACCACCTTAGAGAACGCCGGTGTTAACAAGTGGAATATTAAACGGGAACAATGGTGGTAATTTGTTGGTAAGCGATGACGGTGAGCATCTAGAATATTTTCGTCCAATACGTCACCTTAATATGATAATAATGTGTATCTTTATCGAACAAATTTTATTGAACAAGAGCGTTGTAGTATGAAATAGAATATGACTACAGATTTTTAAATTCCGTATTAACATTCGAGGTGGCGTTTATTGGAAAAGGGACTCAATAGTTGGGGGGGGGGGGGGGGTTGCTTTAGCCGAATACCATAAGCAAAATACTAACTTGAAGTTAGTGAAGTTGAAAGGGGAGGGGGGGAGTGATTTATAGACACGAGGGTTTATTTGAGAGGGGGACGCTTATAATAATAATAATATTAAACTGATTTTGCACGTTCTATCATAAAAATATCTTCAAATGCGCATTGCAATACATAACGAATATAACTTCATATTATGTCATGGTCAGAACTAGTGCACATAATTACTGAGTATGTCGGAAACTCGGAATCGAAAAACAATAATGGACGCCAAGGCCAATGTTCGACCACTTCCACAAATATTTTCAAGGTACTAAACGAAGTACTAAACACATGAAAAAAGAAGTCTCTGGTTTCCTGAAACCTATGGACTGAATTTGGAATCAGCAAAATTTTCTGGGAATGCTGGGACTAATTATGCCCTAACACACCAAACAGAAGAGAAGTTTCAAAGATCTCCTAGAAGCTGAAAGCAAAAGATTAAAGAGGTTTTGTATCGGCAAGAACACACTACCACGAGTTGACCATGATTCCAGCGGGTGAAGGGCTCCATGATTCCAGCGGGTGAAGCGAAGCCGTCAATAAGGTCCCGGTCCTTTTTGGCAAAGGATTGTCACAATCCTCCGGATTGCAATAAAAAAGCATGTAAGTTGACCACTAATCACTTACTATTTATAACTATTTTGTACACGCACGTGCCATTGATATCTAACCATTGCATCAAATTATAAATGAATTAATGGAATTGTTATTTATATTTTAACAGACGAGAACCTGCACAGCCAAAGGCCAAAGTCATCTCCCAAAATACTTGATAAAGCTGAGTGGAAATGGAGCCTCACTAGTTTTCTAATAATCTCATTCTTATTTTGAATGATGGAGACTCTGTATCTGATATCTTCCAAATGTGTTCATTTGTGCTCAAGTGTCATTGTCATACAAATACTGCAACAATACTGGTTATAAACTGTATTCGTATATCTTGTAATTTAAGCTAGATTTATAGTATCTTTGTGAGAGACGGGGAGTCCCTGTACCTTGGAAAAAAGTCCCAGTTCCCATAGGATAGGATAGGATAGGATGGGATGGGATTGGATAGGATACAGTCTTCCTTGCAGCATGAGCTGAATTACAAAGGTATTACAAATGAATAAAATTATTAATAACTATAGACTAAAACATTGTGTTGACTAATTATATGAAGATAAAACCTAACAGTAGCAACGTTAAACACAGGCACGTTACGCACTAGCAATAAAAAAGGAGTTTTTAAAACGTTCAGTTTTACATCTAGGAATGTTAAAGTGCCTATTATTCCTAGGCGACTGTAATTGTTTCTTTTCTGGAAGCAGATGGTGAAGTTTGTGTGACTGATTAGATATAATGTCAGTAAAAGTTCTTTCTGAATAGGATTGGCGTCTTGCATACAGTACAAGGTTTGGAGATAATATTCAGATAAGCAACCTTCATAGGGTGCACCGTTGAAAATAATTTTTAAGGCTCGCTTCTGTACTCTTTCTAAATCTTCACTTAAATAGGTAGGTAGGGAGTAATGAAATACTGGGGAAGCGTATTCTAAAACTGGTCAAATACATGTACTGTAAAATATGATCAGGTCTTTTACCGGGATATTTGCCCTTTTGAGCTCTTTCAGAAAATGTATTCTCTTAGTTTCCTTTTTGATTATGGTTTCGATATGTGCGTTCCATTTTAGGTCATTCGATATTGTTCAGCCAAGAAGTTTGCTTTATTTTATGAGTTGTATAGGAGAGTCTGGATGTTGCTTGAGGAATGTTTGGGTACAATTTCCAGAAAAGAAGAATCATCCACGTACTTCCACAAAGGTGCTTCGACCTTTATGTCGTTTATCATCAACGCGAAAAGCCACGGGCCAAGCTTAGTACCTTGGGGGACTCCAGCAGGAACCGTTGCCCAGTCCGAGAAGGTGTTATTTGGAAGTTTTACTCTGTAGACGGTTGGTTAAGAAGTTTGTCAGCCATCCAATTACTCCTGGTTGTAAATCAAGGTTTTTTTATTTTTTCCACCAAAATATTGTGGTGTTATTTGGACGTTTTACTCTCTGTAGACGGTTGGTTAAGAAGTTTGTCAGCCATCCAATTATTCCTGGTTGTAAATCAAGGTTTTTTATTTTTTCCACCAAAATATGGTGGTCAATTAGATCAAACGCCTTTCTGAGGTCGAATAGCACTAATCGTGCCATAGCTCCTGTTCCATCTGTAGCGCTATACAGATTGGTCGGGTGAAACACAACTTTGATCAGTTAACACTAGCTACAATCATTGACACATTAGTCATGAGCAAAATTAACTATTGTTCAACAGTATGGTCTAATACATCAGACAGCAATATTAAAAAGATCCAATTAATCCAAAATTGTGCAGCCCGATTGATCACAGGTGTGCATAAGTATGATCATATATCTCCGACATTAAATGCGTTAGGATGGTTGCCAATCAAAGAACATCTATTATACAGAGATGCGTTATTAACATTTAAATGCATGAATGACAAAGCTCCACGGTACTTATGTGATATTTTTGAACAACGTAACAGAATTCATAACCGAGATACTAGAAGAAATGGAGACCTGGATATTCCAAAATTCAGGACATCGATCGGTCAAAGATCGTTTAAATACAGAGGGACTAAGATATGGAATGGTCTAGATATAGAGCTGAAATCAATTAGTGATTTAAACAATTTTAAGACGAAACTTAAGACAATTATTATTGAAAAGCGATAATTTTTAATTGCTTTCAACTCATAAAATATAATATAAAGTATAATTTTAGTTTATGTAATAATTTGTATAAATTAATCATTAATGATAAGATTGTTGTAAATATAGTTGATAATTTATAATTTATTTTTATAACATGTAAATTGTCATTGAAAAGCCCTTTTTAGGGAATGTCATTTAATAAATTCAAATTCAACTCTATACAGGTTATGGAGTATACTAATAAGGGCATATGTGGTGCATGATTTGGGAACAGTTCCAAATTGTTGATGGTCAATAATTTTTAAGATCTCAGGTTTAAGGTGTTGATCAAGAACAAAGTGTTCAGCGATCTTGGATAGAACAGGGGTTAGGGAAATTGGTCGTAGGTGCTTGTTAACGTCGTTAACTGGGCTTGTCTTTGGGATAGGAGTAACGTTGGCCATTTTCCATGACTGTGGTAATTATTGCTCGCTGAATGATGCTTCGAGGATAGAAGTGATTGGTTGGCTTAACACGTCTGCGTTTTCTCTAAATAGCCAGTTGGGTAGATTATCAGGACCACAGGAGGATCGAGGGTTTAAATGGCGTAACTTCATAAAAACAGCTATTTCTGGCATGGTCAGGTCTTGATGCGTGGAAGGGGCAACTGCGGGTGTTGTAGGTGTGTCCAAGGGTGTAAATTTGTTTTCATTGGTTCAAGGAAGAAGTTGTTAATTATGTTGGCTAAGTCATAGCTGGATGAATCAGGACTTATAAGGTGAGAAAGGTTAAAGAATGGAGAACTAGACTCCATTCCGCTGATGGCTTTAACGGCTTTCCACCAATCTTTAGGCTTGCTTTCTTTCAGTTGTTGTACCTTAGACCTAAAATATTTACCACGGCAAATTTTCCTTTCACGATTTACGATATTTCGAAGAAATTTTTACTTTGTCTCATCCCCTTTTGCTGGCGCTTCTTTTCGTTGCCTTAATCAGTGACTTAAAGTGTGGAGTAATCCACGGTGGCTCGTTATTGTGAATAACGTGTAACTTAATTGGTGCGATGGTATTTAATCCCATTTGGACAATATTTAAAAAAAAATTCAGCTTAGATTCACAAGTTGGTAACTTATTGATAATAGACCAGTCTATTTGCTCAAGAAATGAGCTTATCGCTGATGAGCAATGTTAGACTTAGCACTAACCAGTACTGAACAATGATCTGATAGGCCAAATGGAGCTAGTTTCTGTGGGACTTCGTAATATTGATGCATGTTGGCCAGAACCAAATCGAGTGTTTCATCTTTACGTGTGTGAAATTTAACTAGTTGTTTCAACTACAATCGTGGCCAAAAATCCTTGGAACACCTAGTAAAAATAGCAACTTTCTGTATCACATTTCTAATTTACAGATATTAATTTGCCTGTTGAAATTGGATTTTAATGTTTTGACCCCCCCTTCCCCCCATACAATGTTGGGTAAACCCTCGCCACATGCATGTGTCTACCACACTAAGCGCAACATTGCACGGGGGGAAGGGGGGTCCTAAACATTTCATTGCGGTGGGTGTCAAATTCAACACTATAAATGTCAAGAGTACCAACATTTTTGACCAGGATTGTAGGTTGCAAATACTTCGAATGTTAAGTCTATTAAAATCTCCAAGTAGGATAATTCCGCAGCCTGAGTGTTTAGATTCAATACCTTGAAGTTGTTCGATCAAATATAGACGCATAGTTTCATCATAACACGTTTTGGGGTTGAAATTCATTTGCCAGGATTCAGACCATCTGGTTAGGGTATTAAGATCTTCTTGAAGTTTTAAAGCATCTTCTTCCTTGTCAATGTTTCTAAGTAATAGGCAATCATCAGCATAAAGTCGGATGTTAGAATTTATTCCATTCTCGATGTCATTGATGAATAAGATAAACATCAGGGGTCCCAACACAATTCATTGTGGTACTCCTGAAGTCACAGTGACTTCATCTGAGGATTCGCCATCAACTACAACTTTCTGTACTCTTTTTGTTAGCCATTGGTTTAGCCTATGGTTTAGCCAAGACAATACTGGCCCACGAATGCCGTAATGATTCAATTAATTTGTAAAGAATCCAGCAATATTACCAGGAGACAGGAAGGGCAGGGCGTGGTGGAAAACCTTGCAAGGCGATACTATATTACAACAACAAGGATATAGCAAAGAACAAACCAGGTATGCAAGATATGATAAGAAACTATTGTCGAACATCTGTGTCATGCCTTAGAATACAATTGTTGGAATGTATGGATGCCGCTCATCCAAAGTCTCTTATGCCTTGCCATGACTGCTGCAGTGAGTGCATACCCATGTGTACATGCCATCTATGCAAACAGGATCCAGACTGCTAATTCTCTATTTTGGTATTGAAATTCTTGTTCAAACTGTTCACTAAATAAATTGTATTTATATAATTTATGTATGGTAGGACTATTTTTGATATAATACATTGATTTGAAACTGGCTGTCAGTAGTTTTTCTCTCAAATCATTTTCCAGTAATACTTGAAGACATTTTTCTACAACTTATATGCATGCTCTTTTTGTAAATCAAATTGCAAGAATACTGAATGAGAATACATTTGAAAAAAAAGTGTTACATTTTTTTTTGGTGCTTTTTTACAGTGCAGTGCTACAAATGCTCTCAAATCATTTTCAGTAATATGAAGACATTTTTCTACAACTTATATGCATGCTTTTTGTAAATCAAATTGCAAGAATACTGAATGAGAATACATTTGAAAAAAAAATTTGTACATTTCACTATGTGCTACTATGACATTTAAGAGTTTTTATTTTAAATTACTTTTAATAATACAAATACATATAATTGGCTATACCCTGATGGCAGGTATGACATTTAGAAGTTTTTTTACTTTAATAACACTGTTTAGTATTTTTAATAATAGTAAATAAATAGTGATAATAACCCTAACCTACCCCTGGCCTTTGTTAAAATAATTGTATGCCGCTGGTATTATACACTAAGTTGTGTTATAGTTTCCTTATTAGTTCCAATCCTTAGATTAGCTTCATTTACATGGTAATTTCCAATTTGTGTCAAAAATGTTCACAATAATTATAACTAGGGAAGCATTTTCAAAGTCCTCTTGTATGAAGTACCATACATTATATGAAGTACCATACATTATATGAAACCATGTCTATTTAAAATATTGATTTTGAGTGTTAAATGTTAATACAAAAAGAATCTGATGAAAGCATGTTTCTCAATTTTTTTGAAATTATGTCAATAATATGGTCTGGAACAGTATGTTTGGAAACCCAAAACCAATATTATTTTTTGGCTCACAGTCATCTTCATTATTAATTTGATGAGTCATTTTCTTGATCGTTATGTTCTCCATCATCATTTTCGTGATCTTCCTTGCATGGAAAATACATGACAATGTTTCTTTGGTGTGTAGATAGCCACTCTTCAAATTTACTTTGGTCTAGCTCATCAAGTTCGTTAGCACCGATGTCTTGGAATGAGCTGTGTTCTCAGGAGTGTGTTCAAAAGGTCTGAGCATCCTCAAATCATCACAGATTTTTTTCTCATCTTCATCAGATGCTCGGTGACTATGTGATGATGATGAAACACGAACACCAACCTGGTTGTCAAATGCTTCAACTATATGCCGGATTCCACTTGAAGCTTTGCTTGCCCTACCAATAGCTTTTTCAGTTTTGTTTGATCCCATACATTTAATCATTTCTTTGATATCCCTATTTCTGTTTTCTTGGAACAAATCAATTTCCACATTTTTGCCGCACCCACCATGCCAGTTAGCTGTAGCAGCACACTTGCTTTGATGAGCTTCAGCTTCCGAAAGAAGAACTTCGTTTTGCACCACACTGATTAACATTTCAATGGCATATGCATTGAAACCTGAAGAGGAATAGAAGTGGAGAAGCATCTGTTTGTGAAGTGTTGCCAAGTAGGTACCATTTCCTGTCGAAACAGCATCTTTTATATCCACTAGTATCAGGTAGTAATGCAACAGATTAACTGCATAATTGAGCACACCGTCATTTTCTGGCAGATTACCTGTGTTGGATAGAAAATAACTCTCTACAAACTTGTTGATTCATTGACATACTTCTCCTTTATATCGACCATAGACAGATTTCTGTTAATTAACGGTTGGCTTTTCTGTTGCATTTTCCAATTCAAAGAAATCTAGAAGTCCTTCTGTTAGATAGCACTTTCCAACACTTATAAAGAACTGTTCACAGTCTTCATAGTGTTTGACATCAACACCTACGTTTCTTCTTTGCAGTTTCTCATGAAAATAAGCCAGCGTACCACTTTCTCTAACTGAATTCTTTTTGTACAGCCTCTTAAATGCCAACTAAAATTTAAAACACACAGACTCATAAATATTGTTAACTTATACAATCATTCTGCTAAATCTTGAGTGATTGTTTCCAATTTTGGCAGTATTAAACATTTACTTGTTTTTGTAATAGTTGAAACTGCCTGTAAAATATTGAGTAAACTTTGACTTTTCAGATGAGGGCCCTTTTATCTGGAAGCTGATAGCACAGTAATGCCCAACACTTCCCTATTAATTAATCTCTAAAATTAAAAGTAGAATAACAAAGTAAGGGTGATTAGGGCACTTTGCAGTTCACTTAATGGATGTTAATGCAACACACAATATATTTAGACAGCTTATATTATCAAAAGCCCTCAAATACTGTGTACCTCCACACGCATAATTAAGTTGGACATTAGCTACACAAACTTTCTTAAATAGTTTTTAAGTTATCCTACTGAGGGACACACACACACACACACACACACACACACACACACAGAAAAGGGGTGGGTTGATTTAAAAAGGGGGGGATGAGCAAAAAAAGCTGTCATATTAATTGTAGAACAAGCGTTTTTTCAAAAGTGCAGAAAATTAAGACGAGTCCCTAAAAATAAATGTTGAGTTCATGTTTGGATATTACACAACCTTAATATTAATTCTGCACCATTTGCAGGTGTGAACCTGTCAAATTTTGCTCTCTGAAAAAACTTGTTGTGAGAGGGGGAATTAAAAGTTTAAAAAAGGGGGGACATTGGTAAAAGGGGGGGATATTTTAAAAAAGGGAGGGATAAAGCCCCTTTCCGAACTATGGTATACATGTTGATTTCGGGTGTAATTTGTGCCAGTTGTACAAGGCCTGGATAGCTCTATCCTCCGGATAATGATTTTTTCAACCTTTCTAAAATTGGTTTCAACCCAGTTAAAAATTACTATTTGTAAGTTATACGGTAGTTTCCTTATATTTATAGTGGGTCCATATCTGTATATAGTTTCACAGTTGAAAAAATCATTCTCCAGTAAATAGAACTGCATGTCCATTAATCTCTGTACAACTGCCCTCTGGGTCAAATAACTTTATAAAAAGTACAACTTTGCAAACATACTTTTAAAAAGCTTCTTTTTGAATGCCAATCAACAATTCTGTAAGGGTAGATATGATCTATTCTCTGCCTTGGTGAGTGACATCCAGCCATTAGATCCTTAGCTCCAGCAAGTCTCACTCTTGTCAGTTGATCCCCATAGCATGGTATTCGAACACCTACGAGAACATCTTCATCAGAAGGAGTTGGAGGTATGTGGGATCCGGGTTGATCTGGTCTTGCTGTCAACACACTGCCAACAGGCAAAGAATCTGAGCTGGAAGTTTCATTGCCAGTACTACTAGTGCTTGACTCTGCAGCTGAATAAATTGTGTGTGCCCAATCTTCAAACTTATCCAACACATTAACACAGTCCGAATATTTCTTTTCATCCTTCATAAGGACGGGCATTGTAACCACATGAGATTGTTGGGACATTTCTTCAGGGTAAGGACAATACGTTTTTGTGGGTAAATGTTGATCAATGTTCTTCAGTTCTGAAAAATGTTTCTTCGAATGCCTTGTAACAAAGATTCTGTATCTTGTTTGCATGCAGTCGATTTCTTCACTACTGAGCTCAACTATATCACTTAAGTCAGTATCTTTCAGTACCTTTTGTGAACCACTGTCAGGGAAATGGTCACTTGATATACGGTTGAATACCATTGTTGTAGCATGGACACTTTTATTCTGTTGGTCTGATCTCATGTCGTGAACTTTCTCTTCCCAGTCTATGTTGTCGCATACAAACACAAACTTCCTGCCCGCTTTCACCAATTCAATGGCATGATCAAGAAAATGATCTCCAATCTCATCAAGGATGGTGTACTTCAGCGACGATCCAGTGCAGATTCCATACTTGTTCAGTCTATCAATCAACTATAGTGGAAACCCTATAGTTGTGTTTGGGGCACTCATGCAGTGCCAAAACCACACAGTCCTGATTGAATTAGTGTTATCATCATTTTGCGTCTTATATTTGTGAATTTAGATCTTCCTATGCAAAAAGAAAATCATAAATGTTTTATGATTTTAACGTTTGTTGTGTAATTCTCACTATTTATTCTAGACATGCTTTGTTTTATTCCATATTGACCAGTAGACACGAAATCAATCCCGACCCCCACCGTAACCCATCGCCTAACCGGGTTTTTCTAACCTTTGCAGCACTATGTGACACCGCCACCCCTCCATCTAAGACAAGGTTAGAGAAACCCGGTTAGGCGGGGGGTTACGGTGGGGGTCAGGATCAATTTCGTGTCTACTGGACATAGAATTATAACCGTCTTCTACTACTGAACTATAGATAACTGGAGTGAGTACCACCTTCCTTCATTCAAAAACCTTGATGCCTCGGTCGGGACAAAAGGCTCCCTTGAAGCCCTCATGGCCGTGGTATAAAGAGTTGTCATGGTTGAATTACCGTATCACGTACCGCGACTCTGCATCCAATTTATCCGCCTTACCCATGTCCGTGGCTGTTCATATGGAAGACGAAAGAACGCCGGAAACTAGGTCCAAACAGCTGTGCGAAGTCAGACTTGTGAAAGCGGTTGAGGAAATGGTTAAAAAGTCCCCCTTATTTAAACCTACACAAGCGCATTTCCTCACAGAAGACGAACTGTTTGGGAAACGCGAAGCCAAAAATGGGAGAAGAAAAAGAGGACCTAAAACTGAATAATCAAATGTTGAGAAGCCAAGCTATGTACCGACCAAAATCTGCAAGTCTAAGCAAAGAGTCTTTTCCTATAAACATGTCGTTTTTAAATTTTATAAACTATAGGTCTGCACTTTTCCTAATATTTAATGGAAATTGAGTCGTTGCCTACATTTTACCATTAAGTCGGAAAGTTATATTTGTTGTGCATGCATGGACTTGGGAAACAGAACACTCATGACCACTTCTAGATAACGAGGTGACAGTCGAGGCTTCTCAAGAAGCCGTCAAAACCAAGGGAATTTGGATGGGCGGCTCACAGTCCGCTACAAAATGTAAAGGAATGAAGGTCCACCGTAGCCTTAGGGACCGGTCATTATTTATGGCTGGGGAGAAAATGGTGGGGTAACTAAAAAATTAGGCAGGTCTGGGGTGAGGTAAAATAAAAAATGAGAGGGAGAAAGGTGGGGTAAAGAAAATTAACAATATTAATCTTTTAATCATTAACATATCAAATCAAACATGAAATGTTATCATCAGTCTATGTCATCATCCGTCAAAATGTCAATAATACCATCCTCATCGCTACCATTGGCAGCTTCACCACTATCTCGGACACTCAAAATTTTCTTCTTTCGCTTAGTTAATAGTGCAATAAACTGAATGTTTAATTTAATAACGGAAAATCGAATATTTAATATTGGTTGTTATGAAAAGGTTGATGATTTGGTGGGGTAATTTATTTTTTAACCTTCTATAAAATATGGGGTAAAAATTTTTTTGGTACAAAAAAGGTGGGGTAGGAAAAAATTTTGACTTTAAAACATTTTCTCTTCAGCCCCCACCCCTGCCATAAATAATGACCGGTCCCTAATAGATGGGTGGCCATAATTAATTTGATTGGGGGCAAAAAAATCTTGTAAACCCAAGAAACGCAGGCACGGTGGTACATGAGATGCCTACGGAGGAGAGGTCCGACGTACTTCGATTGTTCGTTTATTTCGTAAGCTTATAATTATATAAGTATGATAAAATGGAAACCTATACAATTACTCTTTTCATAGGTCGAGAGCTATGATCTATGAATGAACAGACACATCTTTAAATCCATCACAGCTCTACGAAGAATCACAAACAATGGCAATGGCCTGATTTCTTATGATATAGATAATTGGTTTTACATGCAGGTTCAAGTTTCTCTTTTAGTTAAAACACTAGATAGTTTCAATTTTCTGTATTCTGCTCAGGAATGGATAAACAGAGGACGTCCTAACATATTAAGAACATCAGTGACCACTCACCCCGGCGGCACGCGTGGGCCATTAAAAAATAGCTCTGTAACTGAACATAAACCATTTTATAGAGTATCTGTTATACCGATCATGTCCGAGACGTAATATTCTATTTACCTTTTTGCCATTTTTAGAAGGCTCTTCTCAAAGCGATTTATTTTTTTCAAAAAGTAATAGGAAATGCGGGGACCGTATTTAGGTAAAATTTATTACGTCGATCCCATGATTTATTAACAATTTAATTACTTATGACAATTAAGGATTCTGTTTAGACTTAATTTATATCAAATTGCAGTGAATTACTTAATTTTTTCTTCTTTCATTTTGTATGCCTATTACTAGAAATTCATGCACGCGCAGCAACCCCTCGCTCTTTCTAACTGAACAACAGACAATAGTTAATTCCCCAACATTGTTTCAACATGTTTAAGCAGGAGTAGCAATGGTTCATCGGCATTATGCACAACCATTAGAGGTTTTTAGGCTAAATTCAGGATATAGTTTTGTGGGGCTACGTGGGCTATCTAAGCATACTTGTCTAACTGAACTACAATAGCAGAATATTATCTATTTGTTATACCGATCAAGTCGATTCCTGCTACAATGATATCTGTACGCTATACGTGTAATATTTTTTAATTCACCAGACTTAGGACCTGTTCATATGAGCCCAGCTAACCTGGAAACTCACCTGAGTGAAATCCACATGTCCTTTTAATGGATATAAAGATCATTAGAGCCGGGTCTTTAGGATATAAAAATCATTAAACGTCGGGTCATAATAAAAATCATTGTGTGTTCATATAATAGATGAGCCAGCTGGTTGTGGGATCTAAGTGAAGTGGGATAAAATTCGCCATATGAACGCTTCATCCCACCTGACGGGGATGGACACTTTTTTCCGAGTTTGACCTATTATTGAGCGGCGTAACTGAACTATATAGACAAGAAAAATAGACATAAATAGACCTAAGCAAACACCATTATTAGAAATCGTGCAGTTTGTTCAATGACAACAAAAATATTGCGAAGATGCCATGTTTTCGTAATTTTCTTCCCGCCGAGGCGGGATATTAGATATGATAAAAACAGACATACGAAGTTTCATCCCATTCAGATTAGCTTTCCGGTAAACATGGCTCATATATGAACCGGTAAAGATCCTTAATTTCACCACCCTATATGTAAAACTATATACTAGTGTATATTAAAGAGTACATACAGTGTAACAATCTCTTTTCAATAATGAAACAATGAAACGAACACCTGTCATGAATTATATTATGCATGTAAAATATTGAGAGCATAGACAAGCAGTCTGTGTGATGTTAAATGCAATGAGAAAAATCTGTTTGGGCATGGGACAAACATCCAACTCAGAGATCACGGATTTCATTTGAGATCAATAAACACATGTCAATTATGTTATTATCTACGTTGGTGGAAGTAAAACAAGGTGTTCCTCGTGTTTGAACCAATGATAGTGATGATAGCTGAATTAATAATAAGTTTAAACACTTTTCCTGAAGATATTATAAAAAAACATGAAAGAAGGGACAGCCACCAATGTCATAGCCTGGCTGTGAACGCTCCTATCACTAAAATATAAAGTTATGTTCATTTATACCTGAGGTCAACATAGAAATATTGGAGGACTTTTGCTTTAATGTAAACCCAGCGGGAATTTTTAATCAACGTGAAAATATTCGAAACATGGGCAGAACGGGTGGCAGATGGGTTAACGCGCTACCCCTTACCTCTGAGTTAAGCCGGCTATACAGCAGGGACCGGTTGTATAAAAAAGTAGTTAAAGTTAACTATAGTTAGTGCGAAAGTTAACCAATCAGAATCGCGAATTTTAGAGTTAACTACTATTTTACTACAAAACGAGTAGTTAAAATGTAGTTCAGACTTTTATACAAGCGGTCCCAGGTCGAGGGCACGGATTTACTCAGGTTGGGTAATGTCAGTGTGCTTGATAAACTCAGACATGTAAGTTGAGATTGGTTGGTTCTCTCCTGTGCTTCGAGGGTTTTTCTCCGGGTACTCCAGTTTTCCTCCCTCGCTAAAAACTAACCCTTAGGCACTAACCACTAACTAACCCTCGGAACCTTTGTCAATTGGGTTGAAAAACCTGTTAAGGCTTTCCGTCGACCTCAGAGTTGTAAACACAATAAACTAAACTAAACTAATTCCTTTAGCCTAGAAGAAATATAGGGGTAAAATTTATTGGGGGTGCGTTCTTCCACGAGATTGTACGAGGGAAACGTTGGAAGGTTCTTTAGTTTTACAACACCACATAATTTTACTAGAAATACATGCATGCAGTAACCCCTCGCCCATTTGAACCATAGTTACTAAGTTTGTTCTGAACTAAAAACTCCAGGACATTGTAATATTAAAGTACTGAGTACTCCGAGAGACGACATGTGTACATGGTACAATACATGCAACATTGTATTTTTTATATTTTAATTTATTACAAATCTTTTAACTATAAAATTATCAATTGTCCAACTCCTAGATTAAGATACTTGGATAATCCTCTTTTACTGATAATGTTGACATGAGGTTTACAAGTTGACTGCTATTGAAACACGTCAATCACAAGTATTAATGTTAGTGATATAGTTTCAATCGTAGAACTGTACAAAGTCATGCAACTTGTTGTTCAGGGCTACATGTATATGTATGCCTTGTGAATATATCTGTGCATCAATAATTGATTTATGCCAACATTTTATATAATTTCCATTTTCCGTTACCCTAAATTTGTTCAAATCTTGTATAATGTCTCTAAGCCGAATATGTGAATGAATCGGATCGCAAGCTTAGAAAATTATTATTTCAATAAAATTAAATAAAATTGGAGTAACCATTTGCTAAGCCTGTGGTCTGATTTATTAACACATCTAAATTTGTAAATAACCATCATATGTCAAAAGATGGACAGGTCTTTGCTATGATGATCAAGATGATGAACACGAATATTTTCCTGTGTATGTCTTGTGTAACCCAAGATGTCGGCAAAAGCTGCACGAAAATTCCTATTCATAACACCATAGATTAGAGGGTTGAGACTTCCGTTTGAAATTGTTAACACAACCGCTCCTGACATAAACTCTCTTGGAAGTGTACAGCCGTCGACTGCTAAGCAGATCATTGCTATACAATATGGAGTCCAGCAAAAGACAAATACACTAATTACTGCAATAATAATCAATGACACTCGTTTTTCTTTGTGAATGTAAGAGTTTCGTGTCTTTCGAGATCCCGGAGTTTCCGGCGTTGTTTGAATTCGTTTTCTTTTGTGCATTATTCTTAGAACATGCGTATTACAGTATATCAAAATTGCAAGGGGTAACACGTTTCCAAGAAATAAGATAACCAATGTGTATGTAAGGCTATCACCCCAGTCTGCAATACAGTGATAGAAGCTTCTAATGTAGGTGCATCTTGATAGGCCAAAAGTAAGAGCACATAGTACTCCACTCCAGATCCAAATTACTGCTAAACCATATCTCACCACTTTTCCACCAAACGAGTTTCTGTGTTTGAGAGGGTAAGTTGTCGCCAAAAATCGTTCAATACTTACAAACACTAAGGTATAAATTGAGCCAAGGCCGAATAACAGTGCTCCTACACCAGAAACATAACACGGGACAACAGTTGGTAGCAAGTCTTCTTGTGACCAGTAGAAAACGTTTATCGGGGCAACGAAAGCGGAGAAGAGCACGTCCGCTAAACTGAGATTCGCGATTATCATGTTTGAAATGGTCCGCAGACGTCGAAAGCGATGGATGGCAAGCAGTACGAGCGTATTTCCCGCAAAAGACGTGATTATAAAGAGTATTGACATTACTGATCGACTCGTTGATTTAATGGAGTACGACGTTTCCGTGTTGTTGAAACTTGTGTTTGGAAGCATACCGAATATGACTTTTTCGAACCAAAACACAGACGAAATACGAAATGAATTGTTTCCGAGGCCAAAATTTCATACAGCGCAGAATAATTTATGGCAAAAGCGCTTCCGCCAAAGTCTAATCGTCTTTGCATATAGCAGCTTTCTCCGGCTTTCCGTTTCTAATTACTGAAGCGTCTAGCTAAGTAACCAAAGGATCCGTTGTTCCATGTCATATGATGCGAGGTTTAACAAAGATGAAAATGATCGATCGCGCCATCATGTTTCTAAAGAATAATTTATTGTTAGTCAAAATAATCATGCATACTCAAATATTGCCCAACAACAGGTTGTAATTATGAATTGATGTGGACATTAGGCGTACTGAATGAAAATGAGTATTGTGACAGCTGAACCGCAAAGTAAACACGACTTTCTCTAAATGTTCTTTCCAAACTAAGCTGTGTAGATAACAATACGAGACATGTAAACAAGATTAATGGCTTTTCAAAAATTTGTATGCAACGTACGTTTTTTAAACTAAGCGAAGTTAAATTATTTATACGTGCGAAGCTTTTAAAGTGAATTTCGGTCGACTTGCCTTATCTTTATGAAATATCAAAGAGCTTTTTATCTTCGTGAGCATGCAGTTGTAAATTGACAAATGGAATCAAACGAACTTTATTGATGGAGTTAGTTACTAGGTTGTTGATCGGCGTGTTTTCAATGAGGCACAAGATGCATCCTGTAGAAATAATAAATGTAGATGTGTGTAGAGCTCTTTCAGTCAGTAATTTGTAGGTAAAAACAGTTGTTTATGTCTGTATGCTGATCATATCATTTAATGATGATCTGATAATGACTTCGACGTTTCGAGCGAAGACCCTTCATCTGGAAGTTAGTAGAATGTGTGGGGGGGAAACATGTGCTTTTATAGTGAGTACAAAAGCGATCAAGTGATAAAAAAAAATCAACCAGATGGATTTAATCAAAACAAACTATAAACAAAATATGGAAATCACATCACAAAATATATTAGCATATAAGGAGAAGCGAACAAAGCAAGAAAGACAGAAATTCAGGAGCTATATATGAGAGGAGGTGAGATGTAGAGAATCTGCTGATGGCAGGCATAAACAGATAGGAGTTAAATGTAAGAGAAGCGTACATTAATGCCGAGAGGTTGAATGGTGCCAAGTTGGGGAATGAGACGCATTTCTTGCCTTTTGCGGCTATCATTACTACCAGAAATGGGACACGGAGCTCGAATGTTCATATCTGAAACACTGTTGAAATGTCTGGCAACAGGTTGTTTAGCATCATTGTTAGCGACAGCACGACGATGCTCACCAAACCTTACCCTTAAATATCTACCAGTTTCACCAATATAGAGCATGCCACATTTACTGCATGAAATAGAGTAGATGAGATGAGAGGAGGTGCACGTGAAATGGTGCTTAATAGTGTACTTGACGATTGTAGTGGAAGAATCTATATACTTACAGGTTTTACACAGCTTCACACTACAAGGAAACGTGCCATTAGGTGACAACGAGTCCTGTGGTAGAGAGCTGTGGACTAGGGTTTCACGGATATTTGTACTGTGTCGAAACGAGACTAAGCAGGGGCGTAGGAACGTATTCAATATTGGGGGGGCCAAGGTCACGAGGCGCTCTTTTAGTAAGATATTCCGGCCACCCCTCATATAATATTGGGGGGCGGGGGCGGGTGTGCGAGGCATCTCATAACCACCACACCTCGCACACATGTCATGTACTTCTGTGTTCTACAAGCCGACTGACTCCCATAGCTATCTTCTCTTTACCTCTTCCCACCCCAACAACACTAAAAGGCCTATTCCCTTCTCTCAGTTCCTTCACCTTCGCCGCATTTGCAGTGAAGATGAGGACTTCCATACCAAAAGTCGGGAAATGAGAAACTTTTTTGTCCAGCGCGGTTATCCAACCCCGATCCGAAACCCTTAGAGACCCTGTGTCTAATGTTCTCAACAACAAAATACCCCTAGTTCTCGGTTACCCTACCTTCAATTTCAAAGTAAGGGATGTCATTAGGAAGAATTTTCATATCTTGAAAAACGACCCTGAAACATCTTCCATTTTCACCGATAATCCCTTAGTCTCGTTTCGAATCGCCGCTTTTGAAACAGAATGCTTATCTGATATCATACCAGCTTCAACGCGTTGTCTCATTAACTTAAATTTATATTGTATATAAATTTGCTTAAATTTATATTGTATATAAATTTGCGTGTCTTTTGTACAGTATACCGGGTGGCGCAAAAAAAGTACGACTGTTGGATTTAGTATAACTTAAAAATTAAAAGAACTATTTTGACACTAAAACAAGTTTCTTTGCATTCAGCGATATCTAACTTAAATTTGGTATATGCCATGCGCATTTTCATTCGCATTGATAATCATTAGCATTTTACGTAAGTATTTGTTTCATTAATGAAGTGAAGTTGAAGTTCGAAGACCAAGTGTTAGAAAAAAATAGCATATCTATTCAAAAAACATTTCTAAATTCAACTTCACTTTGTTGAAATAATACTTACGATAAAATGGTAACGGTTATCAAATTAGTTTAATAGGCCGTTTTTAGCTAATTCTCGACAGTTCCAAAAACGTTTACTCGAGTTTAAACGCTGCTATCTCAGTCACTATTGCATGAAAATGCACATGGCATATATCAAAATTTAAGTTAGACGTCGCTGAATGCAAAGAAACTTTAAGTTTAAGTGTAATAGCTCTTTTAGTTTTTAAATTATACTAAATCAAACAGTCGTACTTTTTTTGCGCCACTCGGTATAATATGCAATGTTTAATTTTGTAGAGCCAGAAAGTGTTGATATGTAAATCCTTGGCAGTATTGCACGTAACAATTGTTTGTCTTTTGTGTTTGAAAGACTTATCTTCTGTTTGCTAACCGTCATCCAGTTTTAGTTTGTACTCAGTGCAGCTTAAAATAGATTAGGCGAAATATTGTCGAGTTCATTGCTCATTACGAAAGAGTTGTTTTCCACTTTTTATAGAATTTGAATTCATTTCTTACGCAACACGCGTCAACAGGGATACCAACCATTAGTATAAACAGACATCTTAGTACATTTTACTACAGTTATTAGTTATATAAAAATAGATTTACCCAATTTCCTCTCAGGATGGCAGAAATTCCTCCATAGTGGGAGTCTGGATCTTTTCTGGAATGAAATATATCTTCAAAGTGCCCTCATAATTACAAGTTCATTAACCCATTAACCCGTACTAGGCTTACCACTTACAAGTAGAATCTTGATCTGGCATTGGACAGAGTGAAAATTATGATAAAGTAGGGTGCGTCTGGGTGCATTGTAAGCTAATGGTGGGTTATTATTTGTATACAAAAATGTAAACAAATCTGAGACGTGTGAATAGATTGTACTGCATCAAAACCATATAAAATATTATGTTCAAATAGTGGGGCTCTGGCCAGAACGTGAACTAAGTTCTGGTGCACCCCTGGTAAGCAATTTTTCTCACACCATTGTTTATAAACAACCAAAGTAACTTTTATTGTTTCTCATTTCCATTACAGACTACAACTGTGATATACAAATAACTAATTTGAGCAAAAAGTATTCTTAACAGGTCATGTATTGTATCATGCATAGTTAGCATATATGTATATGATGATATCGTGGTATAAGGATGTATAATAATATGGTATGACTATTCTCTAATATTTTGCCGGAATCATCTGTTATAGGTACCACAATAAATGACATAGGGCATCAAAATGCTGAACAGGCAGAGCAAAGTCATAGACCATTAGGATACAAAGTTATAGTAATACCCAGTGGCATACTGTGTTCTAACATTTCCACTAGGGGGGTGCCCATTCCAAAATTTACCAACGACACGGAGCCAAAAAGAAGAAAAACGGATGTAGTGTTGGTTGCTAGTGAGCACACAATTATGTTACTAGTATGTTGCTCATTTTGGTTGTTTCACCAAGTTACTTTAAGATTTGGGGGTAATTATAAACTACTGTAGTGGCCTTTTAAGGATATGTTGCTCATTCAGAGTGATAGTCAAAACCTATCAGAGACACAGGAACTACAATCCTAGTGCTTCAAATATGGAAAGTATCCCCAGCCCAACCTAAGAAATCTGACCAGAAATCTAGGTAGAAATCGCCTTTCCAAGATCAGCTGCCACCACCACCCTGACCTTATGGCACCACTTAGCTTATGCGAGATTGGCACATAACACAAAGCTCTGGTTCTTTGATATCCTAATTTCCCCTTAAAGATAGTAGCACATAGTGTCATGTCTTCATATATAACCAGTTCTTAGGATTCTTTAGAGAATCCAGATATGATATTTGCAAAATGCATGGCTTCATACTGCTCGCTCACAGAGATAATTTTCCAAATGCTAAATACATACAGCTTATTCAGAACATCACAAAATAGTAGAAACTAAAATGTGGAATTACAAAGTACTCCATTGCTTTGAGGGAAGAAACTGACATTGTGATTGTAAAATATATCTATTTTCTACAACCACACTGTCATGTATTTCGACAAATTGTTTCATGAAATAATATATTAAATAGTATGTGATTAATGTGAACTGAAATATTTACGGTATTTTTAATATCTGTTCGTTCCTGTTCGCTTGCCTACATTTTTGAAGTTTTTGTATTTGTTTGCCGTCTTTAAAGGATGAGAATAACGTGTACGACTTCCAAATCTTTGAGCAAATGGTCAAAGGTAAAAAAATATGTCAAAAACAACGAGAATTTACAGAAAAAAGCTAAAATATTTTTTTTACAAAACCAGAGGGTGTAAAAGTTGTAGCGGGCTCAAGATTGAGCTGAGTATACCATAGGAATGGTTGAGTATACCAGAATGCATTGCGTTGATTATTATTCAAAATTAAAATTCGCAGAAATATTGCGAGTTTTTGCGCATAAGGTACCACCCAACAAGGAAGTCTGTGGACATGTCTACTCCCTCTGAAATGGTATTTTCAGCCATTTTTATGTACTGATAAATTGCAAGACAAGTGAGATTTAAAATTTGGGTTGGCCTACCCCTTTTCTAATATATAATTATGTTGGCTCACCCATAATTATGTTGGCTTCAACTTTAGATCTCTCCATAGCCTCATTAAGTTCATGTTTCTCATGCTCTTCTCTGCGTTTTTGTTTTTCAAATGCTTTCGTTTTTCTTGCCATTTCTTATCGTATAGATATCCATCTGGCGTTATGACAGGCTCTCTGCATGGCTGTAAGGTCAAGCAACAACATCAAAATCCTTCACAGAGTCTTTGCCTAATATGACGTTTCTGCTGCTAAATCCTGATTGTTCTGTATCCTTTTTTTGCTTATGGTAAGTGTAGACAGCACCAGCTGTGCAGTTCTTGCCGTTCCTAGAGTTCTTGGCGTTCCTAGCGTTCTTGCCGTTCCTGGCGTTCTTGCCGTTCCAAAAGGTATATAGAAAATTATTTACTTTATACAATTGTATGTTTTATTAAATTTTTTATTGCTGCGGAGCGAGCGAGCCTGAAGCGAGCGAGCGTAGCAGCAGCCTAATATGTGCAGAGAGGGAGTTTTTAAGTACATTTTATTCAGCGCATGGAATTGTGGTCGTGCGCGCTTGATATGCGCAGAACACAAATTTTAAATTCGCTCAGTTCCATGTGCTTTTCGATTTTGACGGACGGAATCTTCGAATTTTTATCGAATTTCTAAAGCTTTTTCAAGTCTATTTTGACCATTCAAGGTAAGATATTTTGTCTTTTGTTTATATGTTACGTTTGCATTTGTTTACTCCTTTTTGGAAAGTTGGCAATCTCAATTTATATATCTATGTCATGAAACGCTGAAAGCACACGATCGCAGCTAGATTCATTGTCTGTTTATATATAAACTTTATATTCAATAATTCTGCTAATGTGCTATCGACTTTGCTTGAGCTGTTAGTGCTGTAAAGCATGGAAGTCTTACATAGAGATGTCTTTAAAAGGTTTTTCTATCCATTCGCGTAATAGACTACTGTAGGCATAGAAATATGTTTTTATTCCTATTTTACAATGGACTTAATATTTTTGTCTAGTCGCGTTCACATATTATTGTCAGAACAGACAGGGTCTCAGTTCTGCGCGCACTAAGACAAATATTCGAATGGCAATGAGTTGAAATGAGTTGTGCTTTACATGTAGGTGACTCCCATATCCAGCAAAGTAAGAACAGAATGATGGAACAACGCTTTCGTTTTATAGCTTTCCAAATGCAAAATTATTTTGCGCACATGTATATATTTTTAACGCTTTTGTACACTACAAAAATATGCAAATTTCCTTGCCTGGCAGTGTCAAATTACTCATCGCAGTAAACATGGGTTTCATGGAAAATATTGATATTTTGAAATAGATGTTACAAAAGTTGATATCTTTCATGTTTCGTGATATATTTAGCTTGTCTCATCCTGCAAACTATGCTAGGGTACGCATCTACTGACAACGCGCAAGCCACTGGGTTAATGCCAGTAATTACCGTCTACTGAATATAATTTGTGTTGCATATTTGTTTGCATGTTTGTTTCAAGAAGCTAAAGAATAATAACAGTCCCCGCAGCATTCCCTACCTTGCAGATACCCTAGTTTTAATGTATTTAGTGAAAGGCCATAAAGAGGACTTTTGGATAGTGAGCTGTGAAGCATTCATAATACACATTGTTATTGGAAATCTAGAAGATGAAAACAGATTTTATCTCTATGTGATTTTCCAATTATTGACTTAATTATGATTTGAAATAAATAAGTAGAAAGATTAAACATAGAAATGATGTTATTTGTGTTTTGTTGTATTTGTATCAATAATAGATACATTGAACCAGGAGAAATGTTCAAATGTATCCATTGTGACAGGCTAAGAAGCCATTTAAGAGGTCGGAAGTTACCAACAATTCTCGTTCGAGTGCGATCAGAAGATACGGTTATTCTTAGATTGGCGTATACAAGTAAATTACATAAAAGCTTAAAGATGTTTCTCGACCGTAATAAACGAAGAGAATTAGAGAAACAAAAGATAGAAAATGTTTTCATAAATACACAACAATGCAAAAAATGACAAACTATGGTAACCTGCAACAGATGCATCTCGACACCCCAAAATTCTCACCAACACCAAGCCAAATGAAATCTTTAACGATCACACTTTGGAGGATGATAGCGATGATATAGACGATGTACTGACACACGAGCAATTAATTGAGCTACTAAATAAAGCAAAAGAACTGCACGATGCCGTCAAGGGAGCAACCGGATCAATTTTCAACGAACGATACGTACCTTGCGTTTAGGCAGTTTGATGCTATAAAATTTGAACAGAACGAAGAAAAATCCCCTAGCGTAATGACATCAGAACCAGTTTAACCAGGTGGGGAAACGCAGAGATGTTCCTGTGGAAAAAATTCAAAACGGGCCTCAAATAGCAAATAAATAGCAACTCAGAGATCCTAAGGATAGTGCAAAGTTTCAAGAGGCTATGGGATATTTATTTTTATTTTATTTTAATATTTTATTTTTAGTCTTCAAAACAGGAGAATTCCATGAAAATTTATCGAAAAAAGAAATTTTCTTTTAGAGCGAAACTTTGTTCTTTTGTAAGCGGAAAGACTGTAATAGTTTCACTTTCTAAAAATAGGTATTACCGGTTACTAACGGCACAGACTTGTGGCACAGAATTACGTTCAGATTTTCTTTAATATTTATGCTTTTTTCAATACTATTGCATGTGCAAAAGCAATTTTGTGTTTATCAAAACAGTATAAAAGTGTAAATATATGAAAACAGTATATAGAAGTATAGGTATATATCAATTTATAACCGATTCGGCCACGCATTACAGTCGGACATTATTAATTGATATTCTATTATTCCAGCAACGTTTCGTACACATGTGGTATTAATGTATTATTTATAGCTTTATGCTAGTTTCTGCCATTACAATAATACAATTTTATGAACAGTTATATAAACTTTAATTGGCAATATCAATACGCTTCTTTTCAATCGATTTTATAGTCTACAGACTATAAAAAAACCTGTGTATAATATCTTCTACTTCGCAAACAGCTTCTCAGTTTTCCTCGACTACAAATCAACCATGACTACAACACTTCATGAATTATGTAAATATTTCACAACATCTTGCAATTGATTGTGGACTACATATCGGAGAGCAATAGCCGATAAAGTTTTATAATACACGCTACAGACTATACAGTCGCGCAATGCAATTTGCCATTTGGTCATTTGTTTACATTGCCAATAAAGCCTCAATTAGTCAATGACAATGGCTCAAAGTTTTAAATAAATGAATAAAGTCTTTTGGCAATGCGGGAATGCGTCTTCGTCTAAAAACGTGCAAAATGTGTCCTGTAGCTTTGTAGGAGTCGGCATTCGCTCTTGCGTTCGGCCATGTTTAACAGTTATAACCCAGTTTAACGCATTTCTCGAACAAATTCATGCTACAGGGGGAGTATCATAATTTTTGAAGGTAAATAATATGACGTTGATACGGATCAGAGTAGATTAGTTGATACGGATCAGAGTAAATATACGGATACGAGTGTTTCGTTAAATTGGAAGAAAAAAGTACATAATAGTTAATACGTATTAATATCATTTTAAATGTCCAATAAGCAATAAATTCTAGAAATTTACTATATCACAAATTTGCACGTTAATCGTGAGCACCCCCCGGAAGTTTACACTCTGCCTCTATATCTCTGTACCACAGCAGTACCAGCAAGGTCGAAACCCTCTTCAACGCGCTGGTCAAATCTAGCGCGCAGGTCAGTTTTTAGTTTTTAATCTGCGAACGAATGAATGACCTAAAATAAGCACCCGAGGTAACTGTAATGCTGAAGTGCCCATTGTAAAAACTCACAAGAAATACCGCGCGGTAAAATAGTATATAGTCAATGTAGTAATAAAAGGTAGGACAGCCGAACACACGTTACCCGTTAACTAGGAGTAATAATAACGGAAATAGCGATTATTTACCTGAATATTTCAAAAATGACGTGCTGCAAATCCTGAGAATTCAATGTGAAAAGTTCTGATGTCCTTATTCGCCATAAAGACTGCAGCGAATGGCAGCAAAAAGTTTGAGGGTGGCTTTATGACAGACACCCTACGTCATTATTTTAATTTTATAGCTTATCTATAACATTTGGCATCTGGCAAACTTGTTATCTTAGGAGACACATTTGCTCCACACCCTTGATATATAAAGACTAAACTAATTATTTATCTCTAAATCTAATACTAACAAGACGCAAAACATAAAGTTCCTATTCGCGCACGCAAATATTCTATATATATAGCGAATAATATATATCTGTAAACAATTAGTGCGAGTGGTTCATTTCTAGAATTACTTCTGACAGCGAGCTTTAGGAAACTTTAGCAAAATTGCTATTTGGACTGAGTCCGGGGCCTCCCCCGGGGGCGGGGTGAAAAATATAGATATGGCGAGCAAAAACCGAGCAAATACAACATTGCGCATTAACTAGACGTTTCCCAACATAGTTTCACAACCTCGTCTCAGGTCACTTTTATTTTACGTGGCTTT
Organism: Trachythela sp. YZ-2020; assembly: GCA_016169945.1. Taxonomy (NCBI): domain Eukaryota; kingdom Metazoa; phylum Cnidaria; class Anthozoa; order Malacalcyonacea; family Clavulariidae; genus Trachythela; species Trachythela sp. YZ-2020. The sequence goes on from JADLSH010000340.1 coordinate 543,168, forward strand.
GGTAAGAAAATGTTTCGAATTGTTTTGTTATATTTGGTTATGCTTAATTTAATATAATTATTGTAGATTTCATAAGGATTGACATTGTTTAAATATAATACATTTTATTCACTTACCCCCCACCAAAACACGATTTCAGCCATATTTTGCCGTCTGTTTGCTTTTTATCGCCGAGTCTTGCAAGTATCATCCAATTGTTGTACTTTTACATAATGATAGATGGCTAAAGAATATTTCAACCAAGTTTCGTCAAGTTTTGAAGCAGTGCAGTGTATTTTATCTTCGATGTTGTGTCCTTCGATATTTCGTCAAATATGCTGCCATTGTATTTAGATCACAGTATCCAAGAGTACTTCATTGTAGAATAGTCCCAATCGAAAAATTTAAAACATTAGTTGCACTTGAAAGGAAAAAACCTCCCATGACACATTTAGGATCAGAATCAAGAACACAAGTTTAAAAATAATTTGAAAGTCACGCGCAATCTTCGCGAAAACTCCTCGTGGGCTACTTAACAGGGGGGGGATATTTTTACGAAACGTTTGTTCGCCACCACAGAACCCAAGTAAATATATTATATTTATTGTATTTTTATGATTTATGATAAAAACAATAGAAAATACGGCAAAAATTTATTGTTTTTATCATAAATCATAAAAATACAATAAATATAATATATTTACTTGGGTTCTGTGGTGGCGAACAAACGTTTCGTGAAAATATTCCCCCCCCCTGTTAAGTAGCCATGTTCACTGTTTTTCTGAGCGTACATTTCTACATAAAAATTGCTCCGTGTGACATGGCCTTTAGAAACAATACCATTTTAAACGCACAGCAGCTTTCTAATATATGAAATTATACATTGTCTACGCGTCGTCTGATTTGCTAATAGCTTACAGTTAAATATGGCAACACGCAACCTACAGATAACTGAGTTATCAATACGTACTTAAGCCCGCAATACGTACTTTTTAGCGAGTCTTTTTGAAAGTTTTTGCGTAAAAAATACACTCTTTCGAAACTTTTTATCAGAACTATAGTAAGTAAATTAGGTTTCTAATATTTTGTCGTTCTTGTTTTAATTTTATAATTGGTTTTTACCTCAATTTTTGAACTAAACGTTGTTTTGTGCGACAGAATTTAAATCGTTGTTAATCGAAGGAGTTTAAAGGTAATCTCCAGTCGCATTTACGCATGCGCGTGTTTTGTTTACATGCGTACCACCTTTGAAAACAAATCATTACAATAAATTACATGAAGTATTCCCTGTCCACGAGAGAACAATACTTATTTAATAACAAAGGAGCGACAATCCAGTTCACAACTTCACACAGCAGAAATCATGGCTGAAGAAGGAAGTAGCCAGGATTCCGCCGCGAATATACCTTCTCTTTCTTCCAAAGGAAAGCGAAAAGCTTACGAATCGAAAAGAGCACAAACCAGAATAAATACTTATGCGCAATTTAATTATTGGAGGCGTATTCGAGAAGTTGCGCTCAGTCGGCTGCAAACGAAGTTAACGAATGGTCTAAAGTGAATCTTTTCCAGTTGAACTGTGACAAAACAAAAGAACTTGTCATCAACTACAGCAGACAAAACAAAGAAGAAATTCATCCACCGGTACTGATTGACGGTCAGCCGATTAGAAAAGTAACAAGTGTGAAACTTTTGGGACTAATGCTCAACTCGTATCTTACGTGGAACAATCATGTTGAATATTTAGTGAAGGGTGCCTTGATTCAGCTTAAACGGTCCGGGGTAGATACCGCTGAAATAGTGCAATACTATTGTGCATGCATACGCTCAACATTGGATTACGCCTGTCCTGTTTTTCATTATGCTCTTCCAACATATCTAAGAGAAGACTTAGAGCGCATCCAGAAAAGAGCGTTGAGGTGTATCTTTCCAGGTTTTCCGTACTCTACCGCCCTGGAGTTAGCTAACATACAATCCATTGACGATCATCACGAAGCCCTCACTAACAAATTATTCCAGAACATAAAGGAAAGTCCCGATAGCAAGCTGAAACACCTACTACGGGAAAGACACGATTCTAAAACTTATGACCTGCGGGTACAATACCCTTTAGTAATGCCAAGAACTAAAACTAAACGTTTTTCTAATTCATTTATAATTGCTGGTAGCAAGGCATATAATCAACTAAATAAGAAATGTACATTTTAGGTTGATGAAACTTTTAAACGTTTTTTATAAGGAATTTTTGTAAATATAATAATTTACGGGTATTTTAATATTAGTAGAACCCTTTAAGATCTTAGAGTAAATTACCTATGTAATAAGTCACGCAATTCAGTTCCTACTGCCATGTGATCTTAATTTTAATAAATCAATCAATCAATCAACTGCAGTTTGAAACTGACGAACAGCTCGAGGAGTTTTTTATTCGCAGTCATTTATCGCCACGAGATACTCAAATATCATGGTAAGTGTCTACAAAACTTTGTTCTGTTGATTAATTACAGAAATATATATAATGCGTACAATGTGCTTTTACTTTAGCGATGCAGAGCCACAAACAGAAAATTAAACGTAGACGAGGCTACATTGGAAAATATGCCATCGCCTGTACTGTCGCCTCAAACACCCATTACATTTATGCCTCCGGGTAAGTTTTGCTGTATAAAACAGTTTGGAATATTGGATTATAGACTATTTTGCTAGATTATAAACTATTTTGCTGAATTATATTTTTTGCGTGAATTAGTAATGATGTCTCCTCCTGTGAACAAAGGCTAGTCTGAGTGCGGATCTACAAGTATTGTTCGGAAGCGTTCCAGGAAGCGGCGTCTCCTTTCAGAGTCCACACTTACAGCATCTACGCATTCAAGGTTATAAATTGTTTCTATTTTTATTCCAAATATAAGTGTAACTTAATCTATTGTATGCTCCAGAATCAATGGAAATAGAATTGCAAAAAAACCAATGCCTTTCTTACTGAGAATTTGTCTGTTGGGTCATGTCATTGTTTCTATAAAAATAAAGTGTGTTCATCGTGTGTTCCCTACCACATGGGCTGACATGGCTAACTTAGGTGTTCCACATATCGACACCATACTAACCTTTTTGCCTAACTCATTTCGTAGCAATTTAAGTAAGCATAAAAAATAGAAGTAAAATTGCCTATGTCTCATGATTGAGTTAGGCAAAAATCTGACTGAGACCTGAGAGCACATGCATAATTGGAAAATCGACATACACACGTGTTTAGGAGTTGTATTACACTTTGGAAGCCTGGCTAAGTCAAACAACTAAAATTCTTCAAAACTGACTTAGGCAGATAAGTTAGTAAGCTATCGATATGGCATAGTATATCAAATACACTTGGATTGAATTATTTTCTTTTCCAGGTGTCGTTTGCCTTCATACTATTTGAAGTACAAGCAATTTGCATGTTCATTCTGCAGGTTGATCAAATTATGTTAATTTTGATTTTTTTGTATAATAGACTAGACAATACACAAGAAGAAACTCTCACAGCTGAAAGTGAATCGGAATATGAGGAACATATTCAAATACAGGACTCTGATATACGACTTGATTTATCGTAAGAACAGTAATATTATGTGATTGGTCAAATTATTTTGATTGAACGTCTACAAAGACGAGCTTCTCGGTATCTGCAATGATAGCGAGCTTTGATTATTACATGATGTATTCTTATTCCTAGGTTTAGCTATTCTAATTAATTGTATTGTATGAGTGGTGTCCTTTTGCTGTACACCTGCCTTAGGAGTTAAGGCGAATTTTTAAAATAAAAATAAAAATAAAATAAATGATTTATATATAGTTTGTAAAAGTTTTGGACTGTATTATATTACTAAGATTATGATAAATATGATTCCCGCCTGGTTCATCAATTGCATTATTGATATATCAATTGCAAGTATTCTAACGCAAGTACCGCTATATGAAATCGTCACTATCTATTGGTCGATTGATAGCCAGATGAAGAACCACCAGCCTGCAATCAGTCTCCAATTTAGGTAATTACTCTAAGCACCCAAAATACAGAACCACTTCAGGCTAACAAATGAAACTGGTTCTTAAAGAATCCTTCTTAAAGGAAGAAGTAAGTTAAAGGATGAAGCATGTTTTAAGGGCAGGTACATTGTTTGATACTTCTGAAGAGCAGCCACAGTCAACAAATAACGAGGGACCCTCAACTCTGCCTGTTTTCTCACTAAGCATCCATCATACAACAACCACTTCAGCTTGAGACATAGTGGTTCTTATATGTGAGTTTTTACTGTGTTATTATGTAACATATAAGAGGCATGTTATTATGGGACCTTTGATCAATTTGACAAGTGTGTTTATAAATGTCCATACATCGAGTTGTATTATTTTCGTTCGGCTTTTTTGTCAGTTTTCCGATAAGGTTCACATTTCCACTTCTCAGCAGGAAAAAGATTTTCACCATATGTAACATAAGCATGCCCTGTTCGTGTAAAATACCACATGGTAATAAAACTTTTCCACCCCTTTAATGGCCCACCCCTAATTATAATATGCAAAAGTTAATATTAAATGAAATGTTTTTATTTATCATAAATTAGACTAGTTAAGGGCTGTCCAATCAGATGTCTTTCCACAAATCCGTGCAAAATCCACGTGACCTGCACAAGGTATTTTCACCCGACTCACAGACGTTCTCTCGTGCAATTGAGAGTAACGTCTGGACACAGGCTAGTTTCAAAAGGTGTGAAACCTATACCGGCATGCAACTGGGTCAGACTCTATCGATTTCTCGCCACGCTTCGTTCACTCTTCGGCTGGCCTTCGTTCTAAACCAAGGGCGAAAATCCATCTCAAAAAGTGGGGAGGGATGGAACCTGCTAATAGTTATGGACGCATGTAACACGTTTTGAAAATCAAAAACGTTTTCGGCCAAAACAAAAATTGTCTATTGAGGCCCCATGCCGCTAGCGGAAATGCGCAGATATCGAGTGCCGAGAGCACGAGGGCACTAGGGGGTATGCGGGCATGTGCCCCCAGAGTCCCTGAAACGCCATTTCATACACTTTGGGGGAAGACTTTACAGAATTTTGATGATCAAAACTTATCGTATAAGCAAAAGTGGAAAAAAAGTGGTGGGGTAATTACGACGCCTGCCCGCCGCCTGCCCCCCGCCCGTCGGCCGCCCGCCGCCCACCCGCGACCCGCCGCCCACCCGCGACCCGCCGCCCACCCGCGACCCGCCGCCCACCCGCGACCTGTCCACCGCCCGCCCGCCGGCGGCCCGCCGCCCGCCGACCGACCGCCCGCCGGACGCCCGCCCGGCCGCCGACGGCCACCATTAAGGCCATTTTCCATTACGGTCGTTTTGCCCGCGCGGGCGAAGCGACCGATTCGAATCACGTGAATAATTAGTCGCGCGGGCACGCCAAGAAAGTTGAATGTAGTTCAACTTTCAGGCGTGTCCGCGAGGTGTAAAGCGGGCAAAAAAATCTCATGCTAGACACCTGCAACGGAAGTTGAAACATGGTCGCCCGCGCGGGCAAAGCGACCGTAATGGAAAATTGCCTTTACACGCTAAAAATGTTGTCAGTTGGTTCCTTAGTAATGGCTGACTTCTGGCTTCATTTTAAGCACAATTGATACTAAATCCAGTATCATTTCCAGATCAGTGATTATAACACTGAAAACACTGGTGTTCTATTACAACCTGTCAATAAAATTATTAACTTCCGGAAATTACGTCGTTTAAATATGTACCTGTTTTGTGATGAAATTATGCACTCATCTTTTATACAAGAACCATCTACTGATCTCCATGCACTAGTCAATCAATATGGCAGTGTTCTGCGATCATTATTAGATCTATATGCATCATTATTGATGCGTTCGATTACTTTCCGGCGCGAAGCGCCGTGCGAGGGTACTAATTCCGCTCGGATATTTACGCTCGGGTATGTGAAAACATTGTGGAATGCAAAGTCGTCCGCCATTTTTTTTTGTCATGGACGGGACGGTTTTGTAAGTTATGCGCATGCGCGAGTTCAAGCCGAGAGAACACTGGTAACTAGCAACTTCATGATTGGCTATGAGAAAGATTTTGTTTTTATATTTATACGTCTGAATTTTAACTGTCATTTTGCAAACTCTTAAAAGTTTATATTTTCATACAAAATAATATTTCGTGAAGAAATATTGATAAAAAATACAAAACAACCGCATTTTAAAATATAAAATGCCGAATAGCAAAGAAAAGAAACAGCAAGACAAAAACAAAAGAGATCACACGCAGAAAAACTCGAAGCGAAGGGAAAAAGCGAAGGGATTGAATGACGAAACGCCAGAGGAAAATCAGTATCGGTTGGCAAAGCGTAGGGCTGCAAAAAAACGAAGGACTGAAGAATGTACAGGCGAGGAAAGGGAAACATCAGAACAAAGAGAATGTCGGTTGGCAAAGCGTAGGGCTGCATACAAACAAAGGACTGAAGCAAGTGCAGGCGAGGAAATGGACATGCAGAGAGAAGAAAATGGGGTTTATATCAGAGAGAGAAGGCAATATTATAACTGCTGTGAATTTTTAGGCGAAAGTTTCGTTAATACATTTACAGGTATGTAGCATTAGATCTCTACGACAACTAACTGATGGGCAGTTAGAGCGGATTGGGTTCCAGTATGCATGGTGAAGTCGGGCAAATCAAATCAGCACTGGAAACTACCAGTTCAGTTGTGGTATGTATTGTGTGACTATTTGAATAGGAAGTATAGAGCGTTACCTCGTCCTCCAGTTGCATGGCCATTTCGTAATTGCAGACATATATTACTAAATCGAGTATAAGAAAATATATTCTGTGCCTGTCAATCTAACCCTCTTACAGTTTCTTGAACATTGTTTGTGAAAATTCGCCTTTCAGGTTAGCCTAAATTTCTTTGGAAGTGAAATGACGAGAGACAATTATGCACGAAACGTGGGTGATGTGACATATATTCCGGTTATGCCATTCCAGTTCTTTCTTTTAATAATTCAATAAGCCAAGTTTCAAACCAGAAATGCGCAACAAATAGCCTTGTGCAGTATCTAAAAATGCAACTGTTAATTGCAACACTGAATATTATTATAACTAGTAGTTACTATCGCAAGGAAAGTGCTGCCTATAAAGCATGTTTTGTAGTATTAAACGTACTAAATAATTATGTTATGTTCGCGTGGCGCAATAACAAATTTTGGCAATTGCAACGTATATATTATCACTGTATAAATGTAGACAAAACTTCGGCGTGAAAAACGGGCAAAAAGATTTAGGTGGAAGTCACGGGAAAAAGACAGTCATATAACAACACAGGGGCCCAACAAAGCTACAAAGGTTTATGTCTGTGAACAGTAAATCATAGCATAGTGATCATAGTTAAATATTAGTGCATGAGTAAATATACTGTACGAGAAAGAATATAAATAATCTTTAATTTATATGAAGTACTTCACACAACCGGAGGGCTAGAATTGTGGCTGCGCTCGCAATAATTTTATAGGCATGAAGGATGTTGAGGGATATTAGTAATTTGAGCTACTTGCGCCTATCGATCAGCGGCATGTAATTGTCAAATTATGCGCGACGATCAGGCATGCCACTAGAGTGTCCGGCATGCGAGTCGAAGAGAAAGAAATCATTCATTTGCTTTATTAAGGCCATCATATAGCCCTCTAATATTAAAATAGCATGACTGTCATTCAAGAAAATATTCAAAAGTGCTGTATGAATATCATAGTAAGGAAATTCAATTTCCCGATCAGTTATATAACAAGCCCTTGAAGCTCCTTTCCATAAGTCATAAACCAAATTTGGTTTTCATTTTTGCCAATTTGTTCTTCTAACACAATGGGTAGATCAATGTTATTTTGTGCCTCAATGGGCTCCATATTTTGAGCTACCTCCAGGGGTAGATTGTTTATATTTTGACCTACCTCCACGGGTAGATTGTTTATATTTTGAGCTACGTCCAGGGGTAGATTGTTTATATTTTGAGCTACCTCCACGGGTAGATTGTTTATATTTTGACCTACCTCCACGGGTAGATTGTTTATATTTTGAGCTACGTCCACGTGTAGATTGTTTATATTTTGAGCTACTTCCACGGGTAGATTGTTTATATTTTGAGCTACCTCCACGGGTAGATTGTTTATATTTTGAGCTACTTCCACGGGTAGATTGTTTATATTTTGAGCTACCTCCACGGGTAGATTGTTTATATTTTGACCTACCTTCACGGGTAGATTGTTTATATTTTGACCTACTTCCACGGGTAGATTGTTTATATTTTGAGCTACGTCCAGGGGTAGATTGTTTATATTTTGAGCTACGTCCAGGGGTAGATTGTTTATATTTTGAGCTACCTCCACAGGTAGATTGTTTATATTTTGAGCTACCTCCACAGGTAGATTGTTTATATTTTGAGCTACCTCCACGGGTAGATTGTTTATATTTTGACCTACCTTCACGGGTAGATTGTTTATATTTTGACCTACTTCCACGGGTAGATTGTCTATATTTTGAGCTACGTCCAGGGGTAGATTGTTTATATTTTGAGCTACGTCCAGGGGTAGATTGTTTATATTTTGAGCTACCTCCACAGGTAGATTGTTTATATTTTGAGCTACCTCCACAGGTAGATTGTTTATATTTTGTGCTACCTCCACGGGTAGATTTATACCACTATTTGTCATCGTACTACATGTATTCGTACATGAATTATTAACAGTAACAATTGTTGGTAAGTTATCTATAGACAAAAATTCTACACCAGTGTCTAGCTTGGACTAATAGGCCATTATTCAGAGCTCTTAAGTACATCTTGTCTCCTTGTATTAAGACACTATTAAATGTTGTAAACGACCATGCGGACAATGGGATATTTCGGGCTGTAAGAAGCGCCGATAAACTCATAAAAGCACATTGTTTGCCTCTAGAATGAACGCTAAACAGTTCATCGCCTTGATGGATATTAGCAGAAAGAAATAAAGCCATGCATACTTACCTGGTTTCTTCGGGAAGTATTCGTAAAATTCGTATATTTTGCATCAAGTCAGATGCGATAGCTGGAATTGCCTATTCAATATTTTTATCACTCCCCCCGGTGCCCCCCCGGAATTCTGACATCTTAAATATGGACGGACAGACGCGAGATCGAAATCTCGACAATACATAACTCGGCTCGAAAGACTGGGTCGAGTGAACTCTGGAGCATGTCAAAATTAGGAGTGCTGCCTGCGGCAGCAATTAAGCCTATGATTGCTTGTTGAGAGAAAAAAATTAAAGCACCCATTTATTGTAAGATCTCATTTATTGGCATACAATTATCGTATAGAGGTGGTTATTAATGTGATATATTTTCTTAAATGACAATTATTTGTACATATAAAAATGTACCGTTGATTCTTTTTCAGAAAAGCGTTGAAAAGAAGTGCGGAAGCTTGTGCAACTGACAAATTCGGGACAAAGAGAAAAGTAGAAGAGTTGGAAGTACTAGTGCAGACGCTGCAACGCCTGCATCAACGTTAACAGCTGGGAACAAGTCCAAGGTATATTATGACCACTGATCGGAAAGGTAGACTGGCTAGCGCAACCTACTGTTCACGGGTGCAATACATGAAGCAACTTATACATTGTTAGACAATAGAAATCAGGAAAATTGTTCTTCTTAAAACGTCTTCTAACTCATTACTACAACTAATTACTACTACATTATTACTACTAACAGATTCCTACATTATTTTAGCACACGAAGCATGTGAAGAAATAAATTTCCACCATTATACGCTAAAAATGTTGTCAGTTGGTCCCTTAGTAATGACTGACTTCTGGCTTCATTTTAAGCACAATTGATACTAAATCCAGTATGATTTCCAGATCAGTGATTATAACTTTTACAATAAGTGCCTTTTTTACATGTTTTAAACATAGACTTTAAACATACACTTTGTTTCCCCATACTTAGGAAAAGTTGCAATTTAGTGAAAAGAACAGCTGTCTGGTTTTTCGTTTAATAAAGGAAGAAATTTACATGAATTTTGAAAGAAAATTACAAAAATATAGTTCTAACAACAACAAAACGTTCGTCACACGTTTTTCGAGCAATCATTCCTTAATCCATAATAAATTAATAATAATAACATTTATGTATAGGGCAAGGAGCATTCCCAATATGGTCTACTCTAGATGTGACAAAATCTGTTTCCTGTAATATATATTTCCTCATTCTTGTATGATACAAGCCAATAATATCACACCACTACACCAGCACAGGCAGCAGATCAGAATAAGTGTCTCTGTCACACTAATTCACTGATTTAAATGTTGGTCTTTCTACAGAATCAACTAAAACAAAAAGAAAGTAGATCGGTAACGGCTTCTTGTCAGAAAAAGGACCGCAAAATACGGATTGGATGGTTACACAGAAGTGGCAGTAAATACAAACAAGTACGCTTTAAAGATGGTGAAGGTATTAGAGAATTTGTGCTAAATGAAGGAGACGAATCGACAATATATAGCCTAAAGGAAACAGGAAAAAGCTGTTTTTTCCTTCCGGTAGCATCCCACGCGGACCGTTGTCATCTACAGTATGAACATTGCTCTCGGGAACCTTTCGCATCAGAAAATAGATGTGTTTGCCGACATAGATGGAAAAGAATGCTCATGGTCTTTATGCAAGTCGATGCTACTTATATTTGATGACAACCACAAGAGGAAAATTCTGAAGATGAAGTGGATGCTGAACCAAACGGGATGGAATGGCTGTGGATCCAGGATTAGAGAACCTATCACAAAGCCCACGACAGTCTTCAACAGGGAAAGCAACTGTGTTAACGAAGAATTTGTACACTGTGTGCGATTCGGCCGAAAATATTCTTTGCTATCCTGACGACCATGATGAACATCAAATAACATCACATATGAAAACCTAACCGAGTCATCCTACTCTGAAGTGACAAGTAGGTATCAATGTTTAACGAGGGCGCAGTGCTTTGACACATCCACTTTAATGGATCCAGAAGTTGTTGAAAGAGCTCTAACTAGTAACATTGAGAAAGGTACAAAATGTTTTCTGCAACAAATATTTTTAAATCTTGACAAGGAACTTGGCTCTCTTCCATCTTATCACTATCCCAGTGCATCTGATACAGAAAATAAGTTGATACTGCATCAACCAACCGAAATTTGGGGATTCGATGACGATCAGTTAATACTTGCAGTAGTTACATCTCAGCATGTCTCCAAACGTTTCCTACTCGTGGATTAAAGATGATGTCGAAATAAAGTCAGGAAAAGAATACTGCGGTATTAAGGTGTGTGCGAAGGGAAGTACAGTGTTGTTGTGAAAAATGGTAAAACTGTCGAAAGATCTGAATGCATCCATGTAAAGAATGTTCAACAGCTAATTCCACGAATTTCAAGAAGGCTGAATCATATACGGTCATCTGTTAAATCCTCCGCCAACTCGTGAAGTAAATGACAAAGCACATGCTCCAAACCTGCCACTGATAACGAAATCAGAATTCCTATTAGCCCTGATCGTGAAATTGGACGAGGAACGTTTGGAACAGCCTTCAAGGGAGAATGGGCGGGAACTCCAGTTGCAATAAAGACAATCAAAGTGCGAAGGCAAGCATGATATAATCTGCACTGAACAATGAAGTCCGTATTCACAGTATGTTGAGGCATCCATCATTGTACAAATAATATAATGGCAATGGCTATGGAGAAGAGTTATATATTATTTCGGAGTTGTAGATGGTTCAAACCTTGACGATTTTCTATTCTCGTCAGAAAAAGATGAAGTATGTCTTTCACTAACAACAAAAGATTCCATCGTAAAACAGTGCGCCCAAGCTCTTGCTTATTTACACGCTTTAAACCCGCCCGCAATTCACCGAGACATCAAGCTTGCTAATGTTCTTGTATCTAGGATCAACTACGTGGCCAAAATCTGTGCTTTGGGAATAAGTAGGCTAAAGGCTATTCAGATAATGGTTCAGAGCTGCGTTTCAGGAATTCCAGGTACACCATCATGCATGGCTCCTTAGTAGCCGCATTCAAAATGTAGCCTCCATATTTTTAGCCAAATATATGGAATGACATTCCACAAATTGCGGATATTTGGTATACCAAATACATGTAGCTACGTCGAAGAAAGAAATGTATTTAAGACTGTTCTTGTTGAGTTAATCTTAGTGGGCGCCTGCGCCATCACAATTAACAAACATTTAGCCTTGCTTTGAACATTTTTAACAGTAGATGCTTAAATGAACATGACATTTTTGTCCACTCATCATCACCACCCATGGTAATTGAACTTTTTCTCGATCATATGGTAATGAACCGTTAGTATGTTTTGATATATTTTGTCCTGAACATTCACTCTAAAAAGCCCTAAAGGCCATTCGAAATTTTACTATTACATATCACACCATGGCAGTGAAGGCCGGTCCGCACAAGGCCGGTCGTCTCGCGTAATCAAACTTTGACAAGAAAACTTTTGGCTGTTTAGAATATCAAGGTAGTTTCGTCATAGAGAGATTTTTCATAGTGATTTTATCAATTATCATACGCTTACCATGGCATGAAATTTTCCTTTACCGAAGCCATGCACAATTTGTTATTGGATCAAAGTCTATTACGATATGTGTACACTGCATGTACGGAAGCCAAACACTTATCCGTTAGAAGTTATGTTTCATGTTAATGCGTCCACGGCAGACTGACGGGTTTGCTGTAAGCGTAAGATGAATCGTAACGGACAAGTCTTTCAAGACAAAATAACCTAATTTTTTACTAAATTTTAGACTGGATGAACACACAAACAAGGAAGTTTTGATAATATAAACCGGCCTTAAATAGTGTAAAGGATCACCAATTTTATGCGTTGTTATTTAATTAAAAGGTTCTTCCAAGTTGGACAATAACATAAACATAGAGTTATTTCTTCAATATACGACATAGTTTTGATGGTCTATATCTCTGAACGCTATAATGAACTTCTAACGTTTATAGTTGATGTTTGAAATATTTTTTTTTCTATTTAGGTAAAATTTGTATATTCATTAATGTCATTAATAAGACTAGTGTACAAGTAAACCGCATCATTGGCGGAAGTTGGAACTTGGAAGATCCAAATTTGGTGTAGGTAAAGCTATTAACTGCATGAACTCTGGTGTATAATCGATAGGTTTCTCTCTAGAGTAAATATCTTTTCAGATGGAAACGTCTTGCTGGTTTACACGGAATCCATAGTCCTGGGTATCGTACAATGCAGGGGTGAAATACATTACATCAGGTTTTCCAGAAGGATCGTCGTAATTCGTTTTGCTTGTTATAGGATGTATATTCCACTCTGTAGCTATTTGATTTAACTCCTTTTGAAGTACATCCATAAAGCAGAACTTAATACATTGGTCATGAACAGGATCGAGGCCATTGTAGGGCCCTCTGTCTCTAAGGTCTTTAAATAAGCATATCCACCAACCTGTACATTGTATTCGTTCGTTGCTCGTTCTTTTACCATGCATAAAGCTTTTGAGACCTGCCAGACTATCTGGTTGCAAGAACTCCAGATTAGTATTCTCCGTTCCCAAGTCGGAACGCAGTATCTGCCGAGTTGTTCGATGCAGTTTAAATAGTAGCGAGCGATAATTGCAGGATCATTGTTTGTTGAGGAAACCTGTAGAAGGATTTACATTTTGATACACCCTGAATAATTATTAAGCCAAAATTTTACACCACATTGACCTCATGGGAATATGAAATTTGTATGCAATAACTTAAATATCTGAACAGTCAATGTATTCTGAAAGTGTATAGAAGAAATTGGCATTAATTCATATTCCGGGGAGGAGAAATTTACATGCAATGGCATGCTCTAAAATATCCAATTCTCTTGGATTTTCACCACTCTACCTCACTATAATGCTTCACGTCGAGAGGTTCATTTCAACACAACAACTCTCTTTTCGTCCAAAATCATCGATAAAGAGCGGCTGTTATACAACCTAGCCAGTTAAATAAAAACACAAGTGTGCTAAATAGCATGTGTATGCTCGTGTCTGATCAATACAATGGAAAAATATATTAGAAAATCCGTTTTGTTTTAACACGCCCGTTTTTATACATGTCTTACAGTGAGTGTACTTATCATTGTTACAAACCTCTATCCACAGAACACGTCCGCTATACCCGTCAATTGAAGTCTTTTACAACATTTTTACAACAGTTTGGAGTCTGAAGTTTGAAGTCTGAAGTCTGAAATCCGAAATCTCTAGGCAACGCACTCCGTATTTAATAGTTTTATCACCCACCATTATGAATTTAGCAGTCCATTCGACTTGAAAATCGATTAGCAAATGATTTCGCAACAATTGAACTAAATAATCTTTAATAAATCTAAAGTCTGAATCCCTACCCGGCTTTCGTACTATTACTTAAACACGGTGCTTATTTAAAATTATGTTTCAATATCGCTAACTAGTTAAGAGCTGTCCAATCAGATGTCTTTCCACAAATCCGTGGAAATCCACGTGACCTGCACAAGGTATTTTCACCCGACTCACAGACGTTCTTTCGTACGATCGAGAGTGGAAGAGGGGGAGCTTCCTTCCTGGCGTCCTCCCCAAGCACCCCCGCGCGCTCGCTCAACTTAGCCACTGATCTCTATATAGTAGCTTAGCGCGATATTTTCTTTTTCCTCTAAAGCGCCTGGGTACGAGGCAGCCCTGGTACATTTATTATATGGCAAGCGTTTGTTTTGGTGAATCTCGCAATCTGATTGGTCGCAGACGAGGCGGGATTTTCCCGTATTGCCTACAGGAAATACGTAATTTTTATTGCCCTGCGACGAAATTGAAAAGCGGAGTTTTAGACAAGAAAAATCTTCAAAACTCAAGTCTTTTCAAATACTCGAAAACGGAGAAAATAACAACTACGAAAGCAAAGAAAAGAAAAGAACCATTGTTAGCATTCTATGATCAAGTTTAGTTTGCTTAAATCGAAAAATAAGGCATATTTTTACAAATTTTTTAGACTCTGCAACTGTAGTCGATGAGAATTGTATGTGTTTTGAGTAATACGAAGGGCTACAAAATTCACTTGTAATAATTATCCAGAAGGAATTTTAAACTTTTTTAAAACATTTGAAAAAAGTATCACTTTAAAACAGCGACAGTACACAGTTTCTTTTCTATTTTCGAAAAACTGTTAATAAATAATAAATATCTCTATATCTGTATTAATATTTTTATTATAAAAACTTGTTTTATGTAGTAGTGTTTTAATACTTATGCACTTGTCATCGGAACCCCCCCTCCACCACGGGGAAACATGGGGCATAGGTGGGGGATGATGGGGATTTAGACAAGTGGGAACGATTTGATTATTGGGGATCTATGCCCAACAGGTTATAGTTTTCTGCATACACCGAGACATGGATCAATTGGTGGGGGCGTTGGTCTCTTATTCAAGGAAAGTCTTAATATTAAGCGTAATGCACAGGAGGTATTTAGGTCATTTGAATACCTTGACAGTTCTTTTTTGAACTTTCTACATATTAGAATTATTGTTGTATATCGGCCGCCTCCTTCATCGGCTAACTCATTGACATCTACTCTATTTTTCGAAGAGTTCTCATCCTTTTTGGAAGGAATCATTGTATCACCCGGGCAACTCTTGATAGCCGGAGATTTCAATTTTCATCTGGACAATCCTAATGACCCTCTTACTAAACAGTTCGTGGATCTTCTCGCTTCCTTTGATTTGAAGCAGTACATTTCTGGATCAACACATGCTAGTGGTCACACACTGGATTTAATTATAACGCGATCTGAAGAAAACATTGTTAACCATTACAACATCTTCGATCCTCTGATCTCTGATCATTCAGTTGTGCATTTACAACTATTAATTAGGAAACCGAAATTTGTGAAGAAACATTTGCTTCTTCGTAACTTGCGGGCGGTTAATATTCATAAATTCAAAACGGATGTACTAAACTCTTTTCTTCTTAAGAATTTTACGACTATGGATTTGGTATCACTGGTGAATGAGTATGATTGTCTTCATACTATCTTAGATAACCATGCACCGATTAAATCCCGGGAAATTACATTGCGCCCTAAGGCACCCTGGTATACTAACGAAATCGATGATAAGAAACGAATTCGGAGACAACTTGAGAGAAAATGGCATAAACAAGGACGAATGCTGATTGGAATCGCTATAAACAACAATGTTATGCTGTAAATAAACTTATCGACTCCTCAAAATCGGCTTACTATACCGACTTAATTAATAATGGATCATCTGATCAAAAAACCCTTTTTAGGACTGTAAGCAATTTGCTGCATACAAATACGATTATTCGCTATCCATCTTCTCCTGACCTAATGTCACTTGCCAACTCATTTAGTGATTTCTTTACTCAGAAAATTGTTAAAATACGAGGTGATATCGAAGATGAACTCTTGATTAAAAACATAGAAAATCCTATACCTGATGCTGATTCATGTCCTTATGAATTTCACACCTTCAGGAGGTTGGAAAAGATGAGGTGCTCCATTTGATCCAACGTGTCGCAACTAAATCCTGTTCTCTGGATCCACTCCCGGTGGTCATGCTAAATCACTGTTTTAAAGACATCTTACCCGTTGTAGCTAGAATAATTAACCTCTCCTTGGAAAGTGGTAAAATGCCTGACTCTTTGAAGATTGCTGTTGTTCAACCGTTATTAAAAAAGTACAATCTTTCCTATGAAGAATTCTGCAGTTTTCGTCCAATATCAAATTTGAAATTTGTCTCGAAATCTATTGAGAAAGCATTGCTGTACAATTAACTGATTATCTTACTGAAAATCATCTACATGAGAAATTCCAGTCTGCTTATAAACCTTGTCATAGTACTGAAACAGCGCTATTGAGGGTTCAAAATGATATCCTTCAAGCCCTAGATAACGGTGATTCTGTTATTCTTGTCCTACTGGATCTGTCGGCGGCTTTGATACAGTGGATCATTTAATGTTATTAACAAGACTATCGAAACGCTTTGGCATAAGGGTCGTGTGTTGGATTGGCTTACCTCATACCTTACATCCAGGAAACAGTTTATTCGTGTTGAGGGAACTGATTCGTTATTGAGTGATCTTGATTGTGGTGTACCTCAGGGATCTGTGTTGGGTCCTCTGTTGTATTCACTCTATACTGCCCCTCTCGCGGATGTGGCTAGGCGCCACAATCTGCGTTTTCACTTTTTTTCTGATGATGGACAACTTTACATTGCATTCAAAACGAATGATCGTGATGATTTAATATCATCTAAGATCCGTATGGAGAAATGTATACTTGAATTAGGAAACTGGTTGATGTTGAATAAATTGAAACTAAATAGTGGCAAAACGGAGCTTATATTAGTCCATTCACGCTATCATCTGATGCCTCCCTTAAATTATATCATGGTGGGAAAGGAAAAAATTGTGCCAACTGTTTCAGCAAGAAATCTGGGGGTGGATCAAATTGGGCGAACATATTAATGGTATCTGCAAGTCAGCTTACTACCATATTAGGAATATTTCAAGAATTAAGAAGTATCTACCTCGAAATTGTTTAGAAATAATTATTCATGCATTTATAACCTCAAGATTGGATTATTGTAACTCCCTGTTGTATGGTGTACCCAAATATTTGCTTCAGAAGCTTCAGAGAGTCCAAAATACTGCAGCTCGTTTACTAACTGATACTAAGAAATCGGCACATATCACCCCAGTTCTTATCGAATTGCATTGGTTACCTGTCCAATACCGTATTCAATTCAAGATTATACTTCTTGTCTACAAAGCTGTTAATGATCTTGCTCCATCGTATCTGAAGGAACTTATGCTGTGTCGTACTTCGCAGCGTACTCTTCGATCAAATGGAAATGAATTGCTCCAGATTCCTTATTCTAGACTAAAGACATATGGAGACAGATCGTTCTGTGTTGCTGGACCAAGATTGTGGAATGATTTACCTGTTCATCTTCGGATGTGTGAATCATTAACCATTTTTAAGAAGTATCTTAAAACATATCTTTTTAACTTGTTTTTAAATAGTGTATGATGTATTCTATAGTTTTAACATTCTTAACACTAGTTTTAATATTGGATTTTGTATTACTGTAAAGCGCCTAGAACAGTCTTGGTTTGTGCGCTATATAAATGTTTATTATTATTATTATTATTATTATTGTGCCCCATGGGGTCGGGTCTTAGGCAATTTTCGTCAACCTCAAATATTTGGGATTAAGCTATTTTCGCAGTATAACTGCAGTATATCAGCCATTATCACGTTAATTGTTCGCCAATGGTAATAGCATGCGTCCTTTCCTAAGCACAAATTTGAATATGAAAAATAATTCTTGTTCCGATGACAAGTGCATTAGCTAGATCCATTTCTACGACTGATATTGACATTTTGAAAATGAACCGATTTTTGCCTTTCGCGTGACCAATCTGGGATTGTTTTCCACTTTTACAAATCACTGCTCAATTAATCAATTGCCATATAATAAACAACTTACTAACCTCGACCGTTCGTGCTGTACGGGAAAATATTAAACCTCGGTATTGCTGTTTTGACCTCACTATCGCTCGGTCAATACAGCAAGCCCTCGGTTTAATATTTTCCCGTACGGCCTCACTCTCGGTTAGTCAGTAGTGAGATAATCTACCTGGACAAAAAGGCGCGCGTTGCGACAAAAAGGCGCATTGTCGTTTATCCTAGGTTTTTCTCTCAATAATTAAAAGTTATCTCGCTTTAAAAGTGGTAAGGCCTGTTTCAAACGGGTCTCACTTACTCTCTTGTCGCTCAACTGAAAAGGTCTCAGTGCGACCTCCAGTGTCTGACTCAGTGCGACTCGATCAGTGCTCACCGCGCGCTCAATTTTTACGCTTTTGCCGTCAAATTTTGTGTACGTGATGATAAATCATTGTTGTAACCAGCAATTTAACAAAAATGCTATATTTTAAAACACTGTGGTTGCTACGGGCTACTTTTGAAAATCTGACCTCCTTCGCGTCACGAGATTTGCACGCCGCCGATTTAAACCTAGGACCTGCAAAACATCATATTTCCCATCTCAGATAATCAAAGAACAAAAGTGTGTTTGCATTTTTTGACAGCTATTGTATTTGCTTTGATATAAAGCAGACAAGTTGACTCACACAAATTTTGTATACACGGTAGAACGGATGCCTATAACTCGAAAACTATGGCGTTAAACGAAAAACGCGAACACACTTTTGCTCCTTAACTATTGTTCTACATTGTGGCAAAGTTTGGAAGGAATCGGATAAAACGTGCACGGTGCATTTCTCTTTTTGTGAGGACAATCTGAGAATATTTCATTCTGTGTAAAAGGCCAAAAGAGATTTCGTGGGGGTTTTCCACTCCCTGTTGTGTTTCTCCGCCCTCTGTTCTCACTTCAAACTGTAAGCCAATCAGATCGAACCTCATCAAAGTACTTTTGGCAAGGTGCTCTGGGCAAGGTGGTTCTGCCTCATTTATTGATTATCTAGTTTGTTATAAGAGCGTAACAGGCAAAACAAAAACATTAAAATATGCCGGCAAAACGCAAATGTAGGGAGAGCAAAGCCAATAAGGAGCAAGCTAAATCAGCAAAACGAAATTCAGGACATGAGAGCTATTGGGTATGTGCCTTGCTACAAAATTTCTCACCTGCATCTCCATCCGGTATTGAGTTAACACCAATTAGCAGAATGTCAATTACAATTACTATTTTCGCGGCAAAATTATTCGAATTTAAAACATTTTCAGTTATATCTCGGTCGCATTTTAATATTTTTGAAAATAATCTGTGAGGATCGAAAGATTTTCAGCCCCTCAATTCAAATATATAAAAATGTAAAAAATGATGGAATCAGTGTTTTCATCATATGGAGTAACCTTAAATTAAATCTATCTATCTATTATTCCATCTAAATAACAATTCATATTAAGAAGAAAAAAACAGTTATAGAACTGGTACCTGAAACAACTGCATGCACTACATGAAACTAAAAAATGTAATGACGTCACTCAAACGAAATGTTCCTAATAAACACCAATGGCAGTTTAAAAACCTATAAGAAAATTTAATTTTCTTTTTTCACGACGACTCGCGAGGTGCGCCATTTAGCTTATCTCGCTTTAAGTTGTCTGTAAAGATAAATTTCTATTTCAAAGAATGGCAAAAGCTGGGCATTTCAAAAGAAAATCTAACCGTGGAATCTCGCATAGACACGTTTACAAATCAAAATTGCTGTAAAAGCATATAACAGCAAGGTCTGCGCCAACGCTCAGAATACCTTTTTGCTTAACTTAATCAACTTAAAATAAGACAGAAGCGAATGTTCTTATTTGTTTCAATTTTTAAATCGAGTTTGCCTGGTCATCCTTTTGAAAAGCATTATTTACTTGAATCATTCTCCAGCAGTAAATGTTGCGTCAGACTTACTGCGCTAGTAACCAATCAGAGCGCTCGGTAGCTCATTTAGTATGCAACATTTAGGACCTATTTTAGGCCCCTAGATTATTGAACTAAAATAATTAATATAATGTCAGTTCGAAGGTTTAATAATATATAAAAATAGTAAGGATGTATATTTACAACACAATTTCTGATATTGTATATTTTTACAGGAATATGACATGTTGTATGTTCATCTAGCTGTGAGAAGTAGTTTTTGATATTTTTTTTGAAGGAAGGATAAGATCTTAGTTTTTATGTTGCTCAGAGAGATTATTCCGTACTCTATACCTTTATTAGCAAGAGTATGTTTTGCATAGCTGGTTCTACTGGATTTTTTGTGTAGCAATGAAGAATTTCTTGTGTTGTGAATGTGAATTTCCTTATTAGTAAAGAAATAATTTGTGAATAATTCTGGTGCATGTTTGACAACAAACATCGTTTTCCCTCTGTTGTACCGTCTAAATTCTCTATATTTAGCATTATTTTATTGATTTATATACATTAACATACTTTCTAAGTTTGTTTGCTGATTGAGAAACACATTAAAATTCGAAACTTTGAATGTCGTCATAACCAAGTGACGTAACTCATTAGTTAATTTGGGCGCGTGTTACGCAATACAAAAATTTCCTCTTAATATTGTGCATTATGTGATAAATGTTAATTACGGCAATTATGTGTGGCAATGATGTGTTCACCAAGCTAATTAGGTCTCATTATTCCACGTCTTGCAAAGATCCAATTACATCCCGCATTGTTGGCCTTTGGCGTGGGTCAGACTCTGTACAACGTCTCACTAATTCTTTGATTCCACCATTTGGAATTCTGTCTATTTGACCCTTTCTTCTAACTTGATCAGGTAGCTTACAAATGGACATCTCACATACAAGTAAGCCATAACTGAAGACATCGATCTGTGTAAATGTAAACAACATAAAATTAGACTCGGGATTAAGTAAAAGCTTCTCTATGCTTACCAAAAGCTGTTTGAGAATGAAACTATTGAACATATTTTCACTCGATACTCAGGTTTAAGTAAATAAATGCAATCTCCGAAGAAATTACGTTCAAGTCCCAACATTTCGACATTTCGGTCTAAGTGGTCTAAAAAGTTATCTAAAGTCGCAACATGTTTTTGTATATACTTCATGGAATACGTCATGGGCCAACAAAGTGAGATACTCGGTGTGGTAAACAATATTGATAATAACTCTTTGTATTTTCTTACTGCATCTTGAAAATACTGTAAAATATAATTACCTTTGGGTCTTGTTGAGCCCGACTGGCTTCAGGTGCAGCGTAAATCGCTGCTCCTGGATTTGCTGTATTGCACACGTCCATGAAATTAGCTGAACCATAATCTGATATTTTTGCTCTTCTTACTGCATCATTTCCAATCAGTAACAATACGTTGGCACTGCTAACATCGCGATGGATAATCGGGTTCGGCGTTTTCGAATGAAGGTAGTTGAGGCCACGTGCAACATCTAAGGATATTGATTTAACTTCCTGATTCCTCAACCGTGAATTTTCACTTGCTCGTTGCTCAATTAATGCACGCAAAGGCATATCCATCAGTTCTGTTACAATTAACAAATGATTCTGATCATTCTTCGTCGCACACATAAACTGTAATAAATTGGGATGCCGGCATTGTGATGCGATATATATCTCACGTTCAAGGATTTCCTTGTTATGTGGAGATAAAATAACTGCGTAATACTCTTTAACTGCGACTTTAGTTCCGTGAAAGTCTCCCATGTAAACAGCACCCCAACCACCTCTTCCTAATATTTCATTCGAAACTACTACTGATCCACTTTCTTTAATAAAGCTAGACTTGGTCTGTTCTTGAAGTTGCTGAATTTCAATTTTCATGTTGTTGTTTTCTTGTTGAAGTTGCTGAATTTCATTGTTCAAGTGGTCGTTTCCTTGTTCAAGTTGCTGAATTTCATTGCTCATGTTAATTTTTTCTTCTTCATGTTGTCGAATCTCGTTACCCTTTTTGGTATTCTCTTCTCGAAGTTGCTGGATTTCATTATCCACCTGACTTTTCTCTTGTCGTACTTGCTGATATTCGTTGTCCATTTGACTTTTCTCCTCTCGAAGTTGATGAAGCCGGTTGGCCGTCTGACTTTTCTCATGCTGTAGCTGACTTTTCTCATGCTGTAGTTTCTCATTTTCATTCTCCACCTGACCTTTTTCTTGCTGTAGTTGCTGATTTTCGTTGTCACGCTGACTTTTCTCTTTTCGTAGTTGCTGATTTTCGTTGTCCATTCGATCATTTTCTCGACGTTGTTGCTGATTTTCTTTTTCCGTCAGCTGACTTTTCTCTTGTCGCAGTTGCTCAATTTCGTTGTTCAAGTTCCTGTTTTCTTGTTGAAGTTTATTTGTCTTTTTAAAGAACTCCAGTTGACTGCGGAGCTGAAAATCCATCGCGCTTATGTGCGATAGTCGAATGCTGCTGCTATTATCTTCTTGAAGAAGCTTATTAATTGTTATCAAGTTGCTATTCTCGTTCTTTGTTTCATCATTTTTGTCTTGAAGGCGTTGATTTCGGGAAATTAAATCAATATTCTCATCGCGAAGGCATTGTATTTCTTTAGTCATATCAATATTCTCGTCTTGAAGGTGTTGCATTTGGGTAGTCACATCAATATTTTCTCCCACATTCTCCAATGTCTCCCAATTTCCTGATTGAAGTTCCTTAATTGCACTTGCATATTCTGAATCAATATTTGTAAGGTCTTCTGTGTAGTTGTGAGAAAAGAATACAATACAAAATTATTGCAGATAAAACGTATTGCAGATCGCCTATTAATATGTAATGATTTAAGGTTAGGGAATAGGTTGGAAATCGTCATCTATTTAAGGATTACAGCACCCTGTGAGTGCATTATCGGGATTTACAGGCACGAGTTCACGAACAAGGAACGAGAGTTTCATACTGCACGAGACGCAGTCGAGTGCATTATTAAACTTCGAGTTCCTCGTTCGTGAACGAGTGCTTTAAACGTGTTTTAAAAGAGTGTTTTAATATTCAATTTGAGTAAACGCTTTGGCGGTATTTTATGAGCAAAAACATTCTATAAACTTTGTTGAACTAACTGTTTACTAGTTCCTTGTTTAGTTTTGATAATATTCAAAAGTGTTTTTAGAATATTTTAAAACGACAAATAGCTTTTATATAAGAAACAACCTTGTTGTTGTTTTTAATCTGTCTGCCGAATTACGAATATATTTTCAACCGGCTTCGCCACTCATTCACAACTTATATTCCGTAAATTCGTAAAATAGACTACATAAACAACACATGTTTACGTTTAAATACGGAATTATTTTAGATGGCCACTTCATAGTTTTGGGATTGTCTTCGGTTTAAAATAAACGAAATTTTATAAACTTTTCCATTCGTGAATTCGGGCGCCATCTTGACGTGCTGATATAAACTATAACGGCACGGCCGTGCGTTGTTGCTATATAAAATGGACACACGTGGTAAAAATTGACCAATAAGAACGCGAGTTTACGAAAATTGAATATTAAATATGTTTACATGACTGTGTTCTTTAATCTAAATTTTGAAAAATCAAATAGGCTGTGGACCGTAGTCTGAAAAGGTGCTGAAAATGCAATTTTGTGGCAGCCCTCTGGGGAATGGAATCTCTCCTTTTCGATGCATAGTATTATAATTCCTGCTCAGTTACCGAAAACGTTTCCTAGAAAAATACTCCCCAGTTCGCGAGAAGAGGCACGTTAAAATTATTGCTGACGTAGTCAAAATGCAAAAACGTTAGCTCAATATAGAGACGTTAAAACAGCCAAATTATATTACCAATTACATGTAAAAATTATTTAGAAATGTGAAACAGTTTTTAAAATGTTCTGCGCTATTCTAAACAATTAAATTTACACTTTTGAAATAATTCCTTTATTGCATTTACATAGTATGCTGTTTATAAAGAAACTCTAATGTGCAAAGTATCTGAATACTATTTTAATTAACTACGTTTGCAATATGGCTTTTCCATTCTTTCTGCTGTACTGCATGAATGTACAAAAATAACGTATGAATATACAAATGATTAAGCGTCATTGATTAAAGTGTCACTGGTTCGATTGATACAGATCTTCTTGGTCATCGGATGTATCAGGATGATCATTTACAGTACGCAATTCTTGCACTCGCACAGTTCTTGCAACAAAGTCATTCTTAACGCAGGAGCATTGTTGTGTTAAGCAGCCTTTCTTGCAACCACAAGTAGGGAGCTTTAAGGTGGCTCGATATAGTAATCACAAAAACCTTATTCAAGAATCGTGAAAACAAAACTTCATACTATATGTACAAACCCGCGTGACCATTTGTGCGCGCAGGAATATTAACAAAAGAACTTCCAAAATGACCTGACGTGAGCAGTTGCTCGCGCCATCTTGCGTGTTATATATCGTTTTCATGTCAATTGCTGACGTCATTAAAAAATTCCATTTCTGAAAAAAATGCGCTATATCTCATTATTTTATCCGGTGATCTATGTTCAAATTTTGCATGCTGTATTGCACCGCAAAAATCTTTCATTATACCAAAAATAAAAAAATTCTGTAATGCCAAAAAAATTTGATTGAAGAAAACGACATTTTTGCCTTTTTCAAAAAAATGGCACTACAGATTTTTTTTATATTTTGCTTAGTGTTAGTCTGTCTTGCAAGTAAAATAATGCACGAAAAAAAATTGGGGGTCACCATGCTTCTTCTCCAACTACACGAGGCGATAGGCTATTTTGGAGTGAATTTCGTACGCGTATGTTACCATAGTAACGAACTACCTGTTACTAAAACTAACATAATTTGAAAGTAGAAAGATCAAAATATATGAAAACCCCGATACCTGGTGAATAAAACCTAAAAATAAGGAGTTTAAAAATTTCAAAGTGTTGAACACCTGAATTTATGAAAACTGTATCGATCCACCTTAAGCCCGGTTCACATGAGTGAGATGAGCATGAAATCAGGGCTTGAAAAAACAAAGCGGAAAGAATTTTCTTTTGAAATATATTTTGTTTTGGCTTAGCTTATACTCAGAGGATAGTACTTATGCTTGTGCTTATGTCGACGTTTATGTTGCACACTTCACTGCCTCCCTTTGTTTTGCGTTTTGTCTTTTCCAATGCTTGTGTGAACCAGGCTTTACCAGTGACTACGAGTATGACTACGAGTAAGAGATTCGGGTGGTTGTCAAAATATCCTGATGTAAAAACTAGGAAATAGCATTGATTTCATGGAATGTGGAAACGAAGAGCATGGGAAAAAATGATGGCAGTCAAATGTTCAAAATACTAGGGTCAAAAGTTCAAAATATACACGCGCTAATTATAAATTCAAATTATCTGTCCGTTTCCTACAAACTCTGCATAAGATAATAATAATAATAATAATTTACAATGCCCTTTTTACATAAAATGATCAAGAGCGCTATATGTTACAAGATAATATATACATAATTATATACCATGCATTAACGTACAATACGAATAATATAATAGTAAATACCTAAGTATTAAAAGCTAATTTAAAAAATGAGTTTTAAGAGAAGTTTTGAAAACGCTAATTGATGAAATGTCACGGATTTCCGTCGGAAGCTCATTCCAAAGTTTCGGAGCAGCCACACTAAAAGCGCGATCACCAAATGATCTTAAAAAATTACCCCTTGGAAACTCTAATATTGTACTATCATTTGATCGTAAAAAATAGTTTCCCTCCCTTTTAATATTAAGTAAATCTTCAATATACTTTGGAGCCATTCCATGTAAAACCTTCAAGGTAAGTAATAAAAGTTTAAAATAAATCCTAAATCTGAAAGGCAACCAGTGTAGTTCACGTAAAATCGGCGTAAGATGATCATATCTTTGAGTTGAGGTCACCAATCTAGCAGCAGCGTTTTGTATTCTCTGCAATTTATTCAATTCAGTATCAGTTAAACCATATATATAGGAGGCCATTGCAATAATCCATACGACTTGTTACGAAAACATGCATAACAGCCTTTAAGTTATCCCGAGATAGAAACTTGCTTATACGCCTGATATTGTGCAGCCAATGGAATGCCGCACCGCATGTCTTTGTTATATGAATTGACATCGATAGGTTGGAGTCAAACCAAACGACAAGATTTCGGGCTGTTGAAACAGGAAGAACATCAACACTCCCGACACGTACATGGCAAGGATTGAGTTTCTAATTGTTGTTTAGATCCAATTATTAGAAATATTAGAACTAAGAGTGCTACACGCTGTCTGTGCATGTTCGATAGAATATCATTAAGTACTTTAATATCTCGGTGGAATGGTACTGCCGGTAAGCAGATTGTAGAACTGGATAGAAACCATATCGAAAAGATGTTCATGCATTTGATTATAAACTGCCTGCTCAATGATCTTGGAGATATACGCCAAATTGCTAATGGGACGAAGATTGTCAAAAGCGGAGTCCAACTCAGCTTTCTTTAATATAGGAAGAATAATGGCTTCTTTCCAATCCCTGGGAAAACACCCCGTTTAAGTGAGATGTTAATTATTTTCGTAATCACAGTATCACATCCGAACATTCATTAGGAGATCTGTTGGCATAGGATCAAGGTAACAAGATTCATAATAAGCCTTCGAACATCGTCTTCTGATAAAAGCTCAAAGGTATCAAAAGAAGGTACATCACCTGGAGACTCTTCATAGACGTCACCCAGAGACTCTTCATAATCATCATTAGTTGAAGAAGTTCCATTGTCCATGTTAGAGCGGATGTTTGAAATTTTCTGAACAAAGTGTTTGCCAAGTTCATTAACAAAAACTGCTTTATCATGTCCAGGAAAACTTAGCCTATCTTTCCTTATCAGCAATCTTTTGATAGCTCTGAAAAGTTTTCCTTGTTTATCACTGTTCGTTTCGACAAAGTCGATTTTGCCTTCCTCATTAGATAAGTACAACGGTTCTTCAGTGATTTAAATATATTAAAATCTGCCGTCATTTTTGTAGTCGGCCATTTCCGCTCAGCTTTCCTTCTTTCTTTCATTGCAAGTTTTATTTCTTGATTATACCATGGAACAATAGGAGTATAGGCCTAGAGGTAACAATTCTACTCTTTAGCGGAGCATGGCGATCCAGAATAGTTGTTACAGCAACTTACCAAGGGATCAAGTTGTGTAGGAGTGTCCAGGCAAAAGTTAGATGCAGCCAGGTCTCTAGTGAAGTCGGTGATATTTACAGATTTTATCGATCTGTAAAAT
The DNA here is from genome assembly GCA_016169945.1 of Trachythela sp. YZ-2020. Classification (NCBI taxonomy): domain Eukaryota; kingdom Metazoa; phylum Cnidaria; class Anthozoa; order Malacalcyonacea; family Clavulariidae; genus Trachythela; species Trachythela sp. YZ-2020. Next base: position 570,957 of record JADLSH010000340.1, read on the forward strand.
ATATGTTTCTTGGAAGGAGGTGGTTTTGAAATTATAAGCTCAAACAAGATCGCCATGAGATCTGAGAAATAGCGATCTGGTTGAGGGAGTGTTCTCAGAATGGAATCCACATTTCTAGTAATAACCATATCAAGGGTGTTACCAGAGACGTGTGTAGGAAATTCAACATGCTGCTGTAAACCCATAGACTGTAGTAGATTAAGAAACTTCAGACTTTTATTATTCAACTTTGAATTAACATGAATGTTGAAATCACCAATAATGAGAAGTGGGTCTGTTGACATGATAATAGTCTCTAAGTACTGGGAAAATTCTTCGACAAATACGTTCACGGTCACTGGATGATTTACGGAGTATGGTGGTCTATAAACAACAACAAGATGTAGACGAATTGGCCCAGAAGTAAACTTCCATTCAGAATATTCAAATGAATTTAAAACATCAGCCGTGAACTTGTTCATACAAAGAGTGCCACGGAGTACAATCGCCGTGCCACCCCTCCTGTTAGGGCGTGGATGATCCAGCAGTTTATAACCAGCAGGGGTGGCTTCAATTTTTGCAGCAATGTCAATTTCTGTAAACAAGATGGTGTTTGTCCAGTAATTTTGTGTACAGCTGAACGATAAGCCAACAATATGAGCGGAACGTGATTGTCCCAATCTTGTTGGTGCTTCTCTACGAATATTGTAAGTTGTTTTTCTAAAGTTCTGTTAAATCGTTCAACCATGCCGTCTGATTAAGGATGTGACGCCGTCGTCCGACGCATATCGATACCAAACAAACCGCACATTTCGGTGAATAATGCTAACTCAAAATTTCTTCCTTGGTCCGAATGCAATTGTAATGAACTTCGAAACGTGGAACGAACTCTCGAACAAACACTTCCGCTACAGTCTCTGGCTCTCGAGCGGATACGCTTCTATCCACTTGGTAAAATAATCGCCGACAATGAGGATATATTTGTTCCCTCTAACTGAAGTCGACAATGGCCCCAATATGTCTAATGCAACTCTCTACAATGGGGCTCCTACATTGAATTGTTTCATTGGTCCTTTATGCTTCTTACCAGGTCCTTTATTGGGTGCACACCATTCTTCCACAGAAGGACGACAAGCTGGTAAAACGAACCGTTCTCGAATCCTAGCAAAGGTTTTTGTCACTCCAAAGTGTCCGCATGTAGGGGAACCATGAACTTGTTCAAGCACTTCTTCTCACAACGACCGTGGAACCACAAGTTGCCAACGATCTGTCTGAGATTTTTCGTCATCCAAACACCTGTACAACCTTTTATCATGGATTCTCAAGGATTCGCACTATCCCCAATAAGTCTTTACTGCTATGTTGTAGGAGGCTACTTGCTGAAAGGGTGGTTTGATTGTCGATTCCTGCATCCATTGCAGAATAACTCGGACTTCTGTATCTTCTTGCTGTGCTTCTGCAACTTTAGACAAATCGTTTGGGTGATCATTTGTTTCGGAGGAAACTGTCAACACGACATGCTCCCCATCACTAGTCGTTCTTTCATTATTTACGTTTTTTCGCAATATTTGCCACCTATTTCCTCGTAAGGTCTTCTGGAGAGAGCGTCAGCGTTCCCATGTAATCTACCGCGACGGTGGAGAATCGCGATGTCGTACTGCCGGTGCTTTTGCAGCCATCTTGCCACCTGTCCTTCCGAGTTTTTGAAGTTGAGTAACCACTGTAATAATGCATGGTCAGTACGGATTGTGAAGTGGTTCCCATATAGATAGGAGTGAAAATGACTTGCCGCCTGAACGACAGCCAACAGCTCTCTTCGCGTAACACAGTGTTTCTTTTCAAGTCCAGTTAACGTTCTGCTAAAGTAACAGATCGGATGCTCTGCATCATCAACGACTTGGGAAAGTGTTGCGCCTATTGCCACATTACTGGCGTCCGTGTCCAGTATGAATGGTTAATTTTTCAAATCTGGGTAAGCCAACACCGGTGCTCTGGTTAGAATTTCTTTCAATGTTTGGAAAACCTGTCCGCATTGCTCATTCCACTCAAACTCAGCGTTTTTCTCGGTTAATACATGGAGTGGTTTGGCAAGGGAAAATCCAGGAACAAAACAACGCTAATAGGAACACAAACCAATAAAGCTTCTTAATTCGTGGACATTTCTGCCGAGGCCAATTCTTCACAGCTGCAACTTTAACTGGATCTGCCGATATCCCTTTCTCCGATACCACATAACCCAAGTACGTAACTTCGGTTTGAAACAATGTACACTTCTTCGGATTCAGTTTCAAATTTGCTTCCCTCAATCTCTCAAAAACACGTTTCAGATTCAATAGATGTTGCTTGAAGTTTCTTGCATAAAAAATAATGTCATCCAAATACACTAAACAAATGTCCCACGGTATACCTCTCAGCACGGCTGTCATTAACCTCTCGAATGTAGCAGATGACACAGCCAGAATGGCATTACTGTAAATTGCCATAACCCCAGTCCAAATGAGAACGCGGTGCGGTCTTCACTTTGTCAGCTGGATCAAGTTCGACCTGCCAATATCCACTTTTTAAGTTGAGGGTGGAAGCCATTTGGCCCCATTCAGAGCGTCAAGAGTAACATCAACTCGCGGCAATGGATACGAATCTTTTCTGGTGACATCATTCAACAGGCGATAATCAACACAGAATCTTGTTGACCCATCCTTCTTCCGGACAAGTACAACTGGTGAACTCCAAGGACCAGGGCCGTCCTTAGGAATTTTTACAGGGGGTTGTAAGGCCATTTCAAACGACTGACAAACAAACTTGTACCGACTATATCCTATCGAGTTTCCGTTGGTGGTCTTCAAATGACGCCCGCTAATATCGCACTCTCATTGCAGAATACAAACGCGATGATATAGCAGATATAATGCTATTTTATTAAATTTAGGTGGTTCTCGTTGATAACATATAAACAAAGCATCTAATATCAACCTTGGATTTTAAAGCGTAAAACACAACATATGACTTATTACCCGGTCGATCACGCAACATTACGTTTCTTATATAACAGGTTAAAAATTTATAATTAATATTTATTTTCATTAGTCAACAATATTTATTTGTCTGCCGATTAAAATAGCGGTTCTTCCGACTGAAGCTTCGAATAAAATTAGTGGGAGGGTGTCCAACCCCCCACACACCCTCCATAGCGCCGGGCATGCCAAGAACTCATCGACGATTCCCTGTTCCTCCATCTCCTTGACCGCTTGGACAGCCTCGTCCCTTTTTCTTGCTGGGAGTCGTCTTGGAGGTTGTATGATGGGGTGGGCGTCTCCGGTGTTAATCTTGTGTTGCGTTCTTTTGGCTCGATAAATAGGGAGTTTACGAACTACGACGCGGTCACAGCGACGATGCAACGTCAATTTATGCTTGACATAAGCCACACGAATTAACTATACTGCTTTAATTGTCAAAAGCATGTTTTAACAATCTTACAAACGTTTAAATTAGGCTAAAACACTCCGATGTTTAGCTGATATTTGCTGTTCGGTCAACGTTATAAATAAGCTCTCATGACGCAACCAGCTTTCATATCACTCAGACGACGTGAAAGTTCCTCGTTTGACGATGTCATAAGAATAGCAACGCTGCTGAGGAAACCCCTGGGACCACAAATTATTCATCCTTTTTGTCTTGCACGACATATATCTTTGTTTTGCAGGCGCGTCGTCGAGCTGGTCGTGCCGTAGATCGTAAACTCGCTATTAGGGACCTTAAGGCCGGGCTCCACTTGCACGTACGTACGCACAATTGCACGCACGTATGTCTTTATACTTTCGTGAAATTTGATTGGTTAAAAACTTGACGGCCGCACAGAAAGTAGAATACAGTTCTACTGTCATACGTACAAAAAGTTAGGCGCGACGGTCAAGATTAATGATCATTTTCGAGTCACAGAGCACTTGCACGTACGGCCAGCGCGGCCGATTTTGCGCATGCTCTGTGACACGACGACGACGGCGATTAATACAATAAGTCGATGAAAAGAAATGAATAATTAAACTCCCACGGGAGTTTTAGACGCGGTCCTCGCTCTGTTTACAACGGCAAATCACATATTTTCACGCCTTGTATACAACGCCTACAATTCAAGCCGAAACAAGTGCTACTTCAAATTGGTTCAGTAGAACTCTTCTCGACAATAAAGCCCATGTCTTCAACTTCTTAAACTGTATTAAATTCATACAATTGATAATACACGACAAGTTTTCTTTACTATCATTTCTTCGAAGGAGTTTGTTTTGGCCGTCGTCGTCGTGTTGCCGTCCTACATGCTTAAGTTCCCTAATGTCGTTAACGCGACGTCGCCAGTTTGTTCTTGGTTAAAGGCCATTAATGCTCTTCTCGTACAGATCTTTGAGATGCTCAGGAATTAAATCAACTTGCAATGTTAGTTTCTCCTGTTCATTAAGGGGCACTGCCATCGGTGTAATACAAGCTACTGGTTCACACACAGCAATTTCTGAACTTTTGCATAACTTCTTTCTACTACTGGACAGGTTGACTACACGAACAGAATCGTGTTGACCCATCCTTCTTCCGGACAAGTACAACTGGTGAACTCCAAGGACCAGGGCCGGATCAATACTTGGGCCTCTCTTATTTTTACTATACATCAATGATATTACTAATTGCTCGACCATTCTAAATTTTATTTTATTTGCTGATGACACTAGTGTGTTTAAATCAAATAAAGACCTAAAATTACTTGAATTCACATTTAATCAAGAACTCCTCAAGCTTTCCCTATGGTTTAAAGCTAATAAACTCTCGCTTAATTTAAAAAAAAACTAAGTATGTGATGTTCACAGCTCGGAACAAATGCTATTCCAAAGATGATATTAATATCAGCATTAACAACACTGCAATTATTTGGTAGACTCAATTACTTTTCTCGGCGTTCAAATACATTGCCATCTTGACTGGAAACCACATATTAACAGTATTGCTCTTTAAATGGCTAAATCTATTGGAGCTATTAATAAGGTAAAATCGTCTATATCCCTTACTGCCCGACGAACACTATACTGTAGCCTTGTCTTACCTTACATTCAATACTGCAACATTGTGTGGGCTCAATGTTACACCACCAATTTAGGAAAGATATTCAAACTGCAAAAACGCATCATGCGAATAATAATGAATGCCGGATATAGGGACCACACAAAACCCCTGTTTTCAAAATTAAAATTATTAAACGTATTTGATATAAACAAGTTTGTAGTTGGAAGTGTCTGAACAACTCTGCATCCTTACCTCCTACCTTGAGGAACTATTCTTTTACTAAATTGTGAGGTGCACAGGAATCATACCAGAAGTGTCAACAAGATTCATGTCAGAAAAGCCAGAACAACTACTAGAAAAATGACTCTTAAATTTAGTGGGACTAAGTTATGGAACTCACTCGCTGACGAGATTACTAAATCGCTAATGAAAGCTAAGTACGTTTTAGAGTTATCTCATTGCTTACAATCTGCATATCTAGTTTGTATTACAAATATTCTTCAACATCATATTGCTATACTTGCATTGACTTATGATGCTGGTGATTGGTGTAACGTAACTTGTAACATAATATATTCCTATGTGTGTTTTTCTTTTCTTTTTTTTTTTGGTATATAAGAATAAAGTTTACCTTTAACAGGTATATTTTTCTGTTAAGGTCAGCGAATGTTCGCCAACAATTATTCCTTTCGTTCTTCTTGCTATTCCAGCAGGACCAACCGCTGCACAGTGATCTTCTCCAGGAGGACCATCCAATTTTGCTGAAATCACCATTTCTGCATTCCCTGGAATCTTTACTGTTCTATCCAGAGTTACTCTCAACATTTGAGCCCATCTGTATTGACATGCATAGGGACTTCCGTGTTACCAATGTGTAGAATATTCCGCGGATAATCGATCACACAATCTTGTTTCCTTAAAAAGTCCGCTCCTAAGATGCAGTCCTCTTTAATTTTAGCAATCCAAACTTGCTGTCTTGAACAGGTTTCCTGTTACTCTAAGCGCTCCGCCACAAACTTTCACTTCTGCCTCGCCCCTTGGGACTGTTTCTGTTCCGCTCTCGGTCGATCGTCGCCCCGACAGGTCGACCGCCTCTCGTTTCCCGACTGGCCATCCTTGGTTTTACTGGTAGCATTAACTTCTTCTGGAGGTCCAATTTTTGCAATCTTTCGCGAGATGACGTCGAACACCGCACGTCCAACACTTGCGCTGCTCTCGTTCTGGCGAACGCCGATAACGATTCGTGGGGAGACGACCACGCGATCCAGCCTTGATTTATTTTAACAAACGCGTTATCAGACTGTTCAATTCATCCAACTTTGATTCACAACCTCCTTTTTCCTTTGAGGGTTTGAGGGGTTCTGTCACCAGTCTCGTCTTGTACTAGCCTGACATTTCTCACTGCTCCACGAAATATCCGTGCCCTATGTCGGCTGGCTAACTGAAACGATTCTAGCTCTAACGCGGTCTCAAGTGCCACTTGCAAGGATTGTGGTCGTGCTTGGCGAACTCGTAGACGAAGATCTTCTTCGTACAAAGCATCGATGAAATTATCCCTAGGCAGGACATCTTGCAAATCGCTGGAGGCATCCGGATAGGCTTTTCGTGTTAAACTTTCCACACTCTCGGCCAACTCGGGTAGGCTCTCTTCTCTTTTCTTTATTCGAGTCTTGAGCTTCGTTCTGGCTAGATCCGACTGATGAGATATTCCAAAACGACTTGTTAGAGCCATAACAAGCTTTGTATAATCTTCTCGTTCGTTCCGCGACATGTTACTTAGAATTAAGCTCGTGTTTCCGTGAAGGGAGATCGCTAAAGGCAGAACTTTCTGTTCGTCATTCCATCCGTTCGTTCGAGCAAAAATTTCGAACTGCGCCAGGAAAGCTTCCCAGGAAAGCTTCCCGATTTTGACGTAGTTACACGTTCACTTTTCGGTAATCGAGGTAACTGCAGCTTAGTGAGTTTTGATTCTTCAAAATAATTTTTCTTATCAGATTGCATTTCAGTTCCGTCGAACGATTTCGCCCGACGTGGTGTCTATTTCACCAAAAAACTATTTACAAAACAAAAAGGTGATCTTCCAATAGGCCGTATGGCTAACTAATATTACGAATAACCTATAATTATATGCAGTATGTTAATACAAATGATTAATTAAATAAACAATATAAAAATAATTAGCGAAGTTATTACACCTTTCTAGTCAATGTTTTAAAAGAATGTATCGTCTCTGCCCCTTTAATATCTGCGGGCAAACTATTCCAAACCACCGCTCCCCTGTAGCTGAAAGATTTTTTCTTAAAATTTGTATTCGGTTTAGGTGGTAAAAAGTCATGCCTTGACTGTCTAGTTTGGTAGCCGTGGACTTGGTCAATACTTGTAAATTGATTGGACAATGATTTAGGAACTATATTGTGCCTAACCTTACACATTAAAGTTTCTAGTTGCTCATTTCTTCTTGTTTCCAGGTTTTTCAAATGCAGCTTTTGCAAAATATCTACAGAGCGGTACTCGCATCCACACCTAGTTACAATGCGCACAGCTCTGTTATTTATCAGAAAGTGTGGAGCCGATACTACCCCACACCTGGGAACAATAGTCAAAATGTGGTTGCATTATGGCTTTGTAGACAGTTGTGAGCGTATTAATGTGCAAGAATTCCCTTAGTCTCCTTAGTACATTTAATCCTTTGTTGACCTTAGTTGTTATCATTTCGACCTGGTCGCCCCAACTTAGTGTTTAAAAAACTCATTAATAATTCATGAGGAAAAGACAAAGGAAATCACTACAGTGTCAGTGGTTTTATATGTGATAAAAAGTCATGTTAATTTACATAAACTTTAGCTTTGATTTTCTCGGCTTAGACAATGTTTATTTTTAAAATTACTTCGCCAATGAACTCATAAGATGGGTTGTTTTTTAAATCCGATAAAACACGACTTTCGAGTGTTTTAAATGGCTTCAAAAACGAGTACAATAGAGTGATTTCTATGCGTATTGTTCTCTATTTTCTTTATAGGCTAGGGTTGAGTTGCTTAGCCAATAATATAGACTCTGAAATTACAAATTAAGGGTTACTTTCTCCGGGGTTTACGATGTCAACTGGGACGTAAAGCCACTTGGGCAATAACGTTTCCTTTGATTTGGTTATAAACGTCTATTCACTGTTTGCTCAATTTATTGCAAAGGAAAATGCCGTTTTAAGTATCAGGGTCCTTACTAAAATGAATTCGACGAATGCAACTCGTGTGTTTCGAAAACCAAAAATGTAGAAAATGAGAAAGAGCTGTTGGATAGCACTATCCCTAAATCAACTCGGCACTCTACGAAATGGGCGTTAAAAATATTTCATGAATGGCAAATGGCAAGACAAAATCAAGACGCCAAATTAGAACAGTGCTCTTTTGCATTTGATTGCAATAAGGTGCAGAATTTGGGCTTGAGCAGTACACAGATGAATGGAGAAACACTGAATTTCTGGTTAGCTAAGTTTATCGAGGAAGTATGTAAACCAAATGGTGAACGATAGATACCCTGCGAGAACCTTGCATGCTAGTTTAGAACTTGGCTGTGGTTTAAATGGACATTTGCAAGAAGAATGTGAAGTACCAGTGTCAATTTGGGATAAGAATGAGGCGAGGTAAATATCGGCTTTTTCGTTCGTGTTATGTATTGATTTTATTTTAACTTTGTGGCTAGTTTAGAACTTGTGTACATGCATGTAGTATGATATTGCATTAAATGATTATCTACATTAATTTGCCAAGGCAAGAAATGGTAAATTTGCACGACCAATGTTCGGTTTACTTTGGGGAAATGTAGATATTTAGTGGGTTATAAGCTGCTATATAGTACTTAATTTTGTTTACAAGATATACTGAGATAAGTGTGATGATCAATGTTGTGTGTTAATAAACGATACTACAGTGCTATATATTTATTTACGTTGTGGTGTCCAAAGTCGATTAGATTTTTTGAATTTTTAATTAACGTGAAATTTTATATAAAATTTCACGTTCATTAGTATTCTTTATATAAAAGTCCACGTTAATTAGCATTTTCATTGTTTCATTGAATAACCCCATATTTCCCCTGAGACAGAATTCAAGTGCCTTGGCAGATTTAACTCGCCGAATCTTATCTGAGCCAAGATATAATGATGGAATATGGATCTGAATTTACTGGGTGTAATCACTGATGAGATCCTATAATCATGTATTCAGTTTTCTTGGCATTAAGGCTCAATCTATTTGCCGACATCCATTTGGAAATATTTGATAAATTTTCATTTAGCGCCCTCATAATGTAGCTTAAATCATCACTTGACACGTCAATTTGAATGTCATCAGCAAACATGTTACAATTTGCGTCTTTCAAACTGTTAGGAAAGTCATTAACATATTAAAGAAATAGTAACGGACCAAGTATTGATCATTGTGGTATTCCCGTAACTATTTTCAACGGTGTAGATAGTTTACCATTGACTTTGCAGTATTGTGTACGGTTTGATAAATATGATTTAAACCAATTCAGAGGGACACCATAGCATTTTAATTTATTTAATAAAATGGAGTGATCTACCGTATCAAATGCCTTTGATAAGTCTAGAAAAACTGCTCCATTTAACTTGCCAAAATCAATATCGTGATACCATCTATTCGTGATATTAAGTAATGCAGTTGTTATAGAGTTACCTGGCCTAAAGCCATGCTGGGTACTAGATAGTAAATCTGCTTCAATTAAGTAGGAATATAATTGATTATGAATAAGTTTCTTCATTATCTTTGCCGATATAAGCATATAGTTGTTCATGTCGCTCTTAGGACCGTTTTTATGAACTGGAGTGACATACGAAATTTTCCAGTCATTTGGAAAAATAGCAGTTGAAATGGATGTATTGAATATTGCAATTAGATGGCCAACTATATAAGGAGCTGCTAATTTAACTAGTTTTGCTGGAATTGAATCTAATCCTGTAGCCTTATTGATCGATACGTTTAGAAGAAGATTTAATACTTCGGCTTGACTTATTTCTCGAAAAGAAAAATTGTTATTTTAATTTTTGATATACTCTTCAGGAGAAACATTAGTATTTGGTATCTTTTCTGACATTCGATGACCTATTTCAATAAAATGTTTATTGAAGCATCCGAAATATTGTCAGTTCCTATTTTATTATTTTTATCATCCTTTAGTTGAAATACGTGTGATTATTTAGATTGTTTTTTTACTAATTTATTGATGCATTTCCAAGTATTGTTCATGTTGCCTTTGTTATTATGGATTTCATTTGTACAATAGTTTTGAATTGTGCTCTTAATTAAGCGATTATATTCATTCCTAGCATGTTTATACTTTGCCCAATCATTTGGATCTTTAGTTTTAGATGCCTTTTTCTTTAAGTGGTTCTTCTGCCATTTATTTGTTTTAAGTTCCCTATTTATCCACGGTACGCTCCGCTTGCCGACTTTACGTCTCTTTAATGGGGCATGTTTATCAACAATTTCCATATAGCTTTCCTTCCAAGCACACCACATCTCATTAGCATCCGTATAAGAGCTTATATTTAATAATGTAAGAGAGTCTAAATCTTGCTGAAATGCTTCTACATTAAAGTTTTTAAGGTCACGAAATTCAATTATTTTGTCATGTCCTTTCAATTTGGGGAATTTACGAATTCCGTACACTAAGTAGTGATCACTAATAGTTATTTTAGACACACCGGCAGAAACAATATTTTCCGGTTTATTGGTGTAGAAATGATCAATTAACGTTTGAGTATCCCTAGTTTCTCTAGTCGACTCACTAACTTTTTGAGATTTTCCTTGTCCTCAATGTCAATCAATTTCAAACGTTTCTCAAATCTCTAAAGACATCGATCGGAGAGTTAGGTGGCATATACCATGTGGTTAAAAGAAACGGTTTGACTTTATTTTTAATTATCTCAATGGTTAAGGTTTCGATAATATCACTATTTAGATCTAGTCTCTCATTAAAGTTAATAGTATTTCTTATGTAGAATCATAGACTATCGAAAGGAATGGACTGGAAACGCACGTTAAGGCCCATCTACACGATGCGATTTTTGCTTACGATTGTTGTGTGCGACTTGCTGACGCCATCCCTGCGACACGAATCTTGCCGTGTAGATAGCCCTACAACTTGCTTACGACAGTCGTATGCAACACAAAAGTCGTAAAAATAGTTCAAAATGGCGGACATCAACAGTGAGATGAGAGAAAGCGAAATTGGTACGCCTCCTGTACAAAGTGCGACCAAGACAAAGTCAATAGAAAAGAAGAACGAGGGTTATGTTTTTGAGAATGAAGAGGTTGAGTTTTTGATATATGCATGGAGTAAGCGAGAAGTTTTGTATGACAGCAAAAACACGGAATATTTCAAGAAAGACTCAAAGTTGACAGCGGCTAACCAGCTGATTGAAGAGCTTGGCTTCGAGGTAAGAATTTGAATTATTTGCATCTAATTATTTATAAAACACGCATTTTCATGACCATATCCGGCTTTTGTCGTATCTTACCCAGTAAATCTATTTTTGTAATGCTGTTTCTTTCTGTATTTTTCACCAATATCGGATTTTGTTATATATTAAATTGCTTTTTATTTATATTAAGATTCAATGTGGACTTTTTTCAACCATACTCTATGAGATTATAAGTACACTGTTTTTATAAAGTACTTTTCCTTTCCATTTTTAAGGTCTAACAGTAGAAGATGTTGTGAAGAAAATGGCTCGGCTAAGGACATACTATGGCAGAGAACTTGGAAAAGAAAAGGCAAGCAGAAGTTCTGGCCGGGGAGGAAATGAAGTCTATGATAGTAAATGGCCATTTTTCAACATGCTGCATTTTCTGAGGGATAATATTACCCCCAGGAAAACTCAGTCGACGATGCAAAGCGTTGTATTTGACGAGGAAAGGCAACTTACTGAACTTGACCAAGAAGCTAAATATATTGTTGACATCGACCCTGCTGTCCCTGCAAGTACAAACTAAGCTAACCTGTATAAAGTGGATAATCTCCCCTCAACTAAATCAAAGAAGAAGAAGAAGCTGGAGCTGAAAGGCGAATTAATGGCCATGCAGCTGCCTTAAAGAGATCAAGAAACCCACAGAAGAAACTTCAGCCGATGAATTATGGGCAAAGTATATTGGTCAACAGCTGACAAAGATACCTGAAGGATACCAGAAAGAGTTGCTGAAATTAGAAATTCAGCAGCTCATTGTTAAAGCTATACATAGTGTTCCATCAAGATCAGAATTGGTGGAACTTGATAAAAATACAATTTTATAAAAACATTTTTTACACCCTGAGTACTTTTTGAATAAATATTTATACAGTGTTGCAAAAATTATTTAATATTAATGTACAAATTTAATTTGCATGATGGTATAAATATTAAAATCTAAATATCTCAATTGTTTGGACTGCATGCATGTGCATTATGAAGGACTGTGGTATCTCAGGACAGTCTTTCAGTAACCAATATAGTACGTAATGTGAAAACAAGTTTCACCTTGGAAAACCATTTAAATTGGGGTTAAATGCCCTCCCCTGCTTACACCATTGTACCATGCAGAGCATGTAGTCAAGTCTATGTTGATTATGAATTGGCTTATTTTATATATATATATTCTATTATATACAATAATACTATGATCACCTTGGTTTCTTTTGTCTCTCATTAAAATGCATGAAAAAGTCAGCTAGAATGAATATACATCACCTTTATGGTATTAGAAACTAATATCACAATAACATTTCCATAAGTTAAGGATTAAATGTCCCTGCAAGCTTCAGGAGGTTTTTGGAAAGTTGCTCGGGCCAACCTTTGGGATTTACAAACCTCCACAGCTTGTGCAGATATTTAATCACTAATTTCTGTATATGTTGTGATATTACTATACTTATATTAATATATCAGATAAATGTTTTTTTTTATTTATAGTTGATTTTAAATATGAAATTGTTTAATAATTATCGATCAATAAATATATTAAAAAATTGAATGTATATATTGGTACTACATAGCCATACATATAGTCAAATTAAGGTGTTCCATTTCCAAGGCACTTGGCCAGGTCCATTAAAATGTTCACAAAGGATTTCTCGCATTTCCTCAGCCTCTCTGGAATTTGGAAAGGCTGCTAGGTTGCTTGCCAGATCGTAAATTCTCCAACTGCCATCTCTCGTTCTACCAAGTTGATCCTCATTATCGACTGACCCCTTAGGTATATACTTGTTTGGCACTTTGGCTCTCAAAAAATTATGAAGTGCCAAGGTTGCAAGTATGACTTTAACAGCATTATCAGGCTTAATGGAAAGAATAGTAGAATACACTCTAAACCTGTCCGACAAAATTCCAAAGACATTCTCACTAACCCGTCTCCCCCGAGAAAGCCTGTAGTTAAAAAACGTCTTCCCCTCAGAAAGGCCTTGTTGGACAAAAGGCTTCATGACATTTGTCTCAAGAGGAAAAGCATCGTCACCAGCAAGGTAGTATGGGATAGGAACATTTGAGTCAGGATGAAACAAAGAAGATGAAGACGGAAGAGGCTTAGGTTTGGGTAGATTAAGTTTACCATTGACCAGCTTAGACCAGAACAGGGTATTCCTCATTACCCCACTATAACCAATTCTACCCTGGCATCCAACATCAGCAAATATAAAGTTATAATTTGCATAAACTACAGCCATTAAGACAATGCTGTAGTAACTTTGTAATTAAAGAAAACAGATCCACTAATGCGAGGATGTAAAATGCGAACATGCATTTCTTTTGAATTGTGAGCCCTCGACTGGAACGGATCCGGTCGAGGGCGCATAATTCAAAAGAAAACGATCGCAAAAGGTCGATCGCGCGACATTTTGCACTGAATGGAAATCAGTCTTTAGAGTGTTTAATAAACTCCCATGTTTGCCTATGGCATATCGATTCAACTATATTCTATTTACTTGTTGTACCTTCTGATCAATATCTTCACGGTCAGATCTTGTTATGATTTCTGATATACTGAGCTTGAGACCAGGGACTTGCTCAATCGCGGCTTTCCCCAAATCAGAAATATTTTGGGCAATCCTCTCAGGTGATTTCCCATTGAGGTCATTTGTTCCCACATGAATAATAAGATGGCTGGGCTTGGCATTTAGTGTGGGTTGCAAATAGTCCTTCATGTCATCTGTTTGAAATCAGTCTCCACATAATTATTCTGCACGCTTTTCGAGGGACTCTAGCGCCGACACCAACTTTGCAATGTTATCTACAAAACGCCGAGATTCGTCCCGAATTTCTTCTGCCCGTTTGTTTAGCTTTCTGTCGAAACTTTCGTTCAGTGTAGGCTTTATTTCTGTCAGCACTTCTGGAATTCTACTCATTTAAGTGTCTCCTTCAGATCAGTATATTCCGCTAAAATTTCACTTATTTCTGTATGATATCTTTGCTGATTTTCTTCCGTAAGTCGTTTTATTTAATTGAGCATTTCGATCATAGGCGAATTTAACTGGGAGTTTCGTTCTAATTCGACCATGTTTTCCATCAATATTACCATTTTATTTGAGAACCATTTCCTGCTACCAAATGTCGCGTTCCGATTAACTTAGAATAGCAGTTTTCCTGCCAGAAATTTTACTACACCGACAACTTTATTATCCAAAAGTTACCCTATATATATTAAACACGCGCTAATTACAAATTCAAATTATCTGTCCGTTTCCTACAAACTCTGCACGCTACAATAGACCACTTTCATAATTCAGATGAGTTTAAATATTCCTTTATATGCATCTTAATAAGCCTTACCAGCATCGTTTCTGTGACTGAAATTGAATAGAATTTATTAACCTGAACGAGGTCAATGAGGCTTATTAAGATGCACATAAAAGAATATTTAAACTCATCTGAATTATGAAAGTGGTGCATACGTGAATAAGGTTCAGGTCTTTATCGAGGATCTATCTACCTGAAAAATACAACAAGAATTTCGACGTTTCGAACGAAGGCCATCGTCTGGAAATAAGCGGCCTGTTTCAAACGTCGCATTTTGCATGTGTCGAATACAATTCGCGTTAGATTCGATCGAATTACATTAAATTCGATGTTGACGTTAAAAATAAACGCATTATATGGTGCAATATGGCGCCAAAATCAAACAATTGAACCAAGTATTATTAAATTGTGTAATATCTTTAGCAAAGTAAAGAAGAAGGACAATTAAACTAGCTTTATATATTGTTAATAAATTGGAGGAATTACTGAAAATCTCCTTTTCGTACGTATTTTCGTATGCAAATTTCGTATTTCATAAAACGTGTTAATTGGTCTACACGCCGCAAGTTATGAAGTATGATTGCTCATTCAATTCTTTGTTACAAGATATATCATTTTCTGAAGCTACGGCCCTCGTATTTGGCACAAAAGCGGGCAAAAAACTGGCAACATGTTACCTTTCAATAACATTACATGACGTCTTCTGAGCCACACCCAAGCCGAATTAAATTCGACACATGCAAAGTGCGACGCCTGAAACCACGTCGCACTTAATTAGACGTTGAATTTTGCATGTATATAATTCAAGCAATTGAATGCGACGTTTGAAACAGTCCTAAGTGAAGTTTATACTCTGGAGGCTTATACGTTAAGATTGGCATATGTGAGGTCGGTGTAAATGATCTTCCTGATACATCCGACGACGAAGAATATTTGTATCAATGACCCCGGAATAATTGAAAGCTGACGGTTATAGTGAATCAGTGACACTTGATCATTCGCAAATTCATTCATTATATTTGTATATTCAGTACATGCAGCAAAAGTCATATTGTTAATATTGTATGGTATATTGTATGGTATATTGTATGGCAAGTATTTTACTCATCCATAGTACTATGCATCGAAACAGAGGGGTGCCACGAAATGAAACAATATTCAAAACAACGTCCAAACGGCCTAACGTTTTTCCGCCAAATACAGGCTGTTGTAGGTAATGGCTTAGATTTAAAGATTCAATCTTAGGATTGAAATGCTCAATCGTGGGATTAGAGGACTCATTTTTAGGATTAAAGCATTGATACATATCCAATACTCATCACATGTCGAGAAATTAACTACAGTTTACAAATCTACATGATCTACAAGAACGTGTTAGTTTGAGTTATTATGCGAAAACACGGAATTGGGTAAAATCACGTTACTATACCAGCTGTCCTTATAAGGGTCATCGCAGAGTTGTAAGTGTATAGTAGTTTGAGCAGCTTAAGGGAACGCGGTTTAGTTTACCCAATACGAGTTAAATACTATTAAAAAGTATGTTAATGACTCGTTCTTTAGAAACTATTGACTTTTACGGATCATAGTCAATGTAGGGTGTAGCCTGCAAAGCTTGTAATTTTGATGGTACTCGATATAATATTACTTACGAATTAATCAACCCCTATACGTACCCCTAAGAAGGGTCAATCGGCCCCTATATTTCTACAAGAAACGTTGTTAAAAAGTAAATCTTATATCACTTTCACATTTTACCTTCAGTTTTTTGTTCAACATTGATATCGTTTTCGTCTTTCTTCTCTGTAACGTTCTAAACGAATGACATTGCAAAATTATTTCGCAGATGCAGAGGAATATAGTAGAGCATGTGCTTAGCTTATTGTATCTTATAATCATCCATATTGAAAAATCAGGCGGCAAACAATTATCTTTGAATCTAACTTGGAAACAATATAGCAGTTTGTACATAATTTAATACATTAATTAGAGGTCCACTCAGGAATGAAAAATCGAACGCCTAAAATCGCCTTAAGTCATCTAAATCGCCTAAAGTCGCTTCAAGTCTCCTAAAGTTGTAATAAGTCGCTGAGCATCTCTGATCTAACGGTTAAGTTTTCTGTCCGTACTAACTCGGAAAAGTCAAAGAATCTCCCTTTTATCAGTATTTCTAGTAGTAGACACATATAAAGAACCTCCTTCCCTAAAAAGTAATATCCTCTGGCATAAGAGAATGTAGTAAAATAACTAGAAATACATGCATGCAGAATCCCCTCGCCCATTTAAACCAAGCAATTATACTTCCCAAAAGTTATTGTAACATGAAGAATTCAGTCAATTACTGTAACCATGGTAACACGTTTCTTATTCTATAAAAGTGTTTGAATATAAATGCAGTCTGCAGAAATGACAGCAATCATAGATATATTATAATAGTAGACTTTTAAATTTTTTGTGGAAAATAAGGACACCACACTGTATTTTATTGGTTAATTAACAATTAGACAACGAGGCCGAGTTGGCTATGAGCGAATAGTCAACGAGGCGAAGCCGAGTTGACTATTCGCTCATAGCCAACGAGGCCGAGTTGTCTAATTGTTTTAGTATAAACTATAGCATTTATTGAGAACTAGGGAACACAATACAAAAGTAAACAAAAGTATTAATATTAATTTTAACGTGAATTTTCACGCCATTGTTTTGAATTTTGCTACTAGTAGACTATCACTAATAGTCTACGAGTAGCGTAGCCAATCAGAACGCAGGAAAAGTGATAGTCTATTACTAAGTTTATACTAAACTCAATTAGTAGTTTCAACCAATATTGTTTTGGTCATTTTGACCAAATGTTTATTGTTAAGCTATTTTTAGCCAATTTAAAATTGGTGCTGTTATTGGCAGCGCGCGGGAAAATGGCCGCTACCACATAAATATTGTTTGAATTAACCAATTTTTTATTGGTTAAAACTACTTTGAAGATTTACCAATTATTTTTTGATCATTTTGACTAAATGTTCATTGGTAAGTAATAACAGGTCACAATTAATTTTGGGATATTCGCGCCAAGTCTTTCCAAGTCGTTTGCAAGTTGATTTGAAAACTTTTATTACTTGAGTGGTTAAATATGGCTTTTTGTTGATAAAATAAGTTTTCGTGTCGTCTTCGCGTTGAATTTAAACTTTATTGGTACCTTCTATTTTTAGTTGACGGATTTCAAGGTAAATAGTGTTATTTTTCAATAAATACTGCTTTTTGAAAACGCTTGTCGCATGCCGCATATTTGTCAAACACGGAAAACCTTATTCTTTTGTGCTCAAACTGCACAAATAGTGGGACATTTATGCTTTCAATATAGTTATATTTGACTCGAGAAGGCTAGCATGGTAATTTTTTCTAAATTTAGGCCGTCAGCTAGTGCACCAAAACGTTTAGTTTCATTGGACACCTCGCTAAGCTAAAATAACTTTACATATTCTTATAGATTAAAACACGCTGAATCCAAATCTAAAAAGTTCTTGTCGAGATACCCTGCAGTTTTTTTGTATTTCTCGATTGAAATCTTAAAAAATTCACTGTTTTGAACTACGTTTATTAGCAATTCTGTGCAAAACTCATCGTTCAAAAAGCGTTTCGTAAGAATCGGACCAATAGCCTGCATACCGCCTACAAGTCGGGCATATCTCGGGTCATTTTAAGATATACAAAATAGTGATGTACAAAACATTAGTAAACAAAATGTTCCGTATTTAATTCATATCAGGTTGCCGATAAAAATAAGCTTTTTTCTGATCGTTTGAATGTTTTTTTTGACAGCGATGAAGCGTAATATAGAAACAGTAGAGCTTCGTGAAGATATCGAGGGCTTTGTAAGGCATATTGACAATGGATAATGTAGTTTTCGACGGGGAAACGAAGGCCAACACGAGGATACTTTCCTGACAATAGCGTTTGCCCTACTTCGAGTACGAAGATCCGTTTAACTTTCAGGTATCTATGGCTATTGCCCAATTTTCTTGACCGAGAGAAGTTATTTCCTTGTAGTTTGTGCGACAAAGTGTGCGAAGGACGGCCTATAACAAGGTCAACAAGGTCTGACAAAACACAACGAATTGACTAAAGCTTGGCTTATATATCTTCTAGTTTAATAAATATCATTGCTTCAATAAACGATGCAAGTGTGTTTTCGCAAAGCACAAGAATACTATAAATAATCTGAAGACTCGATATCTGCCATCTGCCACGGCGTTTGATAAGGTTTTATATCACCAGTGAAACATCAGTTGAAAGCATGTCAACAGGGGCAGAATAGCCCAACAGAATATGGACGTGAGAATACAGACGTGAATCGTGTCACATATATATACATATATCTCCTCTTTTGAATACAGAGGGGCTTTGTGCAAGGTGTTGGTACCTTGAACGTTCTTATCTCAAGAAATGAACAGTACCAGACAATATTGCAATTTTGTTTCAATTGGAATTGTTTTATTTACAATTAATAACCAGTATTTACAAAATACATTACATTATTACACCCTATCATTGTTTTGTTTATGTAAAATACCACGTTTATTTTCTCTACAAGGCTTTCGATCTGTAAACCCAGATCTATATCTGGGCAAATAACATACATTATATTGTTTTGCAGTATTTGCACTGATGTATATGTGGCTAACTGATTGAAGGCCTTGCCAAAATTAAGGTTTGCTTTTCTATTGCTGCTTAACAAGTTAACAAGAGACATAATAGATGGGGTAGTCTACCCATTATAAAATTATATTATAAATCTGCCTCACAATTAGGCACTTTGGTTTGCTATGCCACCTCAAAATTCTGAATACAGCAATCATATGCCCCAGTCACACAACAATGTAGCAACTGGTGGTACAAGACACCTGGGTACAAGACACCTGCAGCTAGAGAGTTCAAGGGCTGTTCTTGATGAGGTATTGGTGGTGCAGAAGCTACAAATCTAGGGACAAGGCTGCAAAACTGTTTCCAAGGGCATGTCAAGAAGCAGTCAGGGTCACAAAATTGACCAAATAGATATTAAAAACAATGAAATTTAGGGGATAGATTCGGAGTATAAAAATTGATTATATCAAAGCACATCCCAGGTGTGCTAAAACTTTTACATTGAGAAATTTCAGGTGCAGCATTGACCATTTCTGCAGTCTGGACAGAACAGTGCTTTGAGGAACAGTGGGCTGACATCCAATGCTCAAATGCATCTCCTTTCGTTTATATTTTACTCCAGAACTAAAAAATACTGTGTATGTATATTGCAGTGAACAATGAGGAATATAAATAATATATATAGACATAGTGTTTAGACAAAGCGCAAGTGACCAAGTGTATAATATTATAAAGATAAAAACTTGCGCCAATGGCTTTAATTGAAGGTAGAACAGCAAGATATTGTCATTATTCTTGACCTCAAGAGCAGCAGAACCATTCTTTAGTTAAAAGCTTTTCGTTTGCGCTGGTATCTTGAAAGCTAACTTCCTTCGCGTTGTCTACTTGTTGAGCAGCCTTAACTTAAAACTATCGCTTAAATGTAGGAATACAATGGCACACATCTGAAATTCGAAGTTTAGGTGAAACAGGCAGAATAACCGAAGATATGCAATATGATCTTTCTCGCACATTGACAACTCCATAAGAAAATAAAAAACACATGCCTCAAACAGCTGTCGCCTGTAAGTCGAATAGAAACCGGCAGATAATCGGCGCATGTTCGTACAGGAAGTATGATTTTTGAAAGATGCGTTTTCGCGAAACTGCTAATAAACATAATCACGCGACAGTGAATTTTTAAGATTTCAATCGAAAAATACAAAAAAACTGCAGGGTATATCGACAAGAACTTTTTAGATTTGGATTCAGCGTGTTTTAATCTATAAGAATATGTAAAGTTCTTTTAGCTTAGCGAGGTGTCCAATGAAATTCGTTTTCTAGCCATCTTTTGGTGCACCAGCTCACGGCCTAATTGTAATGGCCACAAAATAGCAAATTATATAAATTAGCAATCCCGTTAGTAGTGCCATAAGCTTTCATTTATAGAGTTAAATGGAAGAGTGGACCGGAGGTTATTGGAACCAGAAGAAGTGCTGAACTATACT
The DNA here is from genome assembly GCA_016169945.1 of Trachythela sp. YZ-2020. Classification (NCBI taxonomy): domain Eukaryota; kingdom Metazoa; phylum Cnidaria; class Anthozoa; order Malacalcyonacea; family Clavulariidae; genus Trachythela; species Trachythela sp. YZ-2020. The sequence continues at coordinate 591,882 of JADLSH010000340.1, forward strand.
AGAAATGCATGCATGCAGCAACCCGTCGCCACAGCTAAACAACGATAGTTTCCAACATTATACTAAGGTTTTTTGTTGCAAAATCTGCGATGCAAAATGCAGGAAAAGGCCGTTGCACCAGCCGTCTTTCTTCTGGAAATGGGATTCGGTAAATCAGTGGCCGTGTTTGGTATCTTCGATTCAGGCATATTTTTCGCTAAAAAGCAGAATTGAATTCTCTACCCCCCCCCCCCCCCCCAACCCCCCAAGTAAGTAAGTAAGGTGGTAAGTAAAGTAGTAAATAGTAAGTAAGGTGGGTGGGTGGGTGGCAAGGCAAGTGGGTGGCAAGTGGGTGCGCGCGTGCGTGGAGTGCGCGCGCGTGGGTGGTGGCAAGTGGGTGGGTGGGTGCGGTGGCAAGTGGGTGCGCGCGCGCGCGCGGTGCGCGCGCGCGCGCGCGTGGGCGCGCGCGCGCGCGCGCGCGCGCGCGCGCGCGCGCGCGCGCGCGCGCGCGCGCGCGCGCGCGCGCGCGCGCGCGCGCGCGCGCGCGCGCGCGCGCGCGGTGGCAAGTGAGTGCGCGCGCGCGCGCGCGCGCGCGCGCGCGCGCGCGCGCGCGCGCGCGCGCGCGCGCGCAAGTGGCAAGTGCAAGTGGGCAAGTGGCAAGTAAGTAAGCAAGTAGCAAGTGGGCAAGTAGCAAAGTCTTTATTTAATGAGGGTAGCACTGAATAGCTAATAAGCTAACAAACCGGTGGCCCTCTTTATCTAAGCTAGATTACAAAGGTATTAATTATATAATTACTATTATGACTACTATCTACAATGTATTTACAGTTATTATCCAATAAAATGATTAAGAAGTTGTTGTTGGTTAAAAGTATGGTTCCACAATGAATTTCTAAATGTAGAAACAGTATCTTTTTGTCTTATGGAAATTGGTATACTATTCCATTTTTTTGCATGCTGATACACTGAACGTTCTACCCCCTTCAGTAATACGTTTAAATTTGGGACATAAAATATTAAAATCTGAATATCTGGTTCTGCGGTTATGTACATCACTATTGACTACGAGCATGTCTCTTATATATGAGGGCACTGTTCCTTTGAGTGCTTTAAAAATAATAGTACTTCTCGTTATTTTAGCGTCCTCATAAAAAGGCAACCATTTCAGCTTGTTGAAAAGTTCAACAGATGATGACGTAATGTTGGCATCTAAAATCGTTCTTGCAGCTCGCTTTTGTAGTTTAAGAACTTCAACAAGTGACCCTTTGTCACAATTGGACCAAACTGTTATGGTATTAGGTTTAATACTATATACATTATATTAGATGAAGTACTGTGTATGAGCCCACAGTCGAGACTGCTGGTCAGTAATATATATATATAAGGAACTGTCCGCCATTTTGTTAGATTGATTGAGATTTAGTTTAGTATGTGTTAATAAAGCTGTAAAACATAACAATTGGCGACGAGGATAAAAAAATATGGCTAGCTTGGGTAAGATTGAATAATTAAACCCAACCTCGACGAACATTGCACGCTATCTAGAGCGTCTCGAACAGTATTTTGAGGCAAAGTATGTGCCGGCCGATACAGCAGAAGTGAACAAGCGAAGGGCGATTCTGATCTCTGCTATCGGTGCGAGAACGTATGATGTTCTATCTGATCTCAGTTCGCCGGATTCACCGTCCGCGAAGACCTATACTCAACTCGCTGCCATTTTAAAAGCTCATTACGCCCTCAAGAAGCTAGTAATCGCTGAACGATATCGTTTTCACAACTGTGTTCAAAAAGAAGGCGAATCCGTGTCGGAGTTCGTGGCTAATCTTAAGCGACTTGCATCCACGTGCAATTTCGGGGCGTATCTCAACGAGGCCTTGCGAGATCGGTTCGTGTGTGGTCTCAGAAGTGCGAACATCAAGAAGAAGTTGTTGGCTGATGACTACACATTCGACAACGCCTTAAAAGTAGCATTGGGAATCGAAGCAGCCGACAAGGACGTCTCAGATATTTCGCAAGTTGGGGCACACCCTGTTAACACGGTCGGTGGAAATTTTTCGCGTCAGAGAAACCCGAGACAGTCCAGAAGGAAGCTGGAAGAAATATCGAAGTCTGACAAGGGCACAACATGCGCAAGTTGTGGTAAGAAAGGGCATGAAAGATCAAATTGTAAGTACAGAAATTTTACTTGTTATACGTGTGGCAAATTTGGTCATATTATACACTGGTAAGGCCTATTCTGGAATACTGCTGTGCCGTTTGGCATTTTCAACTTCCAAAATACCTATCTGAGGAAGTGGAGAAAATTCAGAGACGTGCTATGAGAATAATCTTACCAGGCTATTCATACTCTGAGGCATTACAGTTCTTCGACTGTCCGAGGCTCGATATCCGCCGAACAGAACTTTCTACAAGAGTAATGGAAAATATAGCACCTGGAAACCGTCTATCAAACCATTTACCCGTAAAAAGAAACCAACAGCACTCGTTGAACCTAAGGAATAATAATTGTTTCACTTCTTTTAAATGTCGAACAGATAGATTTTTTAATAGCTTTTTTCCCACTATGACTCGTATTTTTAATAATAACTTGTAGGTCTTAATTAGTCTATTACACATATGTCTTAAGTTTGATCTGTAATTTAAGTCTAAAACCTGTGCACACATTGTAATTCATTTTATTATGCGAAGATGTGTATGATATACCTTATAATAATAATAATAATAATACCTTATAATAATATTGCTAAAGTATGCAGAGGCAAAAGGACACAGTTGAATAACGTGCAAGGTACATCTGACAACGAAAATTTGGCCGATTTATTCTCAACTGCTATGTATAAAGTAGGCGGAACAAACAAACATGGCATTGAAATACCTATTGAAATTAACGGTGCGCAACTGCTCATATAACTTGATACAGAAGCTGGAATTTCTATAATTTCTAAAGAAACATTTGACAATAATTTCAATGACATTTTACTTAAGCCAAGCAGTACACTTCTGCATACATACACTGGGGACCCGATCAAAGTCTATGGACAGTTTGATGCAAGTGTGAACTGCCAACGCATGTGTTTACCGTTAGTCGTAGTAGAAGGGTCGGGACCATCCCTTTTTGGACGAGATTGGTTAGCCAAAATAAGAGTGGATTGGAAAAAGAATTTTCAATTTCATTGTACCAACGAGCCCGGAGTTATCTGCAGCTGTAACGCAGCGTTTGCATGCTACAATTCAGTCGTACTCAGAGGTGTTCAAGCAAGGGCTGGGGACAATTAAGGGGATCAATGCAAAGTTGGATGTCGCGAATGATGCTCATCCGAAGTTCTGTAAGGCCCGCCCTGTTTCCTATGCCCTAAAGTCAGCAGTTGATGAGGAATATGATCGTTTAGAACGGGAGGGTATTATAGAGAAGGTAGAATTTAGCGAGTGGGCTACTCCCATGGTTCATATCCCCAAAAGTGATAACACTACTCGATCATGCGGTGATTACGCGGTCACCGTTAACCCGCAGCTGCAAGTTCCCCACTACCCAATTCCACTACCCGAACACGTTTTTCAGAAGCTTCGTGGAGGGAAGCTATTTTACAAACTCGATCTGAAGAATGCGTATCATCTCCTTGATGACGAGAGTCAACAATACGTGACTATAAACACTCACCGCGGACTCTATCGCTATAAAAGACTTGGGATTGCAGCTTCGCCAGCGATTAATATATTTTTCAGCGTTTCATGGATGTGATCTTACAAGGCATCGATAACGTAGCAGCTATCCAAGATGACATTCTTATGGTGTTGGTGCGGTCAATTCCCATCGGTTCCCTGATAATAACGAAAGACACATAGCATACGCATCGCGGTCCTTGAATGCTGCTGAGAAGAATTACAGTCAAATAGAGAAAGAAGGGTTGGCGATAATTTTTGGGTTGTCCAAATTCTATATGTACCTCTACGGAAGGAAGTTCACGTCATATACTGATCACAAACCCCTGTTGAAAATATTTGCACCTGATCCAGCCACTCCAGTTCTGGCAGCAGCGCGTTTACAACGCTGGTCACTCCTTCTCTCATCCTATCAGTACGAAATCCGCTACAAGTCTTGCAGACGCCCTGTTCAGACTCCCACTAAGGTATCAGGCTGATGCCAGTGTGGAAGAGCGTATATTCAGCATCTCGGATCAGCAATTGAATTGCCACCAAGTCTCCGCTAAACAGTACGCTAGAGAGACAGCCCGTGATAAAGTTCTGTGTAAGGTGTTTACGTTTACGCAACATGGTTGGAGTCAAACCTGCGACGATCCAGATTTGAAGCCATATATACGTCGCAACGAGATTTCAATCAACGCATTACGCTGCATCTTTGGTCGTTATGTTACCTGAACAGATCGTGAGCGACAATGGGCCTCCATTTCAATCAATTGAATATGAAGATTTCCTGAGACAAAATGGAATACAACGAGTGTTGTCTCCGTACCATCCAGCATCTAATGGCCAAGCTGAAGGGTTCGTCCAGACGTTTAAGAACTACTTAAAGACGTCCAGCACTCAGCCTCATCTACTCCAGCGGATCCAGAGTACGCGATATTGGCACACAAAATATTATACACCAATGTTTTGTTGTTCCAATTTGCAAGAATGGCCATTATGGGCCACCTAAATTAATTATTCTCTCTATAAGTAATTGGCAACTGGTGCTTGCACACAAAAATTGAGTTTTTGGAAGGTTACATGCAATTTAAAATTGTTAGGTGAGAAGTTGGGTGGTGGGTCATCTGAAAAAATATTTAGGGTGGCTCTGGAAAATATTTGAGTATGAAGGGGCAGGCCAAGCTAAAGCATGAAGAGGGCACACTAAATCCCACCAGTCCCCCCTCCCCCCCAACTTTGTCTAGGTTTGTCGAGAAGACATTTTGGTATCAAATAATACATATGTAAGCAATAATGTGCTTAACCCATTAACTGGCAGTACCCTACCACTGACAAATAAAATTGTCTGGCTTTAGACAGAGTAAAATACTAAAGTAGGGCGCATCTGGGCGCTGTGCAAGATAGTGGGTTAACAAGAGACACTGACAGATAGTTTTGTTAACCTATTAAACTGCAGTACCCTACCACTGACTGGTAAAATTTTCAGGCGTTAGACAGAGCAAACACTTGTTTATTTTAGAATCATTGTTATTTTAGCATACTGTAGCTCTATCCCAATGTCTCGTGCCAGCTGCTGTCATTTTGTTAGGCAGCATTACCAATGTTGGATGACTGTGACAAGGACTATGTACATGATTTTACACTTATCTGATGGCAGTGGTTGAATCAGGGGAGTGTGGCATTGTGCTCCCCATAATTTCTCAAGGCCTTTGAATGGTTGAATCGTAGCCAAAAAATACCTTTGTTGCAATGCTGGAACAACAATTATGCATGTATAACCTTGAAAGTATTCATTTTAGTAGGCTATAAATTAAGAAAAATTTATACAAACATAAAGCAAAAAGTTAAATAACTGAGATTTGTGGTGAGAAAAGGATGGTAATATGGTGGCAACCAGACCCCGTACGAAGCCCTCAATTTTTTTTGGGGGGGCGACTAAAACAAAACGGTAATTGATGTGGTGTCTGGGGGATCTGGGGGCATGGCCCTTCAGGAAATTTTGAAATCCACACCCTCTGAAATGGCATTTCAAACCATTAAGAGACCATTCATTTTTTATCTGGAAAGGGGGGAGGGGATGGGGGTGGAATTTAGTGTGTCCTCTTAAATCTTTACCATGTCCCACCTTTTCATACTTAACTTTTCTCAGTGGCCCACCCCTAAATAGTGATATATTTTCAGATGACCTCCCCCCTTCGTAACCTGTAAGTTATTCCGTGGGTTTTTAGGGTGACATTCTTATAAACAGAACAACAAAACATTGTATTGCTATTTATGGGCCACCCTTTTAAGGCAATGTTTTTTTGGATGGCCCACTCCCTAATTCTACCAGTCCCCTCCTCCTAATTCTACCAGCCTTATCCTGGACCCTAATATACCATGCGTGCACCTGGCATTACCATGCAAATACATACAGTTAACATGAACTTGTTCTCGATGATCTCATAACTATCTTCTTCAATCTCACAGATGAGTTGATAATTTTACTTAATATTAGTTAGTTAATATTAGCACTACAGTAATGATCTAAATATAACGAGTGGCATATTACCATTACATCTTGCTACCCAGCACTGTTCTGGTATACAGAAATTTTAGTAGTTTCACAGCTGATGATTCTATTTGATCCATTGTAATTTGTATACACTCGATTTTACTATTCTGGTTCAAAATTATTTCCCTGGAACAACCGGTAAAATTAAAGGTATAGTTACATTTTTAGATCATTTATTCTTAATTTGTTTTCATGTTCAAGCCGGCACTGAGTGAATAAAATTGTCCCGGCCCATACCCTCACAAGACTTTTTGAATAAAATATACTGTCGTCGACACTTTACATAGCTTTACAAGGTGAATGCAAATATCTTCGGTGTAGCTATGAAAATTACACCAATAATTCTACCTGTTCTCAGGGCATTCTCAGTACAAACTCGCAATTGACGTAGAGAATAATATTGATGTAGCTGACAAACTGTTTTCGAGAAAATAATTAAGGCTAACAATGTGTTCCAATGTAAGTGATGCGATCATTCCAAACTTTAAGTTAGTACTTAGGGTCATGTGCAGTTTGGCATTTAAGCAAAATGGGTAGCTATATTGAAATTGACTTATATAGAATGTTTGGTGTTTAATATAGAAAGAACTAGAGTGCATTCAGAGACTGTATACCTCCTTATTTTTATTTTATTTTACATGTATCAAGAATTAAAACAGTAAAAACTCGTTGGCGTTGCTCTGTGGTCAGTTGAATTATTATTATTCGAACTATGATATATAGCGTGCTTAAGTTAAGGTTTGACTCATTTCCTTGCCTTGTTTATGTTCTACAATATGTAAACAAGGCAAGCTGTATATCTTGCATAAATTATACATGTCGAACTAATTACGCATTCAGTTTGTTCAGTTGGAGAAAGCAAGACAAACGTTTCTAAATTTTTCGTCTAATTCTCATCCAAACTCAACCAAAATTAAACCAATTCGTCCTTGGCCGATGTCCATTAGTTGTGCGAAATTTTGTATCAAAGTGTGTGATATTTTTTGAGTTGTCATGTTTACAGACACACATACACACATACACACAGTGTGCAGGAAGAGAATCCGCCAGAAATCACATCCATGGCTTGATAGTTCGATTCTAATGTTAATGAGAAGACGAGATTATGTACATAAGCGAGTCTTGCGCTTATGTGATGGTGTACATCGGAGTTATACAAACAACTTAGGGACCAAGTCACAAGCAAGCTCCGGAAACAACGGCGTGACTTTTTCAAGCACCGTCTTCATGAACACAAGTGAAATCCAAAGGAATTTTGGAAAACATTACGACTCGTTCTTCCAAAGAAAAATACATCGACCTGTATAAAAAACTGGTTGTGGAATATAAAGAAATTACAGATCCAAAACTTATTGTGAATGCACTTAACTCGCATTTCGTGGGTATTGGTAATTCCGTTCTGTCAGAGGCTTATCCTGACCAAGTAAAAAACTCAACTCCAATCGAGAACCTTAACCTGATCATGGTGCTAATTTGTTCCCGTTTCAGTCTATAACGAACGAGCAGGCATACAACGCGTTGATTGCAATCAATACTACAAAGGCAAAAGGAGCAGACGATATTTCGGCCAAAGCTATTAGACTCGTTGCTGGTTAGATCGCGCCTAGTGTAGCCTACCTATTTAACGAATCGTTCAGATTAGGTACTTTTTCATCTGCTTGGAAACTGGTCCGCGTATCACCGTTGCACAAGGGAGGAGACTCTTCCAATAGAGATAATCAACGACCAATCTCTATTTTGCCGTGTTTGTCGAAGGTTTATGAGGGATTTGCAGCTTCAAGATTATGCTTGTTAAGCAAAATGATTAGCGATAAACAGTTTGCTTACAAAAAGTTTTCGTCATGCAATGTTGCGCTGATACTCCTCGTAGATGAGTGGAAATGGGCTATAGACAACAAACAACTTACTGTCGCCGCATTTTTAGACCTACGCAAAGCCTTCGACGTCATTAACCATCGCATTTTGCTCACAAAGTTGAAGAACGCTGGTATCTCAGGGATGGCTATTCAATGGCTCGAAAGCTATCTTACGGATCGCAAACAGTATGTTTGTTGGAATGGATACAGCTCGTATGTACTAGGCGTGGAGCATGGAGTGCCACAAAGCTCAGTCCTTGGCCCAACACTGTTTTCAATATATTACGACAGTGTTCATTCAGCAATTATCAATTCCAGTTGTAAACTATTCGCAGATGACACCGAGATTCATTCATCAGATTCCAACATTAGCGGCGCTGTGGACAACGTAAATGAAGATCTAGTGTTGAGAAATGGTTTATAGAAAATGAAATGGTCGCGCACCCAAAAAAATCTGAAGATTGGATCCCGCCCAGCTCGGATGAATACAGGAGATGTCATAATCAAATTAAACAACCAAATACTGAAGGAAGTTAGTACATATATAGATATCTTGGTGTGCTCATGGATAGCCTTTTGATATGGAACGACCACCTCTCGTATATTTGCAAGAAGGTTTATCCCAAACTCTGTTTATTAAACAGGACATCTTCTTTTTTACCAAGATACGTTCTTTTGAATATATACAAACAGACTATATTGCCGATTCTCGACTATGGTTGCATAGTCTGGCTTGACTGTAGTAAGCAGATGTCAAATAAGATTGAAAAGCTTCAGAACCAAGCGATGAGAACAACACTCAGAGTGGACAGAAAAACTTGCTCGCAGGACATGCGTAGTAAATTAGGTTTACTAACATTATATAATCGCAGACGCTTTTTATGTTTTCAGCTAATTTTTAAGATTGTAAATAATTTTAGATGCCCAGAACCATTAGTATCGATTTACCAAGTCGTTCAAGTATGCATAATAAGCATGTTAGGGATAGTACGTTACTCCACCTACTTAAGGCAAAATCCGCAACTGGTCAGAGTACATTTCAATTCTCTGCAGCTAGGGATTGGAACAGTCTTCCAAAAGAGCTCATGGAAATCGTTGGCTATCGCTGCAGTGCAAAATAGAAAATAGTACTTTTAAATCTTATATATACATAATATAATAGCTATTAGTCATATTAGTTTATCATATTATATTTAACTGCACTTATATTAATACCAGCGGTCATTGGATTGTCAGCTAACACAACTTATGCGGTTTAAATAAAGATTTTGTTATTATTATTGTTATTATTATTACAAACACACACACACATACATACATACAAACTCAGTTGAAAACATAACCTCCTGGCGGAGGTAATAAACACTGAAGTTGCCTTGCATGAAACCGACGGTTAGTGCTACAGCCAAGTAGGCTATTTGAGGTAAGCACGCCGATATCTGTGCCTATACTGCATTATATGTTTGCTCTATCATACGACATTGCACAATGTTCTCCGTACAAAATGTATAATTATGCGCTTGCGCGCTGTGTTGTATAGGCCTACTTATTATTAGTAGGTTTGACATATTTGAATTGGTAGAAATAACCAAATTTGTAATTGGTAGTTTTTACATGAAACGTATTTGGTAAAAACAGCTAAAATTTAATTGGTAGAGACGACCAAATTGTATCAAAATAACAAAATTTTAAATTGGTAAGAACAACCAAATACAAAATTGGTAGAAATAACCAAACAGAAATTGGTGGGAACAACGAAAATTCGGAATTGTTTATAACAATCAAATAGAGATTTGGTAGTTTTGACTAACAATATATTGGTTGAAATAACTAAATGTTAAATGGTTGAAATAACAGACAGTCAAATTGGTAGTTTTAACCAATTAAATTTTCCCCGAGCCGTGCGAGGGTACTAATTCCGCTCGGATATTACGCCCGGGTATGTGAAAACATTGTGGAATGCACAGTCGCCCGCCATTTTTTTTTTGTCATGGACTGGACTGGACGTTTTTTTTAGTTATGCGCATGCGCAAGTTCAAGCCGAGAGAAAACTGGTAACTAGCAACATCATGATTGGCTAAGACAACGATTTTGTTTTTATATGTATACGTCAGAAAGATAACTGCCATTTTGAAAGATAACTGCCATTTTGACAATTTTCAAAATTGTACTCTGGAGTCGGGACATATTAACTCAGTAAAACAAGATAAATGAAAATGTTTTAGAGGACTTCCACTTACCAAAGTCAATGGGAAAATAAATCAGTCGAAAGGCCGAAAAAGGACAGGGTTTTCGAGTTTTAAAGAGTTTTAAACGGATAAGTGTTTATTTTGCATACTTGCTTTTGCAGTTTTGCCGTCAATTGGCATGTACTGTACTACAGTTTGTGGTTTTGAAAATGCGTAGTTCATCCTGTGTGGTCAATACAACATTGACTAATCTTAAAAATTGTTTTAGTATTAATTCAAATGCGTTATATAGAAGAAACAACATATTTTATCTCAAAAACTTCATAGTATAAAAATACTGTTAAAAAACGGTTGAAATTTTATGACAATTTCGAAACGTTTTGTGAGATGTCTAAGATTGAATTTTACAGTAAATCAAAGCTAAAAGAGTACAAAATAACATACCTACTTTATATAGTTGGGCAATTGGTAATTTTATAGTTAAAAGTAAAATTCTTATCACTATTTTACCAGTTTGTACAGAAAAAAAAGAAATATACAGTATTACAGTGTTCGTTTGCGTGTTACAGAATAATGACGTACAGAAGTGTGACTGCTGATTAAAAATGCGTAAGGCGTTTTTGGGGAAAAAGCCGCCATGTTCTTAGCAAGTGCCGTCAAGAGAGGCAGTCACCCCCCTGAAAACATTCAAAATGGCAGCATGTGAAGGCGTGAAAAGTACGCAAATATGCGTTTGAAACAAGGGCTAAAATATTGTAAATCGTCTTAAAATTTACCGACAGTAATATTTTTTGTTACTATCAAGTCTATGTGTGGAATGGGTAAATCGGAAAGAGATTTCACACCGAATTTTGACAATTTCACCTCGTGATTTTGGTATTTGGTGTTTTCATTGGACCCGTATTGTCTTCGATCATCCATGCAAGAGGTAAAGAAAATATGCCCCAAAATGGATGGATTGGTTATGTAAAAGGATCAAACTATTTCAATTCTGTATTTAAAAGGAAGGATTTCAGTCATTTCACATTTCAGGGCTTGCCTTTGTTGGTTTTGTCTTCGCAAATAATTCATCAAGGGATGTGTGTACAGAAAATTCATGATTAGCCTGGTTGGTTGGTTTCTTCAGGGATACTTGCATTTGTTAAATTGCCCGACTTGCACATCTAGCTTTCTGCAGTCTAACTTTCCATCGTCGTCTGATCAATCATTTTGGATTAAAAACGTGCTGTTACAGGGAACTGTCAAAGTGTCAGTATGATTAAAGCAAAGGCTCTATGAGAGTTAAACCCTTGGCATTTTATCCCGGCCTTTGTATCTCTGTTAAAACCACTTGGTAGCATGATGGCAAGTGTGTTAAAATCTATATCCCCCCCCCAATCCTGTTAAAACCCTGCCTATGCCCAGGGGGTGGGGTTTCTATTGACTAGTACATTATAACCACACAGTGGCATTACCCTAGTATAATGTACCTATCAAGGATATCAATGCAAATTTTTGTTAAATGTAGGATACGTACAGAATATTGCAGTTTTGGTTTAAAATTTCCACCTACAAAATCCCTACAGTATATAACCCATTAACTGGCAGTACTCTGCCACTGACAAGTAAAATCGTCTGGCATTAGACAGAGTAAAATACTAAAGTGGACGCATTGCCAGCAAATTAATGGGTTAACATTTAAGGTCATGTAAGACAAGGCAATGCCTAGTTACTACAACTTAGTATATATAGTTGATAATATCTATGTGGTGTTATATCTGAAGAATCATTTTATTCTTAACTTGAAACTTTATTCTTTGAACATGTTTATACGGTTTATAATTAAAATTATATATTAACTAGGGGTTCTTAAGTAAAAAGCTTATCAAAGTTTCTAGTAGGCCCCTAGCCCAAATGTAAAATATTTAATAGATTACTACAAATGCAAAATGTTTTTCTTTATATGGGTGAAATTATTAAAATAAATAAAAAGCTTTGGGATCGGAAAGTTAGATGGGAAATTCGTCTCAGACGAGAAACTTGTCTTAAATTCATATTTATATTCAGACGGGTTTCTACAGAAAACTTTTCTGTCTGACACAAGTTTCTCATCTCTAATTTGACTTCAGCTATTATGTGGGTAATAAATTGTCTGTGTTCTTTATCGACTGTTTTCCATATCTATATAATTCTCTCAGGCAGTGTTACCTGCTACACAACAAACCATTATGAAACTTCCCATTAAATATACACAGGGTCCAAAACAAGTTTGATCATGTTATAAAATTTCCATTGCTTTTTGTTTCAATTCGTTTAGTTTCCATTTACTTTTTCAGTTTTATAACTTCCAACTTTGTCTTGCATAAATTTCTTTTCCATACTTATAAAGTATATCATTGACCCATGTCTTCTGAATATTGTCTTATTTTAGCAATTTTGCTGACTTCCCAAATATACATTATGTTATCTTTAATCCTTTCTATCAAATCATTCAACTGTAGAGGAAGTTCTCTTGGTACTGAGGATTGTACAAAAAGAATAAAAGATTGTACACTGTAGCAAACATGCTGTTTTTAATATCTGACTAAAATAATTGAGTATGAATTGTTATATTATTATGCTCTCCACTCCTACGAGGATAAAACAAAAAAAAATATTAAGAAGATTTCCTTTAACTTATATCTTATGCGCACACATTATTTGAAGTTGTAATAAATCATTCGGTAACAATAAACTTTAATCAAGAGAATAAAAAAGCGTCTCTACTGCTTTCTACTTCCTGAAAAGGCTGAAATCAAGGCCGCCATCTTGAATTTTTTATGTTGCGGGGAGGTGCGTGCCTCTCTTTACGGCACTTGCTAAGAACATGCCGCCAAAAAAAGCACCTTACGGTTTTGGTATAGAAGTGAGACATCTGTATGTCAATAATCTGTGCCATGGTTACAGTAATCGACTTAGTACTTCATGTTACAATAACTTTTGGGGTGATCAAGAGAATAATTGTTTGGTTCTAATGGCGAGCGGATTCTGCATGAATGTATTTCTAGTAACCTAATACAACTGCTATTTTAACCAAAAATAAATTGTTTACCTCAGATTCACTTTTCAACCAATTTTTGTTTTGGTTGTTTCAACAAAAAAAAATTCACAGTGCATATAGTTCAATGAAAATGGTTCATTGCAATTATTAATCACAAATTTGCCATTTTGCGTGGTGTTTTTGCCTTTATATTTAAGCCATGTAGCTCAACAACTTGCTAAAATACCTTTTAAGCTTAATCAATATTGTATTAACGGCACAGAGTGGCCTACGGCTACGCTTTGCAAATCCACAAACTACACTGCATGCTATTATTAGCAAGTATCCAAAATAGACACTTACCCGCTTAAAACGCTTCAAAACTCCAAAATCTTGTTCTATTTGCGATCATTCGACTGCTTTTTCTTAGTGTTGACTTTAACAATTGATGTTCTGTATTTTGCGATGTCCCCGTCCCGAGAATAAAACGTTTTTGAAAAAGGATTGCAAAATGGCAGTTAAATTTCTGACGCATTCATTAAAAAGCAAAATTTTTGTCTTAGCCAATCATGAGGTCGCTAGCTACCAGTTTTCTCTCGGCGTGAACTCACGCATGCGCATAGCGTAGAAAGCCACCCAACGTCCATGACAAAAAACGACCTAAAAAAGCCATCCCCGCCCTATGGGAATAGAAACCGGATGAAACCTCCTCAGTGTTATGCAAAGGATGCCCCGGCAGAATATCTTTCGGTCTCCTATATAAACTAAGTAGCAAACACAAATTTACATCTTATATGTCTTGTTTTGACCATCAGAATTTATTAACATCTTCCCCAAAGACAAAGTGCATGAAATTGCATTTCAGAGACCAGTATACAGTATTCAGTACCTATTTCAAGTGTTTAAACACTCACCGGCTCATGTCGTCGCTCCTTTTTAGTTGCTTTACGAACTTTATTCCTTAAGAATTATATTTCCATAGAAAAATCTAATACATACGATAAGCATCGAAATGAAAATTAAGTTTGTCCCATTTGGAAGAGATGTTCAATATATCGCAAAATGGTTCTTGGTATAAAGAATATTCCACTTCATATTATCAAAAATAATAGTGCATTCCGCCATCTTGGATATGCATATCCATCTTCGGATATGCGTGACGTCACCCAGCGTAAAATTATTTTGTATATATATTGAGCAATTCTTGTGTCATAATGCTAAATTCCATATTATTTTTGCACTCGTCTATTTTTAATTGAAACACCAGCTATGTAGAACTTTCCACTGGTATTTAGGTTATTTTTACTAGTTTTATAACGTCTATGTCTGTTGACGTCATTTAATTAGATCGAATTATAAAACAAGATGGCGGATGACAGGATGTCTTTGGTCACAAATATCTCAAAAATTAAGAAAGTCTTAGTGATCATTCTCAACGTTCTTCTAAGTATCTCGCTTACCTATATTACGTACTTAGCCTTCATTATTTATTTTTACAACAATTGTGATATTACTTTCCTAATCTGTGTATCCTAACCCACTCAGTAAACTTTCCCTGTGGGAGGAAACCAGGGTGCCCGAAGAAAACCCACGACTTTTAGCAGAGCATTGACTTACTCTTTTCACATGAGTGTGATGAGTATAGTCCTCAGCGAGAATCGACTTAACTCATAACTCAGAGGTGAAAGGCACTTGCTCTGAGGACTGCGCCACCGAAGCCCCATGAGATATTCAGATAAAAATCTTCAACATGCCCACGTTCGGAGATGCTCAATGCACAAACGAAACCGTCATTTTAAAAATATATTTTCGAGGCCATGGTTTTCTCCAAAGAGCAAGCCATTATTCCATATCAAATGCCTTTCACATGCAGCGGTTTGTACAACAAAAACGTAACATATTCCTGCGAAAAGCAATACTTTACTTGTATAATTTACTTCTCATGCAAGTAAAGTAAGGAAGCAAAATCGCCATGATTTTACCATGAAAATATGGTGACCCCAGACCACTGCCCCTTCACAAGTCGATCACGAAATTGCTGGCGTTGCACCGCCCTCAAACTAAAGTCTATCCCGGCTCAGGCTTCATTAACGTAGGAGCGAATAAATTCGGAACTGTATTCGAATTTGGGACGAATTCGAGCACGGCTAACCAAATCGTCTGAAATTTTGAATATCAGTATTGTATTGTACGGTTTAGTGATTCGACGTGATTGGATGATGCTTTATTATGTCAAGAATTCATTGTCTTGTCATAATTCATTGTCTTTGGCCCAGTTTTCAGACCATATCTGGATTGGCTATGGCGCTCTGCATTAAGGATATCTGCTCCTCGTAGCTCTGATCCGAGAGCTATTTCCCACCCTCTCCCAAGCGAAGCGGGGAATGCTCAGGAAACAAGGTTGTGGATTTGGAGGATGTGGGTATGAACTCATATTTTTTTAAATGTAAATGTTTTAAACGGTTCTTTCTATTTTTTCTCTTGTGGCAACAATAAACATTGAAGTTTAAACAAGAAAAGTCAAACGCGACTATGAAATAACTAAAGATATTAAAAATGCATAATTAGAGGGCATCGATAACTGATGCGTTCTACTAAATTTCCTCTTCTGCAGATATTACATAAACTAATGAAACAAATTGCTCCTTGTTGGAAAGAGAAATGAACAAGCTTTAAAAGTATTCTGAACAACAGTCTTCGCCCACTGGTCTCATAGTACACTGGATAGATGATCTGCCTTACAATGAAGCCTAATTGACCTTTTGCATTATAGTGATGGCCGCGTTATTCATGATGACAGGAGACTGTAAGCTGCTTTCGAACGACATGGCGACTTTAGGAGCGAAATATTTTGTTTTGAAAATGAAATGGCGGATTTCAACAATTAAACTGGCATCCATTGAAAACCTTTTCCCACAGGAACACAACAAGGGAACTTTGAACTGGATGTAAATGCAACTTCATGACGTTTGGTGCAATAATGACGAAGGAAATGCATTGACAAGGAGCCGGCATGCATGCGTTTCGCGAAGAATTTCTTCCCAAAAATTAAGCGAACGAACAAAAACAGGTGAAATAGCGTTTCAACTTAAAACCGAATGCATTTAAAAAAAATTAAATATCATTGATAGTGTTTGCTCTGGATCTCTAGGTCATTTAGATGTTTATGTGTTGATAAATCTTAATTAAGCTTTGTGAAATTAACTTTTGTCATGATGTTGTCGAATTTTTCATTCATGACCTAGCGTCTCTGACCATATTTCTAAGCTGAAATTTCATCAATATGAATAAATTGGACTAAGTAAACGTGTTCTCGTGATTTCAATGCTGCATTATATGATCACAATATGCATATTTACCAGGGAATTAGCCAATTAGGAAACAGCCTAATTGATCAGCTAATAAAATTTAGAATTAGGTTAGTATTAGTATTTTATGCTTACATTGCCATATACTTGTCTTGACAAACGCTTCCAGACACTCGGCATTTCGTGAAGGAAAACCGTAAAACTGATCTAAAACTTTAGTTCAAATCGTCCCCATATTACAACTATTCGCGCTTATTTCAACATTTTCTATAATATAAAAAATCCGAAATTAAATGGCGTCACTTCCATTGCCTGAGCTGCGAAATAATACCGAGTATCGTGTTGTCGTAATTTATTCTAAGGCGATTTATATTATAGCCGCTGTACGCGCGGTATTGCTTGGGCGCAAAATATTGAGGAGTCCGACAATCTCGGAGGGGTCCGAGTGTCTACGATTTCGAAATTTGCTGCGGCGCACCCGCTCTTCTTAACGCATAATTACGTAATTTTAACGTAGTTTTATCTGTAAACATATTGTATATATTAAATTGTAGCTAATCTGTATTACTTATACTAAATTGTTAACATATGTAATTTTTGCGGATGAAGAGCCACTAGTTGGAATGCCGTAATAAATCGTTATTATTATTATTATTATTATTATTATTATTATTAATTAAGTAACACTAGTTGCTGATTTGCTATAAGCTAACAGTTAACAGCTTGCGGTTAGCAGTTAATGGTTTGATCAACAACCTTGTAAATTTGACATATTACCTGATCTTCGACTTGTACCAAACCGTTTTTGATATCAGATGACTCGTTGTTTGACACTGTCTTTGTAAATGGTTCACATTCTCCATCTGTATTTGCACCTTGTTGGACCGAAGTCTGTATATCAGTGAAAACTAACGTTGGGTTTTTTGAGATGGTCTATGTAAATAGAATTCGAAGAAGCATGTTACTCTAATTAACACGGTCAAAAAAGTGCTGACAAAGATTTTAACGATTTGATAACTAAGATATCGTCGCACGCCGTAACTTTGACACATTACCTGATCCTCGACCTGTGGAAAACCCTTTTTGATCTCAGATGACTCGTTTGTTGAGGCTGTTTCTTCAAATGGTTCACTTCCTCTATCTCTATTTCTAACTTGTTGAAACGAAGTCTGTTTATCAGTAGAAACTAACTTCGGCTTTTTTGGAACGATCTATATAAATATAATTCAAAGATGCATGTTAGTCTAATTAACACATTAGCGAAAGGTGATTCAGATAAGGATTGCCCACTGTAACGTTGAAAGATTATCTGATACTTGACCGGTGAGAAACCCTTCTTGACATTGGATGATGTATTTCTTGAAGCTGTGTCTGTAAATGGTCCAGTTTCTTCGGCCTTATTTGAATCAGGGACCAATGTCGGTACTTGGAAAACAAGGTTGGCTTTTCTGAGATGATCTATATAAGTATAATTCAAGGAAACACATTAAGTTACAAAATTAGGGGTGTGAATAAATAGTGGACGCGGACTGGCGGAGTGATTTTGTCTATGACGGTATTATTGCTGCCGAGCGTAGCGAGGCAGCACACTAATCTTGACATAACTCGTACCAGTCCCCTCCCGAACTATGTATAGCGTGGTTCAATCTCGATTATGAAAAATTTTTGATGTCAGATTTTGACAAACAATGGAATGATGACGTTTTGTGACGTATATGTTTTACTCTGAAGTTTAAAGTTACATACTCCAGATTGTTTACGGAAGAAATATTAATTATCCGAACATAGTCCGAACACCCATCACGGCGATGGCATTTTCTAAACTAGCTGGCGAGGAATTCATGGTTTCGCTGAATTTTCAAGGCTCAAGCTGCGAATTGCAAGAAATATTATCTTTTTATCAAGGTAAGATGAAGTGTAAACTTATTTTTTAATGCTTACAAGCAAACAATGACTTTTGTTCCACGATCGTCATATTTTTTAAGGGAATTCATTCCTGCTTTCTTTTTTTAGGTGCATACTGTTTAGACTTTGGAGCAATTGTGTTCGCGCTGATCGGTTTGATCAGACTTTTATATTGTGTGTTTACACGTATTCAAACTATATTCAAACTATATTCAAACTATATTCAAACTATATTCAAACTATATTCAAACTATATTCAAACTATATTCAAACTATATTCAAACGATATTTAAACGAAGCCATTGTACTCGTTAAAATCAATACAAACGAAGAATTGTTGTCGTGCCCGAATAGGAGCAGATAATAATGTGGGAATAAAAAAGTATTCAACCCGACTGGAAGGTAACTTTAGGGGCCGATTACATGGACCGGGCTAGCCCGCTTTACCGGGCTAGCTCGCCAAAGCGGGCTAGCCAGCTTACTACAATAATCTTATATACATTTTGCATTGCGATTCCATGGAAGCCAGGCTAGCCCGCTTTGGCGAGATCTAGCTTGTTGCAAGCGGGCTAGCCCGGTTTGCCGCCAATTGCCAGGATGAAAATCGCAATGTAATCGCTTCATCCCGGGAAACCGGGCTTTTTATATTGAAAATGTAAACAAATAATGTTAAGAAACTGAAACTAGCATTAAAACATTGTTTTTGTGTTTCATAGACGCTTAAAAATTTCAGACAGTAAAGCGACTGCATTTTACGAACGTACAAGCGAAGAATCTTGTTATGTTTACGCTAATACTGAATGAACTTACAGCAACAAACATCAATCGATACGTGAGGAAGCCCTTAAATGCAGCATATAAACAATATTCAATTAATATATAGCAATGATTATTCAAGTACGTTTATGAGTTTATTTCATCCCGGTTTACCGGACTAGCCCGGTCCATGTAATCGTAATTGCAAAGTTGTCTCGCTTAGCCGTCCATGTAATTGGCCCCTTAGTTATATAATGTTGATGTTATTTCAGCTGGTTATAAACATCATTGTATTAATAATATTGGTGCAAGTATTTCACTTGTGTATACTTTATTTGCAAACACAAAAATTGGCAGAACATATTGTAACATGAAGTATTGAGTCGATCACTGTAACCGTAGTAACACGCTACAATGTATTATTTCTTTTATTGTACAAAATGGTAAAAATATAGCGATGAGATGTACTTTTAACTATAAAATAATCAATTGCCCAACTATATAACGTAGGAATGTTATTATATACTCTTTTAGCTTTGATTAACTGTAAAATTCAACTTTTATAGTCTTAGTCTTAGACGTTTCACAAAACGTTTCGAAATTTTCATCAAGCTTCAACTGTTTTTTGAACAGTATTTTTGTGACTACCGCGTATGCGGTAGCCACTATGTCAGAGGCTTGCTTGATTGCTTGCTTGAGTGCTTGCTTAAGTGCTTGTCTTGGACGATTCTACGTCACACTCAGCACTACGTCACACAAGCATGCACGTCACACTCGGCAGTTTTCGTCATTTATCGGCAACATTTCCGGGGCAAAGCAAATGCAAATTATCTAGCATCTCTGCGAATTAACTTAGCTTTTCTACCTGTCGTAATAATTATTAATCGCTTATATTTTATGAAGTTTGGAATTAATCATTACGGTTGATGCGTTGTAAAACCAATGCGATTTCTGTACTTTAACAGTAACATGTAATTGTAGATGTGAACTTCGTTAATTGCTGTTTTATATCATTCTTCCATACATGCAGTCTTCTGAAACTTTAGCTTAGCTCACACGCACAATTGGTCAGTGTAATAATTAGAAGCAGGAATATAGAATAAAAAAGCTGTCTATTGTGATTCTAGCTAAAATTATGCTTCATAGTCATCTGAACTTAAGCCAGGATTTCATACATCGCCACGCATCGTCACTCATCGGTAATTTTACTGCTATCATTGAATGTGATCATTGGTGAGTAAAATATCATCCATGCAACATGGCAAAAATCTCTTTGTCCTTCGAATCCCTAGGGATTGATTGCACATCACCTTACACCGTTCGTTTATCGTTCACCACAAATTTCAATTCGTATAGAGACGACCAGTAGGGCCACTCGGCGATGCAACATGTAGCCGGCTTTTTATGCAAAAATATGCAGTTTACTGGCCAGGAAAGTTAGTCCAGCTTGCGTATTGGCCAGAAAAAGCAATTGACTGGCTGCCAATGCCTAATGAGCGGCCACACAAAATTTCAAATGAGTGGCCCTACTGGTCGTCTCTAGCTATACTGTGCTTGTGTGCCGCATTGACAGGTGATGCCGAAAGTGTGATAATTGGTGACTTCATTGTGAACTTGCTAAATCTAACAGATAGAAGTAGTTTGTACAATGTGATGGTAAGAGACAACAATTATACACAGTTAGTTACCTCCTTTACCACAGATAATAAAACTATTATTGTTTCAACGTCCCAAATTGTTAATTCAGGCATTTTAGAAACTTATTTTAGTGATCATAAAATTATTTGGACAACATTTAGATAAGACGACAAAGTATCCGTAAGTTGTTTTATTTACTGTGAACAGCGTGTTTTCAATTAATTTTAACATTTTTTTCTCTTCACCAATTCTACACACTTTCCGGCTACACTACAACAACCGGTTTAGAAACGAACAAACAACACTGATTAGAACTATTCTACCAGCTAAGTTCATGATACCACTCAGGTGATACGGACAGAGGTAGTCACATGTATGCTCTACGTACCTACGCTGTATGAGTAAGCTACTGAGCGGAACGGACGTGTTTTTGCGAGCTCCGTAAATATGCCGCCTAAGCCCAAGGCAGAACCTTTGACTATTGCTTCCCTTAAACATATATGGGAAAGCGAACTCTTACCTAGTATTAAGAAAGAGTTCAAAATTGATTTCGACAATATTAAAGGTGAAATAAAGGCGCTCAATAACAAGTGTGCCGAGATCGAACGATCACAAGGTTATTTATCGACCGACTTCGATAATTTCAAAGAATCTCTTCAAACGACCAAGAAACACGTCGCAGAAGCTTCTCAGAAGATAAAGAAGTTAGAAGAACGAATACAAACAGCAGAAGACAACATCCACGACCAGCGAGTACTGATCGACAACGTTCAACAGTACCAACGACGCGATTGTTGTTGAGGTCGGAGAAATGATGGGAATTGACGTAACCGAACACCACATCTCAACCGCCCATAGACTGCCTTCAACTAAGAAAATGCCGAACAGAATTATTGCAAAATTTGTACATGGGGACAAGAAAGATGAATTTTACAAACAGCGAAGCCAGCTAACAGGAAATAAATCAAAAGACATTCCTTGTATTGCTAATGAGTATGGAAAATCAATTCACGAGTCAAACAAAATCTATATATACATTAATGAATCGTTAACGCCATACCGTAGAAAACTATTTGGTAAGATTAATGAGTTTAAGCGTACTAACAAATGGAAATACATCTGGACTGTTAATGGTAAGATACTATTAAGACAAACAGATGACTCGAATGTTCTAGGGTTTACAACCTATGATGAGTTTGATCAATTTTTAAATAAATGATGTGAACTTAACTGAATGAACTACCTGCATGAATATTAAGATGCGGTTATTTCCGCACCCTCATAGGTTTTGTAAATGGAAGCATCTCAAGAGACTAATTATAACTACTTAACTGCATTACCTTTCTATAATTTAAATGAAAAGGAATATAATTCCTTATTTAATATTTCGACAAAATGTTTAGATCACAATAGCGACTTATACAATTTATCAAATGCTTACCAATGTTACTTCAGAATATTACTCTGTAGAAAAGATTAATAGAGTTACTAAAAATGCTGGACCTAAAGCATTTTCGATTTTTCATTGTAATGTAAGAAGCCTGCCAAAAAATTTAAACTTACTCAATGATATGATTTATACTTTGTCATCAAAACCTGATGTTTTGGCTGTTATTGAAACTAAGTTGAATGAAAACACCGTTAGTAATGTTGATATTTCTGGATATGATTTTTATCACGTTGATTAATTGACTGCAGCTGGTGGGGCTGGTATTTACGTAAGTCAAAATCTAAAAACCATAAATAGGCCTGATATTAAACTTTCAATGGAACTTGTGGAATCTTGCTGGATAGAAATCCAACCTGAACGCAGTGGGAGTAAGAATACAATTATAGGCTGTATATTTATAGACACCCGAAAAGTAATGTAGACAAATTTGCAGAACAGCTGGATGAGTTGTTGCACCATCTTAATCAATGTAAATATCAGGTGATTTTACTAGGTGATTTTAATATTGACTTTTTCCAATTCACACACATCAACCTACTGAAAGGTATCTAGATATGTTGTATGCTAGTAACTTTTTTCCACTTATTACTAAGACTACTCGGATAAAAGATCACTCAAAAACATTAATTGATCATATCTATACAAACATGCCTACTCATCAAATTTTGTCTGGTATTGCTCTTTCTGATATTTCTGATCACCTGCCGGTATTTTGTGTTATTAATATGACTTCTAAAAAACGGAATGATAAAACATTCTATAGAGATTATAAACAGTTTAACAAAGAAGATTATTTACAAGATTTAAATCATATTGGCTGGAATGCTAAATTAAATAATTTAAATAATAATATAAACCAAACGACAAATGATATTATAAAAACTATAGAGGAAATCTCGAATAAACACACGCCAATTAAAGAAGTACCACGTAGCAAATTAAAACAATTTACCAAACCATGGATCACTATAATGGCATTCTGAAGTCAATAAAGACCAAACAGAAAATGTACCATACCCATTTCTTCAGCAATGATAGTAAAAAAATTAAACAATATAAAATATATTCCAATAAATTAAATAAGATAAAATCAATGAATAAAAGAAACTATTATAACACACAATTTACCAAATGTAAAAATAATTTGAAAGCTATATGGAATATTATAGGAACGTTAATAAAACGCAAATCGAAAGGCAAGCAGTATCCAACCGAAATTATCAGGAATAATTACTCTTATACGGATAAAAAAGATATTGGAAATCTGCTTAATCAACATTTTGTCACCGTAGGACCCAATTTAGCCAACTCACTAGGAACTTCAACTGAAGACCCATACAAATATATACATAATTCCCCAGTGTCTAGTTTTATCATGTCCAATGTATTTGAATACCAGGTGCAGTGTCTTTTTAATGCACTAGATGGAAATAAGACTTCTATTAGTTTACCGAACACCTTAATTAAAACGGCATCTTCCATCCTCTCGCCTCTTTTTACTATGATATACAATGAATCTATTAACACAGGCATTGTCCCTGATATTTTAAAAATATCTAGAGTTACACCAATTTTTAAGGGTGAAAAGGTCACGAATCCCAACAACTATCGACCTATATCAATGTCAAAACAAGCGACAAACGTAACTGATGCAACAAAGACAACCAATAAGAAATGTAACTGCAGAAACGAGAAAGAGTTTCCACCGAGGCCGTTGTCAGGAAAGCAGCCCTGTTAACCAGGGCCTTTTTTAACTAATGTACTGGAGGGGCAAAAGCCCCCCCAGCCCCCATGTTCGCCCCCCCAGTAAGCTATTTTTGCCCCCCCAGTGAAGGTCCCTTTTGTCCAAAGTATAAGCCAAAAATGGAAAAAAACTGAGTTTAGAGGAAAGTTATTGTATTCTCACAACAAAACCTGGCCCGTTTAGATGGGATATATCAAAAATTGTCTCTGAAAACGCAGGAAATCAAGCCACAGAGACTCAAGAATACAAAAATTTTCTGGGGAGGACCCCCAGACCCCCCTTCGCCTTCATACACATATAATACACAACCTACTTGTTACGTCCCCTTTCGATGATGCCCCCCCACTGATGATTTCTTAAAAAAGGCCCTGCTGTTAACCGAGCTGTAATTGTAGCGAGTGATAATGGAGAAACGAAAGAATACATCGGAATGACAGCAAACACCTTTAAGGAACGTTACTGGAACCATAAAACATCTTTTACGAAAGTTACCTACTCAAACGAGACGGAACTTTCAAAACATATTTGGAACTTTAAGCAGAGCGGACGATGTTTTACACTAAGATGGTCTATTTTAAAGCGTGCCTCGTCCTATTCAAGTGGCGGAAAGCAATGTAGCTTGTGCACCCAAAAGAAACTATCAATTTTGGAAGCAAACAAAAACATGCTACTTAATTCTAGATCAGAGATTTTTTCGAAGTGCAGACATCAGAAGAGATATTTAGCGGGAAAATATGGTCACGCGCAAAAAGTGAACACACGTCAACAAAGAAAAAGTATCGTCAGCAAACACCAACGAACTATCCCACAGAAGCATTAACTATTGCCTGAAGATTGCCTTTACGGCATGAAACTCCGAGTATAGTAATACAAATATTTTAAGTATTTATAGTTCGCTCTATGTTTAGATATTGAGCACTCTCAATTATACGTTCAAAAAACTTGAACTATTGTATATATATATATAATATATCAGAATCGATGATGTAATGTTCGTGACTGAAACATGGCTCAATAGCAATATATCTGATAGAGAAATCTTACCAATCGGGTACAGCATTTTCAGAACTGACAGATCACTGGGACAATCTGGGGGAAGCGTACTTATTGCAATTAAACAAGATACTTTCATAAATTGCTATCAAATTTCGTCTGTTTCTATGAATAATTTCGAGACTGTTGCTGTTGAGTGTACATTACCTAACCATACGAAATGGCTTGTTGTAAGTTGTTAAAGACCACCCGATAGCAATGATACGTCCGATTTCCGTTCCTTTGCTGATAAGTTATTTCTTCTCTACGACAAGATCGTTATCATCGGTGACTTCAACCGCTCGAATATTTTTTGGTCAGCTACTAACTATGCCGCATTAGGATCATTGAATCCGAATTTCTGTGATGTATTAGACGACTACTTCATGTCCCAACTTTGTTTGGATTTACTAATTACCAACCAACCAGAACACATAACATTAACGCACGTCCACCCTACGACTGAGTTAGGAATATCATACACTTCCAAATCTCCACCTCATCAAATATTGTCCTCCCAAACAAACGTTTGATCTACGATTACAGACGTGCAAACTAATTCGTAAAAAGGTAGCTGCCCGAAAGAGATTTCTAAGCCGAGGGACTGAATATCTCAAGGCTAAATTCAACTAGCTAAGAACTGACATTAAAAAATTAATTAAAGTTGTTTTTCTCATCTTTAGGAAACACCCTATGAATCAATCCAAAACGTTTCTGGTTTGTCCCTAAGTCAGTCTCAAGGACAATTACCAACATTCCGGAGACTAGATTACATGCAAACACGCCACGCGATATTGCAACAATGTTTAATGAATATTTCCATTCTGTCTACACCAACTTCTCGGAACAATCTTCATCATCTCGGCCTGATTCCTCACCTCCACTATCCAGTATATCATCCATTGACATCTCTCTAGAAGAAGTATTATATTCCTAGCCTTACAGAACTTAGATCCCTTCAAGGCTCATGGTCATGCAACCTCTTTCACAGGCTCTTATCTCTTGGGGAGATAATAAGGGAAAAGCCTGGGTACGAGGATTATGGTCATGATGGTTTTCCTTCCCGTGTTTTAAAGGAATGTGCGTTTCAACTTGCACCTTCTCTACACTACCTGTTCTCAAAGTCACTCCGTTTATCACAGATTCCCGCCGAATGGAAGTTAGCCAAAGTTATCCCTCTACACAAAAAAGGCGTAAAAGAACACGTGGATAATTACCGTCCCATTTCTTTGTTAAGCATTGTCAGCAAGATTCTTGAATGCTGTGTCCTAAACCACCTATCTCTATGCATACAGAATAACGTTCACCGAAGCACAATATGGATTCATTAGAGGAAGGTCTAGCACATCTCAATTACTATCGACATTACACAGTATAGGGACGGACTGTTGAGCTTTAACAAATCGAAGTGTAAAGTGTTGTCTATCACGAGAAGGTCTATATATTTATATATATATGTTTTGTGAAAGTTCTCCGGATTGATAATAAATTTTTATTAAGCTTTCAACTCGGTGCCTCGAGTCTTCATCAGAATGCTAATTTTATATACGTTGGGAGCGTCTGATTGGTTGCTTCGTTGGGCGTTGATTTGAGTGGATAAATTTCCATGTGTGTGGTATCATTGGAATTTTTGGAATGTATTTTTCTGGATGTGAGAAGAAGTGCCGATGTTTGAAGATTACTATTAGGTAACTGTGGAATATCAATGTGTAGATTTATGGTATTATTGTCCATGCTGTGAAGCACCGAGTTGAAAGAATATGCCTAGATTACAAACCTTTAAATAAATAAATATATATATGAAATGTTGTGATATGTTCACTCGGTAATATGATAGGAAGAATGTTCTTCGACTGTATTATTCCAAACCGCGTGAGCAGAAAATACTGCTTGCCGTGACTGGGATTCGAATCCGCGACCTTCGAAATGCTAGCTCGATGCTTTACTTACTGAGCTAGGTTGTCCCTTGCAAACCTTTAACTCTAAAACCTTAAACCTTAAACTCTAAGCGCGAAAATCAATATGGGAGCGCAAGCTTCATGTGGCGGCCAATTGTGATTGATATATCCTTGTAAGGAGATATTAAGCATTTCACTCACAAATGAGCGCTAAATTCAATAGATATATTATATAGCTACACGTGTAGGTCTACAGTACGTCTACGAAACGCAAAGAGTGCCCGACAACATATAGTTAGAGCAAATTACAGATTTTCGCTTGCCTCAAAACTGGTCTGCAACAGGCTGTTTCATCTGGAAAAGAATCATCAGGGGTGACAGGTATCGAAAGAAATTACCGCTTATATGCTTCCTGCCGGAACGTGTGGGTGTATGTGGGAGACAATGTGTGCATGATGGCTTTGTTTGCGTAGTTTACGCGAAATTTGTTACGATGACGACACCGTGAAATTATTTCAGCTCTTTTGTTGAGTAAACAATTCTTGTTTTTTTCTTTCGAAATACAAAATTTTTCTTCTAAATATAAATTGCCTCGTTTTGATCCTCCTGTATACGAAATAGAATGTTTTAAAATTTACCAATTAATACTGAAATCCTTAATTATTGTTTTCTTTCAATGTCCAAATATATTTCGAATTTTCCGTGTCATTTGCGTGCTTTTTATGCTGAAAAGATTTAGTGTGGTTGGCCAATCGCTCTTTGAATGTGGTTGCAGTCATGCCAATGTAATTTTTGATCGTGTTTGTGTTGCTTACTGTGACTGTTGCTTTGTATACTATGTCCCTAGTCATGCATTGTTTTTGAAGCGGGTGCGCAAATGGTGTTTTCTCTACAACTGCAATTGGTAGTGTCCCTATCCTGTGGCTTGTTATTCCTAGATATGCGTGCATTGTGTTTAGTGTTTAGTGTTTTGTGTTTAGTGTTTAGTGTTTACTGATTTGACATTGTTCATGCAGCTGTAATTTACTTTAACTGTATTTCTGTTAAAAATTTTATGGAGCTGGTGGTGTGGTTGAAAATGTTTGTCAATTAGGGACCGGTCATAAAGTATGTGTACTGGGGGGTGGAGGGTAAGTTGGGGGGGGGGGGGGGTACGAAACAAATTATCTAACCTTTGGGGGGGTATGAGATGAATTACGGCATTTGTGGTGGGTACGAAACAAAAAATGGGTCTAATACTATGTCTATGATTAAAACTACAAACTTTAATACTTTAATAAAATTGAGTTTATGTTCTTATAATAATTAAATTGCAATGTAGCACAGTAGCATTTGAGCTACTTTGAGCTTTCTTGTATAAAAATTGGTATTAAAATTTTGAGTAATGTTTTCACCAGATTTTCACCAAGGGCATAATAGTATTAACCACGCTAAGTATTTCAATACAGACAATAGATTGCAAATAATTTGCAAACCAGTTATGTTCTTGGCATTTATATTTGTTTGATGTTTTTTGGGGGGAGGGTGATTGGTTGGGTGGGTGGGGGTACGAAATATTTCATCACCTTTGAGGGGGGTATTAAATATTTTCCGACGCTTTTCGGGGGGGTGCCAAATTTTATGGTAGTATTTTGGAATACCCTCCACCCCCCCAGTACACATACTTTATGACCGGTCCCTTAGATTAAGGAAATTATGTCCTATGTTTGTGCTAGCACTCTTGCTAAATGGTTGGTTAAACCAAATTATATTGCGTTGTCTATTCCTGCGTTGTTGTTGCGGTATGTGCTGAGTGTAGCCACGGTTAATAGAACGTACAAGATGGTTGGGCTAGCCGGCAAATCTCAAAAGAGGCGGCAAATTATGTTGGGGATCAAACGATAAAAAAGTCACGTGACAGTATAGCGGCACCACGCTGTGCTTACAATATACTTTTATATATAGTGGGTCAAGTTTCAAGCAAAAATATCATATTTCGTTTTGTTTGAGGAGGGTAATTTGATAGCTATAGTAAGGTAATTGTTTAGCGAGTTCCCCGTCGTGTAAATAGTCCTTTCTGACGCAAAATGAGTGACTCCGAATGTGAAAACGAAACGGACTTGGAAGGTCCTGAAGAGATCGGCACGTCTTCGAAGGAATTTATAGACGATAGTTTTAACCTATTCCTCAGTGTCACGGTCTCTGAAACAGATACGGATGAACTAGAGAACGAGTTTTGCGAAGCCGTGTCAGAAATCGAAGGCAAGAAATCATTCGAGTGCGAGATATGCGCGTGAGATATATGCGTGATATATGCGTGCGAGAAAGGTGGACTGACAAGGCATACAAACTCTAAACATGCTGAGAAAACCCCTGAAGAATTATCTGCGACTAGCAACCTCGACAAAGAGACCGTTTACGGCTTTGTTGAAGCAATCAAAGCAAGAATTATAGACGAAGATCTTTTCGATAACGCGACAGTCACCGTCTTAAAGATCGTAACAGCTACTGAAGCACTATTCCATGCTGTGCTTCCTATGTATGCAAAGTTTTGCAGGAAAAAACCCCAGGACAAATTGCTCGAATTATTTTATGGTTTGATTCCTCGCTCGTCTGAATTGTTGAAATGCGATAACCACAAAGTAGCGAACCTTATTATGATTCAACTTCCTGATTTTCTGGTTGGCTTTTTTAATACTTCGAACCTCGAGAGAACACAAGACGAAACGCCAGCTTGTTCTCCCACACTTGATCCAGCCGAACGCGGACCATTGTCCTACATCGCGGGATATCTTGTCAGCAAACTTATTCAGACAAATAGAATGAAGAAAGGACAGAATAATGATCAAGCCCTACTACAAGTCATGAAATCGACTGAAATAAATCATTTCATCTCTGCTCGAACCAGAGGTGGGCTTATCTCACCTTGTGATGACTTGGTCCATATTGTCGAGATTGCTGAACTGTCGTTTAGACAAGAAATCAACAAAGTCAAGCAGGAATTAAGAAGTATTCCTACAGAACATATTTGCAATTCGGTTCTTGAGTCACCTGCTGTTAAATCGTTATGGGAGAATATTGTGTTATCAGCAAGCATTGAAATTTCATCTCCAACTCAAAAATTGTGCCTGGAAAATGTCGTGAAATTATATCTAAAAGTCAGATATTTTTCATATGCCAAAGATTACATTACCAAATACAAAATAAAAGAAAAGCAAACAAAGACAAAAGCCCTCAGAAAAGACTTGAAGAGAAAATAAATACCACAAAATTCCTGTGTGTTGAACATTGAACATTAAAGTCTTGTGTATTGAAAATTTAACTTTGACATTTATATTTAGATATTTATGCACCTGAGAGGGGAGTGTGGGAAATGCAACCCGTTGTTATTAAAAACTCTAATTTGAAATAAAGCTTGAATATAAATAAGTAAACATGGTATTTATTAAACAAGTCATTCGTTTGCTATGCTGTCAAATAAGGTTGTTCCTATATTAATATCATTATTATGCTAATATTTGACAGCATAACAAACAAGTGACTTGTTTATTAAGACCATGTTTTCTTATTTATATTCATGCTTTATGTATTACCTTCTAGGTATGTTGTCTAAAATTCCAGACCAGGATACTGGTCAAATCCTCATGGGTTGCCGGCACTCCACTATTTGGTGAAAACTTTGAAAAGTGCATTTAATACAAATAATTAATAACAATTATGTGACTAATGTCTCACATACCAAGACAATATCTACTTTCAACAATCTTTTAAATGTTATCTCCTACTTTGATATTTGATAATATTATATAGTTTCTGATGTATTTTATCTTAGTCCACTTTACTAATAAATATTTACAGTTCTAGATGAAAAACAAATTGTCTGCTCTCACAATCATAGCTTCCAACACAAAAAAGCAACAATATGATAAACCATAAACGGTGAGGTCAATTTCTTCAGAATACCAATGATTTGCCTTCATGATGGCACCAAATTAATTTATTTGACCTTATTACATTGCATCTTATTTCAGTTGAAAGCTACAATTCTGAAGCCTCAATTTAGGGTGCACATTTGGAGATTTGATTAAAAAAATTGTTTTCAAATTCTCAAACTGACTTATAATGTTGATCCAGATTGTGCAAAAATAAATTACATTGCTAAATCTGTGATTTATCAATTATCAAAAAGTGTCCTCAAAATGAAGGAAATTCTGTTTCAGAAACCCAAAATTCAAACATTCTCTGCAGGTGATTATGCCCCAAGGGCCAGATTAATATATCAGTTCCAAAACTTTAAACAATCCCTTTCATTTTTTTGAATTGTGTGCCCCTATGGTGCCTCTCAGTCTGTATGTACACTATATAGTTGATATCATAATTTGGTAACAATTTACCTACTAGAGTTAAATGTAGTCAGTTAGTGTATCGTGGTCACTAAACATGCTGGAGTTACTTTTTTGCCCGTTTGTGAACAGGTTCCTCACTGACTGCATACCATTTCTTTTTCTCATATGCCTCTAATTACTGGGGCAATATCTCTCTGTGTTGCAATTGTGAGGTCATTATAACCAATTGTTGAGCTGTAGGATTATCAGATCTCTCACCTCTGGCTCTCTGATGACCAAAATAGTCCTCCAGAACATCTTGCATAAACCGTTCAGTCAACACATACTGAAGTCCATGGTTTAGGAGAAACTTGATTGCTTCGCCATGTGAATAGACCGAAATCTTTAGTCCATTGTATGTTTGGACCGACATAAACATCTTAACTTTATCGGTAGGAGAATACTCGCCAGGCCGGGTTGAGATGCTTTTCTTCCAATCCTCAAGATACTGTAGAAACTCTTCCACTAGCCACGTCAAACGAGAATCATAACAGCTGATGTATGGCTTGATAAACTCATTTCTCTTCCTGGTATGCTCTGTTGTAGATCGAACATTAGTACAGTCAAAGAAACAGTTCATAATTTGGCCGAACTTTGCAGTACCGAGAACATCTCCATTCATGCTTTCTTCGAGTGCTATAGCTACTGACTTGCTCAGCACCTGGGTTGCAAGCTTAACTTTC
This sequence comes from Trachythela sp. YZ-2020, assembly GCA_016169945.1. NCBI lineage: Eukaryota > Metazoa > Cnidaria > Anthozoa > Malacalcyonacea > Clavulariidae > Trachythela > Trachythela sp. YZ-2020. The sequence continues at coordinate 623,881 of JADLSH010000340.1, forward strand.
ATCTTGCTGTACGATGTAAGGATGATGTGATCCAAAGTAAGCTTCGGAAGAGAGTGCAAGGCAAGCTCCTGGTCACTATAATACAAGTTGGCTATATGTTGGAACAACAAATACTTGCCATCATTCCACATATACAGTAGCGGCTGCACGAACCGGAACCAGAATTGTACAGACAATTTCTGGCTGTCTTCATCAGGTGTGGTGAATCCGCAAAGAAGAAAATAAAGCGTGACATTTCGAACACATTCCGTGTCTTGTATACAATGTCACCCTTTAAATCTTCAGTGAGATTGGAATAAAGATCGAAGAATTTCCTGTTAGGAGATGCATCGTCATTAATGGCAGCAATCACCCACAAATTGAGTGACACTTCCAGGACAGACACAATTTTCCAGAAGATGGGCATGATTTGGTAGGAGGTGACATTTCCAGTGAAGTAGTAGCCAATTATATGCTTCAGATCAGTGGCCATTCTTCGCACAAGAAATGCCAAGGCAATGGTGTCCTCTTCCTGCAGAGTGGCATAATTGGTCATGGAATCACCCAGGATCTTTGCATTGAAGGCGAGTAGCTTTTAAAGTTGCTCTCAACTTGTCTGGACCACACATGGCAATGGGTGCTTTTGGTTTGGCTGGGGCCTCCGATGATCTTGATTTTCTTTTGCTGGTCTTCTCTATATATTTTAGAGCAGTAGAACATGGCTTGCACTGATCTTGTTCTGCAGCAGAAGATGTTATTACTTCACAGTCCACCGAACGAAATACCACTGTAACCTCGAATTGGTTCTGTGTACTATCGGATATAACCTTGGGTACAGAGTGACGAACAACAGTTCCTGGAAGTGAAATTTGTGAGGTTGCATCGACAACAGTTGATTTGACATCAAAACTATCTGGCAAGCCATGACATATCAAAGACTGTTCGATTGTTTGCAGCAGTTCCTTAATGGTACTGTTTTTAACAGACCGTTTTCTTTCCTTATACACAACGTGAGTGTCTACGATGGGCCAGTTATACACATAAACAGTGAACTCAAGGGAAGAATCCACCATAATGGTATACTTAGGTAAACAATGCAAAGTGTCAAACAATTCAAATTTCACCTTGTCCTCAACGGATGTATCGATTTTCCATGGGTCCAACTTTATTTACCTGCTTGACGAGGCTTTTAAAATCATTCACATTAGGTGTGGGTCGGCGAGGGAAACTTGCTGACGAAGTACTGGCCGTAGGGTCGCTTCGAATTAAAGGGCTTCGTTCTGGTTTGGGGTCCTCGTCTGATTTCTTTGGCAGATTTTCTGTCGGCACGCTACCCAATATCAACACTTTCAGCTTTGGATCTATATAGAATTACAATAATATAATTAAAACACTGCATTTGAGCACATATACAACGAAGGTTATTCGTATTCGACCTTTGACCAACATTGACATTAATATTCATAAGATAAACAAACGTGAATATTGATATATTTATAATTTGCTACTTACGAATCGATATGCATTCTGGCTTGAAATGCAGCTCGCAGAGATGAACATTGTTTCCCTCGATTTGGTTTTTGAGCTCTGGCGTCATTTCTCTCGTTCTCAATATCAAGCGAAGCCATTCTTCTCGAGCATGTGCTTTTAATGTTTTGCTGTGCTCGCCATCACTTGCGAAAACTACGGGAAGTTTAAACAGCGATATTTTCTTTCTTCCGCTGCTGAAGCAGCCAAAAAATGCGCAATTAGCACCCGGCAATGTTATAAATTACATCCGGAAACTTTAAAATACTTCTAGTATGTTCAAACTACTAAAAAAGGCAACTTTCTAAGACAGTTTGTGAACTCGCTATTGAATCTATGCGCAATATGGCCAACACTCCTTGGTGCGTGCCGCTATCCTGTCACGTGACACGAATAAAACGAGAACAATAACATATTTCGTGACGTCATGGACTAGCCCAACCATCTTGTTCTATTAACCGTGGTCTAGCTAAGTTCATGATTAAAGCTGCTATGCCTAAGTTCGTTCTGATACATGGGCGCAGATTCCTGAAAAGTTAGCTCATCTGATGAAAGAAGTGCGATGCGCTTGTTAATAGATGCAGGTAGTTGCCTTGTGATGCTCGATGGGTGATTAGAGTGCATATTTATGTATAGTGGATCGTCATTGGGCTTCCTATAGGGTCTATGTTTTCCATTGTTAAGGTCGAAAGTTACATCTAAAAAGTTTACTATGCATAAATTTGATTCGGCGGTAATTTTTAGTTCAAACTGGTCGAGAATTTTGTGGAGATCTTTTCTTGTTTTGTCTGCTAAACGTGCTGATTTACTCTTTATAATAGCCAAACCGTCGTTTCTATATAGCCCGATGTTTTCTTTGCCAAATTTCTTACTCAGGTGGTTTAAAATGAAAAGGCCAACTAACTCACAAATTTTCGTGCCGTCAAAGCTGCCCATGGTAACGTCAAACAAACTCTTGCTATCTTTTTTTATCCATGAAATTCCGGTATTGAAAAGGAGAGATTTTCTAGCGTGTTTTATCATTGAAATATTGTTTTCAGGTATAGTAGCCAAATAGTTAGTAGGCCTTTTCATTTTAAACCACCTGAGTAAGAAATTTGGCAAAGTAAGCATCGGCCTATAAAGAGATGACGGTTTGGCTATTATAAAGAGTAAATCAGCACGTTTAGGAGACAAAACAAGAAAAGACCTCGACAAAATTTTCGAGCAGTTTGACCTAAAAATTACCGCCGAATCAAATTTACGCATAGTAAACTTTTTAGATGTAACTTTCGACCTTAACAATGGAAAATATAGGCCCTATAGGAAGCCCAATGACGATCCACTATACATAAATATGCGCACTCTAATCACCCACCGAGCATCACAAGGCAACTACCTGCATCAATTAACAAGCGCATCGCACTTCTTTCATCAGATGAGCAAACTTTTCAGGAATCTGCACCCATATATCAGAACGCATTTAGGCATAGCAGCTTTAATCATGAACTTAACTACACTCAGCACACACCGCGATAACAACGCAGGAATAGGCAACGCAATATCATTTGGTTCAACACTTCAACCCACCATTTAGCAAGAGCGTTAAACATAGGACGTAATCTCCTTAGTCTAATTGACAAACATTTTCCACCGCACCACAAGCTCCATATAATTTTTAACAGAAATACAGTTAAAGTAAGTTACAATGTATGAACAATGTCAAGTCAGTAATCACTAAACACAATGCACGCATATCTAGGAATAACAAGTCGAAGGACAGGGACACTACCAATTGCAGTTGTAGAGAAAACACCATTTGCCCGCTTCAAAAACAATGCATGACTAGGGACATAGTATACAAAGCAACAGTTACAGTAAGCAACACAAACACGGTCAAAAATTACTTTGGCATGACTGCAACCACATTCAAAGAGCGATTGGCCAACCACACTAAATCTTTTCAGCATAAAAAGCACGCAAACGACACGGAACTTTCGAAATATATTTGGACATTGAAAGAAAACAATAAGGATTTCAGTATTAATTGGAAAATTTTAAAACATTCTATTTTGTACACATGTAGGAGGATCAAAACGATGCAATTTATGTTTAGACGAAAAATTTTGTATTTTGAAAGAAAAAAACAATAATTGTTTGTTTACTCAACAAAAGAGCTGAAATAATTTCACTGTGTCGTCATCGTAACAAATTTCGCGTAAACAACGGAAACAAAGATACACCCCACATACACCCACACGTTCCGGCAGGAAGCATATAAGTGGTCATTTCTTTCGATACTTGTCATTGCCTGATGATTCTTTTACAGATGAAACAGCCTGTTGCAGACCAGTATATATATATGATCCCCGAGCCGGCGCGAAGCGCCGTGCGAGGGTACTAATTCCGCTCGGAGATTTACACCCGGGTATGTGAAAACATTGTGGAATGCAAATTCGTCCGACATTCTTTTTTTGTCATGGACAGGACAGGACTGGACTGGACCTTTTCGTTTTTCTTCCATTTTGCAAACTTTTTTCAAAAATAGTTTTGCACTCATTTTATAAGTAAGTCTCTATAAATGAAAATTATTTAGAGGACAAATTAACAAGAGGAAAAACAGTCGAAAGACCGAAAAAGGAGCGTTTTAAACAGGCAAGTGTCTATTTAACATGCTTGCTTTGCCGATTTTTTAACATAGCATGCAGTATAGTTTGTGAATTTGAAAATGTGTAGATCATTCAGTTTGGTCAATACAACATTGATTGATCTTTAAGAGTATTTTAGTATTGATTCAAATATGTTATAGAAAAATAAAAAAACATTAAATCTCAAAAAGTTAATTGCAAAAGCAAGTGCGAAGTATAAAAATACTCCTCGAGAAGCAGTTGAAGTTTTTTGAAAATTACGAAACGTTTTGCGAACGTCTAAGTACGTCGACTCAGTACTTCATGTTACAATAACTTTTGGGGAATAAATTGTTTGGTTCAAATGGGCGAGGGGATTCTGCATGCATGTATTTCTAGTAGTCGAACTAACACTGCAGACTGTAATCAATGATAAAATAAAATAATACTTTTCATTTATTTACCTCTCTTTGTTGCTTTTCTAATTCTTTCATTTGAATATATCTGGCTTCAGCTCTTCTTACACGTATTCTCGATTTGAGTATAGCTAATGCTCGAGACGCCATGTTGTTCGCCGTGGTCCTTTCACTCTAAAACAGTTGAGTATAGTATGTCCTAAATGAAATTCAAAATTTAACTTTTTTCAAACTCATGTATTCTGTATAAAATTACAAGGGTCAGTGAATTAGTTTTGTTCCTTTTGACATATATATATATATATACATGTGATATATATAGATGTGAAAGTAGCGACGAACTATTACAGACGACAAACTATTACAGATGCATGATTGTAGATGGCTATGCAAAAAATAGATATAGTATGAAAAGAAGTACAATCCTGGATGAGCAAATTACTTCCGACTGCCCTGTGGCTGTGGCTGTGGTTGTTTGAAATTTTAAAATTTACCGACCACGTTACTTTCAAGTGCTACGTTTAACTGACGAAGGTCAATTTACCGACATTGTTTTAAAATTTTGGGTTGTAACACCCCCTACACCCCGGATCGGCACGCCACTGTCTGCTGGTATATCTATATGATATCGAGCTCTCTTTGGCATTTCGTGAAACAAAACACGCTTATTGAGAAAAGAGGACGTTGGAAATAAAAGTTTAAATTTGTATTATTTGCCCTGTCGAGTGATTTATCTATATTTATTAAGGTGTTACAGTGCTGTTGGGGAAGGTTCGTGATCATGCATGATAGACAGAAGTGTATGGTCAAACAAATTAAAAGCTTTACCTCTAAAATGGTTCCTTGACTAGTTCCGTACTCTGATAAACGACGGTTAATTGGTTCATTTTCTTTACTTCCTGTTTGCGCCTCGTTGAATAACTTGGTTAATTTGGAAACGCTCGCACGTCGTCTAAATGTCTCATCATTTTCTGGAGAAGACGTGGTACAACCGCTCTGAAAACGTAGGAAAAAGGTTAATTGATTATTGCTAGAACCATCTGTAATCAGGAAAAACCCTCAACTCCAGACAGGGTAAACCTAACAACCTCCTGCCATAAATATAAGTTTCCGGCAATTTCAAAACGTATCGTACTTTTATTTGCTATGATACAAGTAAGGTATCATCGTATCACAGCTAAAAAGCCGCCGCCATTGCGAAAAAGGTAAATCTATAAACGTAATACCTAAGGCAACAACCTCGATTCCAGGCCTTTCGAGAGGGGGGGGAGGGGGAAAGGCCCTGGCGTCGGCCGGTCACGTGACATAAAAACACACGATATAGTGGACGTTTTAAAATTGTAATTATAGTTAAATTGTGCATAAATTACCTAATTTGCATAATTATACTTAAATTTTGCATAATATTGTTTTTAATTCGTCGAAGTCTTGTAAACTCTCATAATCTTTTCCAAATAAAACTGATCCTTGTGAACGCCTGCATAATTTCTCGCAAGACTTCCTTATATCTCTACAGATCAGCTTTTTAATTGAATTGACAGAGTCGGACAGTGTTCTGCAAGAATACCTGCAAGTACAGGAGCATATATTAACAGCTTGTCAGCTTGCTTATTTCCATTGACTTTGTGTGTTTGAGGATGCTTCAGTTTCGACGGTCACGTCAGCCTCGGTTAGTTGTTGTTGTAAACAATTGTTTCGCCGAACTTAATCGTGACTGATTTATTTGATGAGTGCGCTTCGAAGGCTGTTGTGTTGGCGACTGTAACATGCATCTTTTAAGAGAGATTTCATCAGGAGGTTTTTCCTGCAAAGATTGAGCATTAAGCCTTTAACAATGAAATCTTCCATCTTATTCACGAACGCGACGCACTGTCTAATTCGAGTTGCCACTCATCGTCTTCAGAAACTTCTACACCGCACAGTTTCTTTATTTTCACACAAAGATTTTTTGATGTACCAGCTTTACTAAATATATATGCGTACCATATGACGCGTGTCTTGACAACCACCACAGAGTCTACAAACTGGGTTTCCATTTTAGTCGGTGTGACCTTCGTCACCCCTTTGTCCGCCATCATCAATATGCATATTAAATAAAATTCAAATTTGGATAAATTTATATCAAAGTTGCATAAATTTTCAAAATTCACAAGCCAATCATAAGATAGAATATACCGGCCGACGCCAGGGCCTTTCCCCATGCCCCCTCGAAAGGCCCAGCGATCGAGGTTGCTTAAATTTGGGCGCTTGCAGGGCCATTTGTAACATAAAGCTGGGGAGGGGACAACGCCCAGTACCCATGTTGCCTCCCCCAGTGAAGGTCCCTTTTGTCTAAATATAGTTAGTCTCCTAACGCATGTATGGTATGCTTACTTTGGCCATAGATTTGCCTCCCTTTAAATAGCCAACCTTTCCACCTCTGATTCACAAACTCAGGAAGCTAAATAATTTAATCGCGATTCTACCTTTGCAAGACAAGAATTAGAGTTGAAATGGCACATCTAACCTTGTTAAGGTTAAAATGTGGTCCAGAAATCTCGGCTTTTGTAAAAATCGTAGCATATAAAGACTTGGTCATTGTCTGTCAGTTACTATTAAAACTTATGGTTATGATTCACTATATGTCTAGGTCCAGCGCTTCTAAACTAAGTCACAACATCAAAATTAGCTGTATATGGGGTTATCTTTGCCACTAAATGTTTGCCCATTAGCAGTTTTCGTTTTGTTTTGTCGTATTGTATCATATATTGAGCATATAGATGTGCAGCTGTATTATGTGGCTGTTTGCATGCGTGCATGTGAAATGACCATTTATCCATATAAGGAGTTCCTATTTTAGTTGTATTCAGATTCGAAAATTTAAAATAGCAGATTAACATGAGAAAATAATACGGACGGGGAGAGAATCCGACAAATAAACTGAAATCATTATATATATATTAATGCAGATGTTGTAAAAATGGAAGCGTGTTGCTCGTGTAAAACTATTGTCGGTAGCTCTTGTGGTTTTATAATGCCAAAGATCGAAAGCGCCAGACTCAAATTATCCCATTGTTGTCGTGTAAAAAGGATATCTCAAAGCACTTGTCCAAGATCTCATATAATCTGCCCCTAGGTACAAGATGCAGAGAAGTGATTTCAAACCACGGAAAGTCCAAAAGAGCCTGGCTTAAGGGTGATCGAGTTTGGGCAAGCAAGAATCATGTATCATATTACGAAATACCGGCGCGTTTGTTCCTCCTGGATCTGGTAGATTTTGTTAATACGTCACTATATTCTGATTATGTTAATAGACTTAATAAAATGTTTCAGATTTGACTTCCACTACCGCTACCGCCACCATGAACCAATCAGGTGCGTTTAATCTACCCGATTAAACAATCAGATGCGTACTGAGCCAGTGAGAGGTATCGGAAGTGGAATTCAAATCTGCACCTCTCTAAGGCCCCGTTTACACTATACCGGATTACATCGGAGCGTAGCGATGTTCATACCGTATTCGGCTGCTGTTTACACTACACCACCAGTAGCGTAGCCAGCCCGCCGATTTAGTCCCGCTATGCAAATTTGTTCGTGTTCATTGACGGTGAAAACAATGTCTAAAGAAATGAACAATGATGATTTTAAATTTGCATAGCGGGACCAAATCGGCGGGCTGGCTACGCCACTGTACACCACAGTAATCCAGTACGCGACGCGGAGCAAAAACCACTCCGCTTTGGAGGTGATATGAAAAGTAATACGGTATGTGCCGGAGCAGTGTAAACAGGCCAATCCGGTACACAACGAATTTTGGCGCGAAATATGTAATATATTACAAGACGAATTAAAAATGGTCGCCTTCAATCAATTGATTATAGTTACTTTTACGACAGCAAGCGTCCTTCAAATAATGGCTAGTCTATTTTGTCTGTCGACTAGCTATTATTCATCAAGGCGACGACTCCGGCAAACACTGGTAACTGGTAAAAGAGAACGTAAACAACGAAGATTTTAGGTAAGACCAGGACGGAGTGATGCTTGGTGGAAAAGTTTCATTAGCGACGTTACACTGCCCGAAGAATGGAGTGAAAATTTTAGACTGTCGAAGGAAACGTTTACTTTGCTTTGCCAAGCAGTGAGTCCTTTCATTTCACGAAGAAAAACGCGCCTGAGGAAGCCAATTTCAGTTCAAAAGAAGGTCGCAGTTACGTTGTATTATTTGTCGGATGGTGCTAGAATGAGGAAAACTGCAAATGCTTTTGGTTTGGCTGTGTCTACCGTGTCAGTGATTGTGAAAAACGTAACACAAGCCATATCAACCCACCTGGCTAGCACTTATATAAAACTTCCCATCTCAGAACAGGAAGTGCAAGCATCTGCAGCAAATTTTTTTGCACGTTTTGGCTTTCCCCAGTGCTTAGGTGCAGTGGATGGTACACACATTCCGATACAAAAACCAAATGAAAATCCAACGAACATCATATATAAATGTACAGGCTTGTGTGGACTATAGATATTGGTTTCTTAACGTGGTAATAAAGTGGCCTGGAAGCGAACATGATGCACGTGTGTCCGCAATAAATATGAAGTTTAGAAATGGAGCTATATCATCATGCAAGAAGGTTATTGTTGAGGACGAGCAAGAAGTATCTGTTTGTCTATTAGATGATCCAGCCTACCCTCTTTTACCATACTTAATGAAGGAATTTGCTAAAGGTGGTAGCACTGCTCAGGAACAATTCTTTGGATATCGACTTTCATCAGCACGAATGGTTGTTGAATGTGCCTTTGGGCGACTGAAAGCAAGGTTTGGTATTCTACAACGTCCTATGGACCTCAGTATGGACAATATACCAACAACAATTCATGCATGTTCATTTTACACAACTTTTGTGAGATGCACAATGAAACAATTCCTGATGAACTGGCCGAAGCAGTGCGCCTATACCGAGAGTTTCAACCTGCCTGAGCAGAGGCACCTACTCTGATGCATAACAATGAACAAGGTGGCAAAGCAATTAGAAGTATCTATATGAAATATTTTGAGTAAAATATTTAGACTTTTTCTTATTAATTACAGCATAAATTTTATGAAAAGTCAACAAGAAAAATCATTAAGAAAGTTCATAGTTTAAATGTTCAAAGTTTATGATATAACTACAAATAACAGAACAGTTTCTATAAACCAAAATGAAATGTTATGTAAAATTTTGGTTTCATGTAGTACGTCTTGAGTTCTATATTAAAAAGTTGTTTTAATCTGACTCTGTATCTGGTACATCAGCCTGATGCAAAATATGGCTAAAACAATTGGAGGGATAATACTGATTTAAACCATAAGGCATTTCAGAATAAGTAAGAATTGGAGAAGGTCGAGGTACACTATACGACATGGGTGGTTGCTGTTGGGATAGATACATTCTTGTCATTAAATCCAAGCAAACCGGTTATTGCACTTCGAACGCCTTCCATAGTCTTCGCCATCTTGCTTGTGTTGTTGAGGAATTGCTGGTCAACATTTCCTGAGGTTTCCATCATTTTTCTTTCAAGTGCCAAGTCTTCTTTAAAAAGACTAAGATGCTTTGGTGTCATCTTTTTCTCTTGTTGGTCTTTCAAGTATGCTGCGATCTTCTCTCTTCTCTTGCTCCCATCCAGCTCTTTCGATGCGCTTGGTGTATCATTGTTGTCTTCATCATCCTTGCCAAACAACCGCTCGATTTCATCATCACTGTCTTCTGCCAAAGGTGGATGTGGTGCGGTTTCAGCCATAGATATAATAAACCTAGATTGCTGACTCATACCTAGCGGACGCGTGACCTGCATGATAAATCCAAGATGGCCGCCATTCAGGGCAGAAAGACTATAAACTCTACGGGGAAATCCATATTTTTTGCATTTTGCGTCGTCCCAGTGTTTCGAATCCACTTCGATCAAACTTTTTTGGCAATAACTACTTATCGTGAAGGTTTTAGACGCAAACTGGACAGCTGGGGATGAATTCCTGTAAAAATATCGCTCGCCGAAATTTGTACGAAATCGTCACTTGGTCAGTTCGAGTGAATTACTCTGGTTTAGAGTATTTTATAAAGCAAATTTGTGGCTTTCAAGGCCAAAGACGTATACCTTGAAGGCTTTGGATGCAGAGTGGACCGTTTGGGATGAATTATATTAAAATATCGCTCGCCGAAGCTTGACATGAAAATGTCACTTGCTCAGCTCGAGTCATTTTACTGCAGACAAGTACTTTAAATGTACTTGGTTTAATACAGTTAGTCATTAGATATTTTGAGGAATATTCGGAACATTACTTAGAGGATAAAAGTAATGTATGTAACAGGCTTTACTTGCTGAGACGACTGGGATTACAAAAAAGCAATAAAAATAGCAATTAAAATTTGGAATGGAAAATGAGATTATGATCCCTCCCCCACCTCTTACAACCCTCTGACTTCTTTCCCCAGATTTTGTTTCCTTTTATAGTATTTTTGGGCTCTCTTAAATCTGGGGCTCATCGAGCAATTCCCTCCTGGGCAGCCTTGGAAAATATAGCTTACTAAATGTCATGTTAAAAAGAACCATAAATAGAAAACACTAACATATTGTTAATCTAGACTGACTGGACATTCATTCTCACTAGATGACATGTCAAGAAATTCAGTTTTGGACACGCAAGAAAACTTCATGTTAGTTTTATTGACGTTCAACAAAGTAGGAAAATTTGCCATTAATTACTTGAAGGATTAATATATTTTTACTATAGAAATGATCATTAATATTAGTATAACAATGTACAGATTTCATTCAAGCATACATGAAACTGTTAAGTTTAATGAACAGAATTTATATAGAGGTTTATGTTTCACGACCACCATGGAAAGTCTGGCCGATGCATACCATACTTGATATTTTTCAGTACATGAACAGGTTGCACACTGTTACTGTATTGTTAAATGTTAAGTTACATTCAAATCCGGTGTTCTGTTGCGAGCAACATTGCAATATTGTCACGCAATATTGCAATTTTGATTTGAAGATTGCTCTGAGCAATTTGCAACTGGTGTGAAAAATTACAAATTGAAATTCACAACCAATTTTGTAAACAAAGCCTCTGAGTGGCTACTAGCACAAAGGAAGCTCCAATCCAATTGCTCGGATCATTTGATTGGTTTCTTATTTTGCTACAAACCAATCAGAGGCTTTGTTTACGAAATTGTTTGTGAATTTCAATTTGCAATTTTTCACACCGGTTGCAAATTGCTCAGAGAAATCTTCAAATCAAAATTGCAATATTGCGTGACAATATGGCAATGTTGCTCGCAACGGAACACCGGATTTGACTGTAAATGTTTTAAAACAATACTGAAAATCAGAAACAACACTCAATATCTGCAGTAAAATCAGTGGCGCCGTGGCCGAGGGGGGGGGCCAGGGGGGGCCATGGCCCCCCCTATCGTTGAGATCCGTCGGAAAATTGGAAATTTGTTATGTAGTCGGAATCGTCGTGGTGCATATACGAGCGGGAATTTTACTTCTCTTCGTTGTTTGATAATGCGAAACATGTTTGAATAAATATGAAATATCGGAAATAGTACTCAGTTTACGTTTTCCCAATATAAGTTTATAGAATAGTCATTATATGCAAGAGTTATATGCTTATATACGATTCCACACAGATAACCTTTGCTCGCACTAGGCAATAACAAACAACACGATTGTAAACACTGCCAGGCGATGCGCTGACGTGAATGTTATATTGTTATTGTATGTAATGCAATTATGTCAAATCATCCAGAACGTGGGAATGTTGAATGTCTCCTTTGTGAGACAACATTTGACAGCGATTATGTCGGAAAAAATTGTGTTTGTCGGAAAAATGCTGCCCTTGGCCCCCCCTAAAACATGGGACCCACGACGCCCCTGAGTAAAATGACTCGAGCTGAGCAAGTGACATTTTCATGTCAAGCTTCGGCGAGCGATATTTTAATATAATTCATCCCAAACGGTCCATTCTGCATCCAAAGCCTTCAAGGTATACGTCTTTGGCCTTGAAAACCACAAATTTGCTTTATAAAATACTCTAAACCAGAGTAATTCACTCGAACTGACCAAGTGACGATTTCGTACAAATTTCGGCGAGCGATATTTTTACAGGAATTCATCCCCAGCTGTCCAGTTTGCGCCTAAAACCTTCACGATAAGTAGTTATTGCCAAAAAAGTTTGATCGAAGTGGATTCGAAACACTGGGAAGACGCAAAATGCAAAAAATATGGATTTCCCCGTAGAGTTTATAGTCTTTCTGCCCTGAATGGCGGCCATCTTGGATTTATCATGCAGGTCACGCGTCCGCTAGGTATGAGTCAGCAATCTAGGTTTATTATATCTATGGTTTCAGCAGTATTTCATGTACTTGAGTTTGAACTGTCAATTCCACCTGGATCAATCAATTTAAGCGCCAGTATAATGTGAAGTATTAGATAGACATGCGCCCGCGAGTCACCGAATGTATATAGTCTAGCGCTTTCCGTTGACTTGGTTTGTTTTTAGTTCGATTATGTATTTTATGTAAAATTATCAGTTTAGTAAAGCATTTCTATTTTACACTGATCGTCGTGCGTGTGGCTTTGTTATTCTTAATAACTAGCGAAGGAATACTTATTTATTACAAAAAAAACCCTGGTCAGTTCATATACACCCTTCTGTTACGATTGGGATGAGGTTATAAATGTTAATTCACTAAAATATCAAAGTTTTCAAAATCAAAAATCAAATTATACTATATATTGTTTTATTAATATAAGTATGATTGAATTTATTCGAAGAAAAGTAAATAATTATTAATCACTATTCATGCAGGTGGAATTGCTATATGATAATGGACAAACAAATATTTTATACTAGCATTACTCGAGCTCAATTACGAAGTAACTTAAATTCAATATAAAATTGCCAATCTGAAGACAAGACGTTAATACGTACAGTACGTACAGTACCTTCGATGCTATTTGTCGATGGAGCACCAGCCCAAATATCGTGACATAAATCGTAGAATGTCATGACAACGCGACCACCTCTACTACGTTTTCCACAATCCACCGCCTTTTTGTAATTCTTTCTAATTGCCTCCAGCTTTGCTGATATCCGCTCTTTTGTAATTTCCTCTAGCTTATTTGATCTTGGATATTCTTCATCAGGAACGTCGCCATCTCTATTTTCGGATATTTTTCGACAAATATTTTGCTGATCTTTTCGTACTTTGATTTCACACCTTGCCAATCAATGCCGTTGTAAAGGCTTTCCGATGCGAAGACTTTAACTGCTTCGAGAAGCAGTTCAATTTCCGAGTCTTTCCATGTAAAATTTGGCTTTTTTTGTTTTGTGTTGGCATTCTCGCGTTCATTTGTCTAGCAAAGCTTCCCTGCTGACAGAGGTCTCTATTTGTATGCAGGGAAGCGAAAACGAGAAGAGACCAGGGAGGGAAGAGAGCTCTGCCTAGATCTGACAAGTTTTATGTCGCGCATGTGCAAAAATTGCCATGACAACAAATGACGTTTACCACGTGATATAAAACCGGTTTTTGCGCGAAAGTGACGACTTGAACGCTCGAACAGCAAACTAACGAAAATGTCTAAGACTCCGCCGTGGAGTCCTTTACCAAGTCAGAAACACTTGGTAAACTCGCCAAAAACACCAGTAAAAACAGTGAAAACTTCCAAAAACAGAGCCTGTCTGGTGTGTGGAGTAATTTTCGAATTAAGTGGCTAGAAAAGCTATTACAACGTTTTCACGTCTGTCGGCCTGGAATAAATTATAAAACGTGTCCTCGGTGAATCTCCTTCCTATGTTTACCAGTCTGAAAAAGTGTGCAAGAAGTGTTACAGGCGACTAGAATCACTGGATAAAAGGCTAGCAATAATAGAAAAAGAAAAAAAGCATTGCTGTCATTATACAGAACAAACAAGGAGAACAAGAATGGGTGTGACGGTCGTTTTAAGCGACAATCAAAGGATGGGCTTGTAGCTGACACGCACAACAAACGTCAGTTGCTTTTAAAACCGCGAACAGTATGCTTTGATGGAAAAGTGTGAATGTGCGAACTTCTTTGGAATATACGGACGGTAGTTGTGCAAAAGATCAATCGTACGCGGAAAATCTGTGTTTATTCAATAAGCAAAAGTAACGGTAAGCTCTTTATTTTCTTTCTATATTTTGTATTTTTCTACTTATTGATACAGAGATCTCTGCTCGAAGCTGGGAAATATTCACCCAACTACTCTCTATAAGTACTTCACCTGTTCTGCAAAGCGAAATTGATACAAATATGTAAATTGACAAAGAATTGACGCACAGAAATCCTATTTGTGAAAGCAATTTTCTTTCGTCGTATTTATAGCGTTAATGCGTTTTGTACAACTTTAGTTGTTCTAAAATCTGTTTCAATTCAATATTTTACTCGTCAGTGGTAGGATACTGTCAGTGGATGGGTTAATTCTCATGTTTCTTATTCTTACACTCATGTTTTCCTTGTGTGGGATCATGAGTATGGTGGGAGTTTTTATGACATATACATAACCTGCCAATTTAATAACAAATACACAATAATTTCTTGTCCAATTAGGGTTTGAAACTGCTATTTAAGCATAGAATCATTCCAAATCCAGACAGCATTGCTTTGAAGTCAAAGAAATTAGCGAGCAGACACAACATAAAAGTCAAGCAATGGATGAATGACATCTGTACGACTTACGAAATGAAACATTGTGTGGCAAAGCTGAAAAATGAAGTCACAAGTTTACTTTATCTTCCCACAATCCCTTCTGTTGAAGACTGTGCAAAAAATATTCTTGACACAGCAGATGGCACATGCATTCAGACTCCTGGAGAACTCATATGTCAATCTGCTCTTGTAAATTTCCCAACATCAACCACTCTATCAACTTTGGACACATCTGCCCTTAATCTTTCTTCAGATTACCAGCCATCATGTGTAGCAAATCAGGTGTGTGAGAAGCTTAAAGCTGAAGGCATTTCAGAGTCAACCACAAAGGATACAGTAAAAATGCTAGTTGTAGTCAAGAAACCAGCAATACGGAATGTGATGTTTTGAATGCGGCTAATGCTGTTATTGACAAGTTATACTCAGAGGCACCAAAAAACTACCGGATAATTGGAGATAATCTTGATCTTCATATAAATGTCCGACATATGAGTACAAGCAATAAAAACAGGTTAGATAATAATTGTGGATATTACACACTTTCCTAACTTGAAACCCTTATTCATATATGCATGAATCGTCCCTTTACCAGACATTCCAAGACACAGTAAGATAAGCTGGCTTTAGAGTCTAGGAAAACCATAATATAATATAATAATATATAATAATATATGATATGACATAATATAATATATGACATGACATGACATGACATAACATGACATGACATGACATAGTATAGTATAGTATAGTATAGTATAGTATAGTATAGTATAGTATAGTATAGTATAATAGTATAATATAGTATAATATAGTATAGTATAGTATAGTATAGTATAGTATAGTATAGTATAGTATAGTATAGTATAATATAATATAATATAGTATAGTATACTGTATAGTATAATATAGTATAATATAGTATAATATAGTATAATATAGTATAATATAATATAATATAGTATAATATATCAGAATGAATAATGTAGTATCGGTATAATATAATATAATATAATATAATATAATATAATATAGATATAATATAATATATTATAGTATAATATAATATAGTATAGTATAGTATAGTATATAGTATAATATATAGTATAGTATAGTATAGTATAGTATAGTATAGTATAGTATAGTATAGTATAGTATAGTATAGTATAGTATAGTATAGTATAGTATAGTATAGTATAGTATAGTATAGTATAGTATAGTATAGTATAGTATAGTATAGTATAGTATATTATATAGTGGTAAAAGGGCTGGTGAAATTTTGGAGGAAAACGGCGTTCGAATTACAGAGCCTTCAGCAATCCTCGATATATGGAAAAAGCACTATGAAAAACTGTATACACCACTGGATAATGCAAGTTTTGACGAGGAATTTCGTGCTGCTGTTGAGCAACAGATCGATACATTTTCTGGTGAGTCATTTCACAACACTGGTGATCCATTGGAAAAACCATTCGAATTAGAAGAAGTTAAGAATGTTATTGATACACTTCCAAATGGTAAAGTTGGTGGTACAGATAATCTACGGTACGAACATCTTAAATACGGTGGGATATCATTTATGGAATTCTTAGTAATATTGCTTAATACAATACGAGAATCTGAGTATGTGCCAGAAAGTTGGACTTTGGGAAAAGTTATTTCTATACCGAAGAGTGGGAAAAAGAACACAATGGACAAGAAAAATTACAGAGGTATAACGCTTTTAAATGTTATGGGGAAAGTCTTTGAACGTTTATTTCTTAACCGTTGGATGCCTTGTTTCAAGGATTGGGGTATTCCTAACCAGTTTCAATACGCATATCAAAACAATAAGAGCTGCGTTCTTGCAAGTTTTACTTTGCAAGAATTTATTTTGAATAACATCGAAAGGGAAAGTAAAGTGTATTGCGGTTTTCTCGATTCAGAAAAAGCATTTGATACTGTTTGGTGGAATGGTTTGTTCTTTAAACTCTATAACATGGGTATGAATGGAAAATCGTGGCGTATCCTGCGTGGGTGGTACAATCGTATGAAATGCGCAGTTTCTTTCTGTGAGTTGATGTCGGGAGACAAGTGAGACAAGGTGGGGTTCTTTCCCCCTGGCTTTTCTTATGCTATAATAACGATCTGCCTGAAATTTTAATGGCAACGGGAAATGGAATCACGTTGCAGGAGTTATCATGTAGTACAATAATAATTGCGGATGATATCACGCTATTATCGACTAGATTAGACGGCCTTCAATGTTTGCTTGACTCTGCTGAAAAGTACAGCAATAAATGGCGTTTCGTTTTTAATCCGACTAAGAGCAAGGTTGTTACCTTTGGTGAATCAACCCAACAGTTTAACGTTAGGTGCCGAACCAGAACATGGTACCTTAATGAGGCGGTAATAAATCAAGTTAAAGTATGGGAACATGTTGGTATTTTATTAACAGGTAATTTATCCAGTTTATCCAGGACGAATAAGGCTGCTGACAAAGGACGCTCGGTTGTTGGGGCACTAATGGCTGCGGGAGCTCGAGCTGGAGGACTTAATCCCATTTGTGCTTTAAATCTTTGGAAAGTGTATGGGCTACCGTTAATGCTTTATGGCTGCGAGGTCTGGTTTAATTTGACGTCGACTGAGTGTGAGATGCTGAACAGAGTAACAACGTTTGCAGCAAAACGGTTTCAAGGATTTCCGCTATCTACCCATACCGAGGCCGCGCTTGGCTCATTGGGGATGCTATCGACGATAGGGTGGACAGACAAAGCAAAACTTATCTTTTTTGCTTCTTTGTGTCGATCATTACCAACAGCACTGCATAAGCAAGTGTTTATTAAGCGGCTTTTTTCGTATAATAAAGGAACAAAACGTGAAAATTCTAAGGGATTTATACCTGATGTAATAAGAATTTTAGAAAAATATGGTTTAAGCGATTTTCTTGAAAAATACTTAAAAGACGGGTTGATTCCTTCTAAAGAAGTTTGGAGAAAACTGGTATTGAGGAAAATATATGAATATGAGGAATATGTCATGAGGACGACGATGGCATATAAACCCAACCTTGTACATTATGCTCAAATACATCATGAGCTCAAACCATTTATCCACTGGGAGGTTCTGAAACACTATCCATTTGACCGTATAATTATGACTAATATGGTTAACCTGATGTGCGGAAATATTCCTAAGTCCATTGTATCAGCGACGGAAGATCGGGGTGAATTTTATATTTGCAGCCTATGCACGAAAGCACTGTGTGATATTGGATTCCATTTTGTTATGGAATGTCCAGCAACAATTAATGAACGCAATCAGATGTGGGATAATTTATATGATAATATATGCAGTATAAGGAGCATGTCAAACCTGTTTAATAGGTCAGATCCTGATATTTACGACAGCCTTCT